>OY804579.1:120773030-121408756 GCA_963680875.1 Bathymodiolus brooksi
TCTATGCATCTACTGGTGGATTATTTATTACTTTACTGGGTCTATGCATCTACTGATGGATTATTTGTTACTTTATTGGGTCTATACATCTACTGGTGGATTATTTATTACTTTACTGTGTCTATTCATCTACTGGTGGATTATTTATTACTTTACTGGGTCTATTCATCTACTGGTGGATTATTTATTACTTTACTGGGTCTAAGCATCTACTGGTGGATTATTTATTACTTTACTGGGTCTATACATCTATTGGTGGATTATTTATTACTTTACTGGGTCTATTCATCTACTGGTGGATTATTTATTACTTTACTGGGTCTATGCATCTACTGGTGGATTATTTATTCCTTTACTGGGTCTATACATCTACTGGTGGATTATTTATTACTTTACTGGGTCTATTCATCTACTGGTGGATTATTTATTACTTTACTGGGTCTATACATCTACTGGTGGATTATTTATTACTTTACTGGGTCTATACATCTACTGGTGGATTATTTATTACTTTACTGGGTCTATGCATCTACTGGTGGATTATTTATTACTTTACTGGGTCTATGCATCTACTGATGGATTATTTATTACTTTACTGGGTCTATACATCTACTGGTGGATTATTTATTACTTTACTGGGTCTATACATCTACTGGTGGATTATTTATTACTTTACTGGGTCTATACATCTACTGGTGGATTATTTATTACTTTACTGGGTCTATACATCTACTGGTGGATTATTTATTACTTTACTGGGTCTATTCATCTACTGGTGGATTATTTATTACTTTACTGGGTCTATACATCTACTGGTGGATTATTTATTACTTTACTGGGTCTATTCATCTACTGGTGGATTATTTATTACTTTACTGGGTTTATTCATCTACTGGTGAATTATTTATTACTTTACTGGGTCTATACATCTACTGGTGGATTATTTATGACTTTACTGGGTCTATTCATCTACTGGTGGATTATTTATTACTTTACTGGGTCTATACATCTACTGGTGGATTATTTATTACTTTACTGGGTCTATTCATCTACTGGTGGATTATTTATTACTTTACTGGGTTTATTCATCTACTGGTGGATTATTTATTACTTTACTGGGTCTATACATCTACTGGTGGATTATTTATTACTTTACTGGGTTTATACATCTACTGGTGGATTATTTATTACTTTACTGGGTCTATACATCTACTGGTGGATTATTTATTACTTTACTGGGTCTATTCATCTACTGGTGGATTATTTATTACTTTACTGGGTCTATACATCTACTGGTGGATTATTTATGACTTTACTGGGTCTATTCATCTACTGGTGGATTATTTATTACTTTACTGGGTCTATACATCTACTGGTGGATTATTTATTACTTTACTGGGTCTATACATCTACTGGTGGATTATTTATTAATTTACTGGGTCTATGCATCTACTGGTGGATTATTTATTACTTTACTGGGTCTATGCATCTACTGATGGATTTACTGGTGGATTATTTATTACTTTACTGTGTCTATTCATCTACTGGTGGATTATTTATTACTTTACTGGGTCTAAGCATCTACTGGTGGATTATTTATTACTTTACTGGGTCTATGCATCTATTGGTGGATTATTTATTACTTTACTGGGTCTATTCATCTACTGGTGGATTATTTATTACTTTACTGGGTCTATACATCTACTGGTGGATTATTTATTACATTACTGGGTCTATGCATCTACTGGTGGATTATTTATTACTTTACTGGGTCTATGCATCTACTGATGGATTATTTGTTACTTTATTGGGTCTATACATCTACTGGTGGATTATTTATTACTTTACTGGGTCTATGCATCTACTGGTGGATTATTTATTACTTTACTGGGTCTATGCATCTACTGATGGATTATTTGTTACTTTATTGGGTCTATACATCTGCTGGTGGATTATTTATTACTTTACTGTGTCTATTCATCTACTGGTGGATTATTTATTACTTTACTGGGTCTATGCATCTACTGGTGGATTATTTATTACTTTACTGGGTCTATACATCTACTGGTGGATTATTTATGACTTTACTGGGTCTATTCATCTACTTGTGGATTATTTATTACTTTACTGGGTCTATACATCTACTGGTGGATTATTTATTACTTTACTGGGTCTATTCATCTACTGGTGGATTATTTATTACTTTACTGGGTTTATTCATCTACTGGTGGATTATTTATTACTTTACTGGGTCTATACATCTACTGGTGGATTATTTATTACTTTACTGGGTCTATTCATCTACTGGTGGATTATTTATTACTTTACTGGGTCTATACATCTACTGGTGGATTATTTATTACTTTACTGGGTCTATTCATCTACTGGTGGATTATTTATTACTTTACTGGGTCTATGCATCTACTGGTGGATTATTTATTACTTTACTGGGTCTATTCATCTACTGGTGGATTATTTATTACTTTACTGGGTCTATGCATCTACTGGTGGATTATTTATTACTTTACTGGGTCTATTCATCTACTGGTGGATTATTTATTACTTTACTGGGTCTATGCATCTACTGATGGATTATTTGTTACTTTATTGGGTCTATACATCTACTGGTGGATTATTTATTACCTTACTGGGTCTATTCATCTACTGGTGGATTAGTTATTACTTTACTGGGTCTATACATCTACTGGTGGATTATTTATTACTTTACTGTGTCTATTCATCTACTGGTGGATTATTTATTACTTTACTGGGTCTATACATCTACTGGTGGATTATTTATTACTTTACTGGGTTTATTCATCTACTGGTGGATTATTTATTACTTTATTGGGTCTATACATCTACTGGTGGATTATTTATGACTTTACTGGGTCTATACATCTACTGGTGGATTATTTATTACTTTACTGGGTCTATACATCTACTGGTGGATTATTTATTACTTTACTGGGTCTATTCATCTACTGGTGGATTATTTATTACTTTACTGGGTTTATTCATCTACTGGTGGATTATTTATTACTTTACTGGGTCTATACATCTACTGGTGGATTATTTATTACTTTACTGGGTCTATTCATCTACTGGTGGATTATTTATTACTTTACTGGGTCTATACATCTACTGGTGGATTATTTATTACTTTACTGGGTCTATTCATCTACTGGTGGATTATTTATTACTTTACTGGGTCTATGCATCTACTGGTGGATTATTTATTACTTTACTGGGTCTATTCATCTACTGGTGGATTATTTATTACTTTACTGGGTCTATACATCTACTGGTGGATTATTTATTACATTACTGGGTCTATTCATCTACTGGTGGATTATTTATTACTTTACTGGGTCTATGCATCTACTGATGGATTATTTGTTACTTTATTGGGTCTATACATCTACTGGTGGATTATTTATTACTTTACTGGGTCTATTCATCTACTGGTGGATTAGTTATTACTTTACTGGGTCTATACATCTACTGGTGGATTATTTATTACTTTACTGTGTCTATTCATCTACCGGTGGATTAGTTATTACTTTACTGGGTCTATACATCTACTGGTGGATTATTTATTACTTTACTGGGTCTAAGCATCTACTGGTGGATTATTTATTACTTTACTGGGTCTATACATCTATTGGTGGATTATTTATTACTTTACTGGGTCTATTCATCTACTGGTGGATTATTTATTACTTTACTGGGTCTATACATCTACTGGTGGATTATTTATTACTTTACTGGGTCTATACATCTACTGGTGGATTATTTATGACTTTACTGGGTCTATTCATCTACTGGTGGATTATTTATTACTTTACTGGGTCTATACATCTACTGGTGGATTATTTATTACTTTACTGGGTCTATTCATCTACTGGTGGATTATTTATTACTTTACTGGGTTTATTCATCTACTGGTGGATTATTTATTACTTTACTGGGTCTATACATCTACTGGTGGATTATTTATTACTTTACTGGGTTTATACATCTACTGGTGGATTATTTATTACTTTACTGGGTCTATTCATCTACTGGTGGATTATTTATTACTTTACTGGGTCTATTCATCTACTGGTGGATTATTTATTACTTTACTGGGTCTATACATCTACTGGTGGATTATTTATGACTTTACTGGGTCTATTCATCTACTGGTGGATTATTTATTACTTTACTGGGTCTATACATCTACTGGTGGATTATTTATTACTTTACTGGGTCTATTCATCTACTGGTGGATTATTTATTAATTTACTGGGTCTATGCATCTACTGGTGGATTATTTATTACTTTACTGGGTCTATGCATCTACTGATGGATTTACTGGTGGATTATTTATTACTTTACTGGGTCTATTCATCTACTGGTGGATTATTTATTACTTTACTGGGTCTATTCATCTACTGGTGGATTATTTATTACTTTACTGGGTCTAAGCATCTACTGGTGGATTATTTATTACTTTACTGGGTCTATGCATCTATTGGTGGATTATTTATTACTTTACTGGGTCTATTCATCTACTGGTGGATTATTTATTACTTTACTGGGTCTATACATCTACTGGTGGATTATTTATTACTTTACTGGGTCTATGCATCTACTGGTGGATTATTTATTACTTTACTGGGTCTATGCATCTACTGATGGATTATTTGTTACTTTATTGGGTCTATACATCTACTGGTGGATTATTTATTACTTTACTGTGTCTATTCATCTACTGGTGGATTATTTATTACTTTACTGGGTCTATTCATCTACTGGTGGATTATTTATTACTTTACTGGGTCTAAGCATCTACTGGTGGATTATTTATTACTTTACTGGGTCTATACATCTATTGGTGGATTATTTATTACTTTACTGGGTCTATTCATCTACTGGTGGATTATTTATTACTTTACTGGGTCTATGCATCTACTGGTGGATTATTTATTCCTTTACTGGGTCTATACATCTACTGGTGGATTATTTATTACTTTACTGGGTCTATTCATCTACTGGTGGATTATTTATTACTTTACTGGGTCTATACATCTACTGGTGGATTATTTATTACTTTACTGGGTCTATACATCTACTGGTGGATTATTTATTACTTTACTGGGTCTATGCATCTACTGGTGGATTATTTATTACTTTACTGGGTCTATGCATCTACTAATGGATTATTTATTACTTTACTGGGTCTATACATCTACTGGTGGATTATTTATTACTTTACTGGGTCTATACATCTACTGGTGGATTATTTATTACTTTACTGGGTCTATACATCTACTGGTGGATTATTTATTACTTTACTGGGTCTATACATCTACTGGTGGATTATTTATTACTTTACTGGGTCTATTCATCTACTGGTGGATTATTTATTACTTTACTGGGTCTATACATCTACTGGTGGATTATTTATTACTTTACTGGGTCTATTCATCTACTGGTGGATTATTTATTACTTTACTGGGTTTATTCATCTACTGGTGAATTATTTATTACTTTACTGGGTCTATACATCTACTGGTGGATTATTTATGACTTTACTGGGTCTATTCATCTACTGGTGGATTATTTATTACTTTACTGGGTCTATACATCTACTGGTGGATTATTTATTACTTTACTGGGTCTATTCATCTACTGGTGGATTATTTATTACTTTACTGGGTTTATTCATCTACTGGTGGATTATTTATTACTTTACTGGGTCTATACATCTACTGGTGGATTATTTATTACTTTACTGGGTTTATACATCTACTGGTGGATTATTTATTACTTTACTGGGTCTATACATCTACTGGTGGATTATTTATTACTTTACTGGGTCTATTCATCTACTGGTGGATTATTTATTACTTTACTGGGTCTATACATCTACTGGTGGATTATTTATGACTTTACTGGGTCTATTCATCTACTGGTGGATTATTTATTACTTTACTGGGTCTATACATCTACTGGTGGATTATTTATTACTTTACTGGGTCTATACATCTACTGGTGGATTATTTATTAATTTACTGGGTCTATGCATCTACTGGTGGATTATTTATTACTTTACTGGGTCTATGCATCTACTGATGGATTTACTGGTGGATTATTTATTACTTTACTGTGTCTATTCATCTACTGGTGGATTATTTATTACTTTACTGGGTCTAAGCATCTACTGGTGGATTATTTATTACTTTACTGGGTCTATGCATCTATTGGTGGATTATTTATTACTTTACTGGGTCTATTCATCTACTGGTGGATTATTTATTACTTTACTGGGTCTATACATCTACTGGTGGATTATTTATTACATTACTGGGTCTATGCATCTACTGGTGGATTATTTATTACTTTACTGGGTCTATGCATCTACTGATGGATTATTTGTTACTTTATTGGGTCTATACATCTACTGGTGGATTATTTATTACTTTACTGTGTCTATTCATCTACTGGTGGATTATTTATTACTTTACTGGGTCTATACATCTACTGGTGGATTATTTATTACTTTACTGGGTCTAAGCATCTACTGGTGGATTATTTATTACTTTACTGGGTCTATACATCTATTGGTGGATTATTTATTAATTTACTGTGTCTATTCATCTACTGGTGGATTATTTATTACTTTACTGGGTCTATGCATCTACTGGTGGATTATTTATTCCTTTACTGGGTCTATACATCTACTGGTGGATTATTTATTACTTTACTGGGTCTATTCATCTACTGGTGGATTATTTATTACTTTACTGGGTCTATACATCTACTGGTGGATTATTTATTACTTTACTGGGTCTATACATCTACTGGTGGATTATTTATTACTTTACTGGGTCTATGCATCTACTGGTGGATTATTTATTACTTTACTGGGTCTATGCATCTACTGATGGATTATTTATTACTTTACTGGGTCTATACATCTACTGGTGGATTATTTATTACTTTACTGGGTCTATACATCTACTGGTGGATTATTTATTACTTTACTGGGTCTATACATCTACTGGTGGATTATTTATTACTTTACTGGGTCTATACATCTACTGGTGGATTATTTATTACTTTACTGGGTCTATTCATCTACTGGTGGATTATTTATTACTTTACTGGGTCTATACATCTACTGGTGGATTATTTATTACTTTACTGGGTCTATTCATCTACTGGTGGATTATTTATTACTTTACTGGGTCTATTCATCTACTGGTGGATTATTTATTACTTTACTGGGTCTATTCATCTACTGGTGGATTATTTATTACTTTACTGGGTCTATACATCTACTGGTGGATTATTTTTACTTTACTGGGTCTATTCATCTACTGGTGGATTATATATTACTTTACTGGGTTTATTCATCTACTGGTGGATTATTTATTACTTTACTGGGTCTATACATCTACTGGTGGATTATTTATTACTTTACTGGGTTTATACATCTACTGGTGGATTATTTATTACTTTACTGGGTCTATACATCTACTGGTGGATTATTTATTACTTTACTGGGTCTATTCATCTACTGGTGGATTATTTATTACTTTACTGGGTCTATGCATCTACTGGTGGATTATTTATTACTTTACTGGGTCTATTCATCTACTGGTGGATTATTTATTACTTTACTGGGTCTATACATCTACTGGTGGATTATTTATTACTTTACTGGGTCTATGCATCTACTGATGGATTATTTGTTACTTTATTGGGTCTATACATCTACTGGTGGATTATTTATTACTTTACTGGGTCTATTCATCTACTGGTGGATTAGTTATTACTTTACTGGGTCTATGCATCTACTGGTGGATTATTTATTACTTTACTGTGTCTATTCATCTACTGGTGGATTATTTATTACTTTACTGGGTCTATACATCTACTGGTGGATTATTTATTACTTTACTGGGTCTATACATCTATTGGTGGATTATTTGTTACTTTATTGGGTCTATACATCTACTGGTGGATTATTTATTACTTTACTGGGTCTATTCATCTACTGGTGGATTATTTATTACTTTACTGGGTCTAAGCATCTACTGGTGGATTATTTATTACTTTACTGGGTCTATTCATCTACTGGTGGATTATTTATTACTTTACTGGGTCTATACATCTACTGGTGGATTATTTATTACTTTACTGGGTCTATACATCTACTGGTGGATTATTTATTACTTTATTGGGTCTAAGCATCTACTGGTGGATTATTTATTACTTTACTGGGTCTATTCATCTACTGGTGGATTAGTTATTACTTTACTGGGTCTTTGCATCTACTGGTGGATTATTTATTACTTTACTGGGTCTATTCATCTACTGGTGGATTATTTATTACTTTACTGGGTCTATGCATCTACTGGTGGATTATTTATTACTTTACTGGGTCTAAGCATCTACTGGTGGATTATTTATTACTTTACCGGGTCTATACATCTATTGGTGGATTATTTATTACTTTACTGGGTCTATTCATCTACTGGTGGATTATTTATTACTTTACTGGGTCTATACATCTACTGGTGGATTATTTATTACTTTACTGGGTCTATACATCTACTGGTGGATTATTTATTACTTTACTGGGTCTATACATCTACTGGTGGATTATTTATTACTTTATTGGGTCTATTCATCTACTGGTGGATTATTTATTACTTTACTGGGTCTATGCATCTACTGGTGGATTATTTATTACTTTACTGGGTCTATGCATCTACTGGTGGATTATTTATTACTTTACTGTGTCTATTCATCTACTGGTGGATTATTTATTACTTTACTGGGTCTATACATCTACTGGTGGATTATTTATTACTTTACTGGGTTTATTCATCTACTGGTGGATTATTTATTACTTTATTGGGTCTATACATCTACTGGTGGATTATTTATGACTTTACTGGGTCTATACATCTACTGGTGGATTATTTATTACTTTACTGGGTCTATACATCTACTGGTGGATTATTTATTACTTTACTGGGTCTATTCATCTACTGGTGGATTATTTATTACTTTACTGGGTTTATTCATCTACTGGTGGATTATTTATTACTTTACTGGGTCTATACATCTACTGGTGGATTATTTATTACTTTACTGGGTCTATTCATCTACTGGTGGATTATTTATTACTTTACTGGGTCTATACATCTACTGGTGGATTATTTATTACTTTACTGGGTCTATTCATCTACTGGTGGATTATTTATTACTTTACTGGGTCTATGCATCTACTGGTGGATTATTTATTACTTTACTGGGTCTATTCATCTACTGGTGGATTATTTATTACTTTACTGGGTCTATACATCTACTGGTGGATTATTTATTACATTACTGGGTCTATTCATCTACTGGTGGATTATTTATTACTTTACTGGGTCTATGCATCTACTGATGGATTATTTGTTACTTTATTGGGTCTATACATCTACTGGTGGATTATTTATTACTTTACTGGGTCTATTCATCTAATGGTGGATTAGTTATTACTTTACTGGGTCTATACATCTACTGGTGGATTATTTATTACTTTACTGTGTCTATTCATCTACTGGTGGATTAGTTATTACTTTACTGGGTCTATACATCTACTGGTGGATTATTTATTACTTTACTGGGTCTAAGCATCTACTGGTGGATTATTTATTACTTTACTGGGTCTATACATCTATTGGTGGATTATTTATTACTTTACTGGGTCTATTCATCTACTGGTGGATTATTTATTACTTTACTGGGTCTATACATCTACTGGTGGATTATTTATTACTTTACTGGGTCTATACATCTACTGGTGGATTATTTATGACTTTACTGGGTCTATTCATCTACTGGTGGATTATTTATTACTTTACTGGGTCTATACATCTACTGGTGGATTATTTATTACTTTACTGGGTCTATTCATCTACTGGTGGATTATTTATTACTTTACTGGGTTTATTCATCTACTGGTGGATTATTTATTACTTTACTGGGTCTATACATCTACTGGTGGATTATTTATTACTTTACTGGGTTTATACATCTACTGGTGGATTATTTATTACTTTACTGGGTCTATTCATCTACTGGTGGATTATTTATTACTTTACTGGGTCTATTCATCTACTGGTGGATTATTTATTACTTTACTGGGTCTAAGCATCTACTGGTGGATTATTTATGACTTTACTGGGTCTATTCATCTACTGGTGGATTATTTATTACTTTACTGGGTCTATACATCTACTGGTGGATTATTTATTACTTTACTGGGTCTATTCATCTACTGGTGGATTATTTATTAATTTACTGGGTCTATGCATCTACTGGTGGATTATTTATTACTTTACTGGGTCTATGCATCTACTGATGGATTTACTGGTGGATTATTTATTACTTTACTGGGTCTATTCATCTACTGGTGGATTATTTATTACTTTACTGGGTCTATTCATCTACTGGTGGATTATTTATTACTTTACTGGGTCTAAGCATCTACTGGTGGATTATTTATTACTTTACTGGGTCTATGCATCTATTGGTGGATTATTTATTACTTTACTGGGTCTATTCATCTACTGGTGGATTATTTATTACTTTACTGGGTCTATACATCTACTGGTGGATTATTTATTACTTTACTGGGTCTATGCATCTACTGGTGGATTATTTATTACTTTACTGGGTCTATGCATCTACTGATGGATTATTTGTTACTTTATTGGGTCTATACATCTACTGGTGGATTATTTATTACTTTACTGTGTCTATTCATCTACTGGTGGATTATTTATTACTTTACTGGGTCTATTCATCTACTGGTGGATTATTTATTACTTTACTGGGTCTAAGCATCTACTGGTGGATTATTTATTACTTTACTGGGTCTATGCATCTATTGGTGGATTATTTATTACTTTACTGGGTCTATTCATCTACTGGTGGATTATTTATTACTTTACTGGGTCTATGCATCTACTGGTGGATTATTTATTCCTTTACTGGGTCTATACATCTACTGGTGGATTATTTATTACTTTACTGGGTCTATTCATCTACTGGTGGATTATTTATTACTTTACTGGGTCTATACATCTACTGGTGGATTATTTATTACTTTACTGGGTCTATACATCTACTGGTGGATTATTTATTACTTTACTGGGTCTATGCATCTACTGGTGGATTATTTATTACTTTACTGGGTCTATGCATCTACTGATGGATTATTTATTACTTTACTGGGTCTATACATCTACTGGTGGATTATTTATTACTTTACTGGGTCTATACATCTACTGGTGGATTATTTATTACTTTACTGGGTCTATACATCTACTGGTGGATTATTTATTACTTTACTGGGTCTATACATCTACTGGTGGATTATTTATTACTTTACTGGGTCTATTCATCTACTGGTGGATTATTTATTACTTTACTGGGTCTATACATCTACTGGTGGATTATTTATTACTTTACTGGGTCTATTCATCTACTGGTGGATTATTTATTACTTTACTGGGTTTATTCATCTACTGGTGAATTATTTATTACTTTACTGGGTCTATACATCTACTGGTGGATTATTTATGACTTTACTGGGTCTATTCATCTACTGGTGGATTATTTATTACTTTACTGGGTCTATACATCTACTGGTGGATTATTTATTACTTTACTGGGTCTATTCATCTACTGGTGGATTATTTATTACTTTACTGGGTTTATTCATCTACTGGTGGATTATTTATTACTTTACTGGGTCTATGCATCTACTGGTGGATTATTTATTACTTTACTGTGTCTATTCATCTACTGGTGGATTATTTATTACTTTACTGGGTCTATACATCTACTGGTGGATTATTTATTACTTTACTGGGTCTATACATCTATTGGTGGATTATTTGTTACTTTATTGGGTCTATACATCTACTGGTGGATTATTTATTACTTTACTGGGTCTATTCATCTACTGGTGGATTATTTATTACTTTACTGGGTCTAAGCATCTACTGGTGGATTATTTATTACTTTACTGGGTCTATTCATCTACTGGTGGATTATTTATTACTTTACTGGGTCTATACATCTACTGGTGGATTATTTATTACTTTACTGGGTCTATACATCTACTGGTGGATTATTTATTACTTTATTGGGTCTAAGCATCTACTGGTGGATTATTTATTACTTTACTGGGTCTATTCATCTACTGGTGGATTAGTTATTACTTTACTGGGTCTATGCATCTACTGGTGGATTATTTATTACTTTACTGGGTCTATTCATCTACTGGTGGATTATTTATTACTTTACTGGGTCTATACATCTACTGGTGGATTATTTATTACTTTACTGGGTCTAAGCATCTACTGGTGGATTATTTATTACTTTACCGGGTCTATACATCTATTGGTGGATTATTTATTACTTTACTGGGTCTATTCATCTACTGGTGGATTATTTATTACTTTACTGGGTCTATACATCTACTGGTGGATTATTTATTACTTTACTGGGTCTATGCATCTACTGGTGGATTATTTATTACTTTACTGGGTCTATACATCTACTGGTGGATTATTTATTACTTTATTGGGTCTATTCATCTACTGGTGGATTATTTATTACTTTACTGGGTCTATGCATCTACTGGTGGATTATTTATTACTTTACTGGGTCTATTCATCTACTGGTGGATTATTTATTACTTTACTGGGTCTATGCATCTACTGGTGGATTATTTATTACTTTACTGGGTCTATGCATCTACTGGTGGATTATTTATTACTTTACTGGGTCTATGCATCTACTGATGGATTATTTGTTACTTTATTGGGTCTATACATCTGCTGGTGGATTATTTATTACTTTACTGTGTCTATTCATCTACTGGTGGATTATTTATTACTTTACTGGGTCTATGCATCTACTGGTGGATTATTTATTACTTTACTGGGTCTATACATCTACTGGTGGATTATTTATGACTTTACTGGGTCTATTCATCTACTGGTGGATTATTTATTACTTTACTGGGTCTATACATCTACTGGTGGATTATTTATTACTTTACTGGGTCTATTCATCTACTGGTGGATTATTTATTACTTTACTGGGTTTATTCATCTACTGGTGGATTATTTATTACTTTACTGGGTCTATACATCTACTGGTGGATTATTTATTACTTTACTGGGTCTATTCATCTACTGGTGGATTATTTATTACTTTACTGGGTCTATACATCTACTGGTGGATTATTTATTACTTTACTGGGTCTATTCATCTACTGGTGGATTATTTATTACTTTACTGGGTCTATGCATCTACTGGTGGATTATTTATTACTTTACTGGGTCTATTCATCTACTGGTGGATTATTTATTACTTTACTGGGTCTATGCATCTACTGGTGGATTATTTATTACTTTACTGGGTCTATTCATCTACTGGTGGATTATTTATTACTTTACTGGGTCTATGCATCTACTGATGGATTATTTGTTACTTTATTGGGTCTATACATCTACTGGTGGATTATTTATTACTTTACTGGGTCTATTCATCTACTGGTGGATTAGTTATTACTTTACTGGGTCTATACATCTACTGGTGGATTATTTATTACTTTACTGTGTCTATTCATCTACTGGTGGATTATTTATTACTTTACTGGGTCTATACATCTACTGGTGGATTATTTATTACTTTACTGGGTTTATTCATCTACTGGTGGATTATTTATTACTTTATTGGGTCTATACATCTACTGGTGGATTATTTATGACTTTACTGGGTCTATACATCTACTGGTGGATTATTTATTACTTTACTGGGTCTATACATCTACTGGTGGATTATTTATTACTTTACTGGGTCTATTCATCTACTGGTGGATTATTTATTACTTTACTGGGTTTATTCATCTACTGGTGGATTATTTATTACTTTACTGGGTCTATACATCTACTGGTGGATTATTTATTACTTTACTGGGTCTATTCATCTACTGGTGGATTATTTATTACTTTACTGGGTCTATACATCTACTGGTGGATTATTTATTACTTTACTGGGTCTATTCATCTACTGGTGGATTATTTATTACTTTACTGGGTCTATGCATCTACTGGTGGATTATTTATTACTTTACTGGGTCTATTCATCTACTGGTGGATTATTTATTACTTTACTGGGTCTATACATCTACTGGTGGATTATTTATTACTTTACTGGGTCTATACATCTACTGGTGGATTATTTATTACTTTACTGGGTCTATGCATCTACTGGTGGATTATTTATTACTTTACTGGGTCTATGTATCTACTGATGGATTATTTATTACTTTACTGGGTCTATGCATCTACTGGTGGATTATTTATTACTTTACTGGGTCTATACATCTACTGGTGGATTATTTATTACTTTACTGGGTCTATACATCTACTGGTGGATTATTTATTACTTTACTGGGTCTATACATCTACTGGTGGATTATTTATTACTTTACTGGGTCTATTCATCTACTGGTGGATTATTTATTACTTTACTGGGTCTATACATCTACTGGTGGATTATTTATTACTTTACTGGGTCTATTCATCTACTGGTGGATTATTTATTACTTTACTGGGTTTATTCATCTACTGGTGGATTATTTATTAATTTACTGTGTCTATTCATCTACTGGTGGATTATTTATTACTTTACTGGGTCTATGCATCTACTGGTGGATTATTTATTACTTTACTGGGTCTATTCATCTACTGGTGGATTATTTATTACTTTACTGGGTCTATACATCTACTGGTGGATTATTTATTACTTTACTGGGTCTATACATCTACTGGTGGATTATTTATTACTTTACTGGGTCTATGCATCTACTGGTGGATTATTTATTACTTTACTGGGTCTATGTATCTACTGATGGATTATTTATTACTTTACTGGGTCTATGCATCTACTGGTGGATTATTTATTACTTTACTGGGTCTATACATCTACTGGTGGATTATTTATTACTTTACTGGGTCTATACATCTACTGGTGGATTATTTATTACTTTACTGGGTCTATACATCTACTGGTGGATTATTTATTACTTTACTGGGTCTATTCATCTACTGGTGGATTATTTATTACTTTACTGGGTCTATACATCTACTGGTGGATTATTTATTACTTTACTGGGTCTATTCATCTACTGGTGGATTATTTATTACTTTACTGGGTTTATTCATCTACTGGTGAATTATTTATTACTTTACTGGGTCTATACATCTACTGGTGGATTATTTATGACTTTACTGGGTCTATTCATCTACTGGTGGATTATTTATTACTTTACTGGGTCTATGCATCTACTGGTGGATTATTTATTACTTTACTGGGTCTATGCATCTACTGATGGATTATTTATTACTTTACTGGGTCTATGCATCTACTGGTGGATTATTTATTACTTTACTGGGTCTATGCATCTACTGGTGGATTATTTATTACTTTACTGGGTTTATACATCTACTGGTGGATTATTTATTACTTTACTGGGTCTATACATCTACTGGTGGATTATTTATTACTTTACTGGGTCTATTCATTTACTGGTGGATTATTTATTACTTTACTGGGTCTATGCATCTACTGGTGGATTATTTATTACTTTACTGGGTCTATTCATCTACTGGTGGATTATTTATTACTTTACTGGGTCTATACATCTACTGGTGGATTATTTATTACTTTACTGGGTCTATGCATCTACTGATGGATTATTTGTTACTTTATTGGGTCTATACATCTACTGGTGGATTATTTATTACTTTACTGGGTCTATTCATCTACTGGTGGATTAGTTATTACTTTACTGGGTCTATGCATCTACTGGTGGATTATTTATTACTTTACTGTGTCTATTCATCTACTGGTGGATTATTTATTACTTTACTGGGTCTATTCATCTACTGGTGGATTATTTATTACTTTACTGGGTCTATACATCTATTGGTGGATTATTTGTTACTTTATTGGGTCTATACATCTACTGGTGGATTATTTATTACTTTACTGGGTCTATTCATCTACTGGTGGATTATTTATTACTTTACTGGGTCTAAGCATCTACTGGTGGATTATTTATTACTTTACTGGGTCTATTCATCTACTGGTGGATTATTTATTACTTTACTGGGTCTATACATCTACTGGTGGATTATTTATTACTTTACTGGGTCTATACATCTACTGGTGGATTATTTATTACTTTATTGGGTCTAAGCATCTACTGGTGGATTATTTATTACTTTACTGGGTCTATTCATCTACTGGTGGATTAGTTATTACTTTACTGGGTCTATGCATCTACTGGTGGATTATTTATTACTTTACTGGGTCTATTCATCTACTGGTGGATTATTTATTACTTTACTGGGTCTATACATCTACTGGTGGATTATTTATTACTTTACTGGGTCTAAGCATCTACTGGTGGATTATTTATTACTTTACCGGGTCTATACATCTATTGGTGGATTATTTATTACTTTACTGGGTCTATTCATCTACTGGTGGATTATTTATTACTTTACTGGGTCTATACATCTACTGGTGGATTATTTATTACTTTACTGGGTCTATGCATCTACTGGTGGATTATTTATTACTTTACTGGGTCTATACATCTACTGGTGGATTATTTATTACTTTATTGGGTCTATTCATCTACTGGTGGATTATTTATTACTTTACTGGGTCTATGCATCTACTGGTGGATTATTTATTACTTTACTGGGTCTATTCATCTACTGGTGGATTATTTATTACTTTACTGGGTCTATGCATCTACTGGTGGATTATTTATTACTTTACTGGGTCTATGCATCTACTGGTGGATTATTTATTACTTTACTGGGTCTATGCATCTACTGATGGATTATTTGTTACTTTATTGGGTCTATACATCTGCTGGTGGATTATTTATTACTTTACTGTGTCTATTCATCTACTGGTGGATTATTTATTACTTTACTGGGTCTATGCATCTACTGGTGGATTATTTATTACTTTACTGGGTCTATACATCTACTGGTGGATTATTTATGACTTTACTGGGTCTATTCATCTACTGGTGGATTATTTATTACTTTACTGGGTCTATACATCTACTGGTGGATTATTTATTACTTTACTGGGTCTATTCATCTACTGGTGGATTATTTATTACTTTACTGGGTTTATTCATCTACTGGTGGATTATTTATTACTTTACTGGGTCTATACATCTACTGGTGGATTATTTATTACTTTACTGGGTCTATTCATCTACTGGTGGATTATTTATTACTTTACTGGGTCTATACATCTACTGGTGGATTATTTATTACTTTACTGGGTCTATTCATCTACTGGTGGATTATTTATTACTTTACTGGGTCTATGCATCTACTGGTGGATTATTTATTACTTTACTGGGTCTATTCATCTACTGGTGGATTATTTATTACTTTACTGGGTCTATGCATCTACTGGTGGATTATTTATTACTTTACTGGGTCTATTCATCTACTGGTGGATTATTTATTACTTTACTGGGTCTATGCATCTACTGATGGATTATTTGTTACTTTATTGGGTCTATACATCTACTGGTGGATTATTTATTACTTTACTGGGTCTATTCATCTACTGGTGGATTAGTTATTACTTTACTGGGTCTATACATCTACTGGTGGATTATTTATTACTTTACTGTGTCTATTCATCTACTGGTGGATTATTTATTACTTTACTGGGTCTATACATCTACTGGTGGATTATTTATTACTTTACTGGGTTTATTCATCTACTGGTGGATTATTTATTACTTTATTGGGTCTATACATCTACTGGTGGATTATTTATGACTTTACTGGGTCTATACATCTACTGGTGGATTATTTATTACTTTACTGGGTCTATACATCTACTGGTGGATTATTTATTACTTTACTGGGTCTATTCATCTACTGGTGGATTATTTATTACTTTACTGGGTTTATTCATCTACTGGTGGATTATTTATTACTTTACTGGGTCTATACATCTACTGGTGGATTATTTATTACTTTACTGGGTCTATTCATCTACTGGTGGATTATTTATTACTTTACTGGGTCTATACATCTACTGGTGGATTATTTATTACTTTACTGGGTCTATTCATCTACTGGTGGATTATTTATTACTTTACTGGGTCTATGCATCTACTGGTGGATTATTTATTACTTTACTGGGTCTATTCATCTACTGGTGGATTATTTATTACTTTACTGGGTCTATACATCTACTGGTGGATTATTTATTACATTACTGGGTCTATTCATCTACTGGTGGATTATTTATTACTTTACTGGGTCTATGCATCTACTGATGGATTATTTGTTACTTTATTGGGTCTATACATCTACTGGTGGATTATTTATTACTTTACTGGGTCTATTCATCTACTGGTGGATTAGTTATTACTTTACTGGGTCTATGCATCTACTGGTGGATTATTTATTACTTTACTGTGTCTATTCATCTACTGGTGGATTAGTTATTACTTTACTGGGTCTATACATCTACTGGTGGATTATTTATTACTTTACTGGGTCTAAGCATCTACTGGTGGATTATTTATTACTTTACTGGGTCTATACATCTATTGGTGGATTATTTATTACTTTACTGGGTCTATTCATCTACTGGTGGATTATTTATTACTTTACTGGGTCTATACATCTACTGGTGGATTATTTATTACTTTACAGGGTCTATACATCTACTGGTGGATTATTTATGACTTTACTGGGTCTATTCATCTACTGGTGGATTATTTATTACTTTACTGGGTCTATACATCTACTGGTGGATTATTTATTACTTTACTGGGTCTATTCATCTACTGGTGGATTATTTATTACTTTACTGGGTTTATTCATCTACTGGTGGATTATTTATTACTTTACTGGGTCTATACATCTACTGGTGGATTATTTATTACTTTACTGGGTTTATACATCTACTGGTGGATTATTTATTACTTTACTGGGTCTATTCATCTACTGGTGGATTATTTATTACTTTACTGGGTCTATTCATCTACTGGTGGATTATTTATTACTTTACTGGGTCTAAGCATCTACTGGTGGATTATTTATGACTTTACTGGGTCTATTCATCTACTGGTGGATTATTTATTACTTTACTGGGTCTATACATCTACTGGTGGATTATTTATTACTTTACTGGGTCTATTCATCTACTGGTGGATTATTTATTAATTTACTGGGTCTATGCATCTACTGGTGGATTATTTATTACTTTACTGGGTCTATGCATCTACTGATGGATTTACTGGTGGATTATTTATTACTTTACTGGGTCTATTCATCTACTGGTGGATTATTTATTACTTTACTGGGTCTATTCATCTACTGGTGGATTATTTATTACTTTACTGGGTCTAAGCATCTACTGGTGGATTATTTATTACTTTACTGGGTCTATGCATCTATTGGTGGATTATTTATTACTTTACTGGGTCTATTCATCTACTGGTGGATTATTTATTACTTTACTGGGTCTATACATCTACTGGTGGATTATTTATTACTTTACTGGGTCTATGCATCTACTGGTGGATTATTTATTACTTTACTGGGTCTATGCATCTACTGATGGATTATTTGTTACTTTATTGGGTCTATACATCTACTGGTGGATTATTTATTACTTTACTGTGTCTATTCATCTACTGGTGGATTATTTATTACTTTACTGGGTCTATTCATCTACTGGTGGATTATTTATTACTTTACTGGGTCTAAGCATCTACTGGTGGATTATTTATTACTTTACTGGGTCTATACATCTATTGGTGGATTATTTATTACTTTACTGGGTCTATTCATCTACTGGTGGATTATTTATTACTTTACTGGGTCTATGCATCTACTGGTGGATTATTTATTCCTTTACTGGGTCTATACATCTACTGGTGGATTATTTATTACTTTACTGGGTCTATTCATCTACTGGTGGATTATTTATTACTTTACTGGGTCTATACATCTACTGGTGGATTATTTATTACTTTACTGGGTCTATACATCTACTGGTGGATTATTTATTACTTTACTGGGTCTATGCATCTACTGGTGGATTATTTATTACTTTACTGGGTCTATGCATCTACTGATGGATTATTTATTACTTTACTGGGTCTATACATCTACTGGTGGATTATTTATTACTTTACTGGGTCTATACATCTACTGGTGGATTATTTATTACTTTACTGGGTCTATACATCTACTGGTGGATTATTTATTACTTTACTGGGTCTATACATCTACTGGTGGATTATTTATTACTTTACTGGGTCTATTCATCTACTGGTGGATTATTTATTACTTTACTGGGTCTATACATCTACTGGTGGATTATTTATTACTTTACTGGGTCTATTCATCTACTGGTGGATTATTTATTACTTTACTGGGTTTATTCATCTACTGGTGAATTATTTATTACTTTACTGGGTCTATACATCTACTGGTGGATTATTTATGACTTTACTGGGTCTATTCATCTACTGGTGGATTATTTATTACTTTACTGGGTCTATACATCTACTGGTGGATTATTTATTACTTTACTGGGTCTATTCATCTACTGGTGGATTATTTATTACTTTACTGGGTTTATTCATCTACTGGTGGATTATTTATTACTTTACTGGGTCTATGCATCTACTGGTGGATTATTTATTACTTTACTGTGTCTATTCATCTACTGGTGGATTATTTATTACTTTACTGGGTCTATACATCTACTGGTGGATTATTTATTACTTTACTGGGTCTATACATCTATTGGTGGATTATTTGTTACTTTATTGGGTCTATACATCTACTGGTGGATTATTTATTACTTTACTGGGTCTATTCATCTACTGGTGGATTATTTATTACTTTACTGGGTCTAAGCATCTACTGGTGGATTATTTATTACTTTACTGGGTCTATTCATCTACTGGTGGATTATTTATTACTTTACTGGGTCTATACATCTACTGGTGGATTATTTATTACTTTACTGGGTCTATACATCTACTGGTGGATTATTTATTACTTTATTGGGTCTAAGCATCTACTGGTGGATTATTTATTACTTTACTGGGTCTATTCATCTACTGGTGGATTAGTTATTACTTTACTGGGTCTATGCATCTACTGGTGGATTATTTATTACTTTACTGGGTCTATTCATCTACTGGTGGATTATTTATTACTTTACTGGGTCTATACATCTACTGGTGGATTATTTATTACTTTACTGGGTCTAAGCATCTACTGGTGGATTATTTATTACTTTACCGGGTCTATACATCTATTGGTGGATTATTTATTACTTTACTGGGTCTATTCATCTACTGGTGGATTATTTATTACTTTACTGGGTCTATACATCTACTGGTGGATTATTTATTACTTTACTGGGTCTATGCATCTACTGGTGGATTATTTATTACTTTACTGGGTCTATACATCTACTGGTGGATTATTTATTACTTTATTGGGTCTATTCATCTACTGGTGGATTATTTATTACTTTACTGGGTCTATGCATCTACTGGTGGATTATTTATTACTTTACTGGGTCTATTCATCTACTGGTGGATTATTTATTACTTTACTGGGTCTATGCATCTACTGGTGGATTATTTATTACTTTACTGGGTCTATGCATCTACTGGTGGATTATTTATTACTTTACTGGGTCTATGCATCTACTGATGGATTATTTGTTACTTTATTGGGTCTATACATCTGCTGGTGGATTATTTATTACTTTACTGTGTCTATTCATCTACTGGTGGATTATTTATTACTTTACTGGGTCTATGCATCTACTGGTGGATTATTTATTACTTTACTGGGTCTATACATCTACTGGTGGATTATTTATGACTTTACTGGGTCTATTCATCTACTGGTGGATTATTTATTACTTTACTGGGTCTATACATCTACTGGTGGATTATTTATTACTTTACTGGGTCTATTCATCTACTGGTGGATTATTTATTACTTTACTGGGTTTATTCATCTACTGGTGGATTATTTATTACTTTACTGGGTCTATACATCTACTGGTGGATTATTTATTACTTTACTGGGTCTATTCATCTACTGGTGGATTATTTATTACTTTACTGGGTCTATACATCTACTGGTGGATTATTTATTACTTTACTGGGTCTATTCATCTACTGGTGGATTATTTATTACTTTACTGGGTCTATGCATCTACTGGTGGATTATTTATTACTTTACTGGGTCTATTCATCTACTGGTGGATTATTTATTACTTTACTGGGTCTATGCATCTACTGGTGGATTATTTATTACTTTACTGGGTCTATTCATCTACTGGTGGATTATTTATTACTTTACTGGGTCTATGCATCTACTGATGGATTATTTGTTACTTTATTGGGTCTATACATCTACTGGTGGATTATTTATTACTTTACTGGGTCTATTCATCTACTGGTGGATTAGTTATTACTTTACTGGGTCTATACATCTACTGGTGGATTATTTATTACTTTACTGTGTCTATTCATCTACTGGTGGATTATTTATTACTTTACTGGGTCTATACATCTACTGGTGGATTATTTATTACTTTACTGGGTTTATTCATCTACTGGTGGATTATTTATTACTTTATTGGGTCTATACATCTACTGGTGGATTATTTATGACTTTACTGGGTCTATACATCTACTGGTGGATTATTTATTACTTTACTGGGTCTATACATCTACTGGTGGATTATTTATTACTTTACTGGGTCTATTCATCTACTGGTGGATTATTTATTACTTTACTGGGTTTATTCATCTACTGGTGGATTATTTATTACTTTACTGGGTCTATACATCTACTGGTGGATTATTTATTACTTTACTGGGTCTATTCATCTACTGGTGGATTATTTATTACTTTACTGGGTCTATACATCTACTGGTGGATTATTTATTACTTTACTGGGTCTATTCATCTACTGGTGGATTATTTATTACTTTACTGGGTCTATGCATCTACTGGTGGATTATTTATTACTTTACTGGGTCTATTCATCTACTGGTGGATTATTTATTACTTTACTGGGTCTATACATCTACTGGTGGATTATTTATTACATTACTGGGTCTATTCATCTACTGGTGGATTATTTATTACTTTACTGGGTCTATGCATCTACTGATGGATTATTTGTTACTTTATTGGGTCTATACATCTACTGGTGGATTATTTATTACTTTACTGGGTCTATTCATCTACTGGTGGATTAGTTATTACTTTACTGGGTCTATACATCTACTGGTGGATTATTTATTACTTTACTGTGTCTATTCATCTACTGGTGGATTAGTTATTACTTTACTGGGTCTATACATCTACTGGTGGATTATTTATTACTTTACTGGGTCTAAGCATCTACTGGTGGATTATTTATTACTTTACTGGGTCTATACATCTATTGGTGGATTATTTATTACTTTACTGGGTCTATTCATCTACTGGTGGATTATTTATTACTTTACTGGGTCTATACATCTACTGGTGGATTATTTATTACTTTACTGGGTCTATACATCTACTGGTGGATTATTTATGACTTTACTGGGTCTATTCATCTACTGGTGGATTATTTATTACTTTACTGGGTCTATACATCTACTGGTGGATTATTTATTACTTTACTGGGTCTATTCATCTACTGGTGGATTATTTATTACTTTACTGGGTTTATTCATCTACTGGTGGATTATTTATTACTTTACTGGGTCTATACATCTACTGGTGGATTATTTATTACTTTACTGGGTTTATACATCTACTGGTGGATTATTTATTACTTTACTGGGTCTATTCATCTACTGGTGGATTATTTATTACTTTACTGGGTCTATTCATCTACTGGTGGATTATTTATTACTTTACTGGGTCTAAGCATCTACTGGTGGATTATTTATGACTTTACTGGGTCTATTCATCTACTGGTGGATTATTTATTACTTTACTGGGTCTATACATCTACTGGTGGATTATTTATTACTTTACTGGGTCTATTCATCTACTGGTGGATTATTTATTAATTTACTGGGTCTATGCATCTACTGGTGGATTATTTATTACTTTACTGGGTCTATGCATCTACTGATGGATTTACTGGTGGATTATTTATTACTTTACTGGGTCTATTCATCTACTGGTGGATTATTTATTACTTTACTGGGTCTATTCATCTACTGGTGGATTATTTATTACTTTACTGGGTCTAAGCATCTACTGGTGGATTATTTATTACTTTACTGGGTCTATGCATCTATTGGTGGATTATTTATTACTTTACTGGGTCTATTCATCTACTGGTGGATTATTTATTACTTTACTGGGTCTATACATCTACTGGTGGATTATTTATTACTTTACTGGGTCTATGCATCTACTGGTGGATTATTTATTACTTTACTGGGTCTATGCATCTACTGATGGATTATTTGTTACTTTATTGGGTCTATACATCTACTGGTGGATTATTTATTACTTTACTGTGTCTATTCATCTACTGGTGGATTATTTATTACTTTACTGGGTCTATTCATCTACTGGTGGATTATTTATTACTTTACTGGGTCTAAGCATCTACTGGTGGATTATTTATTACTTTACTGGGTCTATACATCTATTGGTGGATTATTTATTACTTTACTGGGTCTATTCATCTACTGGTGGATTATTTATTACTTTACTGGGTCTATGCATCTACTGGTGGATTATTTATTCCTTTACTGGGTCTATACATCTACTGGTGGATTATTTATTACTTTACTGGGTCTATTCATCTACTGGTGGATTATTTATTACTTTACTGGGTCTATACATCTACTGGTGGATTATTTATTACTTTACTGGGTCTATACATCTACTGGTGGATTATTTATTACTTTACTGGGTCTATGCATCTACTGGTGGATTATTTATTACTTTACTGGGTCTATGCATCTACTGATGGATTATTTATTACTTTACTGGGTCTATACATCTACTGGTGGATTATTTATTACTTTACTGGGTCTATACATCTACTGGTGGATTATTTATTACTTTACTGGGTCTATACATCTACTGGTGGATTATTTATTACTTTACTGGGTCTATACATCTACTGGTGGATTATTTATTACTTTACTGGGTCTATTCATCTACTGGTGGATTATTTATTACTTTACTGGGTCTATACATCTACTGGTGGATTATTTATTACTTTACTGGGTCTATTCATCTACTGGTGGATTATTTATTACTTTACTGGGTTTATTCATCTACTGGTGAATTATTTATTACTTTACTGGGTCTATACATCTACTGGTGGATTATTTATGACTTTACTGGGTCTATTCATCTACTGGTGGATTATTTATTACTTTACTGGGTCTATACATCTACTGGTGGATTATTTATTACTTTACTGGGTCTATTCATCTACTGGTGGATTATTTATTACTTTACTGGGTTTATTCATCTACTGGTGGATTATTTATTACTTTACTGGGTCTATACATCTACTGGTGGATTATTTATTACTTTACTGGGTTTATACATCTACTGGTGGATTATTTATTACTTTACTGGGTCTATACATCTACTGGTGGATTATTTATTACTTTACTGGGTCTATTCATCTACTGGTGGATTATTTATTACTTTACTGGGTCTATACATCTACTGGTGGATTATTTATGACTTTACTGGGTCTATTCATCTACTGGTGGATTATTTATTACTTTACTGGGTCTATACATCTACTGGTGGATTATTTATTACTTTACTGGGTCTATACATCTACTGGTGGATTATTTATTAATTTACTGGGTCTATGCATCTACTGGTGGATTATTTATTACTTTACTGGGTCTATGCATCTACTGATGGATTTACTGGTGGATTATTTATTACTTTACTGTGTCTATTCATCTACTGGTGGATTATTTATTACTTTACTGGGTCTAAGCATCTACTGGTGGATTATTTATTACTTTACTGGGTCTATGCATCTATTGGTGGATTATTTATTACTTTACTGGGTCTATTCATCTACTGGTGGATTATTTATTACTTTACTGGGTCTATACATCTACTGGTGGATTATTTATTACATTACTGGGTCTATGCATCTACTGGTGGATTATTTATTACTTTACTGGGTCTATGCATCTACTGATGGATTATTTGTTACTTTATTGGGTCTATACATCTACTGGTGGATTATTTATTACTTTACTGGGTCTATGCATCTACTGGTGGATTATTTATTACTTTACTGGGTCTATGCATCTACTGATGGATTATTTGTTACTTTATTGGGTCTATACATCTGCTGGTGGATTATTTATTACTTTACTGTGTCTATTCATCTACTGGTGGATTATTTATTACTTTACTGGGTCTATGCATCTACTGGTGGATTATTTATTACTTTACTGGGTCTATACATCTACTGGTGGATTATTTATGACTTTACTGGGTCTATTCATCTACTTGTGGATTATTTATTACTTTACTGGGTCTATACATCTACTGGTGGATTATTTATTACTTTACTGGGTCTATTCATCTACTGGTGGATTATTTATTACTTTACTGGGTTTATTCATCTACTGGTGGATTATTTATTACTTTACTGGGTCTATACATCTACTGGTGGATTATTTATTACTTTACTGGGTCTATTCATCTACTGGTGGATTATTTATTACTTTACTGGGTCTATACATCTACTGGTGGATTATTTATTACTTTACTGGGTCTATTCATCTACTGGTGGATTATTTATTACTTTACTGGGTCTATGCATCTACTGGTGGATTATTTATTACTTTACTGGGTCTATTCATCTACTGGTGGATTATTTATTACTTTACTGGGTCTATGCATCTACTGGTGGATTATTTATTACTTTACTGGGTCTATTCATCTACTGGTGGATTATTTATTACTTTACTGGGTCTATGCATCTACTGATGGATTATTTGTTACTTTATTGGGTCTATACATCTACTGGTGGATTATTTATTACCTTACTGGGTCTATTCATCTACTGGTGGATTAGTTATTACTTTACTGGGTCTATACATCTACTGGTGGATTATTTATTACTTTACTGTGTCTATTCATCTACTGGTGGATTATTTATTACTTTACTGGGTCTATACATCTACTGGTGGATTATTTATTACTTTACTGGGTTTATTCATCTACTGGTGGATTATTTATTACTTTATTGGGTCTATACATCTACTGGTGGATTATTTATGACTTTACTGGGTCTATACATCTACTGGTGGATTATTTATTACTTTACTGGGTCTATACATCTACTGGTGGATTATTTATTACTTTACTGGGTCTATTCATCTACTGGTGGATTATTTATTACTTTACTGGGTTTATTCATCTACTGGTGGATTATTTATTACTTTACTGGGTCTATACATCTACTGGTGGATTATTTATTACTTTACTGGGTCTATTCATCTACTGGTGGATTATTTATTACTTTACTGGGTCTATACATCTACTGGTGGATTATTTATTACTTTACTGGGTCTATTCATCTACTGGTGGATTATTTATTACTTTACTGGGTCTATGCATCTACTGGTGGATTATTTATTACTTTACTGGGTCTATTCATCTACTGGTGGATTATTTATTACTTTACTGGGTCTATACATCTACTGGTGGATTATTTATTACATTACTGGGTCTATTCATCTACTGGTGGATTATTTATTACTTTACTGGGTCTATGCATCTACTGATGGATTATTTGTTACTTTATTGGGTCTATACATCTACTGGTGGATTATTTATTACTTTACTGGGTCTATTCATCTACTGGTGGATTAGTTATTACTTTACTGGGTCTATACATCTACTGGTGGATTATTTATTACTTTACTGTGTCTATTCATCTACCGGTGGATTAGTTATTACTTTACTGGGTCTATACATCTACTGGTGGATTATTTATTACTTTACTGGGTCTAAGCATCTACTGGTGGATTATTTATTACTTTACTGGGTCTATACATCTATTGGTGGATTATTTATTACTTTACTGGGTCTATTCATCTACTGGTGGATTATTTATTACTTTACTGGGTCTATACATCTACTGGTGGATTATTTATTACTTTACTGGGTCTATACATCTACTGGTGGATTATTTATGACTTTACTGGGTCTATTCATCTACTGGTGGATTATTTATTACTTTACTGGGTCTATACATCTACTGGTGGATTATTTATTACTTTACTGGGTCTATTCATCTACTGGTGGATTATTTATTACTTTACTGGGTTTATTCATCTACTGGTGGATTATTTATTACTTTACTGGGTCTATACATCTACTGGTGGATTATTTATTACTTTACTGGGTTTATACATCTACTGGTGGATTATTTATTACTTTACTGGGTCTATTCATCTACTGGTGGATTATTTATTACTTTACTGGGTCTATTCATCTACTGGTGGATTATTTATTACTTTACTGGGTCTATACATCTACTGGTGGATTATTTATGACTTTACTGGGTCTATTCATCTACTGGTGGATTATTTATTACTTTACTGGGTCTATACATCTACTGGTGGATTATTTATTACTTTACTGGGTCTATTCATCTACTGGTGGATTATTTATTAATTTACTGGGTCTATGCATCTACTGGTGGATTATTTATTACTTTACTGGGTCTATGCATCTACTGATGGATTTACTGGTGGATTATTTATTACTTTACTGGGTCTATTCATCTACTGGTGGATTATTTATTACTTTACTGGGTCTATTCATCTACTGGTGGATTATTTATTACTTTACTGGGTCTAAGCATCTACTGGTGGATTATTTATTACTTTACTGGGTCTATGCATCTATTGGTGGATTATTTATTACTTTACTGGGTCTATTCATCTACTGGTGGATTATTTATTACTTTACTGGGTCTATACATCTACTGGTGGATTATTTATTACTTTACTGGGTCTATGCATCTACTGGTGGATTATTTATTACTTTACTGGGTCTATGCATCTACTGATGGATTATTTGTTACTTTATTGGGTCTATACATCTACTGGTGGATTATTTATTACTTTACTGTGTCTATTCATCTACTGGTGGATTATTTATTACTTTACTGGGTCTATTCATCTACTGGTGGATTATTTATTACTTTACTGGGTCTAAGCATCTACTGGTGGATTATTTATTACTTTACTGGGTCTATACATCTATTGGTGGATTATTTATTACTTTACTGGGTCTATTCATCTACTGGTGGATTATTTATTACTTTACTGGGTCTATGCATCTACTGGTGGATTATTTATTCCTTTACTGGGTCTATACATCTACTGGTGGATTATTTATTACTTTACTGGGTCTATTCATCTACTGGTGGATTATTTATTACTTTACTGGGTCTATACATCTACTGGTGGATTATTTATTACTTTACTGGGTCTATACATCTACTGGTGGATTATTTATTACTTTACTGGGTCTATGCATCTACTGGTGGATTATTTATTACTTTACTGGGTCTATGCATCTACTAATGGATTATTTATTACTTTACTGGGTCTATACATCTACTGGTGGATTATTTATTACTTTACTGGGTCTATACATCTACTGGTGGATTATTTATTACTTTACTGGGTCTATACATCTACTGGTGGATTATTTATTACTTTACTGGGTCTATACATCTACTGGTGGATTATTTATTACTTTACTGGGTCTATTCATCTACTGGTGGATTATTTATTACTTTACTGGGTCTATACATCTACTGGTGGATTATTTATTACTTTACTGGGTCTATTCATCTACTGGTGGATTATTTATTACTTTACTGGGTTTATTCATCTACTGGTGAATTATTTATTACTTTACTGGGTCTATACATCTACTGGTGGATTATTTATGACTTTACTGGGTCTATTCATCTACTGGTGGATTATTTATTACTTTACTGGGTCTATACATCTACTGGTGGATTATTTATTACTTTACTGGGTCTATTCATCTACTGGTGGATTATTTATTACTTTACTGGGTTTATTCATCTACTGGTGGATTATTTATTACTTTACTGGGTCTATACATCTACTGGTGGATTATTTATTACTTTACTGGGTTTATACATCTACTGGTGGATTATTTATTACTTTACTGGGTCTATACATCTACTGGTGGATTATTTATTACTTTACTGGGTCTATTCATCTACTGGTGGATTATTTATTACTTTACTGGGTCTATACATCTACTGGTGGATTATTTATGACTTTACTGGGTCTATTCATCTACTGGTGGATTATTTATTACTTTACTGGGTCTATACATCTACTGGTGGATTATTTATTACTTTACTGGGTCTATACATCTACTGGTGGATTATTTATTAATTTACTGGGTCTATGCATCTACTGGTGGATTATTTATTACTTTACTGGGTCTATGCATCTACTGATGGATTTACTGGTGGATTATTTATTACTTTACTGTGTCTATTCATCTACTGGTGGATTATTTATTACTTTACTGGGTCTAAGCATCTACTGGTGGATTATTTATTACTTTACTGGGTCTATGCATCTATTGGTGGATTATTTATTACTTTACTGGGTCTATTCATCTACTGGTGGATTATTTATTACTTTACTGGGTCTATACATCTACTGGTGGATTATTTATTACATTACTGGGTCTATGCATCTACTGGTGGATTATTTATTACTTTACTGGGTCTATGCATCTACTGATGGATTATTTGTTACTTTATTGGGTCTATACATCTACTGGTGGATTATTTATTACTTTACTGTGTCTATTCATCTACTGGTGGATTATTTATTACTTTACTGGGTCTATACATCTACTGGTGGATTATTTATTACTTTACTGGGTCTAAGCATCTACTGGTGGATTATTTATTACTTTACTGGGTCTATACATCTATTGGTGGATTATTTATTAATTTACTGTGTCTATTCATCTACTGGTGGATTATTTATTACTTTACTGGGTCTATGCATCTACTGGTGGATTATTTATTCCTTTACTGGGTCTATACATCTACTGGTGGATTATTTATTACTTTACTGGGTCTATTCATCTACTGGTGGATTATTTATTACTTTACTGGGTCTATACATCTACTGGTGGATTATTTATTACTTTACTGGGTCTATACATCTACTGGTGGATTATTTATTACTTTACTGGGTCTATGCATCTACTGGTGGATTATTTATTACTTTACTGGGTCTATGCATCTACTGATGGATTATTTATTACTTTACTGGGTCTATACATCTACTGGTGGATTATTTATTACTTTACTGGGTCTATACATCTACTGGTGGATTATTTATTACTTTACTGGGTCTATACATCTACTGGTGGATTATTTATTACTTTACTGGGTCTATACATCTACTGGTGGATTATTTATTACTTTACTGGGTCTATTCATCTACTGGTGGATTATTTATTACTTTACTGGGTCTATACATCTACTGGTGGATTATTTATTACTTTACTGGGTCTATTCATCTACTGGTGGATTATTTATTACTTTACTGGGTCTATTCATCTACTGGTGGATTATTTATTACTTTACTGGGTCTATTCATCTACTGGTGGATTATTTATTACTTTACTGGGTCTATACATCTACTGGTGGATTATTTTTACTTTACTGGGTCTATTCATCTACTGGTGGATTATATATTACTTTACTGGGTTTATTCATCTACTGGTGGATTATTTATTACTTTACTGGGTCTATACATCTACTGGTGGATTATTTATTACTTTACTGGGTTTATACATCTACTGGTGGATTATTTATTACTTTACTGGGTCTATACATCTACTGGTGGATTATTTATTACTTTACTGGGTCTATTCATCTACTGGTGGATTATTTATTACTTTACTGGGTCTATGCATCTACTGGTGGATTATTTATTACTTTACTGGGTCTATTCATCTACTGGTGGATTATTTATTACTTTACTGGGTCTATACATCTACTGGTGGATTATTTATTACTTTACTGGGTCTATGCATCTACTGATGGATTATTTGTTACTTTATTGGGTCTATACATCTACTGGTGGATTATTTATTACTTTACTGGGTCTATTCATCTACTGGTGGATTAGTTATTACTTTACTGGGTCTATGCATCTACTGGTGGATTATTTATTACTTTACTGTGTCTATTCATCTACTGGTGGATTATTTATTACTTTACTGGGTCTATACATCTACTGGTGGATTATTTATTACTTTACTGGGTCTATACATCTATTGGTGGATTATTTGTTACTTTATTGGGTCTATACATCTACTGGTGGATTATTTATTACTTTACTGGGTCTATTCATCTACTGGTGGATTATTTATTACTTTACTGGGTCTAAGCATCTACTGGTGGATTATTTATTACTTTACTGGGTCTATTCATCTACTGGTGGATTATTTATTACTTTACTGGGTCTATACATCTACTGGTGGATTATTTATTACTTTACTGGGTCTATACATCTACTGGTGGATTATTTATTACTTTATTGGGTCTAAGCATCTACTGGTGGATTATTTATTACTTTACTGGGTCTATTCATCTACTGGTGGATTAGTTATTACTTTACTGGGTCTTTGCATCTACTGGTGGATTATTTATTACTTTACTGGGTCTATTCATCTACTGGTGGATTATTTATTACTTTACTGGGTCTATGCATCTACTGGTGGATTATTTATTACTTTACTGGGTCTAAGCATCTACTGGTGGATTATTTATTACTTTACCGGGTCTATACATCTATTGGTGGATTATTTATTACTTTACTGGGTCTATTCATCTACTGGTGGATTATTTATTACTTTACTGGGTCTATACATCTACTGGTGGATTATTTATTACTTTACTGGGTCTATACATCTACTGGTGGATTATTTATTACTTTACTGGGTCTATACATCTACTGGTGGATTATTTATTACTTTATTGGGTCTATTCATCTACTGGTGGATTATTTATTACTTTACTGGGTCTATGCATCTACTGGTGGATTATTTATTACTTTACTGGGTCTATTCATCTACTGGTGGATTATTTATTACTTTACTGGGTCTATACATCTACTGGTGGATTATTTATTACTTTACTGGGTCTATGCATCTACTGGTGGATTATTTATTACTTTACTGGGTCTATGCATCTACTGATGGATTATTTGTTACTTTATTGGGTCTATACATCTGCTGGTGGATTATTTATTACTTTATTGGGTCTAAGCATCTACTGGTGGATTATTTATTACTTTACTGGGTCTATTCATCTACTGGTGGATTAGTTATTACTTTACTGGGTCTATGCATCTACTGGTGGATTATTTATTACTTTACTGGGTCTATTCATCTACTGGTGGATTATTTATTACTTTACTGGGTCTATGCATCTACTGGTGGATTATTTATTACTTTACTGGGTCTAAGCATCTACTGGTGGATTATTTATTACTTTACCGGGTCTATACATCTATTGGTGGATTATTTATTACTTTACTGGGTCTATTCATCTACTGGTGGATTATTTATTACTTTACTGGGTCTATACATCTACTGGTGGATTATTTATTACTTTACTGGGTCTATACATCTACTGGTGGATTATTTATTACTTTACTGGGTCTATACATCTACTGGTGGATTATTTATTACTTTATTGGGTCTATTCATCTACTGGTGGATTATTTATTACTTTACTGGGTCTATGCATCTACTGGTGGATTATTTATTACTTTACTGGGTCTATTCATCTACTGGTGGATTATTTATTACTTTACTGGGTCTATTCATCTACTGGTGGATTATTTATTACTTTACTGGGTCTATGCATCTACTGGTGGATTATTTATTACTTTACTGGGTCTATGCATCTACTGATGGATTATTTGTTACTTTATTGGGTCTATACATCTGCTGGTGGATTATTTATTACTTTACTGTGTCTATTCATCTACTGGTGGATTATTTATTACTTTACTGGGTCTATACATCTACTGGTGGATTATTTATTACTTTACTGGGTCTATGCATCTACTGGTGGATTATTTATTACTTTACTGGGTCTATACATCTATTGGTGGATTATTTATTACTTTACTGGGTCTATTCATCTACTGGTGGATTATTTATTACTTTACTGGGTCTATTCATCTACTGGTGGATTATTTATTACTTTACTGGGTCTATTCATCTACTGGTGGATTATTTATTACTTTATTGGGTCTATTCATCTACTGGTGGATTATTTATTACTTTACTGGGTCTATTCATCTACTGGTGGATTATTTATTACTTTACTGGGTCTATACATCTACTGGTGGATTATTTATTACTTTACTGGGTCTAAGCATCTACTGGTGGATTATTTATTACTTTACTGGGTCTATTCATCTACTGGTGGATTATTTATTACTTTACTGGGTCTATACATCTACTGGTGGATTATTTATTACTTTACTGGGTCTATACATCTACTGGTGGATTATTTATTACTTTACTGGGTCTATACATCTACTGGTGGATTATTTATTACTTTACTGGGTCTATTCATCTACTGGTGGATTATTTATTACATTACTGGGTCTATGCATCTACTGGTGGATTATTTATTACTTTACTGGGTCTATACATCTACTGGTGGATTATTTATTACTTCAGAAACTCGTTGTGGATACTACATTAGATATCTACGTTTTATCGTAACAGAAGTAAAAAATATATAAAAGGTCTTTTGGTAGTATTGTGGCTATTGCCAGGGTCTTTTGGTAGTATTGTGGCTATTGCCAATATATTTAAACCTCATTCTGTTTCCTTGTTGACAATATATAAGCCATACTCGGTTATTAGAAATGAACAAGGGACAACAAGGAAAGGACGGTATTTGTCAATAAAAGACGACACTAAAATTACATAATTTTCTGTTGGCATCTTAGTTCCAAACAAAATAAAGCTGTGCGACGATTCGGTTATGAATTTATATTTTGTTATATTTTAATAGTGCTGATTCACTGCTTAAGCGTGATGTTAAATTTTAAAGCATTTCATTCTAATCTTCTTCTTCGTCAAATCTTTTTCCGTCCATATGGACAACCTCCGATCGGAGTGTTTCCCTCCACCATCCTAATTATAACTTAATTATCTATTCGGAATTCAGACCGATAATAAAAGCAGCTCTTGACGGATGACAGTATTAAAAATATAAAATCTTATTCATTAAAATGGTTGCAGTTCAATTCAACTGTTAATTATATGTACATTATAACAAGTAAAATGTAAAATAACAGAGACCATCACCGTAACGTATTTAAAACAGAGACCATCACCGTAACGTATTTAAAACAGAAACCATCACCGTAACGTATTTAATACAGAGACCATCACCGTAACGTATTTAATATAGAGACCATCACCGTAACGTATTTAATACAGAGACCATCACCGTAACGTATTTAAAACTAATTACATTATTATTGTACATTCTGGTCAAGCGTGGAATATCCCACACCAACCCTACTTATTCACTATCTTAATATTGTAAAGCCCGGTATACACGATGCAAGTTTTGCATCCAAGTCTCCATTCAAGTTTTTTGATCGTGTATACCATACAAGAAACTTGAATCAAAAAACTTGAACGGACTTGGATGGAATAGAAATGCATCCTATTTTTTTTCAACTTGGATGGAGATTGACCAATCAGAAGACAGAATCCTTATCAGCATCAATTTGTGAATGTAAATAATAATAAGTACACGTGTTGTGCAAAGATGGCGGGAAAAGAGGAAACTCCAAAATGCAGGAAAAAGACAGTTACATGGACTAATGAAATGATTGAAGATCTAATAGACTTCATAGAAATACATCCCATCGTTGCCTTCGAAGCCATTTACGAGCCCATGTTGACCTCTTTTTGGAGCTTAATCTCCTTCGCAGTACAATTGTACATAATAATGCAATACAAAGGGCAGCACCCTCCTCTCCTCCCAAAAATGCCATTTTGTTTGTTGTATCTCCCGCCAAAACTTGTGTGTATTCATCAAAATTTCTTGCATCGTGTATACACAAACTTGAATTCAAGTTTTCTTGAATGGAGACTTGGATGCAAAACTTGTATCGTGTATACCGGGCTTAAAGTCAAAGATCACCACTATTATTTCAATTGCTATCAGCAATAATGCTCGTAATACTGTCTTTTTCATTTTCTTTTCCTAAATGATGGCGCATTTCTTTTAAGTGAATCTGGAACATGATTCTGAATCACATAATTGTTTTGTTGCTTTTTTCATCTAAAACAGAAACAGGTTTTCGAAACATGCGAAACATAGCTATATATATATAGGTGACCCATGTTTCAAATCGAAACATGAACTGAAACCGGTCTGAAAATTAGTTTTTTTAATAGAAATGTCGATTTTCAGTTCCAGAGTCTTAACTTTTTAAAGACTAAATGTACATCGTACATTTGTAAATGAATTTGAATTTGAATTTTGGTGCTTAACGCCACTTTTCGCTATATTATGGCGATCAGTTTCAGTGATGGGGGAGCCGCAGTACTCGGAGAGAACCAGCGACCCTGGGCAAGCAACTGGTAAACTTTATCTCTTGCGGCTGCGAGTCGAGTGCACCCTTTTTGCAATTTACAAAGCTGGGCGCGAACCCACGCCGTATTGGTGATAGGCTTGTACGAGTTGTTAGATCCAACGACCTAACTCATTGAGCCATCCGGACCCCCACGTACATTTGTATATAGAATAGAATAGAATACATTTTATTGCCTAATCATAAGACCCACATGAGGCATCATTAACAATAAAAACATTAATGATTGATGATACATACAGATACAAATTTTATTTAAAGTCGGAGTATAAAAACATACAACATAAGCTCTGAAGAGCTTTTAAAACCGACATACATGTAAATAACAAAACAAGCATAAGGACAGACATGCATAAAAAGCAGAGCACATACATATTATAAAACATAAAAGCACAGTAGTTGAACTAAATTAAAAATAAGCATAGTTGATGAACTTAACTAAAAATATCTAGCATGCTAAGGGAAGGAAATCAAACTGAAGCCTTGCATGCAAAGCAATGACATGAGCTGCCTGACCATGTATTAATCAAATTTTTAAACTGGTCTAGTGACATGTCTTTTCTAAAGTGGTCAGGCAGCTCATTCCAAAGCTTTGCACCTGCATAACGAAAAGATTGCTAACCAAGACTTGTAGTTCTTACCTGTGGTAAAGCTGCTTTATTTTGATATCTAAAAGAATACGAAGTATTTTTTATATCTATGAGGTCAAATAAATAAACAGGACAATCCTTATTGATAAATGAGACATACACACAAAAGAAAAAGGACATAGTTTGGGGTTTTTATATTTCTAAAAATATACAATCAAACAAAATATTTCTTCATGGAGATTATAAATACATTTAAACAAAGTATTGCAAAAATTTTCGACGGCACAACCGTCTTCGTCAGTTGCAAAACATAAACTGCTAAGAGATACCTAAATTCATAATTTGTATCTCTAAATTGCAATATTAATCTACAATCAAGCAAAATATTTCTTCATGGAGATTATAAATACATTTAAACAAAGTATTGCAAAAATTTTCGACGGCACGACCGTCTTCGTCAGTTGCAAAACATAAACTGCTAAGAGATACCAATTCATAATTTGTATCTCTAAATTGCAATATTAATCTACAATCAAACAAAATATTTCTTCATGGAGATTATAAATACATTTAAGCAAAGTATTGAAAAATTTTTCGACGGCACGACCGTCTTCGTCAGTTGCAAAACATAAACTGCTAAGAGTACAAAGTATTGCAAAAAATTTCGACGGCTCTTAGGCTCTTAGCAGTTTATGTTTTGCTATTGACGAAGACGGTTGTGCCGTCGAAAATTTTTGCAATACTTTGTTTAAATGTGTCTAAAAATATAAATATAATTATTATTATTTAGTGGATCATGTTCTGGTTTGTCCCCTATATCTCACATCCAGTGTGAAACTTTACATATGTTGCATATTCCTTAACACCAAGAGACGGTGCTTCTGACACACCCCGTCTATTAAATGCATTTTCTCACAATTATATAGTAAATAATTATATATAATATCAAATACTTATTATATACTATATATAAATAAAAAAAAGATTAGTTAATTATTATATCTATTATTATTATTATTATTCATTCGGATGTGTCACCTCGTGTTTAGAGAAGGAGAACTAGTTGGAGGAAATATGTCATCATGTTATTGCTCAATTACAGAGTGCACCAAACGACAGTGCAAAGGCATGTTAAAATGAATTAAGAAGAAATTCGGATCAAACCCAGTAATATGTGTTTTTCTTTAAATTTATTCTATTTATTTAGAAATATTATCAATTTATATTATATTTCTCCTTTCTAAACATGCCAGCCCGTGCACAGTGTAAAAGAGCAATTATTTAATTATATTGTGCTTTGTTTTATCAAATTACAAATACTGGCTAGAATTTCCTCATTTTCATTATTAAGAAGCCAATATAATTTCTGTTCTAGATTGAGGACATGAAAATCTTGACAGATATATTATTGATCCTGCTGAACATTTCTGTTCTTATTTCAGGACATGTAGAACATGATATTAGAAAATGTTTCTCATCATCTATCTCACCAGATGTGTATATGATGTACATGTAAGTAGGTATAATCAATCAATCAATATTTTTATTCCAATTAAGGTCCCTCAAGGGGCAATAACAAATATACATTCATAATTAGTATATACATGTAAACAATGTACAATGTACATGTATCTGATGGTGTCAATTCTTCTTCTTCTTTTGGTATACAACTATCCATCCACTGGATGATTACTAGCTGTTGACGAGGCAATGATTCATTTAAATTTAATGTTTTATTAGATCACTCAATTTTTAAGCTCTACTTGTCTGTGCAAGATATCTCTGCATTTTCTTATGAAATAAAATATACACATGTAATATTATAGTTTTTTCAGTAGTTTTACAAACCGTATGCAATTTTGCGACATGTTAAATAAAATTCGGAATGATTTCCTGAAACATAATTTTGAAACATACCGTTTTTTAAAACAACAAATCATGATTTGGTTTTCTGGAACAATGAAGTGAAACATGTTCCAGATTCACCTTAAAGAAATGCGCCCTGGTTTCGCAAACAAAATCTGTACGTAATGTAAAAAGGTTACCCATTAGGGATCATTAGGCCTTCGCATTCCCCAAACCCTATATGGATCCCATTGTTTTATTTAAATTCCGCATCTTTTGTTATTGCAGTATTGGAATCTCAATCTATATATTCGAATGACCATTCAGTTATAAGTTTGGATATTTATTAATCGTATTTAATATCTTTAGATATGCCTATGCTTATTTTAACCTTACGTGCAACACTTATAGATTTTTTTTTATAAATGCGAAACAGTGGCTAAATCCTAATCAGCTGAGCGCATTGTTTAGAAAAATCAACATGGCCGCTGTAAGTTGAAAATTTATTGTCGAAGTCAAACTTCGACTGCGAAATACACAGCCATCTGTTGACAATGTGAAGCTGTTACACCCAAAAGATGGATGAAAGCCATAAAGATTTGTTAAAAATCCATCAAGATAAGTTTATTGCTTCGATAGAAGTTGACAGATTAATTCCAACTTTGCAAGGCGCTGGTGTTCTCGATTCGAATGACATTTTACTGATAAAGTCGGCAACAAGTCGCAGTGTCCAGGCAGAGAAACTGTTGAACATTCTTCCAGGAAAGACAAATTATGCATTTCAGAACCTTTGTCTTGCTTTAGAAACAACATATCCTCATTTGTTGACTGTAATGTTTCTCGGAAGCAATCGTACTGTCTCGACACCAGGTATATTATTATTGATTTTTGACATTCTAACAGCAAGATAAATGCCCATTTTTAAAATATCGTTCATGACAACTCATGAAATCACTCTCATTTAAATAAAGACAAATGCCCTATGTTTTAGTTTCATTTATTGGGACGTCTTTAATGTGCCAAATTTGAAGTCAAAATTGTAACACATGATTTGTTTACATTAGTCATTACTTACATGTAGTAGAGTTTCTTTCGATAATTTCGACCACATAAACAAAATGTGATAAATAAAAAAAATCTGCACGTCTGATCGGTATATTTCTTAATAAAATGTATAGGCGAAGGTGACAGGGTCTAGAATATTGATTATTTATCTGTTACCTTGACAGGAAACATCAGGACAACATTTCTAAAACCAGACTGTTTTATTTTGAATTCGACCTACCTGTATTTCTTTAAATTTCGACCACCATCCTAATTCAGGAAGATTTCCAGTCAAAACGGCCTCATAATGAAAGTGAAATCGGCCACATATTTCAAATTGAATTAAAAAAAAATGTATTAATATGAATTAATATTTTTAGTTAAAAGATTAACATATAATCTTATTTTTATTTATGAACGTGTTCTTTTTTTTTTAATCAAAGAAATTAATTAATGATTATTAATTTATGATCTAATTAAGTGATTAGTAATTTACATAAAACGTGATTGGCGACAATCATTAAAAAAACCAACTTTATATTGATTAGGCACATTCTATTGTCTATAAACACGCTGGGTATTCGGGCACACGAAACCGTAGCTGGCACTAAGAACGTGGGTGCTGACAAAAAAAATATATAAAAACAGGGTAGGTATGTATAAACGTTCTTTTCTTCAAGTAGACAGCAAAAGTCTTAACAGTCAAATTTTTATCGTGATAAAGTGAATAGTAAATCGGCAACGCGATTGTTTTATCGACCTTTCTCATTTCTTTTTTGAGATTTCGGAATTAAATTACTTGTACTTTACTGCCATGAATGCCATTTCAAAAACAAATTGGCCCTTTCTCTTCCCAAATTCTTCCTACATCTTTAAAATTCACATTTAAAACATCCTCATGGCCGTGCGTAACTAACGTCAATACATATTAAACTCACTAAACACAAATCAATATCAGATAAAAATGTATCTGTATTTCTTTTAATTATATGTGTATGTATAACATATTATACGATTTGACCTGTTGCCTTCAGAAATATAAATTCGACCACTTCCAGAATTTAAAAAAAAATACAGGAACGCAAGTAACAACTAACTCAAATCTGAAATTTTCACATTTTTAACAAATTTTGTCAACAAATAACTCAATGCATGATTTTTGAAACTGACATATGTACAAATACAATGGCTAAAATCATTCGCTTACAACCATTTCAAACTTCGAAAACTTTACCACACGTTTTAGATCGTTAATGTCCTTTTCATCCACTTTGAATTTTAGACAGCAATGTTGATTTGGGCCTCTGCAGTCATACTCTACTTCATCGTGCGTTATCAAATAACATGTGTCTGTAATAATATTTCGCCTAAGCAATGAAGCAACGGTCACAGCACATTCTCTGTTCAGATAAGCAACGACAATATGTTTACTTGTTTTAACAGCAATCACATTTTTATCGTACCAATTGTCCTTTTCATGTGTTATCCTATAAACCTTGTCAGACGGTAACTTTTGCTTCTTGCACCTCTAATACATTCCAACAATTTTCACAGATTTTAAAGTAACCAATACCATTCTGGAGTTCTGAAAAATATATAATGTTTGTTGTTAAGTTACATGAATACTTTGAGTATTGCTCATATAGGACCCCCCCACTGATTGACACAAAATGCATGCATATGTCAGGCACCTCAAGTTTAACTAAGTCTGTGACCTTGGACTTTTACTGACTATGTATTCCATTCTTATTAGTGACACACCTGATGATGGACAACAATATTCCCAAGTATCATCAATATCTATCGAGGCATATCAAAGTTATGTACAGGACAATAATATGGACGAACAGACAGACGTGATCGTATATACCCCGTGAACTTCGGTCGTGGAGTATAAACAGTTATCGGTAAATGATTAGCTCATGAAAGACAGAAATGACCGAGGGCCGGGCACACAAACCAAGTTTTGTGTGATAACGACGGAAAAAATGCTCGGTAGGTAAGGAAAAGAGGAATAAACAATATTTTAATGTGGTCTAATGTAACTCAGAAAATAAATGAAACGTCCAATAAATAATCCTGTTGGCAAATTTGAAAGCGCTATTTTGGGAAGATCAAAAAGCGGATGGATGGATTCAGAATTACTTTTATCGTGGTTTAGAGATCATTTTATACCAAGTATCAATGAAAGGAAAGTGGGGAAACCAGTCGTTTTGTTTGTAGATGGTCACACCAGTCATATCAATCTTGAAGTTGCTAATCTCAGTAGAGAGGAAAATATTGTTCTGTATTGCCTCTTAGAGCATGCAAGTCACTTGATGCAACCTTGCGATGTAGGTCTGTTTGGTCCATTGAAGCGAGAATGGAGAAATTCAGTGAAAGAATATCAAATAGCACATCCGGTGGATTTTGTTACGAAGCAAAATTTGCTGAAGTGTTCAAGTCAGCTTGGGAAAATGCTACAACAGTAGAGTCTGCCATCAAGGGCTTTAAGAACAGTGGGTTATATCCTGTGAATCGGGGAAAATATTGACAACACAAAACTTGACCCATCTTCCGTTTTCCAAATTAGCTCAGTGTCTACAGTTTCAAATCCGCTTGCAGCAGAAACAATCACAAACATACCAGTACTGCGGTAGTTTCAAGTGAGGACGCCACAAAAACGAACGATGACACCCCGGTTGTTTCAAATCAAGACGCACAAGCAGAATCAAGCATGAATATCTCAGTGGAAACGATTGTAACGGACATGTCAGCCGACACGTTCATGACAGACATTTTAGTAGAACGACAAGACACAAACACAACAAACAAAAATAATGGCATAATAGCATATGAAAATACAAATGTGCAAAACGAGAACACCGAAATGAAGAGATCTTTGAGTGCTGACAAAGAAAATGAAACACAGAATCCGGAAAAGTTTTCTGCCATTCTTACAATTCCACAAAATGCAAAAGTTAAACCAAATAGCCCAAAACTACCCAAAGCAATATCAGGAAAAGAAATGATTAAGTTCTTGGAAGACAGGAAAAACAAAAAGGAGGAAGAAGTTGATAGAGAATCGCAGAAAAGAAAAATTGCTATTGCAAGAACAGAGATGGAAAGAAACGAAATAAGGATTTAAAGAAAAAGAAAATCTGAGACAGAGAGTGAGGAAACGAATATCGATGACAGTGATATAGATCTACCAGATGAAGAGGAAATAGATTTAATTGATACAAATGGATTAGATGAGATATGTGCAAAATGTGGAGGTCCCATTGGAAGTTTAATTACCCTTAAATGTAGTGCATTTCTACCTACAGTACATGTACATATATTGTAGTTGATGAACTTTTAGTCTTGTATATGACCACTTTTAAATGTTTAGAAAGAAAGTTTTCTTTTTAAAGACATGTTACATGTATATTTTCGTTTGTTTACTACGGTACATGTAATATTTAAGTTGAATAAAAGTTTAGTTGTAAATTTTTACAGACAGAACTAGTGTGTTGGAGATTATTATTCAATAGTGTACATACAGTCAAACCTGTATTAAGAGGTCACCTTTGGGACAAGCAAAATGTGGCCTTTTAAGACAGGTGATCTCTTAAAAAAAGGTTAAATTCATATATAATTTTCTATGACAGGACAAGAAAAATGTGACCTTTTAATACAGGTGACTGCTTAATAGAGGTGACCTCATAGGCAGGTTTGACTGTATATAAAATACATGTAGCAATGTTTTTGATAAAGCCAATAAATAAGAGATTTATACATGAAGATAAACCCACAGTGCTTGTTTTCATTGATTATTTTTTTTTCTAATGCTTTATTTATGAGTATTACACAGATGTCGCCCGATATGGAAAGGTCAATCTCTATATATGAAACTGACATTTCATAACAAAACTGTACACAACAAATTATCAAAATGATGTCATCCTAATTTATGACCTATAAATTTTAAACTCCTTTTTAGCTCACCTGGCCTTTTAGGCCATGTGAGCTATTGTCATCACTTTTCGTCCGTCGTCTGTCGTCCATCGTCCGTCTGTCAACATTTCACATTTTAATCTTCTCCTCAGAAACCACTAGACCAATTGCAACCAAACTTTGGTGGAATGGTCCTTGGATGGCCCCCTTTCAAAATTGTGTCCGGTGATCCCGACTTCCAATCAAGATGGCCGCCAAGCTAAAAATAGAAAAAAGGGGGGATGAAATTTTAATTGTTCATTGCTGCTTTAGTGTAAGTCAAAATGAGCTGAAATTTTAACTGCAGCTACATGGCAAGAAGTAGTTTAGCATATATTCCGGGTTTTTCTGTGAAATTTTTCTTTCAACCGATATATACCGATTATGTAAATTAGGCATATTTTGATAAAAGATCGCCTTTAAATCTTCTCCTCTGAAACCGCTGAACCAAATTAAACCAAACCTGGCAGGGATGGTCCCTGGGTGGGTCCCTTTCAAAATTGTGTCCGACAGCCCCGCCCTCCATTCAAGATGGCCGCTGTTACTAAAAATAGAAATTTCTTCAAATGGCCAAAACTGCTCTATTTTAAGCCAGAATGTGCCCAAATTTGAACTGTATAAGCATAATGATGAGCTTTTTAACATGTCCGGTGATCCCGACTTCCAACCAAGATGGCCCACAAGCTCAAAATAGAAAAAAGGGGGGATGAAATTTTAATTGTTCATTGCTGCTTTAGTGTAAGTCAAAATGAGCTGAAATTTTAACTGCAGCTACATGGCAAGGAGTAGTTTAGCATATGTTCGGTTTTTTTTTTTTGAAATTTTTCTTTCAGCCGATTTATACCGATTATGCAAATTAGGCATATTTTGATAAAAGATCACATTTAAATCTTCTCCTCTGAAACCGCTGAACCAAATTTGTGTCTGGTGGTTCCGCCCTCTGACCAAGATGGCTGCACAGCTGTACTTAGTTTAACATAGGACCCTGTGGGAAATTCACATAAAAACCATCTTGTCTGGAACCAGTAGCTCAATTAAAACCAAACTTTGATGGAATAGTCATTGGATGGTCCTCTTCCAAAATGGTGTCCGGCAGTTGCGCTCTCCCGCCAAGATGGCCGCCACAGTGCAGTTGCGTTGTTATTGAAAGCAGCTTTGATCCAGGTGAGCGATTACAGGCTCCTGGGAGCCTCTGGTATGTTTGTTTAATGGTAGACAAAGGGTAGGGGTAATTCCATAGGTGCATTGTTGGCGCCCTAGTTATTTTATTTTGAGGACATCTGAAAAACAATATCCACCATATTAATCTAACTCCTGCCGGGATAATTTGCTAACTTTGAAGTAGTGTCTGTCTGTTCATGTTCTTATTTAATTTCCTTCTCTGATATTTGACTGGTGAATTATTTGGTTAATATTTTGTATTATCAATGATTTATAAATTACATGTGTGTTTAAGCCTCCCAAACAATGTTTCTGTTTGGCTGAAATTTCAGAAATCTTCTTCTTTAAAGCTGCATGTGTGATAGAATTGATACTGTAGGAATGTTCCTGATATGACCCTCTGAAAAGTTGTATTTTTTATTGGTGAAAATCGGAGATGACTGCCACAACATGATATTTTGACAGAAGACCCTAGTATGGATAAAATATTTTAGAATCATTCTTTTTTAAATCCACTGCACCATTTGAAAGCAAACTTGGCTGGATTCTGTCTAGGATGGTCCCTTCTGTGTCGATCAGATATCTAAACTTTTAAAATCATTCTTATCTGAAATCTCAAATCCATTTGAATACTGTACTGCAAACATGGCTGGAATGTTCCTTGTATGGTCCTTTACAACAGGTTTTTTTTTGTTCATCAGAAATGCTAGTTTGTTGACTTCACAGGACGTTGTTTAACTATGAGTATATGAATAAGAAACTTCTTCTCAAAAACTTCAAACTTGCTTGAACACCAAACAGCGTGTGAATAACCAGGTGAGCGATACAGGCTCAGGTGATCCTCTAGTTCTTTTTGGTTACACTTCATTGGATAGTTGACCTCTCTGTGGGCACTGACATTGAAAGATGTATGGGTTTATCACTTGAGAAAGAGTCTATTTACACTAGAAATGTTTGGGTTGTCTTCCTTGAGAAAGAGTCTATTTACACTAGAAATGTTTGGGTTGTCTTCCTTGAGAAAGAGTCCATTTACAAAAGAAATGTATTGATTGTCTGCCTTGAGAAAGAGTCCATTTACAGAAGAAATGTATGGGTTGTCTCCCTTGAGAAAGAGTCCATTTACAAAAGAAATGTATGGGTTTTCTCCCTTGAAAAAGAGTCTATTTACAGAAGAAATGTATGGGTTTTCTCCCTTGAAAAAGAGTATTTACAGAAGAAATGTATGGGTTGTTTCCCTTGAAAAAGTCTATTTACAGAAGAAATGTATGGGTTGGTTCCCTTGAGAAAGAGTCCATTTACAGAAGCAATGTATGGGTTATCTCCCATGAAAAAGAGTCTATTTACAGAAGAAATGTATGGGTTATCTCCCTTGAAAGAGTCTATTTACAGAAGAAATGTATGGGTTTTCTCCCTTAGAAAGAGTTTATTTACAGAAGGAATGTATGGGTTATCTCCTTTGAGAAAAAGTCCATTTACAGAAGAAATGTATGGGTTATCTCCCACGAAAAAGAGTCTATTTACAGAAGAAATGTATGGGTTATCTCCCTTGAGAAAGAGTCTATTTACAGAAGAAATGTATGGGTTTTCTCCCTTGAGAAAGAGTTTATTTACAAAGGAATGTATGGGTTATCTCCTTTGAGAAAAAGTCCATTTACAGAAGTTACATTGTACTTACAACTCATTTAGACATTAGTGTTGAACTATTTTGCACTATAAATATTAATCACTCTCTGATTAGAACTCCTCAACAAGAACTCTCAAACACAAATTTTATTATATTGTTTGATGGTGTTTAATGCCACTTTCAACAATATTTCAGTTATATCGTGGCGATCAGTTATATTGGTGGAGGAAATCGGAGAACCCATAGAAAACCATCGACCTGTTGCAAGTCACTGACAAACTTTATCACATAATGTTGTACACCTTGCCCTGATTGAGATTCGAACTCACAACATCAGTGGTGACGGGCACTGATTGCATAGGTAGTTGTGAATCCAACTACCAGACAATCACGGCCACTATGGCCCCAAAATAAATGTAGGATAACAAATGCAATGTCCCCTATGTAATAATAATTTCCTGTATTTATTTCCAGTTCATTCTTAAATACTTATACATTATGTAGATAAATAGGTACAATTGTTTACTGAAGCATTTATTGTTTTCCTTTTAAGCTGAACCGCATCGGTAGCGTAATGGTTAGCGTGTTTGCCTCGAGTGCGGTATATCGTGGGTTCGAGCCCCGGTTGGGTCAAACCAAAGACTTTAAAATTGGTATTTGTTGCTTCTCCGCTAAGCACGCAGCATTAAGGAGAAAGAGCAAAGACTGGCTGGCTTGAAATCAGAATAATGTGTCCCAGTGGAGCGACATGTCTACCTGCAGACTGTTGTTTCAGTGAGCTAGCATTATTAAAATCCAACTCAGCATGTTGATCTAGTACAAAGCGGGCCTCATCATCATCTCATTGAAAAAAAAATTGTTCTCGGTATGATATAGCTGAAAAATTGCTGAGTTGGTGTTAAACAACAATCACTTGCTCACTCACTCACTCCTTTTAAGCTGATTCCCCCATGTAAAATGTGCCTGTAGAGTGACCAAATATAGTAAGAGTTACCTTCCTTTATTGAATAGTTTTCTCCATAGTTATCTCCCTTGCAAGGAAAACTTTTATTTTATGAATCAATGCATGGAACATTATCAGAATATAAATTATAAATAAACATGTATATCCAAGGACAAATGCATACATGTACTTGTATTATCAGTTAACTAGTAAATATTTATATAAGAAAATAATATCCCTTTAGGTAGGAAAGGGTGTGATTAAATTCTCTCCATTAATATATATTTATTATGTGAAATGATTATATCTTTAACATATTATACATGCATATTAATAGGTTCAATTCTAATTGTACAGTTTAGATTTTAATTTGACAGCACTCTTATTCTTAAAAATTCAATTACAGGTAATTTTCTTAAGTACAAAAAATATCACCTGTGGGGACAAATTGTCAAAAGATGAAAACATTCCTGTTCACTGATCCAGAACTGACATTTACCCTTTTGATCTTCCCATGTACATGAAATATACAAATTCATATGTACATTTCATATTTTGTTTTCATTTTGGATGTAAAGAAATGGACATTTGATTAATTTTATAACTCATGTATATAAGGTTAGTAATAAATAATTATAAAAGGACTGATATCTTTTACCATGTTTAATATAATACACAGTGACTTTAATTTAATCAAATTGATTCAATGGATTAAATAGGACAACGTGGAAATATATTTACATTCATGAGCAGGTCCTCAAAAATTTCCAAAACACAATACAATGTATAATATCAGTTGATTTAATTTTATGCTGTGAAAATTTGTTATGTATGTAACTGTATACTATAACTTTAAAATGCTGTCAGATTTTAGGACATTTGAAGTACACTGTGTCAAAAGTAAACTAGATTGAAAGTGACTGCTTATTTTAAATATTCAATTTTTGTCTAGTTATATACCAATGTATATATTGGTGAAGCACACATGAATTTGAGCAGGCTCCTGCAATATAATATACTGCTTGTCATGATATTCACCAATATTGGGCAATAACCCTATAATATATGAATAATTTTGAAATGAAAGTTTTCACAGAGGTCCAGTTAGTTTTAACGTGTGATTTACTGATATAAGGGTTAAGATCCCATGAGCAGGTTGTAACATACATTTTGTATATACCACATTTATTTTATTTTTTACCTGTCTCCAAGCATAGACAGAACCTACCGATATAAGATTTCCCCTTTGGTATCTTCAAACTTTTTTGCCATTCCCTTCTTTGATTATTTTCTTGTATTCCATCATTACTTGAGATGACTAGTCCAGTATTCCTATTAAAAATAAAGGATAGGTGATATACATTTCCTTCAATTCAATTCAAGTTAACATCTAATTCGGCATAAAATAAAGATGTATTTGAATATATAACATTATAATAGGTTTAAAGCATAATTAGTTTGACTTTCTCGTCATTACCAATTCATTTTTATTTTCAGGCAATTCATGATCAAAACCCTAATTATTCATATCCATGCGTGCTTAACCCAAGTTTACACAACTGAAGCACATATTATCAACTCCATATTTATATTCCATATAATGATTGTTATTTTTAATATCCTTAAAAGTAGGTTTAGATGTGAATAAAGTTTTAATGGCCCTAGACAGTATTGTCCTTTTCTTTTCTGATAAATAAATTCGGGTCAACTAACTTTTCATTTCTAATGCTCTGATGACTGTCAAATGCCTTACAACAATTATTTTTGTTTGTGTGCCCATTCAGGTGTAAAAAAAAATTTGTCAGTGGTGGGGAGAAAAATATAGGGTGTCATCCGAAAGCAAAACATAGTATTATCTATTCCTTGGTCAATTGACGTCTTTGTAATAGATTTAGTAATTGTTATGTAAAAGAAACAAGAAGACACAATGTGATATTGGATATAATCTATTTCAGAGGATTTAAATTTTCTTGACGTTAGTTTCACTCTGAATATATATTTCATGTTCAAGTGTGGGAAAACTTGTCTGTGACCATCCTGTTTCTATATATACTTGGATATAGTCCAAAATAGCTCTTGGGTTTACTGTTGGACATCCTAAGGCAAGTTTATAATTACAAATTTTAAGTTTTTAGAAATAACAATATTTTTAATGAAAGAATAAACATTACAAGTATGTCATTCTATATGCCTGTTGTATAAATATATGTACATTCAGATATTGTATATTGTGGAGTTTATATGGGATGTCATTATTGAAACTTTAAAGTTCCAAATGGCTGATGTCGAAATTGCTCTTTCAAAATAAATTTTTTTCACGATGTGTCGCAAAAAAAAGAGGGTAAAATGGATAGGCTCGAAAAATTTTGCCTTGCAACAGTCTTTGCCTTAATTTATTTCACCTACTTGCCCAAAAGCCAAATTTTGGAAAAAATTTTATTTATTCAAACAAATTCTTTCATAATTTTTACTTGTCCGAATCCAGTTTTACTTGTCCCAGGCTTTTGGCAAGTGGGTTAACACGAAGACTGTTGCAATCAGTCCTCCAATGATCACTCCTAACAAACTACTGCTCATAAGGAGCTTCTACACGTCTTACGTTCAAGGAGAGTGGCGTAATGAGGGTAAGATAAATGAAGTGGCGTGTTTGATTTGTTGTGCAAAACTAGTAAATTCCCCTTTCAAAGGGGTTGTACATATTCCCCCGCAGCAGATTCCCTTGGGGGGTTTTATATTTTATAATCTACTGGCCCAACAGTTAATGTACTGTATGGTCAAAATTGATAATTACTTTCAGTCTGTGTGGACTTAATTATTCATGTATCTTCATAAGTTATGAAATGGCAAATAGTAAATATGAATACATATATTGTATGTATTTTACCAAACAAGGTTAAGGAGCATAAACTCATACAATACTGTAAAATTATTGATTCATACCTGTACAATACTGTTAAAACAAGAAAGATGGAGATATCTCAAGTTTAAGAGATTTTTTTTTAAAGATTTTGAATAATGTACAAATGCAACTTGGAATGAACATGAATTTAATGAAATTTATAACAGGAAAATCACTTCTACATTTGTATTTGTTAAAAATTAAATGTATTATTTTGTATATATTCCCAAAAAAAATATACTAGCTGTAGTCTCCAATTATATGCAGACTCGATGTCATCACTGACCTGAGTTCTTGACAAGATACTCACCTCAAATGTTAAGGTTTCCAGACACCTACCCATGACAAGGGGGAAAACGGGGCAGTTCATTATGACTTAGCTCTCCCCCCCCCCCATTACCTTGATTAAGTTTAGAAGTAATAATATTGCTGAAAACATTCATGGCAAGGTGTACTTGATACAACATTAAGTTTGTCATTGACTTGCCACATGTTGGTGGTTTTCTCCGGGTACTCTGGTTTCTGCCACCAATAAAACTGACAGCCACGAAAGTCGATGTAGCTTAAATATTGTTGAAAGTGATGTTAAATACCAGAACCGTAGCCCTAATCGTATTGCCAAAAATTAATGAAAGAGACAATAAACATCTATTATTTAATACCCTGAGCTAGTTCTAATTTAAATAGTAGGTCCATTAAGAAGAGTTTGAAGATTCCAAAGGGGGAATCTGTAAATCAAAGAACAACAGACAACAAAAGAAAAAACTTTTGACAGAAATGAGATTGGACTGGGATTTTGTTTTGTAAACTCCTTAATTTAAATAATTAATTTTGCATTTCTTATGAAGTAGGCAAAATGTAACATTCACTAAAGTTTCGAGTTTTGAAAAAAATATTGATGTGAATGGCTTTAGTACTTTGTGAATTCATGTACAATGTACATGTGCCATTTATATATCATTGACCCTGATAGTTTATACACATTAGTTGTAAATATAGGTTTATGGCTTTCATGTAATTTATGGGTCGGTAGATAAATTGTTATTTATGGGAATGGAGTTTTGATAATTTATGGTCTTATTTTCATTATTTATTTACCAATTTTATTGATCTTTTTGTCATATGATATCTAGTCCCAAGAATTCCAATACACACATTTTATAAGTCCTATTGTGACTTTATGAGTCCAAATTTGTTATTGTTATTATTTTTCTGCCATAAGCATATACATTTACATGTATCAACCAATTTTCAAAATGTTATTCATCTTTTTAAGTTATTTTGAAACATTTTAACAAAAACGTAATTGTATTTTTTATATATGGTGTGTAGTATCATATTTTGTAAGGATGAATTATTTGTACTTCAGACCATTTAAATATATAGGGAGCTTTTGAAATTCATTGTAACCATACTTGTTAAAAAGACAGAGAATTTTAGATTTTTATTTGAAATGGTTGTGAAAAGTATAGCTGCAGGCCATTGACAAGTAAATTAATCCAGTGGTGTGGGGAAAAGGTTCCCGTCAAAAAAAGAAACATGCTATATAAAATGTTTTAAACAGGACATTGGTAAAATTTACGTATCACCAGGTACAATGAAAGCCGTAAGTATCAGTAAATGAGATATGTTTATGTATGTATTCTTGTAAACTTTATTTAAAAAAGAAATCATGATATTGCAAATATATTTACAAATTCAGGATTTACAGTAGTTTTTGAGATAAAAAAAAAAGTTTGTAATTTCGTAGTACAGTATGAATATGATTCAAAAGAAATACATGTACATGTATAGTAGGTACAAAATTTATAAGGGGCTGTCATGGTCATATGGATTTACAACTACCTGTGCAATCAGTGCCTATCACCTCTAAAGTTGTGATTTTGAATCCCGCACAGGCGACTGGTCAGTTGTTTTATCAGGTTAGTCCGGTTTCCTCGACCAATAAAACTGATCGCAACGATATAACTGAAATATTATTGAAAGTGGCATTAAACACCATAAACCAACCAACCAAATGTCCACTTTTTGTGTTAGATTTATATCTGTTACAACTTCGTTTTGGTCTTTGGTTTGTAATATTTCTGGATTATGACATGTTTACCATTCATAGTTCTCTAGATATATATTGCTCATAAAAGTGACCCAGTTTTAGATTTTCCAATGTGAAAATGTCAAATTATTGATTTTATCTTGTAGAGATGTACTGTACCTGTGGAATCAGCTCTTATGGTCTTCATTTCTTTTGGTCACAAGAACTACAATTCCTCAGCTAGGATGCACTGAGACTTGTGACCCAATGAATATTATTAATGTTATATACATTTATCTGCAGAACCATTGCTCTAATGGTCTTTTTTTTTGTTGGTGACCATGCAAAAAAAAAAACAACAAAAAGAAAAAAAAACCATAAGAGCTATTACTTTTACAGCTAATACATCAAGACTTCAAAATGGCATCTGTTGCTAAGAATTCTTTTATATTTTTTTTCAGATTCACATTCACTGTCTCTAGCTTCATCAGAGGAAGATGTTCTAAATCACTCAATCACTACAGGTTTGTAATACTTATATAAATACATGTGTTGTAGGCCAGGTAACCATGATAACTGTAGTATTACGATGTAAAATGCTCAGTTTGAACAAAAAAATAATAAGATTTACAAAAAGTTGTAAATTACATGGATGCTTAAACTTTCATATTGTCAGTCACAAAAATGGTTAATTAAACAACAACAAAATGTTTCACATCCAATTATGTAGAGAGGAATAGTTGGGTTCCCTTTAACCGATTTAAGTTAACCCCGTCATATTTATGAGCCTTCCAACATCATATGTTATGGTATTTTTTTATGTTCAATGAGTTGAGGTGAGAGGTGATTGCTCATTTTGTTGATATTGGTAGAATTGTTGATCATCACTGTTTACACTTTGTTTTTTTTTGTTGATATTGGTGGAATTGTTAACCATCACTGTTTACACTTTCTTTTGTTTTGTTGATATTGGTAGAATTGTTAACCATCACTGTTTATACTTTCTTTTGGTTTGTTGATATTGGTAGAATTGTTGACCATCACTGTTTAAACTTTCTTTTGTTTTGTTGATATTGGTAGAATTGTTAACCATCACTGTTTACACTTTCTTTTGTTTTGTTGATATTGGTAGAATTGTTGACCATCACTGTTTACACTTTCTTTTGGTTTGTTGATATTGGTAGAATTGTTAACCATCACTGTTTAAACTTTCTTTTGGTTTGTTGATATTGGTAGAATTGTTGACCATCACTGTTTACACTTTCTTTTGGTTTGTTGATATTGGTAGAATTGTTGACCATCACTGTTTAAACTTTCTTTTGGTTTGTTGATATTGATAGAATTGTTGACCATCACTGTTTACACTTTCTTTTGGTTTGTTGATATTGATAGAATTGTTGACCATCACTGTTAAAACTTTCTTTTGGTTTGTTGATATTGGTAGAATTGTTGACCAACACTGTTTACACTTTGTTTTGTTTTGTTGATATTGGTAGAATTGTTAACCATCACTGTTAAAACTTTCTTTTGGTTTGTTGATATTGGTAGAATTGTTGACCATCACTGTTTAAACTTTCTTTTGTATTGTTGATATTGGTAGAATTGTTGACCATCACTGTTTAAACTTTCTTTTGGTGTGTTGATATTGGTAGAATTGTTGACCATCACTGTTTAAACTTTCTTTTGGTTTGTTGATATTGGTAGAATTGTTGATCATCACTTGTTTAAACTTTCTTTTGGTTTGTTGATATTGGTAGAATTGTTGACCATCACTGTTTAAACTTTCTTTTGGTTTGTTGATATTGGTAGAATTGTTGACCATCACTGTTTAAGCTTTCTTTTGTTTTGTTGATATTGGTGAATTGTTGACCATCACTGTTTAAACTTTCTTTTGGTTTGTTGATATTGGTAGAATTGTTGACCATCACTGTTTAAACTTTCTTTTGGTTTGTTGATATTGGTAGAATTGTTGACCATCACTGTTTAAACTTTCTTTTGGTTTGTTGATATTGGTAGAATTGTTAACCATCACTGTTTAAACTTTCTTTTGGTTTGTTGATATTGGTAGAATTGTTAACCATCACTGTTTAAACTTTCTTTTGGTTTGTTGATATTGGTAGAATTGTTGACCATCACTGTTTAAGCTTTCTTTTGTTTTGTTGATATCAGTGAATTGTTGACCATCACTGTTTAAACTTTCTTTTGTTTTATTGATATTGATAGAATTGTTGACCATCACTGTTTAAACTTTCTTTTGGTTTGTTGATATTGGTAGAATTGTTGACCATCACTGTTTAAACTTTCTTTTGGTTTGTTGATATTGGTAGAATTGTTAACCATCACTGTTTAAACTTTCTTTTGGTTTGTTGATATTGATAGAATTGTTAACCATCACTGTTTAAACTTTCTTTTGGTTTGTTGATATTGGTAGAATTGTTGACCATCACTGTTTACACTTTCTTTTGTTTTGTTGATATTGGTAGAATTGTTGACCATCACTGTTTAAACTTTCTTTTGTTTTGATGATATTGATAGAATTGTTGACCATCACTGTTTACACTTTCTTTTGTATTGTTGATATTGGTAGAATTGTTGACCATCACTGTTTAAACTTTCTTTTGTTTTGATGATATTGATAGAATTGTTGACCATCACTGTTTAAACTTTCTTTTGGTTTGTTGATATTGGTAGAATTGTTGACCATCACTGTTTAAACTTTCTTTTGTTTTATTGATATTGGTAGAATTGTTGACCATCACTGTTTAAACTTTCTTTTGGTTTGTTGATATTGGTAGAATTGTTGACCATCACTGTTTAAACTTTCTTTTGGTTTGTTGATATTGGTAGAATTGTTGACCATCACTGTTTACACTTTCTTTTGGTTTGTTGATATTGGTAGAATTGTTGACCATCACTGTTTAAGCTTTCTTTTGGTTTGTTGATATTGGTAGAATTGTTGACCATCACTGTTTAAACTTTCTTTTGGTTTGTTGATATTGGTAGAATTGTTGACCATCACTGTTTAAGCTTTCTTTTGGTTTGTTGATATTGGTAGAATTGTTGATCATCACTGTTTACACTTTCTTTTGTTTTGTTGATATTGGTAGAATTGTTGACCATCACTGTTTAAACTTTCTTTTGTTTTGATGATATTGATAGAATTGTTGACCATCACTGTTTACACTTTCTTTTGTATTGTTGATATTGGTAGAATTGTTGACCATCACTGTTTAAGCTTTCTTTTGGTTTGTTGATATTGGTAGAATTGTTGACCATCACTGTTTAAACTTTCTTTTGTTTTGATGATATTGATAGAATTGTTGACCATCACTGTTTAAACTTTCTTTTGGTTTGTTGATATTGGTAGAATTGTTGACCATCACTGTTTAAGCTTTCTTTTGTTTTGTTGATATTGGTGAATTGTTGACCATCACTGTTTAAACTTTCTTTTGGTTTGTTGATATTGGTAGAATTGTTGACCATCACTGTTTACACTTTGTTTTGTTTTGTTGATATTGGTAGAATTGTTAACCATCACTGTTAAAACTTTCTTTTGGTTTGTTGATATTGGTAGAATTGTTGACCATCACTGTTTAAACTTTCTTTTGTTTTGTTGATATTGGTAGAATTGTTGACCATCACTGTTTAAACTTTCTTTTGGTTTGTTGATATTGGTAGAATTGTTGACCATCACTGTTTAAACTTTCTTTTGGTTTGTTGATATTGGTAGAATTGTTGATCATCACTTGTTTAAACTTTCTTTTGGTTTGTTGATATTGGTAGAATTGTTGACCATCACTGTTTAAACTTTCTTTTGGTTTGTTGATATTGGTAGAATTGTTGACCATCACTGTTTAAGCTTTCTTTTGTTTTGTTGATATTGGTGAATTGTTGACCATCACTGTTTAAACTTTCTTTTGGTTTGTTGATATTGGTAGAATTGTTGACCATCACTGTTTAAACTTTCTTTTGGTTTGTTGATATTGGTAGAATTGTTGACCATCACTGTTTAAACTTTCTTTTGGTTTGTTGATATTGGTAGAATTGTTAACCATCACTGTTTAAACTTTCTTTTGGTTTGTTGATATTGGTAGAATTGTTAACCATCACTGTTTAAACTTTCTTTTGGTTTGTTGATATTGGTAGAATTGTTGACCATCACTGTTTAAGCTTTCTTTTGTTTTGTTGATATTGGTGAATTGTTGACCATCACTGTTTACACTTTCTTTTGTTTTGTTGATATTGGTAGAATTGTTGACCATCACTGTTTAAACTTTCTTTTGTTTTGATGATATTGATAGAATTGTTGACCATCACTGTTTACACTTTCTTTTGTATTGTTGATATTGGTAGAATTGTTGACCATCACTGTTTAAACTTTCTTTTGTTTTGATGATATTGATAGAATTGTTGACCATCACTGTTTAAACTTTCTTTTGGTTTGTTGATATTGGTAGAATTGTTGACCATCACTGTTTAAACTTTCTTTTGGTTTGTTGATATTGGTAGAATTGTTGACCATCACTGTTTAAACTTTCTTTTGGTTTGTTGATATTGGTAGAATTGTTAACCATCACTGTTAAAACTTTCTTTTGGTTTGTTGATATTGGTAGAATTGTTGACCATCACTCTTTAAGCTTTCTTTTGGTTTGTTGATATTGGTAGAATTGTTGACCATCACTGTTTAAGCTTTCTTTTGGTTTGTTGATATTGGTAGAATTGTTGACCATCACTGTTTACACTTTCTTTTGGTTTGTTGATATTGGTAGAATTGTTGACCATCACTGTTAAAACTTTCTTTTTGGTTTGTTGATATTGGTAGAATTGTTGACCATCACTGTTTAAACTTTCTTTTGGTTTGTTGATATTGATAGAATTGTTAACCATCACTGTTTAAACTTTCTTTTGGTTTGTTGATATTGGTAGAATTGTTGACCATCACTGTTTACACTTTCTTTTGTTTTGTTGATATTGGTAGAATTGTTGACCATCACTGTTTAAACTTTCTTTTGTTTTGATGATATTGATAGAATTGTTGACCATCACTGTTTACACTTTCTTTTGTATTGTTGATATTGGTAGAATTGTTGACCATCACTGTTTAAGCTTTCTTTTGGTTTGTTGATATTGGTAGAATTGTTGACCATCACTGTTTAAACTTTCTTTTGTTTTGATGATATTGATAGAATTGTTGACCATCACTGTTTAAACTTTCTTTTGGTTTGTTGATATTGGTAGAATTGTTGACCATCACTGTTTAAACTTTCTTTTGGTTTGTTGATATTGGTAGAATTGTTGACCATCACTGTTTAAACTTTCTTTTGGTTTGTTGATATTGGTAGAATTGTTGACCATCACTGTTTACACTTTGTTTTGTTTTGTTGATATTGGTAGAATTGTTAACCATCACTGTTAAAACTTTCTTTTGGTTTGTTGATATTGGTAGAATTGTTGACCATCACTGTTTAAACTTTCTTTTGTTTTGTTGATATTGGTAGAATTGTTGACCATCACTGTTTAAACTTTCTTTTGGTTTGTTGATATTGGTAGAATTGTTGACCATCACTGTTTAAACTTTCTTTTGGTTTGTTGATATTGGTAGAATTGTTGATCATCACTTGTTTAAACTTTCTTTTGGTTTGTTGATATTGGTAGAATTGTTGACCATCACTGTTTAAACTTTCTTTTGGTTTGTTGATATTGGTAGAATTGTTGACCATCACTGTTTAAGCTTTCTTTTGTTTTGTTGATATTGGTGAATTGTTGACCATCACTGTTTAAACTTTCTTTTGGTTTGTTGATATTGGTAGAATTGTTGACCATCACTGTTTAAACTTTCTTTTGGTTTGTTGATATTGGTAGAATTGTTGACCATCACTGTTTAAACTTTCTTTTGGTTTGTTGATATTGGTAGAATTGTTAACCATCACTGTTTAAACTTTCTTTTGGTTTGTTGATATTGGTAGAATTGTTAACCATCACTGTTTAAACTTTCTTTTGGTTTGTTGATATTGGTAGAATTGTTGACCATCACTGTTTAAGCTTTCTTTTGTTTTGTTGATATTGGTGAATTGTTGACCATCACTGTTTACACTTTCTTTTGTTTTGTTGATATTGGTAGAATTGTTGACCATCACTGTTTAAACTTTCTTTTGTTTTGATGATATTGATAGAATTGTTGACCATCACTGTTTACACTTTCTTTTGTATTGTTGATATTGGTAGAATTGTTGACCATCACTGTTTAAACTTTCTTTTGTTTTGATGATATTGATAGAATTGTTGACCATCACTGTTTAAACTTTCTTTTGGTTTGTTGATATTGGTAGAATTGTTGACCATCACTGTTTAAACTTTCTTTTGGTTTGTTGATATTGGTAGAATTGTTGACCATCACTGTTTAAACTTTCTTTTGGTTTGTTGATATTGGTAGAATTGTTAACCATCACTGTTAAAACTTTCTTTTGGTTTGTTGATATTGGTAGAATTGTTGACCATCACTCTTTAAGCTTTCTTTTGGTTTGTTGATATTGGTAGAATTGTTGACCATCACTGTTTAAGCTTTCTTTTGGTTTGTTGATATTGGTAGAATTGTTGACCATCACTGTTTACACTTTCTTTTGGTTTGTTGATATTGGTAGAATTGTTGACCATCACTGTTAAAACTTTCTTTTTGGTTTGTTGATATTGGTAGAATTGTTGACCATCACTGTTTAAGCTTTCTTTTGGTTTGTTGATATTGGTAGAATTGTTGACCATCACTGTTTAAACTTTCTTTTGGTTTGTTGATATTGGTAGAATTGTTGACCATCACTGTTTAAGCTTTCTTTTGGTTTGTTGATATTGGTAGAATTGTTGACCATCACTGTTTAAACTTTCTTTTGGTTTGTTGATATTGGTAGAATTGTTGACCATCACTGTTTAAACTTTCTTTTGGTTTGTTGATATTGATAGAATTGTTAACCATCACTGTTTAAGCTTTCTTTTGGTTTGTTGATATTGGTAGAATTGTTGACCATCACTGTTTACACTTTCTTTTGTTTTGTTGATATTGGTAGAATTGTTGACCATCACTGTTTAAACTTTCTTTTGTTTTGATGATATTGATAGAATTGTTGACCATCACTGTTTACACTTTCTTTTGTATTGTTGATATTGGTAGAATTGTTGACCATCACTGTTTAAGCTTTCTTTTGGTTTGTTGATATTGGTAGAATTGTTGACCATCACTGTTTAAACTTTCTTTTGTTTTGATGATATTGATAGAATTGTTGACCATCACTGTTTAAACTTTCTTTTGGTTTGTTGATATTGGTAGAATTGTTGACCATCACTGTTTAAACTTTCTTTTGGTTTGTTGATATTGGTAGAATTGTTGACCATCACTGTTTAAACTTTCTTTTGGTTTGTTGATATTGGTAGAATTGTTGACCATCACTGTTTACACTTTGTTTTGTTTTGTTGATATTGGTAGAATTGTTGACCATCACTGTTAAAACTTTCTTTTGGTTTGTTGATATTGGTAGAATTGTTGACCATCACTGTTTAAACTTTCTTTTGTTTTGTTGATATTGGTAGAATTGTTGACCATCACTGTTTAAACTTTCTTTTGGTTTGTTGATATTGGTAGAATTGTTGACCATCACTGTTTAAACTTTCTTTTGGTTTGTTGATATTGGTAGAATTGTTGATCATCACTTGTTTAAACTTTCTTTTGGTTTGTTGATATTGGTAGAATTGTTGACCATCACTGTTTAAACTTTCTTTTGGTTTGTTGATATTGGTAGAATTGTTGACCATCACTGTTTAAGCTTTCTTTTGTTTTGTTGATATTGGTGAATTGTTGACCATCACTGTTTAAACTTTCTTTTGGTTTGTTGATATTGGTAGAATTGTTGACCATCACTGTTTAAACTTTCTTTTGGTTTGTTGATATTGGTAGAATTGTTGACCATCACTGTTTAAACTTTCTTTTGGTTTGTTGATATTGGTAGAATTGTTAACCATCACTGTTTAAACTTTCTTTTGGTTTGTTGATATTGGTAGAATTGTTAACCATCACTGTTTAAACTTTTTTTGGTTTGTTGATATTGGTAGAATTGTTGACCATCACTGTTTAAGCTTTCTTTTGTTTTGTTGATATTGGTGAATTGTTGACCATCACTGTTTAAACTTTCCTTTGTTTTATTGATATTGGTAGAATTGTTGACCATCACTGTTTAAACTTTCTTTTGGTTTGTTGATATTGGTAGAATTGTTGACCATCACTGTTTAAACTTTCTTTTGGTTTGTTGATATTGGTAGAATTGTTAACCATCACTGTTTAAACTTTCTTTTGGTTTGTTGATATTGATAGAATTGTTAACCATCACTGTTTAAACTTTCTTTTGGTTTGTTGATATTGGTAGAATTGTTGACCATCACTGTTTACACTTTCTTTTGTTTTGTTGATATTGGTAGAATTGTTGACCATCACTGTTTAAACTTTCTTTTGTTTTGATGATATTGATAGAATTGTTGACCATCACTGTTTACACTTTCTTTTGTATTGTTGATATTGGTAGAATTGTTGACCATCACTGTTTAAGCTTTCTTTTGGTTTGTTGATATTGGTAGAATTGTTGACCATCACTGTTTAAACTTTCTTTTGTTTTGATGATATTGATAGAATTGTTGACCATCACTGTTTAAACTTTCTTTTGGTTTGTTGATATTGGTAGAATTGTTGACCATCACTGTTTAAACTTTCTTTTGGTTTGTTGATATTGGTAGAATTGTTGACCATCACTGTTTAAACTTTCTTTTGGTTTGTTGATATTGGTAGAATTGTTAACCATCACTGTTAAAACTTTCTTTTGGTTTGTTGATATTGGTAGAATTGTTGACCATCACTCTTTAAGCTTTCTTTTGGTTTGTTGATATTGGTAGAATTGTTGACCATCACTGTTTAAGCTTTCTTTTGGTTTGTTGATATTGGTAGAATTGTTGACCATCACTGTTTACACTTTCTTTTGTTTTGTTGATATTGGTAGAATTGTTGACCATCACTGTTTAAACTTTCTTTTGTTTTGATGATATTGATAGAATTGTTGACCATCACTGTTTACACTTTCTTTTGTATTGTTGATATTGGTAGAATTGTTGACCATCACTGTTTAAGCTTTCTTTTGGTTTGTTGATATTGGTAGAATTGTTGACCATCACTGTTTAAACTTTCTTTTGTTTTGATGATATTGATAGAATTGTTGACCATCACTGTTTAAACTTTCTTTTGGTTTGTTGATATTGGTAGAATTGTTGACCATCACTGTTTAAACTTTCTTTTGGTTTGTTGATATTGGTAGAATTGTTGACCATCACTGTTTAAACTTTCTTTTGGTTTGTTGATATTGGTAGAATTGTTAACCATCACTGTTAAAACTTTCTTTTGGTTTGTTGATATTGGTAGAATTGTTGACCATCACTGTTTAAGCTTTCTTTTGGTTTGTTGATATTGGTAGAATTGTTGACCATCACTGTTTAAGCTTTCTTTTGGTTTGTTGATATTGGTAGAATTGTTGACCATCACTGTTTACACTTTCTTTTGGTTTGTTGATATTGGTAGAATTGTTGACCATCACTGTTAAAACTTTCTTTTTGGTTTGTTGATATTGGTAGAATTGTTGACCATCACTGTTTAAGCTTTCTTTTGGTTTGTTGATATTGGTAGAATTGTTGACCATCACTGTTTAAACTTTCTTTTGGTTTGTTGATATTGGTAGAATTGTTGACCATCACTGTTTAAGCTTTCTTTTGGTTTGTTGATATTGGTAGAATTGTTGACCATCACTGTTTAAACTTTCTTTTGGTTTGTTGATATTGGTAGAATTGTTGACCATCACTGTTTAAACTTTCTTTTGGTTTGTTGATATTGGTAGAATTGTTGACCATCACTGTTTAAGCTTTCTTTTGGTTTGTTGATATTGGTAGAATTGTTGACCATCACTGTTTAAACTTTCTTTTGGTTTGTTGATATTGGTAGAATTGTTGACCATCACTGTTTAAACTTTCTTTTGTTTTGTTGATATTGGTAGAATTGTTGACCATCACTGTTTAAACTTTCTTTTGGTTTGTTGATATTGGTAGAATTGTTGACCATCACTGTTTAAACTTTCTTTTGTTTTGTTGATATTGGTAGAATTGTTGACCATCACTGTTTAAGCTTTCTTTTGGTTTGTTGATATTGGTAGAATTGTTGACCATCACTGTTTAAACTTTCTTTTGGTTTGTTGATATTGGTAGAATTGTTGACCATCACTGTTAAAACTTTCTTTTGGTTTGTTGATATTGGTAGAATTGTTGACCATCACTGTTTAAACTTTCTTTTGGTTTGTTGATATTGGTAGAATTGTTAACCATCACTGTTTAAGCTTTCTTTTGGTTTGTTGATATTGGTAGAATTGTTGACCATCACTGTTAAAACTTTCTTTTGGTTTGTTGATATTGGTAGAATTGTTGACCATCACTGTTTAAACTTTCTTTTGGTTTGTTGATATTGGTAGAATTGTTAACCATCACTGTTTAAACTTTCTTTTGTTTTGTTGATATTGGTAGAATTGTTGACCATCACTGTTTAAACTTTCTTTTGTTTTGTTGATATTGGTAGAAATGTTGACCATCACTGTTTAAACTTTCTTTTCTTTTGTTGATATTGGTAGAATTGTTGACCATCACTGTTAAAACTTTCTTTTGGTTTGTTGATATTGGTAGAATTGTTGACCATCACTGTTAAAACTTTCTTTTGGTTTGTTGATATTGGTAGAATTGTTAACCATCACTGTTAAAACTTTCTTTTGTTTTGTTGATATTGGTAGAATTGTTGACCATATTTTGTTTTCATAACCACTTCAGGTTACTAAAAATGTCCATGTTATAATCATAAAACAGCTGTGAGTGTACATGTACATACTGAAGATGTACATCAAGGTTAATACATGTTGTAACCCTCAAAGTCAAACAGCTGTGAGTGTACATGTACATACTGAAGATGTACATCAAGGTTAATACATGTTGTAACCCTCAAACAGCTGTGAGTGTACATGTACATACTGAAGATGTACATTGAGGTTAATACATGTTGTAACCCTCAAACAGCTGTGAGTGTACATGTACATACTGAAGATGTACATTGAGGTTAATACATGTTGTAACCCTCAAACAGCTGTGAGTGTACATGTACATACTGAAGATGTACATTGAGGTTAACACATGTTGTAACCCTCAAACAGCTGTGAGTGTACATGTACATACTGAAGATGTACATCAAGGTTAATACATGTTGTAACCCTCAAACAGCTGTGAGTGTACATGTACATACTGAAGATGTACATTGAGGTTAATACATGTTGTAACCCTCAAACAGCTGTGAGTGTACATGTACATACTGAAGATGTACATTGAGGTTAATACATGTTGTAACCCTCAAACAGCTGTGAGTGTACATGTACATACTGAAGATGTACATTGAGGTTAATACATGTTGTAACCCTCAAACAGCTGTGAGTGTACATGTACATACTGAAGATGTACATCAAGGTTAATACATGTTGTAACCCTCAAACAGCTGTGAGTGTACATGTACATACTGAAGATGTACATTGAGGTTAATACATGTTGTAACCCTCAAACAGCTGTGAGTGTACATGTACATACTGAAGATGTACATTGAGGTTAATACATGTTATAACCCTCAAACAGCTGTGAGTGTACATGTACATACTGAAGATGTACATTGAGGTTAATACGTGTTGTAACCCTCAAACAGCTGTGAGTGTACATGTACATACTGAAGATGTACATTGAGGTTAATACATGTTGTAACCCTCAAACAGCTGTGAGTGTACATGTACATACTGAAGATGTACATCAAGGTTAATACATGTTGTAACCCTCAAACAGCTGTGAGTGTACATGTACATACTGAAGATGTACATTGAGGTTAATACATGTTGTAACCCTCAAACAGCTGTGAGTGTACATGTACATACTGAAGATGTACATGGAGGTTAATACATGTTGTAACCCTCAAACAGCTGTGAGTGTACATGTACATACTGAAGATGTACATGGAGGTTAATACATGTTGTAACCCTCAAACAGCTGTGAGTGTACATGTACATACTGAAGATGTACATCAAGGTTAATACATGTTGTAACCCTCAAACAGCTGTGAGTGTACATGTACATACTGAAGATGTACATCGAGGTTAATACATGTTGTAACCCTCAAACAGCTGTGAGTGTGCATGTACATACTGAAGATGTACATGGAGGTTAATACATGTTGTAACCCTCAAACAGCTGTGAGTGTACATGTACATACTGAAAATGTACATCAAGGTTAATACATGTTGTAACCCTCAAACAGCTGTGAGTGTACATGTACATACTGAAGATGTACATCAAGGTTAATACATGTTGTAACCCTCAAACAGCTGTGAGTGTACATGTACATACTGAAGATGTACATCAAGGTTAATTCATGTTGTAACCCTCAAACAGCTGTGAGTGTACATGTACATACTGAAAATGTACATTGAGGTTAATACATGTTGTAACCCTCAAACAGCTGTGAGTGTACTTAAAAATACTGAAAATGTACATTGAGGTTAATACATGTTGTAACTATCAAACAGCTGTGAGTGTACATGTACATACTGAAAATGTACATCAAGGTTAATACATGTTGTAACCCTCAAACAGCTGTGAGTGTACATGTACATACTGAAGATGTACATCAAGGTTAATACATGTTGTAACCCTCAAACAGCTGTGAGTGTACATGTACATACTGAAGATGTACATCAAGGTTAATACATGTTGTAACCCTCAAACAGCTGTGAGTGTACATGTACATACTGAAGATGTACATTGAGGTTAATACATGTTGTAACCCTCAAACAGCTGTGAGTGTACATGTACATACTGAAGATGTACATTGAGGTTAATACATGTTGTAACCCTCAAACAGCTGTGAGTGTACATGTACATACTGAAGATGTACATCAAGGTTAATACATGTTGTAACCCTCAAACAGCTGTGAGTGTACATGTACATACTGAAGATGTACATTGAGGTTAATACATGTTGTAACCCTCAAACAGCTGTGAGTGTACATGTACATACTGAAGATGTACATGGAGGTTAATACATGTTGTAACCCTCAAACAGCTGTGAGTGTGCATGTACATACTGAAGATGTACATGGAGGTTAATACATGTTGTAACCCTCAAACAGCTGTGAGTGTACATGTACATACTGAAGATGTACATCAAGGTTAATACATGTTGTAACCCTCAAACAGCTGTGAGTGTACATGTACATACTGAAGATGTACATCGAGGTTAATACATGTTGTAACCCTCAAACAGCTGTGAGTGTGCATGTACATACTGAAGATATACATGGAGGTTAATACATGTTGTAACCCTCAAACAGCTGTGAGTGTACATGTACATACTGAAAATGTACATCAAGGTTAATACATGTTGTAACCCTCAAACAGCTGTGAGTGTGCATACTAAACATGTGAATCAAGGCCAGTACATGTTAATTATATAGTGGTAGGTACTGACCCACTGATACACATCTGATTAGTTATTTATTTTGACTGATAGACATATATGATACATGTGTAATGATATTGATATTGTCATTTAATTGTCTGTTAATGTTTGAGTTATAATTATGTTTGAGGTAGAAATGACCCACCTGTATATAATGATAAAAACAACCTGGTGGAGCACTGATCTCAAACACAACAAGGCTAATTAACCTATATATGATCTTCTGTTTCAATTTGTCTTAGTCTACAATGTAGTTAAACTAAGATTTGGGATGCTCTTAGCAAAATGTTAGTTTGCCCAAACTTGACCTATGGGTGTTGGACATGGGTAGGTAGATAGAAAATTATATTTTTCTTTTAAAATGTGTTAAAATTTGGAATAAGATATGTCTATAGAACTTTGAAATTTTCCAGAAATAAAAAAAATACATTTGTTTTTTTAGAAAAAATAGATTTCGAGTAGGCTCCTTTTTCCTGCTAGACTGTGTTTGGACAATAAATTAATTATGGCCTTGTTTGATATATTTTATACCCGAAATGTATATTCTTTTTTACTGGGATCCACTAATGTCTTGTTAACATCCTATACAGGGCATGTCAGATAACCTTACATTCTGAAGTTCTGCTCCCTCATAAAACACCTGTAATAGGATACAGGGCTCTACAATGCGACCAAAACACTCGCATTTGCGAGTTACTTTTGCGAGTAAAAATTCTGTATTGATAGCCAGACGGCGAGTTGATATTTCCGGAACATTTTCATTCCCTTGCCGATATTTTTTTTCAATTTAAATTTCAACTTTGATTTTCCGGTCTTTTAAACCGCGCAATTGACTCGGACATAAAACTTTTAAATTATGTACTTTTAACACTTGCAAGTGACCACGATTAGCAAAATACAAAACCTTCTCACAAAATGTTTCGCTAAAAATAAACCGGTTGAATCAACTGATTACGAAACTGGCCTGCCTGATGCAACATTGACGGAAGCATAAGCCAAAATACTGATGAAAGTTCGGGTTCTAAAGCTGAAAAGCGTCAATTCCAAGATGTCTCGAAGTCGGAGTTTTCATGGCTCATTGATGATTCCAAAAACTGCGTTATGTATTGTTATGTTTGCAGAAAGGCAGACCCAGATAATATTGCTGGCAAAACCGAATTTGTCACTGGAAAAAAGTTAAAATGTGAAAGTCCTGTTTATCATAATAAAACTAAAAGTCTGAAACAAAGAAAAATGTTTCAGTGTGGTATCAGGAAAAACCCTTTCCTCAGCTAAGTATCTTCTGCCTCATTCAGGGCATTAATAATTATGTACAAATAAATACATATTGGAGATATATAGTACGAATTATGGTAAGTAACATTCTTTTGTTGGTGAGTAAAACAGGGACTAGCCAGGGACTAGTGGGTGCTGGTATGAATTGTAGAACCCTGAGATAGATGAAGGTTTTGTAGACTTGTCACTGATTTGTTGTTTAAAAGTAGATCTATATAATTATATGACCTCTGACATTACAGGATGTTTTTGCCGGAGTATTGGTAGATGTCAGTGGCTCACTGGGTTATTTTATTTAAAGTAATATGAAAGGCGAATATTGTGGAATTTTTGGATTAAATATTTTTACTTAATATGCCACTTAATTTAACTAAAATCAACTGCATAACTTTAAAAATCCACTCAAAAGCAGAATTTATGAGCAAATCGCAAAATATTTGACAGCAGATAATTCTGTTGTGCACAACAGTAATGCAAATGATATGCGTGTGACCCAAGATTTGAACTCTTTCAGGGAGATTGTGTAACAGGTGTGTTCGATTTGTGTTTAAATTATCTCCTTTTTAGAAACCTGACTGTTAAAAGTAGACATTTATTTTTATGTCGAAATGTTTTATTGATATATTTTGTAATGATAAGGCTATTTGTAATATATTTATAGTATTTAAACATTGACAACCTTCTGCAAATAATTTTTTTTAAGAAATTTGCAAAATTAAAATAATAACCATACCATTGTCAAGGTCACGAATGTTTTATATGTCTGGTTTTCTGCAAAAGTTTGACAAATACCGTAATTAATGTCATAAATTATTATATGATGAAGCTTCAAAGACGCATGATGGGAAGACAGGAGTCAGGGTTACTGCCATGACCCTCGAAGCATTGTTAGCAGCGTAGCAACTTTATCATCATTATATATATATGACATATGTTTTGATGAGTTGTGGGTGGGCGTGTTTCATTGTTGAGATATAAGTACATTAGTACTTTTAAGTCCTCAATAGATTAGATCTTACCAAGTATACATGTGTGCTTAACTAAGTTTTATATCAACAATATGATATATCTTAGTCAAGTCTAAAAACCCAAATCTTTTTCAACAGATACAAAAATATGTACAGTAACATTCTGGACAGGTTTAGTTACACCTTGATTATAAACAGGAAGTGCTTTCAATCATGGTATGGCTTTTTGATATTTGTTGTGAATGCTTCATTACTTAATTTGATGGCATTTCATCAAAATTGAGAGATTTTATGCCAGAAAAATGAAATGCAGAAGGTTTGTGACAATTAACTAATATATAGTTAATGTTTCAAGGATGCTAAATCTACAAATCTAAAATCATCTAAAATTGCCATGAAGGTTGGCATTTAAATGTTCGACCTTGAGAATTTTATTATGTTTGACAGGAATATTATACATGTAGGTGAGGATCCAAAGACCGGCAATCAAACTCGGTTAGCAAACAATGATAAAGGAAAATTTTTGTGTTAAAAAATAATTTTTGAATACTTTCAGTAAAGAATATTCTTATTTCTATATATATAAAATACTTGTAAAATTGACATAACAAATTATGTATAGCAAACTAATTTTGAAGGACCCCTGGATCTTTGTTATGTTTTGACCGACTATTAGAAATAAATGTATAGATACGGTTGGATTATTCTGACATGGTATTTGTATTTGACTGGGTGATCTATATTTGTATTATTTGACTCTGTGACATATTTGTATTATTTGACTGGTTTGACCTATATTTGTATTTTTGATAGAGTGACCTATATTTGTATTATTTGACAGAGTGACCTATATTTGTATTATTTGACTCGGTGACCTATATTTGTATTATTTGACTCTGTGACCTATATTTGTATTATTTGACTAACCCATATTTGAGATAGTCCTTTAACAAGTCTGTGTTTTATGTACTCATGAGATAGTCCTTTAACAAGTCTGTGTTTTATGTACTCATGAGATAGTCCTTTAACAAGTCTGTGTTTTATGTACTCATGAGATAGTGCTTTAACAAGTCTGTGTTTTATGTACTCATGAGATAGTCCTTTAACAAGTCTGTGTTTTATGTACTCATGAGATAGTGCTTTAACAAGTCTGTGTTTTATGTACTCATGAGATAGTCCTTTAACAAGTCTGTGTTTTATGTACTCATGAGATAGTCCTTTAACAAGTCTGTGTTTTATGTACTCATGAGATAGTCCTTTAACAAGTCTGTGTTTTATGTACTCATGAGATAGTCCTTTAACAAGTCTGTGTTTTATGTACTCATGAGATAGTGCTTTAACAAGTCTGTGTTTTATGTACTCATGAGATAGTCCTTTAACAAGTCTGTGTTTTATGTACTCATGAGATAGTCCTTTAACAAGTCTGTGTTTTATGTACTCATGAGATAGTCCTTTAACAAGTCTGTGTTTTATGTACTCATGAGATAGTCCTTTAACAAGTCTGTGTTTTATGTACTCATGGGATAGTCCTTTAGCAAGTCTGTGTTTTATGTACTCATGAGATAGTGCTTTAACAAGTCTGTGTTTTATGTACTCATGAGATAGTCCTTTAACAAGTCTGTGTTTTATGTACTCATGAGATAGTCCTTTAACAAGTCTGTGTTTTATGTACTCATGAGATAGTCCTTTAACAAGTCTGTGTTGTATGTACTCATGAGATAGTCCTTTAACAAGTCTGTGTTTTATGTACTCATGAGATAGTCCTTTAACAAGTCTGTGTTTTATGTACTCATGAGATAGTGCTTTAACAAGTCTGTGTTTTATGTACTCATGAGATAGTGCTTTAACAAGTCTGTGTTTTATGTACTCATGAGATAGTGCTTTAACAAGTCTGTGTTTTATGTACTCATGAGATAGTGCTTTAACAAGTCTGTGTTTTATGTACTCATGAGATAGTCCTTTAACAAGTCTGTGTTTTATGTACTCATGAGATAGTGCTTTAACAAGTCTGTGTTTTATGTACTCATGAGATAGTCCTTTAACAAGTCTGTGTTTTATGTACTCATGAGATAGTCCTTTAACAAGTCTGTGTTTTATGTACTCATGAGATAGTGCTTTAACACGTCTGTGTTTTATGTACTCATGAGATAGTGCTTTAACAAGTCTGTGTTTTATGTACTCATGAGATAGTCCTTTAACAAGTCTGTGCTTTATGTACTCATGAGATAGTCCTTTAACAAGTCTGTGTTTTATGTACTCATGAGATAGTCCTTTAACAAGTCTGTGTTTTATGTACTCATGAGATAGTGCTTTAACAAGTCTGTGTTTTATGTACTCATGAGATAGTCCTTTAACAAGTCTGTGTTTTATGTACTCATGAGATAGTCCTTTAACAAGTCTGTGTTTTATGTACTCATGAGATAGTCCTTTAACAAGTCTGTGTTTTATGTACTCATGAGATAGTCCTTTAACAAGTCTGTGTTTTATGTACTCATGAGATAGTCCTTTATCAAGTCTGTGTTTTATGTACTCGTGAGATAGTCCTTTAACAAGTCTGTGTTTTATGTACTCATGAGATAGTCCTTTAACAAGTCTGTGTTTTATGTATTCATGAGATAGTCCTTTAACAAGTCTGTGTTTTATGTACTCATGAGATAGTCCTTTAACAAGTATGTGTTTTATGTACTCATGAGATAGTCCTTTAACAAGTCTGTGTTTTATGTACTCATGAGATAGTCCTTTAACAAGTCTGTGTTTTATGTACTCATGAGATAGTCCTTTAACAAGTCTGTGTTTTATGTACTCATGAGATAGTCCTTTAACAAGCCTGTGTTTTATGTACTCATGAGATTGTCCTTTAACAAGTCTGTGTTTTATGTACTCATGAGATAGTCCTTTAACAAGTCTGTGTTTTATGTACTCATGAGATAGTCCTTTAACAAGTCTGTGTTTTATGTACTCATGAGATAGTCCTTTAACAAGTCTGTGTTTTATGTACTCATGAGATAGTCCTTTAACAAGTCTGTGTTTTATGTACTCATGAGATAGTCCTTTAACAAGTCTGTGTTTTATGTACTCATGGGATAGTCCTTTAACAAGTCTGTGTTTTATGTACTCATGAGATAGTGCTTTAACAAGTCTGTGTTTTATGTACTCATGAGATAGTCCTTTAACAAGTCTGTGTTTTTATGTACTCATGAGATAGTCCTTTAACAAGTCTGTGTTTTATGTACTCATGAGATAGTGCTTTAACAAGTCTGTGTTTTATGTACTCATGAGATAGTCCTTTAACAAGTCTGTGTTTTATGTACTCATGAGATAGTCCTTTAACAAGTCTGTGTTTTATGTACTCATGAGATAGTCCTTTAACAAGTCTGTGTTTTATGTACTCATGAGATAGTGCTTTAACACGTCTGTGTTTTATGTACTCATGAGATAGTCCTTTAACAAGTCTGTGTTTTATGTACTCATGAGATAGTCCTTTAACAAGTCTGTGGTTTATGTACTCATGAGATAGTCCTTTAACAAGTCTGTGTTTTATGTACTCATGAGATAGTCCTTTAACAAGTCTGTGTTTTATGTACTCATGAGATAGTCCTTTAACAAGTCTGTGTTTTATGTACTCATGAGATAGTCCTTTAACAAGTCTGTGTTTTATGTACTCATGAGATAGTCCTTTAACAAGTCTGTGTTTTATGTACTCATGAGATAGTCCTTTAACAAGTCTGTGTTTTATGTACTCATGAGATAGTGCTTTAACAAGTCTGTGTTTTATGTACTCATGAGATAGTCCTTTAACAAGTCTGTGTTTTATGTACTCATGAGATAGTCCTTTAACAAGTCTGTGTTTTATGTACTCATGAGATAGTCCTTTAACAAGTCTGTGTTTTATGTACTCATGAGATAGTGCTTTAACACGTCTGTGTTTTATGTACTCATGAGTTAGTCCTTTAACAAGTCTGTGTTTTATGTACTCATGAGATAGTCCTTTAACAAGTCTGTGTTTTATGTACTCATGAGATAGTCCTTTAACAAGTCTGTGTTTTATGTACTCATGAGATAGTCCTTTAACAAGTCTGTGTTTTATGTACTCATGAGATAGTCCTTTAACAAGTCTGTGTTTTATGTACTCATGAGATAGTCCTTTAACAAGTCTGTGTTTTATGTACTCATGAGATAGTCCTTTAACAAGTCTGTGTTTTATGTACTCATGAGATAGTCCTTTAACAAGTCTGTGTTTTATGTACTCATGAGATAGTGCTTTAACAAGTCTGTGTTTTATGTACTCATGAGATAGTGCTTTAACAAGTCTGTGTTTTATGTACTCATGAGATAGTCCTTTAACAAGTCTGTGTTTTATGTACTCATGAGATAGTGCTTTAACAAGTCTGTGTTTTATGTACTCATGAGATAGTCCTTTAACAAGTCTGTGTTTTATGTACTCATGAGATAGTGCTTTAACAAGTCTGTGTTTTATGTACTCATGAGATAGTCCTTTAACAAGTCTGTGTTTTATGTACTCATGAGATAGTCCTTTAACAAGTCTGTGTTTTATGTACTCATGAGATAGTCCTTTAACAAGTCTGTGTTTTATGTACTCATGAGATAGTGCTTTAACACGTCTGTGTTTTATGTACTCATGAGATAGTCCTTTAACAAGTCTGTGTTTTATGTACTCATGAGATAGTCCTTTAACAAGTCTGTGGTTTATGTACTCATGAGATAGTCCTTTAACAAGTCTGTGTTTTATGTACTCATGAGATAGTCCTTTAACAAGTCTGTGTTTTATGTACTCATGAGATAGTCCTTTAACAAGTCTGTGTTTTATGTACTCATGAGATAGTCCTTTAACAAGTCTGTGTTTTATGTACTCATGAGATAGTCCTTTAACAAGTCTGTGTTTTATGTACTCATGAGATAGTCCTTTAACAAGTCTGTGTTTTATGTACTCATGAGATAGTGCTTTAACAAGTCTGTGTTTTATGTACTCATGAGATAGTCCTTTAACAAGTCTGTGTTTTATGTACTCATGAGATAGTCCTTTAACAAGTCTGTGTTTTATGTACTCATGAGATAGTCCTTTAACAAGTCTGTGTTTTATGTACTCATGAGATAGTGCTTTAACACGTCTGTGTTTTATGTACTCATGAGTTAGTCCTTTAACAAGTCTGTGTTTTATGTACTCATGAGATAGTCCTTTAACAAGTCTGTGTTTTATGTACTCATGAGATAGTCCTTTAACAAGTCTGTGTTTTATGTACTCATGAGATAGTCCTTTAACAAGTCTGTGTTTTATGTACTCATGAGATAGTCCTTTAACAAGTCTGTGTTTTATGTACTCATGAGATAGTCCTTTAACAAGTCTGTGTTTTATGTACTCATGAGATAGTCCTTTAACAAGTCTGTGTTTTATGTACTCATGAGATAGTCCTTTAACAAGTCTGTGTTTTATGTACTCATGAGATAGTGCTTTAACAAGTCTGTGTTTTATGTACTCATGAGATAGTGCTTTAACAAGTCTGTGTTTTATGTACTCATGAGATAGTCCTTTAACAAGTCTGTGTTTTATGTACTCATGAGATAGTGCTTTAACAAGTCTGTGTTTTATGTACTCATGAGATAGTCCTTTAACAAGTCTGTGTTTTATGTACTCATGAGATAGTCCTTTAACAAGTCTGTGTTTTATGTACTCATGAGATAGTGCTAACAAGTCTGTGTTTTATGTACTCATGAGATAGTGCTTTAACAAGTCTGTGTTTTATGTACTCATGAGATAGTGCTTTAACAAGTCTGTGTTTTATGTACTCATGAGATAGTCCTTTAACAAGTCGTTGTTTTATGTACTCATGAGATAGTGCTTTAACAAGTCTGTGTTTTATGTACTCATGAAATAGACGTCCTTTGGACATTTATTCAGTAAGTGATTGCATCAGCACCCTTTACACATGCATGAACTCCTGAACTTTACATACACGTCCTTCGAAAGTTGATTCAGTTTGTGAGTGCATCGGCACCGTTACACATGCATGAACTCCCGGAAAGAAGCTTTTAATTCTAAATAAATGAAAATGATGAACATTGGTGGACGTACTACTTTGAATATAACAAAATGTTTGTGTGTAGTTTACACAGGCACTTGTATCGATCAATGTATCTTTATTTGTGTGGACAGTAAAGATTCGTTAATCGAGACAACTGCCTGTTGTTGCTTAGCTTGGATCTACCTTAATAAAACTATATGAGAGAGAGTTTGGATTTCTTTAGATGTCGTCATGGCAATGTGACAGAATTACAAACGCAAATGTAATTTCCTAGAGTTTTTAATTTAAATTGACTGCAGGTTATTGGTATATTATTTGTGACTGTTCCACATACACGTAAGAAATTATTTTTATAGCAATGACTGGACTTAAATGGAAATTTGAAATAAAAATATTCATGTATTTACGGTCTAATTTTACATAACAGGTTTTTCTATGGAGATGATTAAAAGAAATAATTACTAGTTCTTTGTAATTAATTGACAAAGACATTGATTTATCCATAAGAATTGAGGTTCAGAGGGACATAATATAGAAATCATTCATTAATATATGACGATTTGATTGACAGTGTATCATAAAATGTCAAAGTGGTTAGGGGGTATAGATGATTAAGTTTCATAACCTGATCATATGTGTTACATATGTAGACTTGGAGGAAATTCTATTTTATGAGTAACTTGGTTCAACAGTCTCCAGGATATGTTGACTTTATATACAGTAATCAATATCTATGGGACATTTATGACTAGAATTTGTGCAGTGACAGTACTACATGCACATGCAATATATATATATACATGTACCTGTATATATATCTTTTGCATTTACAAATTTAATAAACAAAGATTTGTAAAATACACTTAACTACATGTATATGACTCTATACCTTTAAAGGAATGGATAAAGGAAAAACAAATAATAATTTAAATGAAACAGATTATAAGATTTTCTATTTATATATTGTGACAAAGTAATATATTATTCATACAAAGTATACTTTATGGATTAATAGGAATATTGTTAAAAGAGCAGTGAAATTAGACAAAAGATTTTTTTTTAACCTAAAGAGATTGTCTGATCAAGGATATTTATCATGATGATAATTTAGCTTGAAGCACTTGATGTTTTGTTATCAAAAGATTTGATGAGTGTTAGCTAGGATATTGATGGATTTTGATGTGTGTTTTGTGTAATTTGGGGAGAGTTATCTAGGTCGACCAAATCTAAATACAGCTAATAGCTTGCACACTCAGACAGATGTTTATTGCACAAAACAACCTTGTTACCCCACCTGGCTGCTGCTGAGTGTAGCAATGGATTCTCAAAATACAAGGAATTATGGATTAATGGTAGGATATCATAGGGGTGAGTCAAAAATACAAATTGACATGATGATTGACAGAAATGTACATTTCTAACCATATCCATGATTATCTCTATTACTGTTTAATTTTATAGAGAAAAAACAGAGATCATGTGATAATCTTCATTTGTGGATGTGTAAGGGTCATTTCAAAATGAGGTTACATGTGTTTGCCATACATGTAGTTTATATTAATTACTTATTCAAAGAACTTTGTTTTATACTGTAGTGTGAATGAATTTGAACAAAGCAAAAACTAAAACAGCCAGTATTAAAGACAGGGAGGGGGGTACTAAGTATTACTTTTTCATAATTTGTGAAAAAAGAAGATATTGCTGTTTTTATTAATAAAAGTAGTATGAAACGTTTCATATTGCATGTATTTTGTTGTCAGTTTTTATGGTAATACATGATGTAGATACAGTAAAACCTGTCCAACCCATCTTATTTTAAAGTCCCAGTGTAGGACATTTGTGTTAATTTAACCTGTATAAACCAAACACCTGTCTAATTTAACCTGTATAAACTGAACACCTGTCTATCTCGAACAAACAAAGCGTTATCTCAATTATGATCATGGGTTTAAACAGTTTTTACTTTACATGTATATATTTTATTTGCATTAATACACCTGTAACGGGCCAAGTAAATAGGTTGTAAACATCACAAGAAAATCAAACAATACAAACAGAATAAACTGTATAAAAGTAAAATTCTTGTAGGAACTTAATTTGTCAGACATGGAACAGTAAAATTCCTGTAGGAACTTAATTTGTCAGACATGGAACAGTAAAATTCCTGTAGGGACTTAATTTGTCAGACATGGAACAGTAAAATTCATGTAGGAACTTAATTTGTCAAACATGGAACAGTAAAATTCCCGAAGGAACTTAATTTGTCAGACATGGAACAGTAAAATTCCTGTAGGAACTTAATTTGTCAGACATGGAACAGTAAAATTCCAGAAGGAACTTAATTTGTCAGACATGGAACAGTAAAATTCCTATAGGAACTTAATTTGCCAGACATGGAACAGTAAAATTCCTGTAGGAACTTAATTTGTCAGACATGGAACAGTAAAATTCTTGTAGGAACATAATTTGTCAGACATGGACCCTATTTTCTCAGTACTATAAATAAATTAAGTCACAAACAATATACACACAACTTCAAATTTAGGATTTAAAACTATTTCTTAATTTTTGTTTTAGTAAATTTTTAGCTCACCTGGCTTTTAGGCCAGGTGAGCTATTGTCATCACTTTTCGTCCGTCGTCCGTCCATCAACATTTCACATTTTAATCTTCTCCTCAGAAACCACTGGGCCAATTGCAACCAAACTTTGGTGGAATGGTCCTTGGATGGCCCCCTTCCAAATTTTTGTCCGGTGATCCCGACTTCCAACCAAGATGGCCGCCAAGCTAAAAATAGAAAAAAGGGGGGATGAAATTTTAATTGTCCATTGCTGCTTTAGTGTAAGTCAAAATGAGCTCAAATTTTAACTGCAGCTACATGGCAATGAGTAGTTTAACATATATTCCGGGTTTTTCTGTGAAATTTTTCTTTCAGCCGATTTATACCGATTATGCAAATTTGGCATATTTTGATAAAAGATCACATTTAAATCGTCTTCTCTGAAACCGCTGAACCAAATTAAACCAAACCTGGCAGGGATGGTCCCTGGGTGGGTCCCTTTCAAAATTGTGTCCGACAGCCCCGCCCTCCATCCAAGATGGCTGCCATTACTAAAAATAGATATTTCTTCAAATGGCCAAAACTGCTTTATTTTAAGCCAGAATGTGCCAAAATTTGAACTGTATAAGCATAATGATGAGCCTTTTAACATATATTCTGGGATTTTTTATGAACTTTGGACTTTTGCCGATTTTGACCGATTATGCAAATTAGACATAAATAAGCAAAAAATCATTTAAAAATCTTCTTGTTAGGAACCACTAGGCCAATTTCAACCAAACTTTGTCTGAATGATCCTTAGGTGGTCCCCTTTCAAAATTGTGTCCGTCAGCACCGTCCTGTATCCAAGATGGCCACCATTACTAAAAATAGAAATTTCTTCAAATAGCCAAAACTGCTCTATTTTAAGCCAGAATGTGCCCAAATTTGAACTGTTAAAGCATAATGATGAGCTTTTAAACATATATTACAGGATTTTTTATGAACTTTGAACTTTTGCCAATTTTGACCGATTATGCATATTAGAAAAAAGGGGGGATGAAATTAAAAAAAAAAATCTTCTCCTCTGAAACTACTGAGCCAATCTCAACCAAACTTTGCTGAAATGATTCTTGGGTGGTCCTCTTCCAAAATTGTGTCTGGCATTTCAGAACTTCGACCAATATGGCCGCCACAGCCGAACTTAATTTAACATGGGACCCTATGGGAAATTCCCATAAAAATCTTCTTTTCTGAAACCATTTGCTCAATAAGAACAAAATTTTGATGAAATAGTCATTGGATGGTTCTCTTCCAAAAATAAGTCCGGCGGTTCGGCCCTTTGACCAAGATGTCCCCCACAGCCGAACTTAGCTTAACATAGGACCCTATGGGAAATTCACATAAAAATCTTCTCCTCAGAAACCACTGGGCCAATTGCAACAAAACTTTGGTGGAATGATCCTTGGATGGTCCCCTTCCAAATTTGTGTCCGGTGTTCCCGACTTCCAACCAAGATGGCCGCCAAGCTAAAAATAGAAAAAAGGGGGGATGAAATTAAAAAAAAATCTTCTCCTCTGAAACTACTGAGCCAATCTCAACCAAACTTTGCTGAAATGATCCTTGGGTTGTCCCCTTCCAAAAATGTGTCCGGCATTTCATACCTCCGACCAAGATGGCTACCACAGCCGAACTTAATTTAACATAGGACCCTATGGGAAATTCTCATAAAAATCTTCTTGTCTGAAACCATTTGCTCAATAAGAACAAGATTTTGATGAAATAGTCATTGGATGGTTATCTTCCAAAAATGTGTCAAGACGGTTCGGCCCTTCGAACATGATGGCCCCCACAGCCGAACTTAGCTTAACATAGGACCCTATGGGAAATTCACATAAAAATCTTCTTGTCTGGAACCTTTGAGTTGCTCAATTGGAACCAAACTTTGATAAAATAGCCATTGGATGGTCCTCTTCCAAAATTGTGTCTGGTGGTCCCGCCCTCTGACCAAGATGGCTGCACAGCTGTACTTAGTTTAACATAGGACCCTATGGGAAATTCACATAAAAACCATCTTGTCTGGAACCAGTAGCTCAATTAGAACCAAACTTTGATGGAATAGTCATTGGATGGTCCTCTTCCAAAATTGTGTCTGGCAGTCGTGCTTTCCCACCAAGATGGCTGCCGCAGTGCAGTTGCGTTGTTATTGAAAGCAGCTTTGATCCAGGTGAGCGATTACAGGCTCCTGGGAGCCTCTGGTTCTTTATGTTTTTTGTTTAAATGAGTTCAGGCATGGATTTTTCTCTATTTCCTGTCTGGAGGTTGGGAGAATCTGATAAAAAGAAACCTGACTAGTTATAATTGATATGACATATAAGATATGTTACTGTCTCCTCTAGATGATATATATTTGTTTTGTAGAGATTTGTTGTAATAAGAAAGTTGTCCTTGACTTTCTGTCTGTAGCTTTAGCATTATTTTTTTTTAACAAATTGATGCATCATCTTATCTCTTTCTTGACTAATCATGATAATCACCTGGACAGCTTGTCATCATCATACATTTAATTTTGTCAATGTTTTAGGGGTAAGTCTTTTACTTGATATTAAGTGTAAGCAAATTTACAAAGTAACAACATTGTCTAAAAAAAAACAATTTGTTTTTTGTAAAACTGTCTTGAATATTTTTTTGTACAACAGATGGAATATATGAGATCAGCAATATATATCATATACATACATGTACATGTATTTTAAAATATAACAGAATGTGAATTAAGCAGTTTATATACAGTATAGCATCTGACAGAATATGAGTTATCAATTTGTGTTCTTTTAAGCATCTAATGGAATTCTGTGTTCTGTTGAAGATTCCCAGGACTCAAACCTATAGACCTGGCCATCGCATCCCTGGGTGGCAGAAAGTGGGAGCCCTCTTAATGGGGGGTAAAGGGGGGTTGTCAGATGATAATACAGAAAGTCTGTCAGTGAACCATAGTGGGTAACGTGTTTGGAGTGTACCATGTAGCATTGTAACTGCTACAAAAGACTGTTCCTTCCCTACCCTACTCTCCATACTTTTTAAGTGACATTCGTTGACCCAGTTCACCCATCCCTTCCTTCATTTCTATATAGAAATAAATATTATTGAACTTGTTCTCGTTCTCTATATATCTGAATTACTGGTCGCGGGGCATAAGCAATAATCTAATGGAAGATGCGTTGTCAAGTTGTGTACTTTAAGGGATCTGATAGAATATGAGTTACTATTTGTGAATTATTGAACTAATACTACATGTGCAAAATGTATACATTTATGCTTATTTTTAATATTATATTTGAAGTAGTAAATATATTGCTGATGGGCGTTAATGTCAAAAAGTTGTGAATCACAGTAATAAAAATCAAACAAAATGTAAAGTTAAGCCTGAGGTGTCATTTTTATCAGACTAACTTTTATAAATAAACAAATTTTGATTAATGTTTTTTATTGGTAGTGATTGATCAGATTTCTGGTAAATCGCCTTTTTATTACAAGATAGCCTTGGGTCAGTTTTAATCTGCAAAACAGAAGAGGCCAGAATATTCGCAGTGTATTCGCGAAAAAAAATATAGTGATATCCAGGAAATTAAGCCAAGACATCTCTGATTATTCAAAGATGGAGAATGTTAATACAGTCAAACCTGTCTTATGTGATCTTCTAAGGGAACATGAAAATAGAGTCACATAAGACAGATGGTCACTAAATACAGGTTTAATTAAATTAATATGAAATGCACTTTGAAGAGAATTTGAAGTAAGGTCACATAAATACAAGTTGTTGCTTAATAGAGGTGGTCACTAAAGTAGGTTTGACTGTAACTTAATAGAGGTGGTCACTAAAGTAGGTTTGACTAACTTAATAGAGGTGGTCACTAATGTAGGTTTGACTGTAACTTAATAGAGGTGGTCACTAAAGTAGGTTTGACTAACTTAATAGAGGTGTCCACTAATGTAGGTTTAACTGTAACTTAATAGAGGTGGTCACTAAAGTAGATTTGACTAACTTAATAGAGGTGGTCACTAAAGTAGGTTTGACTGTAACTTAATAGAGGTGGTCACTAAAGTAGGTTTGACTAACTTAATAGAGGTGGTCACTAAAGTAGGTTTGACTGTAACTTAATAGAGGTGGTCACTAAAGTAGGTTTGACTGTAACTTAATAGAGGTGGCCACTAAAGTAGGTTTGACTGTAACTTAATAGAGGTAGTCACTAAAGTAGGTTTGACTGTAACTTAATAGAGGTGGTCACTAAAGTAGGTTTGACTGTAACTTAATAGAGGTGGTCACTAAAGTAGGTTTGACTGTAACTTAATAGAGGTGGTCACTAAAGTAGGTTTGACTGTAACTTAATAGAGGTGGTCACTAAAGTAGGTTTGACTGTAACTTAATAGAGGTAGTCACTAAAGTAGATTGACTGTAACTTAATAGAGGTGGTCACTAAAGTAGGTTTGACTGTAACTTATTAGAGGTGGTCACTAAAGTAGGTTTGACTAACTTAATAGAGGTGGTCACTAAAGCAGGTTTGACTGTAACTTAATAGAGGTGGTCACTAAAGCAGGTTTGACTGTAACTTAATAGAGGTGGTCACTAAAGCAGGTTTGACTGTAACTTAATAGAGGTGGTCACGAAAGCAGGTTTGACTGTAACTTAATAGAGGTGATCACTAAAGCAGGTTTGACTGTAACTTAATAGAGGTGGTCACTAAAGCAGGTTTAACTGTAACTTAATAGAGGTGGTCACTAAAGCAGGTTTAACTGTAACTTAATAGAGGTGGTCACTAAAGCAGGTTTGACTGTAACTTAATAGAGGTGGTCACTAAAGCAGGTTTGACTGTAACTTAATAGAAGTGGTCACTAAAGCAGGTTTGACTGTAACTTAAAAGAAGTGATCACTAAAGGAGGTTTGACTAACTTAATAGAGGTGGTCACTAAAGCAGGTTTAACTGTAACTTAATAGAGGTGGTAACTAAAGCAGGTTTAACTGTAGCTTAATAGAGGTGGTCACTAAAGCAGGTTTGACTGTAACTTAATAGAGGTGGTCACTAAAGCAGGTTTGACTAACTTAATAGAGGTGGTCACTAAAGTAGGTTTGACTGTAACTTAATAGAGGTAGTCACTAAAGTAGGTTTGACTAACTTAATAGAGGTAGTCACTAAAGTAGGTTTGACTGTAACTTAATAGAGGTGGTCACTAAAGTAGGTTTGACTGTAACTTAATAGAGGTGGTCACTAAAGTAGGTTTGACTGTAACTTAATAGAGGTGGTCACTAAAGTAGGTTTGACTGTATATAAGTATTATATTTTCAACAATTCGTTGAAACAGTAATAATCGAAAATACATACCTCACAACAACAAACCAATCCTCTGGTAAACCATTAACTTCTAAACACAGAATATGACAATGCCCCAACAGGGGATGGGGTAGAATATATGACCTCAGCAGGATGGAAATATAGATAGACATATTAAAAGGTCAAAGAGTCTGGTCGATGGTGCAAATATATTGGTTATTTAGCTAAGCTCTGTAAAATTGTTTACAATATTGTAGGTTTTTTTGGGGGGGAGGGCAATACAATGCATGTAAGCATATTCTCTTGGTTAAATTTGTGGTAAAAGAATATACAATTATACTTCTACCAATAAAATAAAAGTTGTATTCCTTTAAAATGATCAACAGATTTAAATAGTAAAAAAGCTTCACAAAATTAATCAATATTTCAACAACACAGCTTCTCAAATTGTGACAGAAAGGTTACTTAGCTTCAAGTTAGATTTCAATTTAGATTTCGTACATTAAAAGAAATTAGTAGACTTGTACATCTACTGATCTAGATGTTCAATTAAGATGTTTACTAAGAAAACATGAAAGTTTTTAATTGAAATATTGATCATTTTAACCAAGTAAAGGGATTGAACAAATAAGTAGAGAAACCATTCAGTTTTGAAACCATTGATCCATTTCTGCTCCACGTCTCATTGGATTCAAAATTTCAAATTTTATTCAGACAGTTCAATCTTAACAATCAAATGGTATGAGCTTTCCTGATAAATTCCTGGATTTTGAACGCTGAACAAACAAAACGGAATTCATTTTACAATCTACCGTGTATTGTTATTGATTTGTTATCTTTCACGTCCTTATAACTTTACAAATAACAAACATGGCTACCGGGATTGGTATTTGGTCAGTACAATTCATATGGGACACGAGTAATAGCTCAAATTTACGTTTATGAATATTACAACAGAAGTCTGAAATTTTATCCATTTGGTTATGGGGTAAGATTGCTGAGCAATGAGAAGATCGCTGGTCAAATACTGGTATGTGTTTATTTCAATTGACCAGCGATCATACCCCATAACCTAAAGAATATACTACGGCACCTAGACAAATATAACACAAACATTTGTTTGACTAGTTTGTATTTTACTATTTACATGTGTACATGAAATTGACTAGATTTCATGAGTTGTTACTTGATGAGCAATTCATTGTTTGCTATTGTGATGTTGAGGGTTAGGGTTATGGTGTTTAATGCCACTTTCAACAATATTTCAATTATATCATGGCGGTCAGTTTTAATTTATTGGTGGAGGAAACCGGAGATAACCATTGACCTGCCACAAGTCACTGACAAACTTTATCACATAATGTTGTATCGAGTACATCCCCCTGCCTGACCGGGATTCAAATTTACAATGTTAGTCGTGATAGGCACTGATTGCATATGTAGTTGTAAATCCAACTACCATAAGATCATAACGGTCCCTTTGTGATGTTGATTACAAATATTATTTCTAGTAACAAAATATAGGTCTATGTTACATGAAAGTGATACACACTTTATCCTGGAGAGAGATGTTGAAATAGATAAGTCTCCCAGATGTACATTACCAGATAGTAAGATTCCCATTACCACCTAAGAAGAATAATCACTTTCCCCTATCATGCCAGTTACAAAATCAGTTTCAGAAAGTAACAGGTTTGAACCACATGGCCCGGTTTATTGAAAATAAGATGATGAGGGGAAATGGTTATAGCATTGATCATGTGTTACACCAAAAATTTTTGTTTGTTTTTGCAAAATTTTATGAAATGTACACGTATGTTGTCTCTCTCAAAAAGTTATTGTACAACATGTATTTATATCATGGCCATATTTGCTCCATATAATTTTATTTATGCAACCCCAAGATATACCAAGCCTAGCAGTCATTAAGCTTTACTCAGAGCTTGTAAAAAATAAAAATCCAACATTTTGATTGGTTTAATTTCAAATCGGAGAACGTTCTCAGACTCAAAAAGTCTTATGACCGCAACCTCCTTACAGTTGAACATTGTGTCAATGTAGATGGACCGATAATTTCACTTTGAAACAATACAACCAAGTATTAAAGTTATAAATGATAGATTAAACTATAGTAAGTGATTGTTGTTCAATGCCAACTCGGTAATTGTTCAGCTATATCATCTCCTTAATGCTGCATGCTTAGTGGAGAAACAACAAATACAAAATGTACCAATTTTATAGTCTTTGGTTTGACATGACTGAGGCTCACAATCTACCACACTCGAGGCGAGCACACTAACCATTACACCACTGATAGGGTTAATTAAACTATAAACTTCTACTAGCAGACTCAATTTTTGCTGGGAGTTAACCAAGGAAACCATACAATGCATATCCAAGTTATAGATCATGAGAGCTGACTATTATATATAGATGACAATGAATACAATCATAAAAGTTGAGAGGAAAACTACCTACATGAAAACTACCTACATGAAAACTACCTACATGAAAAAACAAATATTGCTGGTGTTTCTTTCTGGAGGGTTATTGAGGTAACTGTCCTCATGATAAACAAACTAATATATAGCAGAAGACACCCTGTCTGTTATGTATGTCCTAACATAAGTCAGAAGGTGTAATAATAACGATCTGTAGGTTTATAGGTTAATCTGTAGATCAACTGATTGAAACTTGCATTTAGTGTATTTTTAATAAAAAACGGTTACAACACAATCTTTAAACGAATACATTTCTATCGATCTTAAATTTTTCTCTCCATTTTATCCATTATTTTATGTTTTTCAAAAGTTATATTATGGGTGAAGCATGTTTATTGCCACTTTCAACAACATTTTTCAGTTATATCTCTGGGGTCAGTTTTATTGATGGACAAAACCGGAGTACCCAGAAAAAAATGATCACAGTTTATAGTGCAAACTCTTAAATTTTCGTATGTTATTGTTTCTATACAATACCGCCCCACACCCCATGTGTTTTACCATTAATACTGGGAGTGTGCTGGGTAGGGGACAGTACCTTGATTAAATAGATTCAATGTTTATATTTTGAGTTCTGATACAAGTATACAAAAATACACTTCAGACACCCAAATTAAATGCGTTTGAATTATGTATAAACCCTGCTTTTTGATGGAAAAGATTTGATTTTACTGGAAAACATGATGTTGATTTCCAAGTAATGAGATTTAAGTTTGATGTAATAGGTTATCTTACCATCTGTAAGAGGAGGTTTTGAGGGTCTGTAATTCTGTTACCTTCTACTTCTCCTATGGACATCAGTATCATTAGAAGAATAAAATTATTATTTGTCAGGCACAGCCTTAATTTTAGATAATTTACCTTTTAAAATTCAGTGTGTCACATTTCCTAGTATTCATAATGACATGCGAAAATTCAGATGACTTTTAAGATTAAGTGTGAAATTGTCAAAACAGGTCAAAATGGACCTTTTGTGAAAAGAAGGTCCAGATGGCTTCAGCTATTTTTTTTTTAATCAATTTTCAGTCATTTTATTTTCTAACCAGATTCATCCCTGAATACAAATGTATACCTTTAAGGTGTGAAACCACTTATTAATTTCTTTAAGGTTTTCTACTAAATTTGTGTTTTTTCGAGCCTACCTGGCCATTTTATCTTAAGTTTAACCTTTCCAAGACCATATATTTTCTGAAACATACATGATTCCTCTACGTTCTGTCAAATTATCAGGGCATGTTTAAAATCTTGCAGTGAAATGACAGGCTACGGAAAACACCTACTCTTAGTCTAAAAATAGCTCAGTCATCCCCCAAAAATTCAGTATCTATAGGTCATGCATCAAATCCTCCATAGAGGTATTAAAATACAACTAAGTTCATCAAATTTGGGCTCAAAATAATCCCTATATATTTAACTTCAATTATCAGTTTTAATCATTCCATTCCATTCAGTAGTTTTCACAATACTACAAAGTGAAAGGAATTTTTTTCTTGAAAAGGGACTACTTTCGTATATGTTCTAAGCTCTGATTGGTGAATTAGTGGTTTTACACCTTGAAAGAGCAAAAAAACTTGTTTCTTTAGCTATTTGTTGGCCTAGTTTCTATTCTTTAGGCAACATCAACCTAAGAAAACCTCATTGGATATGTGACTGTCTCATATTTACAAGAAGAAGTGTACAAATGCAAAGATACCCCCCTTGAAGATTTTTAATGAAAATACAAAAATGTACCTTCATTTACAGCTGTTGATTTCAGTTTGTGTAATATACCACAACTTACTAATTCTCTTATATATTATTATGCTTTCTGTAAATTTCTTCTGTAATATAAGTTCATACGATATTTTGGCATATATCACAAAGAATTATATAGCGTTGATATACTATGCGAAAAAAATACATCTACTATGCCAGTTTCACGTGGGGAAGGTTGGGTTTTCAGCTGTCTGTCAAGCTATATATAGCTAGTCCACGTGCAAGGGGGCAGATCCAATCTGTCAATCTATCATAGTCGTCTAAGCGTTTTTTAATACTTGTTATTGTTGTTAATTAAATTTCAAACTTCAAAAATCTTTATACATTTATTTTTAAAGCCTTAAATGAAACAAAGAATATTCTCACACTTTCAAGACTATCTGATCCAATATATTAGTCACCAATATCAGGACCTCCTTTATTGTAATAATTCTCAATATATTTTGTCTACATATAACAGTCAGCATAACAATAATAATAATGTTGTGTTAGCAATGACTATGCCATATAGTGGTCAGGGTTGAAGACATAGTGCACTCCCCTTCGGGTCGTGCACTATGTCTTCAACCCTGATCACTATATTGGCATAGTCATTGCTAACACAACATTATTATATAATTATAGTTATTAAGCTAATTTCTAACATAATAAGCAATTTCAACACATATATATGCCTCAGTTGTATGTTTAATATCTAAATACTATGAAATGTTTGCATTTAAGCCCCCCCCCCCCCTTTTTTTTTTGTCTCGTAAAATGAGTTCACAGCATTCTAAACTTTGTTAATTTATGCTTTAGCCCCATACATTATGTAGTTTAAGACATTAAATAAGTTTTTGTTTCTAGATCTCCAGTTGAAATTCCTTCTAATTGTATCAGATTTACAAAAATATGATTTATTGATATTCAAGTCTTGGAATTTCTTATGGGGCAAGACAGTAATTTCCCCCAAAACTCAATAGATATTTGTTTCCACATAATTTTTTTCACTGTTAAAGTAAGCCAGATGTACAAATGTACTTTTACAACCAAATAATGCTCTAAAACAGGAAATCCAAATTGACAATTTGAAAAATTAACAGAAAATGCTAAGCGGTCAATATAATTTTCCTGAGAACATATAAATTACCAGGTTTTTACTACATAATTTTCAATTAAAACTGTTTTCTATAGCCTTATATTGTTTTCTAAGTACATTTTACATGTATTCAAGCTGAAACTACCAAAATTTATGAGGAAAAATTTGTAGGATTGAAAAAAATCCAATAATTCTATCACCATATTCTGTTTGAGTCGACAAACTGGGTCATGATGAATTTTTTAAAATTCTTAATATCAACCATATTTTCAATATTATATGCCCTTCTACTGCAAAAACACATTCAATCACATATTCCCAATAATTATAAAGTCATAAATAAAAATAAGATGAGTTGCAATACCCTCTGTCCATGTATATCCAGTGTTGGGGAGTAATATTCCAGAATATTACATAACATGCATTTTGACCATGTAATCTGACACCACAATGCATTTTGTAATAATTTTGTATGAAAAATGTCAATCTGGGTCTGACATTTTTAGACCAATTTAAACATGATAGCAACAAAAGTTAAATTTGTTGTTTTTTGCCGTAAGCCAGTTAAGGTGTGAAACCACTAATTAATTTCTTTAAGGTTTTCTACTAATTAAAATTTGTTTTGTTTTAGCCTACCTGGCCATTTTATCTTAAGTTTAACCTTTCCAAGACCATATATTTCTGAAACGTACATGATTCCTCTACCTTCTGTCAAAATATCAGGGCATGTTTAAAATCTTGCAGTGAAATGCCAGGCTACGGAAAACACCTACTCTTAGTCTAAAAATAGCTCGGTCATTCCCCAAAAATTCAGTATCTATAGGTCATGCATCAAATCCTCCATAGAGGTATTAAAATACAACTAAGTTCATCAAATTTGGGCTCAAAATAATCCCTATATATTTAACTTCAATTATCAGTTTTAATCATTCCATTCCATTCAGTAGTTTTCACAATACTACAAAGTGAAAGGAACTTTTTTCTTGAAAAGGGACTACTTTCGTATATGTTCTAAGCTCTGATTGGTGAATTAGTGGTTTTACACCTAAACTTTGTTTTCTGGGTCAATAGTCTGAAGTTATAAAGTGTACATGATCTACAAACTTATTGATATATATATATATATATATATATATATACTATATATATTCTAATTAACCCATGTTCTCATGATCTTTATGATTGGTAAGATCAATTTTGTAGCCATTGAAAAAAATGTTCCATCTATACCCTCATTATCACTGTGATACAGCTAACATATTGATGATATTGGACAAGAGCCAATGTTTAATGTTTTTCTCAATATCTGTCCATTTTGTATTGGTTTTGCAGAACTTCTGTAGACATAGTACAATAATTAACACATTGATATCCAATTTAGAAAGAGCTTGAAACCTGTTAATTTGTTTTTAACACCACCATCTAATACAGGTCAATCATAAAAAACTCTACTACAGAAATTTTGGCAGGCACGGTTGTTTTGTATATACCGATATACAGTCGAACCTGTCTTATGTGACCTTCCAATCGTAATCAGTTGTAATCGATTACATTTTTTCATGTGATCGGATGTAATCTGTAAACCGTCACATAAGACGGATTGCCGCTTAATACAGGTTTAATTGATAAGAAATGCACTGTGAAAGGATATAAAGATTAAGGTGACATAATACAAGTTATTGCTTAATAGAGGTGGTCACTAAAGCAGGTTTGACTGTAACTTAATAGAGGTGGTCATTAAAGCAGGTTTGACTGTAACTTAATAGAGGTGGTCACTAAAGCAGGTTTGACTGTAACTTAATAGAGGTGGTCACTAAAGCAGGTTTGACTGTAACTTAATAGAGGTGGTCACTAAAGCAGGTTTGACTGTAACTTAATAGAGGTGGTCACTAAAGCAGGTTTGACTGTAACTTAATAGAGGTGGTCATTAAAGCAGGTTTGACTGTAACTTAATAGAGGTGATCACTAAAGCAGGTTTGACTGTAACTTAATAGAGGTGGTCACTAAAGCAGGTTTGACTGTAACTTAATAGAGGTGGTCATTAAAGCAGGTTTGACTGTAACTTAATAGAGGTGGTCACTAAAGCAGGTTTGACTGTAACTTAATAGAGGTGGTCACTAAAGCAGGTTTGACTGTAACTTAATAGAGGTGGTCATTAAAGCAGGTTTGACTGTAACTTAATAGAGGTGGTCACTAAAGCAGGTTTGACTGTAACTTAATAGAGGTGGTCACTAAAGCAGGTTTGACTGTAACTTAATAGAGGTGGTCACTAAAGCAGGTTTGACTGTAACTTAATAGAGGTGGTCATTAAAGCAGGTTTGACTGTAACTTAATAGAGGTGGTCACTAAAGCAGGTTTGACTGTAACTTAATAGAGGTGGTCATTAAAATAGGTTTGACTGTAACTTAATAGAGGTGGTCACTAAAGCAGGTTTGACTGTAACTTAATAGAGGTGGTAACTAAAGCAGGTTTGACTATATATATATCTTGTTTTGAACCAACCTAGACTGGATGTTACAGCAATAAGGTTCCATAAAAAAAACTTGAAAAAAAAAGGTATGCATGTATATGTACATATCAGGGGCGGATTGAGGATTTCAAGTTAGGGGGGGGGGGGGGGGGGCGGCACACTTAAAAAAATTGCGTCGAGCGGTGGGAAGTGCGAAAATGTTTGGGGTATTTCGTGTGAAAAATCACGATTTTATGCCAAAAAATCTTATTTTTTCCAATTTTAGGGGGGGCCCCCCTGGATCCTCCCCTGCATATTTCGGCAGTGATTTATTCATATTCATATGTAATAATTAACAAATACTTCATGGCACTGAGGGCCATTTGGCAGTTTATGGACCTGGATGTCGCCCACAAAATGTTATATGGACCGAAGCGAAGCTGAGGTCCTTATACTATTTTGTGGGTGACAATATTTCAGTAATATTGTGGCGGTCAGTCTTATTGGTGGAGGAAACCGGAGTACCCGGAGAAAACCACCGACCTGTCATAAGTCACTGACTAACTTTATCACATAATGTTATATCGCCTGAGTGGGATTTGAACTCACAACATTAATGGTGATAGGTACTGAATCCATAGGTAGTTGGAAATCTAACTACCATACGATCATAACCACGATAGCCCCTTTATTGGTATCGACATGAAATAGAAATATCAAGATTTGACAACATGAACTTAGGATAGTGTCAACATTTTTATTCTTACATGTATATTTTATTGATAAAGTTAGGGCTAAAATACTTTATTATTATATGTATTAAGTCTTTCTAGATAAATATACAAAGATAATAACAATAGAGGTTCAGCTTTTAAGAATGAGACAAGGATTAGATATCAATAGGCCACATCTGACACCAATAATATATACACAATATAGGTGTTACATTCTGAAAAAAACCAATCTTAAGACTTCATGATGTACATGTAACATGAGCTGTCATCTTTATAATTCTACAAAGTGAGTCACCGGCTGATATTGTGAAGAAAAAACTCAGGGCTCTCTATGTGACTTTGGAGGTTTAAGGTTTACTTGGAAAGTATCAAATTTCTAGAGATCTGGGTGTCGGAATGGTTTAGGTCAGTGACTTCTGACCTCAAGCCTTACACGACTGAAGTGAGTTTGTACCTCAATACCCACCTCAAATGTTAAAGGTTTACCAGACATTGACCAAAGTTCTGGGGTTTCACAGATCATTTCATTAAAAATGTCCACAATATCATCCCCAAGTAAGTTTGGTAGTCATGGTATAGCTAGGAAATTGCAGAAGTTGATGATAAACACTAATTGACCAACACAAAGAATTAACCTTTTTTTTTTCAAGGCAAGAGTTTCAAATTTAATGCAAAATGATTTGATTGAAAAAATTAGTTTGAAAATTGTACCAAGAAGTTAAATGTAAGAGCAGATACCATGTATTCTACCAAGAAGTTAAATGTAAGAGCAGATACCATGTATTCTACCAAGAAGTTAAATGTAAGAGCAGATACCATGTATTCTACCAAGAAGTTAAATGTAAGAGCAGATACCATGTATTCTACCAAGAAGTTAAATGTAAGAGCAGATACCATGTATTCTACCAAGAAGTTAAATGTAAGAGCAGATACCATGTATTCTACCAAGAAGTTAAATGTAAGAGCAGATACCATGTATTCTACCAAGAAGTTAAATGTAAGAGCAGATACCATGTATTCTACCAAGAAGTTAAATGTAAGAGCAGATACCAAAACATTCTACTTGCTGTTATCTGGTTTATTAAAATAAAAAATGATCACATTTGACTCTCACCCCCACCACCCCCCCCTTTTTTTTTGAGCCAAAAAATGTTGTCTGCTCCATTGTTTCTCACAAACGGTAGCCGATCTCTACCTCTGAAGTGAAAAATTGTTGAAATTAGAGTTAAACCTCCATCAGGATTTAAGATACTTTTACATGTAGTTGTATTGAAGTGATAGGGACCAACTATTTTAGTTTAATAAGCTGCATATTTGAGTGTGTCACAGTCTGTCTTTAGATTACTCGACTACAATATCTTGTTTCCTTAAAAGCAGTTTTCGCGCTAACCCACTTGCCTGAAGCCCGGGACAAGTAAAACTGGATTCGGACAAGTGAAAATTATGAAAGAATTTGTTTGAATAAATAGAAAATGTTTCTAAATTTGGCTTTCAGGCTAGTAGGTGAAAATAATTAAGGCAAATACTGTTAAAGGAACAATGACCATGAATTTAGAAGAACTATCATTTGGCTTCTTCATTTTTCATTGTATCAAAATATCAATTAACTTAAGTTTTAAGTGCCTGTTATAATGTATGTAAATATATTTAAACAAATTATAATTTATCAGATTGTAATGTCTATTTTATAACCAATGTTAAAATTATAGACAGATTAATAAAACTTGATGGATATAATACATCCATATTGTCATTGGTGACAATGCAATGTGGGTAAATTTTGATAGTGTTTCCACGCCATTGTAAGCTACACATTTGGAGAAGTCAAGTAGATAGCTAAGTAGCCTTTTATAGTGGTAAATAGTAAATAGAGCACATTTAGTTTTCCTTGATTTAACTTATATACTAAGTTTATTGACATGAGTTACATATTATAGATTACTATGGTAGATTATATTTACATGTAACAGTCAACAATTACCGGGGTAACATCATTTTGGGGGGGGGGGGGGGGGGGGGGCAAAATGTAGTTTTTATGTAATTTTACTATGTATACTTTTATATATTTTATTATATATATACCCCATTTTTGGATATTTCAGTATTTCAGTTATATTGTGGCAGTCAGTTTTATTGGTGGAGGAAACTGGAGTTCCCGGAAAAAAACACTGGCCTGTCGAAAGTCACTGACAAACTTTATCACATAATGTTGTCTCAAGTACACCTCGCCATGAACGGGATTCAAACTCACAACTTTAGTGGTGATAGGTGCTGGTAGCTGTTAATCCAACTACCATACGATCACGACAGCCCCGAAATTTTAGGGAAAATATTTAAAATTATACGTACATTCTACATATATTGTATATTTTACATTATTGATTCCCATGGTGATCAGTATATTGATTCCCATGGTGGTCAGTATATTGATTCCCATGGTGGTCAGTATATTAAAAACAATATGTGACTGAGAATCATTTTGTTTTTGGAAACCTTATTTTGTTTTCAGTACATTAAGTATATGTACATGTAGTATAGAAATGTTAGCATTTAGAACACCTTTAACAAGTATAGAAATTATAACAGGACATTGAGGTTTACTGAAATGATACACAACATGTAACGGGTATACATATCGAGGTCTTGTGGTGTAAGATGTATCTCTTTATAATTTCAGATACTCGTTCATTAGATGGTCCGAAAACCTACACACGCATTATTCCTTCCCATGAGTATGAACTACCCGAAACCTACCCATCCATATCGTCAAAAGATCCTAAAGCTAGTAAACACAAACACAGGAAAGAACTGAACGGTCGATCAAGCATGAATGAAGACAGGAGTTCGCTGGACCGACAAAGAGAGTATGACCGTCTAAAAGCGGAATGTGAAAATGCAATGGCAGAAGTGCAGTCGTTAAAACGTCAACAAGAAGAAACAGTCAAACGATACAACCATGCTTTGAAAGAGACCGATAATTACCAGCAAAAATATAAATCTGTGCTATTGCAGTTGCAACATTCAAGGGAGGAAACTGATAATTGGAAATCACAATGTGAAGACTTACGAAGTTTTAGAGATGTGTCGGGAAATGATTCGTCTGGTAGTGATATTTTTGAAAATCAAACAGAACGATATGCAAATATATTGTCAAAATTCAAAGAGTCCGAGGCAAAGGTTCGATTATTAGTGGAAGATAATATGAAAATAAGGAAACAATATGATTCTGTTGCTCTTGAAAAGGAGTCTGCATATGCTGAACGAAACGGTCTTAAGCAGCAGTGCACAGCTGCTATACGCGATCTTGCAAAAGTTACTCAACAAAGAGACGAAATGATAAAAGAAGCTCATAAATTTAATTCAGAATATACTCAGAAAGTGTTGAAACTACACAAGGAGTGTGAAGAGGCAAAGCAAGACCAGTATCTTGTTTTATCAGAAAGGGACAATGTTTTAAAAGAAATAAATCAACTTCAAGATGAGTGTAACGAATCGAGACGAAAAATCGAAAGTTTTGAAAAAGACAAAAAATCTTCTCTTGAAGAAATGGAAAAGATAAAACTTGAAATGTCACAAACTAAAAAAGAAAGAGATCAGATTTTGAAAGATCGTAGCGATTTTTACGAAAAATATGTTGATTTACTTTCTAAGAAAGACCAAATTGAAAATCAGCGAAATGACTATAGGAAAGATTTCCAGCTTGCCACACAAGAAAGGGATATGGCATTAAAGGATCGGCATGACGCGATGATAGAGAAGGAACGAATAATACGTGAGACAAGGGAAAGGTCTCGGAAAGAACATGCAGAAGACAGAGATTATGATTCTAAAGAAACTGAGAAATTAAAGAAACATATTGAAAAATTACAACAAGATTTACATGGTAAGTAGAAAATTTGATTATTTTTGGGTTAATTTGAGGGTACATACCCGGTACATGTAGATTGTACATATATGTACCAGTACCAATTTCTGGTATTGAGGGCTGATTCTGCTGGGAGCTTCGGATAGTATGCAGGGGTGTGGAATTGCCATGCTCGACTCGTTCGACTCGTACATAGAACCTGCCGGACAAGTAGATTTTCCTGGCTAGCTTGTCCAGGGACAAGTAAAGATCAACAAATCAAAATTATTTCTGATTAAAATACTCTGGAAAGACTATTCCTCAAATGATATTATATCGTAAATATTGACGGCTATATAGATAAATGTTTTGTGTTTTTTTTTTTATTGGAAACAATCACGTCTGTCGTCGGTGGTGTTCCGAAAGCAGCTAAAAATAACCAGAATTGTACAAGTTCTAAGTTGACTATTACGACCCGGTTGCAATGATAACCAAGAATGTGTAACAGGTTTTTATTGGATTTCCGAATGTGACGTTGCCTTGCTTGTCCATGGCTTTTCGTAACAGGGCCTTACATCCGTGAACATATAATACAAATCGGGTTGCAGTCGTTACAATGAACAAATATTTAATAATAAAAAAATACTGGGAAAGGTTCCTGCCACAATGAACATCACGAGAAAGTTATAAAACGCAAAACTCTAGTGGAAAAGGACACATAATTTGAGGAAAAACCCCCAATGGACTGTTCAGTCTAAGTGGCTAGTCGATTTCGCATGGTTACTGCTGGATTCTGATAGTATCTCATATTGCAATATCTGCAGTAAATATTCTGAATTTGCTGATAAGAAATCATTAATGTTTATTGGCAAATTGTGGACAGAATGGATACTTATCTTCCCACAAGTCATCTGCAAAGTATGAAGACACCACTAAAACTAAATACATGACGCAATGATGTAATAGACAATATAAACAAGTTCAATTTAGCAACTGTGTTTGCAAATATCAAATGTTTATACAAAAAACAGGACAAGTAGGATTTTGTCTGGACAAGTAACTTTTTTCAGATAACTTGCCCGGGGACAAGTAGAACATTTTAGTATTTCCACACTCCTGGTCAATGGGTTTCCTCTAATTTATACAGTTTTCAAGGTGAACTCAACCTAAAGGGGCCAACAGGAGTTATCTTTGAGTCAGTACAATATTTGTCATCAATGGCCTAATTGGGTCCAAATTGTAATTGTGAAATTTTATTTTTTTGGAAGACATACATAATTTATATTTTTCAATTAATTTTGACATACTTTGTATTTGGAGGATTTTGTTTTCTTTGATTTTGAGTTAAATTTGATTGTCAGTAAAGCTGGTATAGGAGGAAGCCCATTTGATGTACTATAAGACATCATCAAATATTCATTTACACCAACGTAGTTACTGAATTAATTATACATACAAAATGTAACATCTGGGAAAAGCAATTATTTCAGAATAAATTGTTTTTATATATTATGTACAACTACAAGGTCATTTGATCATGGTCAAATATACCAGGTATTTGTTCAGTTTTCCATAAAACGTTTCTTTGATCATGCATATGTTGATCAGGCGTTTGTAATTTTGTAAATATGACCAGGAACGGTGATTGACATGTATATCTCATTGATTTGTGATGCTCTGGGCACAGGGACTTGTCACTATCCAGGTAAATATACTATCAATGTATAAACATATACAAGGGCGGACATCTTTTCTACCCCCGCTCGCTTCAAGTCGTGTTTGTTTTTTAAATTCCTTCTAATATATTCAAAACCCTGTTTGGTTCAACTCCCAAGACCTTATTCTTTTAAAAAAATATCATGACCTCCCCTCGACTACCTCTTGTGAAGGCGCAGCGGTCGTTTTTGTCAGGAATTGGCCCGAGTAGAGAACAACATGGACCCAAAGTGAAAGTAACAGCGCCACCTATGAAAAAACGTAAGTTCAGAACTCTCGGGGTTTTACCATTCGATATTTGGTTTTCTCGCTAGTTATCGTGTTTCTAAGTATAAGATACCGCGGGAAATAACAGACGAAATAATAAATTAAAGAAAATGGACAGCAATCAAGAAAAAGCCTTGAAAATGGCATTTATCATTCATTGTATGTACAAGTCAAAAATTTTCAGTTTTCACTTCAAATCGTCCTGCTCGTTTAATGATGTTTGAATCTTAACGGTATTTTCCTTACCTCAAAGCTAAAACCCTGAGAGTTCCGAACTTACGGGTTTTTTTTTAGGTGGCGCTGTTACTTTCACTTTGGGTCCATGTTGTTCTCTACTCGGGCGAATTCCTGACAAAAACGACCGCTGCGCCTTCACAAGAGGTAGTCGAGGGGAGGTCATGATATTTTTTGAAAAGAATAACGTCTTGGGAGTTGAACCAAACAGGGTTTTGAATATATTAGAAGGAATTTAAAATACAAACACGACTTGAAGCGAGTGGGGGTAAAAAAGATGTCCGCCCTTGTATATGTTTATACATTGATAGTATATTTACCTGGATAGTGACAAGGCCCTGTGCTCTGGGTACTGTTGTTTATAAGTAGCAATTGATATTTACCAGTGAAGTTCAGAAGTGTTTATAATGTATACTTACATTGTATCTGTTACTTACAAATAACAAGTACTTCCCTACTCCTTAGAGAATTCAAGAAGATGTACATGTACTTGGATGGGTTTCATTTGTTTTTCACATGTGGAGATTGATGTTGATAGGTTTATAGTGTTTAATGCCACTTTCAACAATATTTTAATTATATCGTGGCAGTCAGTTTTATTGGTGAAGGAAACCTGAATACCTGGAGAAAACCACCAATCTGTCACAAGTCACTGACAAACTTTATCACATAATGTTCTATCGAGTACACCTCGCCATGAACGGGGTTCAAACTCACAACTTTAGTGTAAACATATTTTATTAATCAATACATATGAATATAGTACAACAATTTAAATACAACAATAGTAATGACTATGAATTAATTAAGAGGATCCGAAAACAACTCACAACTTTAGTGGTGATAGGCACTGATTGCACAGGTAGTTGTAAATCTAAATACCATACGATCACGACCATGATGACCCTGAGAATGATGTTGAATTAATCAAGTTAGAAATTATATATTATACAATATACATACAGTGATGTATTAGTACCGTATTCTATGTCCACCATCACTGATTTAACTTTCTAAGTTTCTTTTCATAATTATAAGTCAAATAATTAACCCTATGAAGAAAAGGGAAATTTGACCGTTAGTCCACATAAACTGTAAAAACAAAAAAGTGTATATATGATGTATCACTCAATTGACCATCGATACAGTGAACGTGTAATGATGTATCACTCAATTGACCATCGATACAGTGAACGTGTAATGATGTATCATTCAATTGACCATCGATACAGTGAACGTGTAATGATGTATCACTCAATTGACCATCGATACAGTGAACATGTAATGATGTACAGCACGCACAGCGCGATTTAGCAAGAAATCACTCAGGTCCGACGTCGGTGAAATCAAGAAAATGTCGGAGAAATTAAAAAAAAAAGTCGGTGTTGACACCGCGAAATGTCCGAGAAAAATCGAACACGGTGATTTACTATAAAACACCGACAAAACACCGACATTGACGATTAAACGCCGCGAAATAAAGAAATGGGATATTAACCTTTATTTGTACATTTGTATGTTCTTGGGACTGTCATTTTTGATAATATGAATGATTCATAGCAAATACTTATTTTCTTTTTCAGGTGTGCAAGCTATGTGATCATTTTTCGTTCTTTAATTCTGATATTTGCTTTTGTTTTAATCTATTATGTTAAGAAAACAATGCCGGTAAAAACGTTTAGTATTATGTGATCATTACCATTTATAAGCTTGTGTTGTATTATTTTGTTAATTAAAATAAACTTGAATGCAAGCTTGGTATCCCGAGTTAATTTGCTTTCGGGTGTTCAATTAATGGTCGACTTGGCACGTGACTTAAGTTCACCTGTTACAAAAGTTTCTAGATCCCCAAAAGCACGCTTTAAATGATAGCATGTGGAAACCTTTCTAGATTTACGTTCACGTGAAAAATATGTGTACAAATCAGAAATGGAACTTTTATTAAATGTAAAATAACACGTGGTTTGCAAAAGGGGATTAACGACATACAAATACGAAAAAGCACGTTTGCTTTAGATAAAAATTACATCGATTTTTTTTTCAATCATTCTCGGTGTGTTTTTAAATCAATCCCGCAGCCTCAGGTAACTGTGTATTTGACCTTTTAGTGACCTAGTTCAATGTGTGCACTACATAAAAATAGACACATCCGTACATTGATAAAACACAGGTGATTAAAAAAAATAACATCGATATAAACCAATCGAAATGTTGGGATTAGACAAGGATTTATATAGTAGGACTACTATATATATCCCTGGATTAGATAATATACGCAAAACAAGATGCGTGCTCAGCCTCATAAATCCTATAAATAAAATGTATGCCATGCTGGCATCCCTGAAAAAAAACCCGGTATCAAATTGAAATATAAAGTACGAAATAGTAAAAAATCAAAACTAAGCAACAAAAAACAAAAGAACACATGAAGTACAGTTACATGTACGTGTATACACGTATGATTTTCGCCGCGGTGTTGTCACCGGCAATTAAAATATTCCACCGACATTTAGGTCCTAATTTGTTAATTTTCGCGGTGAAAGTTTCACCGTGATTTCACCGACATTTTACGGTGATTTTATGACATATCACCGCGAAAAAACACCGACCAAGGTGATTTCTTGCTAAAACGCGCTGTGCGTGCTGTATCACTCAATTGACCATCGATACAGTGAACATGTAATGAGTATCACTCAATTGACCATCGATACAGTGAACATGTAATGATGTATCACTCAATGGACCATCGATACAGTGAACATGTAATGATGTATCACTCAATTGACCATCAATACAGTGAACTTGTAATGATGTATCATTCAATTGATCATCGATACAGTGAACATGTAATGATGTATCACTCAATTGACCATCGATACAGTGAACATGTAATGATGTATCACTCAATTGACCATCACAACCAAATTCAATGAAAACTTGCAAGATTATTGAAGCAAGGCAAACTAACAATATTCTTAATTTGATGCACTGTGTTTATCTATAGACAGGGTGGTTTTTTAGCTCACCTGGCCATAGGCCAGGTGAGCTTTTGTCATGGGTAAGCGTCCGTCATCCGTCCGTCCGTCCGTTAGCTTTTCACATTTAAATCTTCTTCTCTGAAACCGCTGAACAGAAATCAGCCAAACTTGCCAGAAATGTTCACTGGATGGTCCTCTACCAGATTTGTGTTTTTGGTGCTGATCGGAAATCCAACATGGCTGCCAGGGTCCATAATGTGTTCTCATTGGCTGAAATTTTAAACATCTTCTTGTCAGAAACCACTAAGTCAATTGAATTGTGACTTTGCAGGAATGATCATTGGGTGGTCCTGTACTAAACTTGTGAATCGTTTGCCGATCGGAAATTCAAGATGGCCGCCATGACTCGACTTAGTTTAACATAGGACCCTATGGGAATTTCACATTTTCATCTTTTTTTCTGAAACCACAAAACAGATTTGAATCAAACTTGGCAGAAATGTTCATTGGATGGTCATATACAAGATTTTGTTTTTGGCTCTGATCGGAAATCCAACATGGCTGCCAGGGCCCATAATGTGTTCTGATTGGTTGAAATTTTAAAAATCTTCTTGTTAGAAACCACTAAGCCAATTGAATTGTGACTTTGCAGGAATGATCATTGGGTGGTCCTGTACTAAACTTGTGAATCGTTTGCCGATCGGAAATTCAAGATGGCCACCATGACTCGACTTAGTTTAACATTGGACCCTATGGGAATTTCACATTTTCATCTTTTTTTCTGAAACCACAAAACAGATTTGAATCAAACTTGGCAGAAATGTTCATTGGATGGTCATATACAAGTTTTTTGTTTTTGGCGCTGATCGGAAATCCAACATGGCTGCCAGGGCCTATAATGTGTTCTGATTGGTCGAAATTTAAAAAATCTTCTTGTTAGAAATCACTAAGCCAATTGAATTGTGGCTTTGCAGGAATGATCATTGGGTGGTCCTGTACTAAACTTGTGAATCGTTTGCTGATCGGAAATTCAAGATGGCCACCATGACTCGACTTAATTTTAACATAGGACCCTATGGAAAAAATGTTTAAAAGTCTTCTCCTCTGAAACCAGTATGTCAGTTTAAAGCAAACATGGGATGAATGGTCCTTAGGTGGTCAACTTTCAAAATTATGTCCTGTGACCCCGACCTCCATCCAAGATGGCAACCATCAGCGAACATAGTTTTAACATAGGACCCAATGGGAAATATATTTAAAAATCTTCTTCTCTGAAACCAGTAAGCCAATTTAAAGCAAACATGGCATGGATGGTCCTTAAGTGGTCAATTTTCAAAATTGTGTCCAGTGACCCTGACCTCCATCCAAGATGGCCACCTTCAGCAGACATACTGTAGTTTTAACATAGGACCCTATGGGAAAAAATGTTTTAAAATCTTCTCCTCTGAAACTAGTAAGCCAATATAGCAAACATGTCATCGATGGTCCTTAGGTGGTCAACTTCCAAAATTGTGTTCAGTGGTCCCGATTCAAAATGGCCGCCGTCAGCAGACATAGGTTTAACATAGGACCCTATGGGAAAATTGTTTAAAAGTCTTCTCTTCTGAAACCAGTCAGCCAATTTAAAGCAAACATGGCATGGATGGTCCTTGGGTAGTATACTTTCAAAATTGTGTCCGGTGACCACGACCTCCATCCAAGATGGTTGCCATGAGCAGACATAGTTTTAACATAGAACCCTATGGCAGTATGGGATTTGAATAGTAACTTAGATGTATTCAGCATGCAGACATTCTTAAGAGGACTTATTTATTTATGTCAGGTGAGCGATACAGGCTCACCTGAGCCTCTAGTTTTTCAAACCTGTTCAATGTGGACAAAACCATCCTGTCCCATCTGGTGTTCATGCCAGCTTATATTAATTAATACATTACAACATGGACTTAACCCTTTCATAAGACCATTTGATGGACATACATTTAAATATATACATGTATACATAATGTACAAAAAGGTACATGTACATTGTATATCATTTTTAAAAAGGACATTAACACATATATTTAAATTAAAGTTGGTTCCTAGTATAATATGGTTTATAAGAAGGTCACTTTCACACCTATACATGTACATGGTTGTCCCTTCCTAAAGTATAATATGGTTTATAAAGAAGGTCACTTTCACACCCTATACATGTACATGGTTGTCCCTTCCTAAAGTATAATATGGTTTATAAGAAGGTCACTTTCACACCCTATACATGTACATGGTTGTCCCTTCCTAAAGTATAATATGGTTTATAAGAAGGTCACTTTCACACCCTATACATGTACATGGTTGTCCCTTCCTAAAGTATAATATGGTTTATAAAGAAGGTCACTTTCACACCCTATACATGTACATGGTTGTCCCTTCCTAAAGTATAATATGGTTTATAAGAAGGTCACTTTCACACCCTATACATGTACATGGTTGTCCCTTCCTAAAGTATAATATGGTTTATAAGAAGGTCACTTTCACACCCTATACATGTACATGGTTGTCCCTTCCAAAAGTATAATATGGTTTATAAGAAGGTCACTTTCACACCCTATACATGTACATGGTTGTCCCTTCCTAAAGTATAATATGGTTTATAAAGAAGGTCACTTTCACACCCTATACATGTACATGGTTGTCCCTTCCTAAAGTATAATATGGTTTACAAGAAGGTCACTTTCACACCCTATACATGTACATGGTTGTCCCTTCCTAAAGTATAATATGGTTTATAAGAAGGTCACTTTCACACCCTATACATGTACATGGTTGTCCCTTCCTAAAGTATAATATGGTTTACAAGAAGGTCACTTTCACACCCTATACATGTACATGGTTGTCCCTTCCTAAAGTATAATATGGTTTATAAAGAAGGTCACTTTCACACCCTATACATGTACATGGTTGTCCCTTCCTAAAGTATAATATGGTTTATAAGAAGGTCACTTTCACACCCTATACATGTACATGGTTGTCCCTTCCTAAAGTATAATATGGTTTACAAGAAGGTCACTTTCACACCCTATACATGTACATGGTTGTCCCTTCCTAAAGTATAATATGGTTTATAAGAAGGTCACTTTCACACCCTATACATATACATGGTTGTCCCTTCCTAAAGTATAATATGGTTTATAAAGAAGGTCACTTTCACACCCTATACATGTACATGGTTGTCCCTTCCTAAAGTATAATATGGTTTATAAGAAGGTCACTTTCACACCCTATACATGTACATGGTTGTCCCTTCCTAAAGTATAATATGGTTTATAAAGAAGGTCACTTTCACACCCTATACATGTACATGGTTGTCCCTTCCTAAAGTATAATATGGTTTATAAGAAGGTCACTTTCACACCCTATACATGTACATGGTTGTCCCTTCCTAAAGTATAATATGGTTTATAAGAAGGTCACTTTCACACCCTATACATGTACATGGTTGTCCCTTCCTAAAGTATAATATGGTTTATAAGAAGGTCACTTTCACACCCTATACATGTACATGGTTGTCCCTTCCTAAAGTATAATATGGTTTATAAGAAGGTCACTTTCACACCCTATACATGTACATGGTTGTCCCTTCCTAAAGTATAATATGGTTTATAAAGAAGGTCACTTTCACACCCTATACATGTACATGGTTGTCCCTTCCTAAAGTATAATATGGTTTATAAGAAGGTCACTTTCACACCCTATACATGTACATGGTTGTCCCTTCCTAAAGTATAATATGGTTTATAAAGAAGGTCACTTTCACACCCTATACATGTACATGGTTGTCCCTTCCTAAAGTATAATATGGTTTATAAGAAGGTCACTTTCACACCCTATACATGTACATGGTTGTCCCTTCCAAAAGTATAATATGGTTTATAAGAAGGTCACTTTCACACCCTATACATGTACATGGTTGTCCCTTCCTAAAGTATAATATGGTTTATAAGAAGGTCACTTTCACACCCTATACATGTACATGGTTGTCCCTTCCAAAAGTATAATATGGTTTATAAGAAGGTCACTTTCACACCCTATACATGTACATGGTTGTCCCTTCCTAAAGTATAATATGGTTTATAAAGAAGGTCACTTTCACACCCTATACATGTACATGGTTGTCCCTTCCTAAAGTATAATATGGTTTACAAGAAGGTCACTTTCACACCCTATACATGTACATGGTTGTCCCTTCCTAAAGTATAATATGGTTTATAAAGAAGGTCACTTTCACACCCTATACATGTACATGGTTGTCCCCTCCTAAAGTATAATATGGTTTATAAAGAAGGTCACTTTCACACCCTATACATGTACATGGTTGTCCCTTCCTAAAGTTAACGATAAGACACAGTGTTTCCCAGACACTTACATTAAGTATGTTATTATGGTCTATTATCTATAAACAGCTCATGAAGGAAGTACTTCTGTATTTATCCGTCACAACATTTGTCAAGTTCTAAGTACACTATATATAATGTTTCCTATAGAGGAGCTTATGAGCTTTCCTATTGTTTGGGAAAAAACAGGAAGCTTTTTCATTCATGATAAGGTTTGGTACTATAACAGTGTGCAAGGGTTAACTTTCCCTTTTTGTATATACAGTCAAACCTGTCTTGTGTGACCTTCAAAGGGAACAGAGAAATAGGGTCACATAAGACAGGTGGTCACTTAATACAGGTTTACTTGATATGAAATGCACTGTGAAGGGCAATGCAAATTAAGGTCACATAATACAAGTTATTGCTTATCAGAGGTGGTCACTAAAGCAGGTTTGACTGTATGCAGTATGATATAGCTAGAGTTAAAAGTCAGTGATCTCTGATCAGTTAATGCTCTACATTACTTATTTATTGACAAGAAATATAGTTGACTGATCCTATTGATTTATTTAATCAGTTCAGACAAGGTGATTATTTTTCACGTTCTTTTACTTTAGAATAACCTTAATTCATGGATACCTATTTTCAAGTCTTGATATCTAGATAAATTTACATGTGTAAGGGGTCTCTCTGTCCCAAACCAGGACCTAGATTGACAAATATGAACTTTTTTGTGTTAAATGATTTGAAGTGAGAGGTGTATGTTTGTTTTGTTGCTGTTTAAACTTCCTTTTTAGCTCACCTTGACAAAGGCAATGTGAGCTTTTGCCATCACTTGGTGTCCGTCGTCCGTTGTCTGTTAACTTTTCACATTTTAATCTTCTCCTCTGAAACCTTTCAGCCAAATGAACTGAAACTTGGTAGGAAGCATCTATGGAAGGTCCTCTCTAAAGATTGCTCATTTGTCCTGATCTATTAACAAACATGGCCACCACAGGCAATTCTTATTTCTGATTGTCCGATTTTTAAAAATCTTCTCAGAAACCGCTTGGCCAAATGAACCGAAACTTGGTAGGAAGCATCTATGGAAGGTCTTCTATAAAAATTGCTAATTTCATGCGGATCCGTTAGCAAACATGGCCACCACAGGCAATTTTGTTTCTGATTGGTTCATTTCTAAAAATCTTCTCTATTGTAGTAAACTGTTAAAAGAGAGATAACTCTTGCCTTTAAACTGTTAAAAGAAAGATAACTCTTGCCATTATCTCCCTTAGAAATTAACTAATGCTGATATAGTGTAACATGTTTATACTATACATTACATGTAGGTATTCACATTTTAATATTCTTTTGAGCTCACCTTGCCAAAGGCAATGTGGGCTTTTGGCATCTCTTGGCGTCCGTCGTTTGTTGTCTGTCATTTGTTAACTTTTCACATTTTAATCTTCTCCTCTGAAACCCATCAGCCAAATGATCTGAAGCTTAGTAGGAAGCATCTATGAAATGTCCTCTATGACGATTGCTCATTTCGTCCCGATCGGTTAACAAACATGGCCACCACAGGCAATTCTTGTTTCTGATTGGTCGATATCTAAAAAATATTCTCCTCTGAAACTGCCGAGCCAGATGAACCAAAACTTGGTAGGAAGCATCTACATGTATGGAAGGTTCTGTATTAAGTTTCTTCAAAGCAGAATGAAAGGTGAGCGACACAGACTGAGCCCACTGAGCCTCTAGTTAAATTAGACCTTTAGGCATTTCTTACTATCATAAATGATAATTTATACTGGTACCCCAATATGGTGTTTTAATTTGGTGTATTATTTCAGGACAGATAATGATACATGTTTGTTATTGTATCTAAAGCTTAAATTTTTTTTTTGCTTTCTTGAAAGATTTTATATCTACTTTGGGAGAAGCATGTTGAAGACATACTCTACTTTGATCTGTATTTAACAAAGATTTGGAAATTATTAACATACAAATATTAATTGTTGACCAACATTATCTGTTCCAATAATTTTCTCATTTATTAAAAATAGAGCATGGATGGCCGAGTGGTTGGTGTCATTGATTTCTGTACATGCCCAAAATTAATGTACATTGTATTTTATATACCAAATAATTTAGTGGGTACAATTCGATTACTATTTTATTAGAGTTAGGGGTTATGGTGTTTAATACCATTTTCAACAATATTTCAGTTATATCAATTCGATCAATTTTATTGGTGGAGGAAACCGAAGTACCCAAATAAAACCACAGACCTGCCACAAGTCACTGACAGACTTTATTACATAATGTTGTATCGAGTACATCTCACCATGAGCGGGATTCAAGCTCACAACTTTAGTGGTGATAACACTGACTGCACAGGTTGTTGTAAATCCAACTACCATACGATCACAACCATGACAGCCCCTTTATGCGTTATCAAACTGTGAATCTGATATAGGCCCAAATCTTGATGCAAATACATGCACTATGTAGTTTGAATCTAAAATTCTCATAAATTGTGGAAGAAATTTTGCTTGTTAGCTATATAGCATGTCTAGTTCATGTGACTTTGTACAATTTACATTCATAAAAATACTGTTATTGTAGATTCCCTAGGTGAAGTAGAGAAGTACAAAAAGAGTAGGGACTGGGCACTGAGTTGTAGGGAGAAGAGTTTACAGGAATGTGATAGTATCAGAACTCTAGGAGAGAATTTACGACGGCAGAGAGACAGGGCAGACAGTGAGAAGGCACAGGCTCTCAGAGACTATGATAATTTGAAGAAACAGAAGGATGAAGCTGTTAGAGAATTGAAAGAACTCAGGTAAATTAAACAATGTAATTAAAGTTAGGTGTGTTTTATTAAATTTGTTTTACCTGTGTTGAACACAGGTTGTGCATGGTTTACTCTGTATGTCTGCCCTTCCCTCTGTCCAAAACACTGAGAGAGTAGCTAATTTGTGTATGGTTTACTCTGTATGTCTGCCCTTCCCTCTGTCCAAAACACTGAGAGAGTAGCTAATTTGTGTATGGTTTACTCTGTATGTCTGCCCTTCCCTCTGTCCAAAACACTGAGAGAGTAGCTAATTTGTGTATGGTTTACTCTGTATGTCTGCCCTTCCCTCTGTCCAAAACACTGAGAGAGTAGCTAATTTGTGTATGGTTTACTCTGTATGTCTGCCCTCTGTCCAAAACACTGAGAGAGTAGCTAATTTGTGTATGGTTTACTCTGTATGTCTGCCCTCTGTCCAAAACACTGAGAGAGTAGCTAATTTGTGTATGGTTTACTCTGTATGTCTGCCCTCTGTCCAAAACACTGAGAGAGTAGCTAATTTGTGTATGGTAATATGTATAATAACTGTAACAGTTTTTGTTCAAAGTTTGAAGAGTTATTGCATACACATAGAAGATGGACATCTCCTATTTTGGACAGATTTGAACAATTTTTCAAATAAAAATTTTGATGTGTTGAACTTGGTCATTTTTGTCATCACATGTTGTAGAGAGTACCTAGTTTGTGTAATCTGTAACTGCATATTTCAATTTAACATTATTTTTAAATCTTGCACACACATTGAAGATGTTCTTATCCTATACTATTTTAGACAGATTTAATTAAAATTTTAATAAAATTCAATGTTTAACTTTGAACCTTAACATTTTTATCATTGCATATTGTTGAATTCCATTGTTTGCAAAATCTGTGACTGCAAAAGTTTTCATTGAACAACATCCTAACTTTGCACTGTGATTGAATGCAAATTAAAAAAATATATAAAAAAAGAAAACTGTCTAATTCAATATAAAATTATGCAAATTTCAGAGAGAAGTATGAAGCATTGGTAGAAAAAGAGGCAAGAAAAAGTCAATTGAACGGTGTTGGACATAATCACAGTCGTGACTCGGCCATTGATGCTGATTTACAGGAGTGGGAGACAGAATCACATGAAATTGAAATTGTATGTTCATCTATTAAGTTAAAGATACTACATTTATTACAATGTTCAAAATTATCAATGTTCAGAATTTTTTAAACTAATTTGTACTTTTCCAGTCAAGAAATCTTTTTCAATGAAAACGCCATATTCTGAAATATCTACGACATAATAAATTCAGGTTCAACTAGGGGGGGTTATGGTGTTTAACTCCACTTTCAACAACATTTCAGTTATATTGTGGCAGTCATTTTTATTAGTGGAGGAAACAGGAGTACCCAGAGAAAGCCACCGACCTGCCACAAGTCACTGACAAACTTTATCACATAATGTTGTATCGAGTATCAGGTTTAACTATGTAAAGGAACTATTTCAATTGAAATACATTAAGGTTATATTACTTTATAGAAAAATTACACTGTAGTCTGTAGGTATATACTACTAGCAATTATATTACAAATGTACTATCATAAATAACCAATAGTATGATATATGCTAATGACATACGGCCCACAAATTGTCAACTTACCATTCATACAATAAAATAGTTATCTGTTGTTGATTTATGTCAAGCTACTGTAAGCAATTATGGAAAATTAACAAAATAAATAGAAGCAAAAAAACCCAAAAATACAATCAATATACAGTTGTTTTGATCAATAATTGAAAAACAAGTTGTGAAAAATTAAATGAAAATGTCAGTCTGGTTTGGTTTGTTTTCACCAGATCTAGATATTATAGTAAATATAATTGTTTTAAGATATTAGGAATATCTATGAATATATTCCACCTTTATTATGTGTAAGTGTATAATGGTGGTGAGAGACTTTGCCAATTTTGAATTAACATGATCGGTCCTTTCTACTTTTTTTTGACAAAACCATGGTTCAGAAGTATTTTATGATCTGTTATATCTGCCATCAGGGTCTTAAGGAGGATAATCAGACAGGTCTTAACTTTATAAATACTGTCAAACCAGTCTTATGTGGCCTTCCAAGGGAACATTGAAATAGAGTCACATAAGACCGATTTAATTAATATGAAATACACTGTGAATGGAAATTGAAATTAAAGTCACATAATACAAGTTACTGCTTAATAGAGGTGGTCACTAAAGCAGGTTTGACTGTAACTTAATAGAGGTGGTCACTAAAGCAGGTTTGACTGTAACTTAATAGAGGTGGTCACTAAAGCAGGTTTGACTGTAACTTAATAGAGGTGGTCACTAAAGCAAGTTTGACTGTAACTTAATAGAGGTGGTCACTAAAGCAGGTTTGACTGTAACTTAATAGAGGTGGTCACTAAAGCAGGTTTGACTAACTTAATAGAGGTGGTCACTAAAGCAGGTTTGACTGTAACTTAATAGAGGTGGTCACTAAAGCAGGTTTGACTAACTTAATAGAGGTGGTCACTAAAGCAGGTTTGACTGTAACTTAATAGAGGTGGTCACTAAAGCAGGTTTGACTGTAACTTAATAGAGGTGGTCACTAAAGCAGGTTTGACTGTAACTTAATAGAGGTGGTCACTAAAGCAGGTTTGACTGTAACTTAATAGAGGTGGTCACTAAAGCAGGTTTGACTGTAACTTAATAGAGGTGGTCACTAAAGCAGGTTTGACTAACTTAATAGAGGTGGTCACTAAAGCAGGTTTGACTGTAACTTAATAGAGGTGGTCACTAAAGTAGGTTTGACTAACTTAATAGAGGTGGTCACTAAAGCAGGTTTGACTGTAACTTAATAGAGGTGGTCACTAAAGCAGGTTTTACTGTAACTTAATAGAGGTGGTCATTAAAGCAGGTTTGACTGTAACTTAATAGAGATGGTCACTAAAGCAGGTTTTACAATATATTTAGTTTGCAAGCATGAATGGTTGTAAACTAATGGGGATCCGTTGGTTTGATTTAACCCTGGTACATACACAAGTCCATTGATTTCTCTCGCCGTCTGCTGTTATGTGCTCTTTGTGTTGTGTAGTTGGGGAATGACCCAGAAGTGTTGTTCATGTTGTGGTTGCTAAGATTGTTGTCAATGATCAAATTATTCATGTAGAAATTGAAGTAAAATCCAATTTTTAGTTGTGATTTGTGTAATTTTTGTCTTCTTTATGCTGCAGATTTTGCAACAATGTATTCGACAATAATTTTCGATATTACACAACAAGTTTTTCCATAACACTGTTCATGTAAAATTATATAACTTGTGAAATGATTAAAATCTTTTCTTTTCACAACAGGGAGGACTGAATCCAGAGAATCTTGGTTTTGATTTGTGTGGAGGCAAAGATGACCCACAATGTCCCAGTGATAATTCTATATATGTTAGCTATGTGAAACCATCAAGTCCTGCCGATGGTAAACTCAGGTAATACAACAGATACCTGTAATATTATGGTGTCATGATATAAATTTATTTAGTAGATACATTGTAGTAAAATAAAGATAAATAAAGAACAGAACCAAGATTATGTACAGTAGAAGAGAGAAATGATAGGGTCAAGCAGTTGTAGATAGGAACAACAGAAATGATAGGGTCAAGCAGTTGTAGATAGGAACAACAGAAATGATAGGGTCAAGCAGTTGTAGATAGGAACAACAGAAATGATAGGGTCAAGCAGTTGTAGATAGGAACAACTTTACTTTCTGTAATAAAAAAAATTCAACGTTTCAAATTTTCGTTGAACCAATAATAGTACAAAATGTATAACCATTTATCAATTATGAAAATTATTTATAAAAAAGGGGGAAGGGAAAGATCCCACAAAGATGGAGATAACTCCAGAGGTCATATTTATTGTAGTTAATTGAGTTATCTGCTTTCATACAACTGAACATTTTTATGGTTCTATCATGGTGCGGATGTAGTGTTGTTTTCCGTGTAGATACAATATTTTTTTCAGAATAACTTAATATCTATTTGACCAATTTCTCTGATTTTTTTAAGACAATGACCCATGGCACAGAACAAAAGTTCATGTTGGTTTAAGAGATTATATCTTTACTAGTTTCCAAACAAGGTGTAAAAATGGACTAGTGATTGTATCAAGCAGTCATCTTTATTTGTAGATTGTTTGTATCTTTGTTTACACCTCTTTGCACAATGTTTCAGCTGTATCATAGCAACAAAATTAAATAAATTAATGCAGGAAGCCTGAGTTCCCAGTGAAATATTCCAAATGTCAGTAAGTACCTATGCAAACTTTCTCACAAGCAAACCTTGAAGTGAACTATATCAAACCTTTACCTTACAGGTATAGGATGATGGTTACCAATGATGGAAAACAATAAATCACCGTGCTCCCCCAGACCTTCATTATTGGAAGACTGATTTTAATGCAGAATTAATGATTTCTTTGTTTTTGTTTACAGAGTTAACGATGTAATTGTTCAGATAAACAACATAGATGTAACTAACTTTGATAAAAGATCAGCTTTACAAGTTCTGAGGAATTCTTCTTCTAGTGTAGCTTCTTTTGTAAGTATATTAAACAGATTACCCCGTTAACGTCGTGGTCGTGGCCATGATCGTATGGTAGTTGGATTTATAACTACCTATGCAATCAGTGCCTATGACCACTAAAGTTGTGAGTTCGAACCCCGTTCATGGCGAGGTGTACTCGATACAACATTATGTGATAAAGTTTGTCAGTGACTTGCAACAGGTCGGGGTTTTCTCCAGATACTGCGGTTTCCTCCACCAATAAAATTGGCCACCATGATATAACTGAAATATTGTTGAAAATGGCATTAAGCACCATAAATCTAATCATATCAAAACAGATTACTATCAATGTTTGTTTTAATATTCCACATTTTCAACTGTTATTGCATATGTTTATTAGTTTTCATGAAAGTTTGAAAACAGTACCTGGATGTGGTCATGATTGAATGGTTGTGCACTTCATTGATTGATGAAGTTTCAGTTCAGATGTCACATGTCGATGTTTTGACCAATCTAAATGAAATGAACATATAAGTAATTATTGTGAAATTATTTCATCAAATTACAGTTTTTATATTACAAAATATATTTTTGACTATTCCTGTTTTTTAATGTTTGTTTGCAATATGCATTTAAGACATTGTGGAATAACTTTTATCAAAATTACAGGTTTTTTCTATATATTTTTTGGTTTATTTTATTTGTTTAATGAATTTTTACTTTGAGCTATCCCAATAAAGGACTTATATGAGTCAGTCATATCAAGATTTGACTGTATTAAGTTTCTACATGTAAATAGGAGAACTCATTTCAAATTTATCTGGGTTTTTTTTTTGTCCAAACAAAAAAATGAACAAATAATTTAAAATGAGAAAGATTATAAAATAATTACTAAACATAACAAACATTATTTTGCCATTACATCCAGTTACAGTGTTAATTATAATTCTTAATCTAAATTTAACCTCCTCAGTGAGGTAATTGTTAGTGTGTTGAACTTGAGGTAGATTATGTGTTCGAGTCAAACCAGAATATAAAATCGGTATTTGTTGCTTCTCTGCTAAACATGCAGCAATAAAGAATAAGAGCAAGGACTGGTTGCCTTCGGAGTTGGGATAATGTCTCTGAGTTGAACAATATTTTAAACTGTGTACTTTTCTTTCACTAAAAAATTGAACTCATCCGTTTGGTCGAGTACAAAACAGACATCATCATCATCTCACTAAAAATAGCTTGTTCTTGTCATAATATAGCTGAAACAATTTTGACTTGTCATTTAACAACAATTGTTTGCTCACTAATCTAATTTCAGTTGGTAAAAAGAAGGAGATGTATCACCCCAAGGACTTGGCAGCCATTGCAACTCAGTGTCATGTTGGGAAAGGGTAAGTATTAAACTCCGTCAATAATTTGGGGTACTACCACCAGAATTTTAATTATTTTTGGGGTACCACCACATAAATATAAATACTTAAAATGACCCCCACCTAGAAAATAGAAATTAGATTTGAAACAGACTGATCAAATCTGTAAACCACCGAAAGCAGTCGATTCCTTTCCTGTGATACCTAGTTTTACAAACATACCTCTAAACACCTGAACATATTCCCCCAGGCCCACGGCTGTTAACCAGTGGCAAATTTGTTCATTATCCCAGTTCATTTCGGCATTTGACCACGTTTCATTTTCGACTGGTACTTTTTATCTCGTAACCCAGGAACGAAAATAAAAGAACCAGGTACCAGTTCATCATTCGTATTTCTCCATCTTTTACATAACATGTCATTCGGAATATTTCGGAAGATAAAGGGAGACATTTTGACTTAAAAATCACGCAAAAGAAGCGAAATCGCGGAACAAGCAACGGAATATTATACACTGTTTAACGAACAACACAGTGACACGACTTTCCGGCAAGTAGGTTTATTTTAATATACCGAAATGGTAAAAATACCGACAACCGCGATTAATTAAATAGAAATTTGACAACAACCCCCAGAAAAGAAATACTTTTTATGCCCCCCACCTAGATAAAAAAAAATCAATGGCGTTCCGACACTACCTGGTATTTTTTCCTGGAAAAACCCTTAGCCAAATGAACCGAAACTTGGTAGGAAGCATCTATGGAAGGTCCTCTATAAAGATTGCTAATTTCATCCCGATCTGTTAACAAACATGGCCACCACAGGCGATTCTTGTTTCTGATTGATTAATTTCTAAAAGAAAAAAAAAAAATTCTGTTAAAAGGGAGATAACTCTAGTTTGAATATAGATATCTGTATTCAAAATGCAGTTATCTCTATGAATTGAATTACAGATAAATATGCCTCTAAAACCCCTCAACCAAATGAACTGAAACTTGGTAGGAACCATCTATTGAAGGTCTTTATAAAGATTGCTCAATTCGTTCCGATCCGTTAACAAAAATGGCCACCACAGGTGACTCTTGTTTCTGATTGGCCGATTTAAAAAATTCTTCTCTTCTGAAACCACTTGGCTAAATGAACCGAAACTTGGTAGGAAGCATCTATGGAAGGTCATCTATAAAGATTGCTAATTCCGTCCCGATCCATTAACAAATATGGCCACCACAGGCGATTCTTGTTTCTGATTGGCTGATTTTTTAAATTCTTCTTCTCTGAAACCACCTGGCCAAATGATCCGAAACCTGGTTTGAAGCATCTATGGAAGGTCCTCTATAAAGATTGCTCATTCCGTCCCGATCCATTAACAAACATGGCCACCACAGGCAATTCTTGTTTCTGATTGGTCGATTTCTGAAAATATTCTACTCTTGCATAGCTTGGCCAAATAGACCGAAACTTGGTAGGAAACATCTATGGAAGGTTCTCTATAAAGATTGCTCATTCCGTTTTGATCCGTTAACAAACATAGCCGTCATAGACAATTCTTGTTTCTTATTGTTCGATATCTAAAACGGCTTTTTCTCTGAAGCCGCTTGGCCAAATGATATGAAACTTGGTAAGAAGCATCTATGGAAGGTCCTCTATAGAGATTGCTCATTTCGTTTTGATCCATTAACAAACATGGCTGCCACAGGCAATTCTTGTTTTAGATTGGTTGCTTCCTAAAAATCTTCTTCTCTGAAACTGCTTTGCCAAAACGAACTGAAATTTGGTGGGAAGCACCTATAGGCTATGGAAGGTTCTGTATTAAGTTTCCTCAGAGCAGAATGAAAGGTGAGCGACACAGGCTCAGCTCAGTGCTGAGCCTCTAGTTTATGTTCGTAGGAACTTGTTGAAAGCTAGTTGATCTGGAATAACTCAAATTTTCAACTATTGTAAAAATGAGCCTTCAACTTTCACGCAATGAAGTTTAAATGTATTTATTTTCAGAAATAGGTTTATACATAGAACAAGGTCTGTACATCAGTAGGATTACCCCTGGTTCCACTGTTGCTAAGGAAGGAATTCTGACCACAGGAGATAGAATCGTTTGTGTAAGTTTGTAACTGACACTAGTGTTGGAAAGAATAAAAAATTGAAAACAATGCACATGTAAAAGGTGTTTATATTGTTTACAAATTCACCAAAGCAGAGAAAAATACACCTTACAAGCTTCAAACATGCATGATTACTCTATGTAATAGACAGTGGGGGGGGGGGGGGGGGGGGGGGAACAGAAACTAAAAAAGAAATTCCTTTTAAATAGAGAAACCAAAGGAATTTTTGTAAGTGCACAAACTAATTTTGCAATGTATGTAGACATACGTTTGAGTAGCATAACTAAATTATGAAATGTATGAAAAAGAAAACTTTCATACTCTGGTGCCAACAGATTTGTAAAGAATTTACAGAATTATATGGAATGACAATTGGTAATTTTACGTTCACTAATTCAATTTTTCTGGCATTGTATTAGAAAAGACAGTCTAAAATAGATATTTACTTCAATAAAACCCTAGATTTACGTCAGGAAATTTTTAAGTATGATATTATTTTTTCTATTATATTTAAAACAATTAGTAAAGTATAATTTTATTTTTTCTATTATATTTATAACAAATATTAAAACTTGTTTTATTTGCAATTTTAAATTACTAGCAACATGATTTTGTATTTGTGTTGGTCATTAAAACAGGATCAACATTTAAACTGTATTTAACACCAGACATCATCAGATTAAATATTATGTTATATTTAAAAAGAATCATGCTCAAGATCTTATATTTTTTTAGCACAGTATTATTCAATATTATTAATTAACTACTGTTATATTTACATAAATAAGATGAAAAGTGGATGTGTGATACAGATAATACAACTCGGCCAATACAGATTTTTTTTCTCATATCGGCCGACTTTGATCCGGCCAATATTGGTGTTCCGGATTCTCTCTAGATTTTACATACATATCAATGATAAAATAGAAACACTCTGTCACTGTCGTCTGCAATCTCTTCTACAGAGTTGTAAGGACAGATAACTCTGTGGAAGAGATTGAAAATAGAGAAACATCTAATAATCTGATGAGACCAAATGGAAAGGAAGCGAAAGAAAATAAACAAATGAAAATGTTTCATCTCAATAGTAAATGTAATAAAACCAGAAAATCATTGAAAAATCATTGTTGATGCTAAAAACATCCAAACACTTATTGTTGTGAATTTATTTAAATGTTGAACTCTTTGAAGTGAAAGGATAAAAACACATAAAACATATTTTATGGTTAAATCTGAAGTTATATATTATTTTATTATTTGTAGGTAAATGGACGCTCAGTTGAAAATCTAACACCAAAGGAGTTAATGAAAGTTTTAGAAGATTGTAAAGATCCTGTATCTCTGGACATTTGGAGGCAGACAACATTTAATTCAGCTGCCTCCTCTCCTACACCAATCACACAAACTACAATGTCTACAAAATCTGAACAAATGTCTTATTCTAAACCAGAAACTATGGTTGTGAAAAGGAATGCATGGGAAAACAATAGTTCACCTGATAGTAATAAAAACCTAAAAACTAGTGAATCACAAACTGATTCAGTGAAACATGATTCAAAATTTCACCATGGTAACAGTCGACACAAAGAATCAGAGCATAAACAAGGCTTGTTAAAAAAGTTTTTTGGTGGGAATACTCGTGTTTCAAAAAATCATGATAAGCCACATGATTTGGATGAAAACCATGTGAGTTCAATGGCCACTTCCTGCATTTCTCAGCAGACGACAGATGATGACATTTGGAAGGATTTAGGTCTCCATCCAAGTACTATTGATAAAAAGAATGATCATATTCAAAAGTCAAGTAGAAAACGTGAATATGAGGTTGAGAACAATGGCACATGGCCTAAATGTAACAGAATTATACCTCCTCAAGTCAATGGAACAGTTATGTTACCTTCACCTCGTAAAAAGCCAGAGAGACCAAGTATTTTGCACTCTTTAGACGGCACACAAAAAATACCTCCAGCACCTCCGGAACGTTCAATTTCTTCTTTTGAAGCTGTGCGTCATAGTCCACAAAGTTCCGATTCCACAGTGAAATATCATCACAGTCCACAAAGTAGTGATTCTACTGTGCGTCGTTTTCCTTCTTATTCTCCAGTTAGTTCGCCAAAGCCACGGACAAAATCTTCTCCTTTTCTACAAACAAATTCTACCATGAGTACAAGTATGACTCCATATTCTTATCTTCCAGACAGTTATCTACAACCAAAAACAATTTATCCGAGTCGGAACTCGCCACATGTTCCACAAAAACCATATCTTCACACTGGAAGACATTATGATGTGCCATTAATCTCCCCCTGTTCAAGGGACATTACTCGTGAACCAGGGGTAAACAAACCTCAAAGACGTCGTCCCGTTGAGCGTGACCGTGATAGGGAACGACGTCATCATTTTTCAGGACCGCCTTCTAAATCTAGTCACCCATTTAACACTTCATCAGATTCTCAAAATAGTCGGATGTCGACATCAAGTCCACGATGGTCTAGTGACACGTCAACGTTTGATTCATTACATTCACCTCCATATTTATCAGAAAGGATACCATCAACAAGTTCATTCCCGTCAAGTCGAGGCAGCCATTATGGGTTAGTCTTTCTTTTTTTTCTTTTTTTATAGAATACAATTTTTTTTCCTGGCAGTTTTTATAAATAATTTGTTCTTGCACGTCGTTGAATGTTACCAATAAGAAAGCTAGATGTATTTCAAGAACTAATATAGGAATCAGCTTGATGTTTTGTTCTTGCTGTGGTCGTATTATGTTATGGGTGTGTCATCGTTGTTGCTTTCAATTGATCATGATGGGGGTTTGTCAGGTTATATAGTAGATTTTGTACAATCTGACACCTGCGTTTTCTGACATCCTGTGACATCGGACAAAAATTTATGGTCCCAAAGTATTTCTGTTCACTAAAATAAAACCTGAGTATTCCGACACCTTGTAAAATCTGACCCATTTCCCTGATCCCTATGTGTGTCGGATTAGACAGGTTCCACTGTAATATGATAAGCCTGACCGTGGACCTGAATAGATAATGTTTTTGAAGACTATCATGCTCCCTGCATGTTAAAGACCTCTTTTGTAGATTTCAGTAGAAAGAAGGCACATTATAGGCACTACAGTAGACTAAATTTTTCATCTCTACCCTAATATCCATACTTTTCCGGTGGCAGACAAAAGGTGATGCCCCATTTGTCCATCGTTTTTAATATATTGCTGAACTTGTTCTCGTCCTGAATTTATAGCTGAAATAATGGTCGCTGGACGTTAAAAGCAATCAATCAATCAATGAAAACTTTCCATTGGTAAACCATGTTTTTTCTCAATAACTTAAGTTTGATATGACTGATTCTTCTGAAATTATAACAGTGATTCTTGGTACAGAATAAATGTTTTAATTGATTTTGATAAATCTGTAAAGAAGCTGGAAAACACAGAAACCAAGGAGATTACTTGATTAGACCTAGACCATAATTAATAATTCTTAAATAGTGTAAATGATAGATTGTATGTAAGATTGGTAATTATGATTGGACAATGTAGAAAATTTATCATGATTGTATGTAAGATTGGTTATGATTGAACAATGTAGAAAATTTAACATGATTGTATGTAATATTGGTTATGATTGGACAATGTAGAAAATTTAACAAGGTAACATGGATGCCATTGGGTACAAGTGAATGATTTTTATTAAATACATTTTTTTAGGTGATTCAGAAAAGATATACCCGTGTTACAACTAAGGTTTGGGTTACTGGTGTTATGTATCATTTTAAACAATATATCAGTTATATATAGTGCTTGATTTAAAGCTAGTTTAGCATGATGTAGCTCCATGCTTCACTCGCAATGAAAGTGTATTTGCTGTTGTCCAATTTGTGAATTTATAGCATCATTTCACCTTAAAAGCACTTCCATTATTATTATGAAAAAACAATAGTATTGGAATCATTGTATTAATTTTAACATGTTAATATCTGACAATTAACATGATTAATAAAAAAAATGCCCTCAGTCCTTCATTTATGTTCCTTTCTAAATTCTTAAAATGATGCATAACTATCCTCTGATTGCATAAATACCTTGCCTTACTGAATATCTAGGGCAAACATTAATAGGCTTACTGAATATCTGGGGGAAATACTTATAGCCATATCTGAATATCTGGACAAAAAGATTATAGCTTAAGTGATCAGTTTTATTGAAGAAAGAAAACATAGTAGTACCCATAGAAAACTGCTGACCTGTCTCAAGTCACTGACAAACTTTGATGAGTGCACATTTCCTTAGGTGAGAATTGAGCTTGCAATTTTAATGGTGATGTCACACTGATTGCAGGTAGATTTAAATCTATTTATTCTATGGTCACAAACAGTCAACTTCAAATTTGAGATCATCAAATCAATGACTGATGTTCACAAAGAAAAAACTACTGTTGGATGATACTTTTCTCTTGTTAAGAGGCAATATTTGAAGTTATATTATAAATAAAATTTACAATGCAACTGTTATCATTGTTTAACATGCTTTTAAGTAAAACTGCAGTTAGATATGAAAATAATATTATATAAAAAAATAGTCCTGATGGAGTTTTCATTATCTATTCTTTTTCATGGCATGTGTTATCCTTGGTTGACAGTCATCAACATTTAATTAAGTGGCATGAAAATTTTATTTGTTAGTTACATTTTAAGTTTTATTTTTAGATGAATTAGAAATTTTTAATCACTTATGTGGATTGTTCATATATTTTTTACCTAAATATATTTGACCTTTTACCTTTTATATATAAAACTTGTGTTAGTTTAAACCTTTGGTAATATAATGATGATAAACAAATTTCTTTTTTATTATTATTATAGAAGTGCAGGAATGTCTCCAGTTGCGCCGAAACCATTTCCAAGTCCACTAATGCCATATTCAGATCAGGAATACAGACGCCCTTCCCCGTCCTTTCCAGATTGGTGTAGCTCTCCTAGTCCGTCACAGATCAGCTCCACGCCCAGTGAAAACATGTTATACCCAAGTCATCAGGGATCACGGAAATCTGGTGACTATGATCACAGCACATTTCCCAGAAAAGTTCACCAATCCAACCGAATCTGGATTCCGTCATCCAATCAGAGTGTAGCTTCCACAGGTTCTGTCGAAGTTGGTAAGTTGTAAATATAAAGATACAACATGTGAACAACTAAGATTCTTTATTGAGTGATTTATTTTGTGGAAACTTTGAGAAGCTATATTAGTGCAGAATGACTTCAGATAAGGTGCATTACATATATGTCAGCAAAATGTTTTTAGAAATATTGTGATCTGTGAACCATCTAAATTTGCTAATTTGGTGTGAGATTTTATTATTTTTATTGAGATATTTTTTAAATATATAAATACTGATGTACAGTCATGTCTTGTATTAAAGTCAAAGGGAGCAATTATTTTACTTCAACATATCAGAGTATTCAGGTTATATAACAAATGCTACAAAATAAATGTTTACTTCAAGGAGTCAAGGTTCAACTGTAGTTGTAATTAAAAAAAAATTTAATTTTGTTACAGTGTCTGCTAGAAGTAGTCCAGGATCTCCAATGTTAGAATCAGAAAACATTGTTGACTCTGAGCCTGCCAAAAAAAGGTATAACTGATTAGTTGTTTAAGTTTTTGAATTGTTTATCATGAACAGGAACACATGCACTAGAAGGTGCAGTCATGGCCATGTTCATATTTTTTGTTTTAATTTACCTCTTTCTACTTATGCAATCAATGCCCATCATTGCTTGAGTTAGAGAGTTTGATCCCCACACATCCTGAGGTGTACTTGATACATCATTGCTTGAGTTAGAGAGTTTGATCCCCACACATCCTGAGGTGTACTTGATACATCATTATGTGATAAAGTATATTGGTGCTTGAGGTACTTTTATTCAGGTACTCCTGTTTTCTCTGCCAACTGCCACCATTTATTTAAAGTAACACTGAAGTGGCATTAGGCATGCATAGCCCGAAACCCTATATACATGTACACTAGTTATTCTCTTCTCAATGATTTTATTTTGTATTTGACATTTCTTTCGACAGAGTTAAAATTTGAATAGAAATTTAGGGTCATGGCTTAGGTTAGCATTTTTTAAAATTATTATATCTGGCTTTGCCTTTATTTTTTTCACCTACTTGCCCGAAAGCCAAATTTAGAAAAGAAATTCTATTTATTCAAACAAATTCTTTCATAATTTTCACTTACAACAAGTTCAGTCTTACTAGTCCTGGGCTTCGGGCAAGTGGGTTAGCACAAAGACTGTTATATCCTATTCAAAAGGAAGTAGAAGAAAACCTTCTAGACTGGTTTGGCTATCCATTCATGACTTGTCATATTTTTTTGTCAGTAGCATGTTTATCAGCAAATAGAAATAATAGCATCATTATACTTTGGACCATATTTGATCTAGGTCTCCCAGCCATGTCATTACTTCCTGTTTGCCAACCAAATATGTATACATGTACTTTCATTTTAATGTATTGCAATTGAGAAAACTAATGATCTTTTCCAAACATGAGACACTCATTTACATCCTGTCCTAAGGGAAAAAAACAGCAAATAATAGTAATAGTCAAATGGTATTTGTATGTTGTAAACCCTCGTACATCCATGTCAGGTGGTAATGAAGGGTTTTCATTGGTAAATTCCTGAATATTGAAAAAAAAGGAAAAAAGCATGTTGTGTATTTGATTTGACCCAAAAAATAAGTGGATGCCCCTTCCTTTCAGAGTTGTTCACAGTACCAAATAAACTAGGTCCTATTTGTGTACCCTGGTTTTTCATTGTATAATGCCAAGCTCTATTAAAAGAAAGGGATGGGTTCAAATTTCATCATTACTGAGATACAACGGTAAATATTGATATGCTTTGTTTTATTTTTAGACTAAATAGAGGTCAGACCAGAACCATATTTATAGAAAGAACCTCCCAACCAGTAGGATTCCAAATAGAGAGTGGACCTAAAGGGGGAACATTTGTCTCAAGTGTCAATGAAAATAGTTTGGCAGCTAAAGCAGGTCTTGTAATAGGGGATCAATTTTTAGAGGTAGGTATCAAAATGACATACATGTACGTAGTTGAAATTAGTCAATTAGTACAGTTTTCCCACTTCTTATAAGACCATACCTTCTACAATAAAGAAAAGTAGACTTATAAGAGATGTGTGTTCTCTTGAGAGGGTAATTTAGTTTACTATCTCAGTGGAGAGTGGGCTTAACAAGAGGGAGACCACTGTAGTTTGATTGACACCTTCCTGTCACTGCTCAAGTTGTGAGCATTCCCACCCATGACAGGGCATTCCACAGCAAGCGGGCAAATTGCCAGTCTAATTGCATTTTTTCCCAGGCTGCTTTGTTTTCAAAAATGAAAATGTCAAAGTGAAAGTAAAAGACAGCTTTGTTTTGCATACTGGTTTAGCACCCACTCTCCCAGACCCCCCTTTCTACTTTAGCATTATCACCTCTTACTTGAAAAGAAGTTGTCAGGTGGGTGGTTTCCTTGAGGTACTTTGATTCCTCTTCCCTCCTCCAATGAAACTGACTGCGACTATATCAATGAAATATGTTGAAAGTAATGTTAAGCACCAATGACCCTAACCTAAACAAGTGAAGGTGAACACCTTTTTTTCTGGACAATAAATACATGTTGAGTACTGGCTATAAAATAACATCATTTTTTTGTCACAGAAATTAAATATATGTATTTTTGTGCTCCAGATTTGTGGAATAAACATGAGAACAGCCTCACAAGAAATAGCATCACAGATTTTAAAACAGGTCGGAAACTCGCTGAGTCTCCTGGTACAGTATAATCCTGATGGTAAGTATATTTGTCCAATACCTGGATTAGGAGTACATCATATGTCTATTGTTCTTTGTGTAAGAGGAAGATACCTAAGGGGTAATCAGAATCTGTAAAGAAGGACAGATATTACAATGACCAAAAGAAAAAGGACAAAAGGACAAACAACGATCTACAAAACACTACACATAAAACTAAAGATCCAGTAACACGAATCACACTTAAAATCGAGGGTGAACTCAGGTGCTCCAGAAGGGTAGGCAGTTCCTGCTCCACTAGTGGCACCCATCTATTACATTCTTTCATTTTAGTATTTACGTTATTTCATAAAATGTTTTCAAATAAAATAATAGTTTTTTTTTTTCTTCAAATTTGCCAATTCTTGTCATGAAGATAGATTTTTGACGTCACAGCTCATAGTACTTTAACTACCTTCCATTTGTCATGTCATTTGTGATCTATAAATATTAGTACAGTGGAACTTGTATGCAATCCAACACCTGGGTTTTCCGACATCCTGTGATATCCGACAAAACTTTATGGTCCCAAAGTATTTCTGTTAACTGAAATAAGACAACCTGTACAATCCAACACATTTCCTTAGTCTCATGGTGTGTCGGATTAGACTGGTTCCACTGTACATACTAAGGATGATATCGTAAAGAAAGTACACAATACTGATGTTATGTTACCAGTAAATAAGAAACATTTGATCTTAATCTTAAATTGAATCATAGCATTTTATCTTAAACATGTCATTTTCAGAATACTACAGTAAGAATGGTGATTCATCAGGAGAAGACAGTGCTAACACATCTCCCAAAAATTCTCCTGGTCTAGGAACATTTAAACGTAACCACAATGGTACAGGCTCCAGTGGGAGAAATAAAACTCCTAGAGCCTCTATTGTTAAGTAAGTTTTTTTTACTGTTATAGGTTGTATATAGTACACATCAACCTCTGTAGAAAGTTCTAGAGCCTCTATTGTTAAGTAAGTTTTTTTTTACTGTTATTGGTTGTATATAGTACACATCAACCTCTGTAGAAAGTTCTAGAGCCTCTATTGTCAAGTAAGTTTTTTTTACTGTTATTGGTTGTATATAGTACACATCAACCCCTGTAGAAAGTTCTAGAGCCTTTATTGTTAAGTAAGATTTTTACCGTAATAGGTTGTATATAGTACACATCAACCTCTATAGAAAGTTCTAGAGCCTTTATTGTTAAAGTAAGCTTTTTTATCGTAATGGCTTTTATATAGTACACATCAACCTCTAGAAATAAAACTCCTACAGCCTCTGTTGTTAAGTAAGTTTTTTATCGTAATTGGTTGTAAAAAGTACATATCAACCTCTATAGAAATCGACCTTATAGATCCTCGATTATTGAGTAAGTTTGTTTACCATAATTGGCCATGTACAGGGGTTTCAAAGTTTTTTAAAATAGGAGGTACTTCTTAAATTTTAGGAGGTACCTAAAAAATTAGGCTGAGGGCCATAAGGGGTCCAGGGGGCGGAAGCTCCTGAAATCTAGCATTTTGTAGACCAAAAAATGTACTTCAGAGATTGCAAAACATTAACTGTTTTAGAAAGAAAAATCCCATTAACTTTAGAGTTCAGATTTCACCAAGAGTGAAGACCATGCATAATGCCTGGATCCCCCCCCTCCCCAATTTCTTTATTGAATATTTCAGTTTACAGACTTCAGCCAAGATTATTCATAGATAGTCCGCCATATCTTAAACAAACCCAAAAGGACCATAAAGAGCTACGGTTCCGCAGCTAGGCTTGACCAAGCCATTGTTATCAAAGCTTAAACTTCTCAAAATTCTTTTGTTGGCTTTGTCCTTTTCTTTTTCACAATACCTTGGCTTGTGTGTTTTTTTAAAATTTATTACCAGTAAATAAAATCATCAAAGACCATTGGCACGGATCAAGACATATAAGTGTCATAATTAATGAAACATATAGCGATAAATTTAATTTGCAATCATCAATCTTTAATAAAATTTATAATTTTAATAGATCAATACAAATATAATTAAACAAAAACAATATATATTGTTACTTTCACGACTTATGTGCAAAAAAATGTTCGAACAAAAACGATTCGCGGGAAGACATTTATTAACATTTCAATCACAAAAGTTAAATTATTTTGAAAAAAAAGTGGGGCAGGCGTTTTGACATTACAATGTAATTCGTATTTGAGCCATTTCCGGTCCTTTTTCAAGATTTCTAGTAATTTTCTATCCCTTATCTCCTCGTACTCCCTTTTAAAAAAAATTTTCAGCACACTTTCATTTCTGTGAACAACCGCGGTAGGGCCCCGTCAAAATATGTAAATAAATTAGCCATAGGTTTTTATTCTTTTTATACCGGAAGTTAAACAATATGGACGGAGTTAAGCAACAAGACAGTACGCCCCAGACTGATTCTACCCTGGGTTTTAAATGGATAAAAAAAATCGCACAAAATATTGTGTAGTGATATATTCATAATACATAATGATCATACTTATATTACTGAAGATTACACTAAATTGTGTTTGAACATAATTTGTAATCGGTCATTTTTTATTTTGAAATGATGTCGGCTTTGTTCCGGTCCGACTTTTACACAAGGATGAAAAGATATTGGGGCGAAAACATATCTATTTACTGCATGCGCAAACTGCTATTTACGATTCTGAGGTAAAGTTATTTTTAAAACAGGGAATCTCCCATCAACTTGGTCGTGACGCAGTTGTTCGATTTGAATGCGAGAATTCAGCAATTGACGTGATCATTAATTTTGTATGAAAAATATTCCACAAGCCTATCGACCATCATACTTGTGGTTTTGACCACCGCTAATTTTGGGGGGTTCAGTAATTTCTGCCGGTACTATACACTATCTCAGACGGGTAAAAGTACCGGGTACCGGCCCACTTTGAAACCCCTGCATGTATAGTACACATTTTGTACAATGCACATCCACCTCTTTAAAAAATACTGATATTATTGATATGCTTCCTAGTTTCTTGTTAGCCTTGGTCAATATTTCTTTCAAATGTTTCATAAAAACTTAACATTACTACCACGGGGAAAAGAATAACAAATTCTAATTTTAAAATAAAAAGGATAATTTCACAATTGGAAATGATGTCACAATGCATGCTATCTACATTGTTGCTGAAGAATATCTTTGCATGCAAATACAAAAAATAGATTTTGTTATTATTTTTCGAATTAGGTTTTGCCTTAAATTCATATGAAATTGACTATATGTGTTTATAGGATAAATAATTCTTCTGTTTCATTATCAAAATATGCCACTTGTGTCCGAAATACTCGTTTTTACTCACTTGTGTACTATGATGATCAACCAAAATGGATTAGTTGTATTGTAAATATTCTTAATCTGAATTCAAGTATCAATGAATGATTTTCTCTTCTTACAGTTCTAGTGATACTGCCTGTGAACCTGCTCGTGTCCTCTCGTTTAAGAAAAGCTCTCCAAACCTCAGTCTAGGTATCAGCACAATTGGTGGTAATGCTGTTGGAATATTTGTCCATGAAGTCCAACCACAAAGTTTTGCTTTCGCCCACGATGGTTTGCATTGTTGTGATCAAATTTTAGAAGTAAGTGCTTTGACATTTCTATTTCTCATTTCCATGTATTCAACAACAAAAATCATCAATATTTGTCCTTTTTCCCTATATGCATTTTGTGTATTTACGTCCTGAAATGGGATTTTTATCTAGTTTTCTCCCCAAGTATTCATATGCTTCCTCAACCAATCAAAATTAGTGACAGTTTAAATGGAGGTTTAACAAGAATATAACATCACTAAAAATAATACCTATAATATTATGTTTAATAATACCTATAATATTATGTTTAATAATACCTATAATATTATGTTTAATAATACTATAATATTATGTTTAATAATACCTATAATATTATGTTTAATAATACTATAATATTATGTTTAATAATACCTATAATATTATGTTTAATAATACCTATAATATTATGTTTAATAATACCTATAATATTATGTTTAATAATACCTATAATATTATGTTTAATAATACCTATAATATTATGTTTAATTTTTCAGTATAATGGAGTTGACTTCAGGAAATTAACTGCAGAAGAAGCTTCCTTAGAGCTAACAAAACCCTGTCCCTCTGTTAGGATGTTAGTACAATATAACCCAGCAAGTAAGTTCTTTTCATAGTGATAAATTTGTCGTATTTCTGCACATGTGAATCTTGGAAAGTTGTTGAGGGGAAGGATCATATGCTAATTGGAATACAATCGGTGTCTATCACCACAAAAGTAGTAAGTTTGAGTTCAGCTCTTGACGAGGTCAGGTGTACTCTATAAAGTTTGTTATTGACTTTTGGCACTTAGGAGATAACTGTAATGTATTTGAAAATTTCAAGCATCAATTGTCGATTTAATGGTCGCAAATATCCGTTTACTGGCTCCGCTGACGCATTGCCAGTAAACTCAATTTGCGACCATCAAATCTCCAATTGATGTCGTGAAATTTTCAAATTTATATATTACAGTTATCTCCATTCTTATGGCACTGTAATGCAGTGCTGAACATAAAAATGTATTCTTGCATATCCCTGTTTCTAAAAATCACACAAATTAAAATTCCGCAAAATATTGTTGAACGACTTTGGCACATAAACAACGTGACGTCATATGAAGCCTTCCAGTTTAAAATGTAAAGATCGGACGTTATTTGGCTTCATGTATGCTTCAATTTTGATACAATTTAAAATAAGTTTTCAAGGTAGGCATTTTAATTATTTTTGTGTATTGTTGTACATATATGACATGTAGGATTTCACGTTTTCAAGATGTCGGATCCTTCCAGCTGAACCCCTAATTCTAAAAATATCTCATGCTATTTCAACCGTGGAATTGATACCGTGAAAATTACAGCATTGTCCAATCACAAACCAGGAATATTAAACAACTACATTAGAATATGCCATTACAGTACTTCATACAGTTAAATTTGTGTATTGGTCTGATGAATGGTCTCAAGTGAGCAAGTAGTATACAAACTACAGTCAAACCTGTATTTAAAGGTCACCCTTTTCTTGTCCTGTCAAAGGAAATAACATATGAATAGTGAACCTCTTTTAAGAGGTCACCTGTCTTAAAAGACCACTTTTTATTTGTCCCAAAGGTGACCTCTTTTCTAGAATATAAAAAAGTATGTTTGTCATATTAAAAAACGATTTAAATTTTATTTTCTAGAATATAAAAAAGTATGCAACCACCCAGGAGATCATTTTTACATACGTGTCCACTTCGACAGGACTGCTGAAAATCACGGAGAATTGAGTTTTCAGAAAAATGACATTTTACTAGTGGAAAGTACAATCCATGAGGGTAAACTAGGACACTGGTTTGCTTGGCTGGTGGATGATGAGGGCAAAAAATATTCACAAAAATGTGGAACCATTCCAAGTAAAGAAAGGTATTATTTTGATACTGTTTTATAGTACATGAAAAACTTGCTGAACTGTAATTGTATTGAAAATGAAAGTCTATAGAAATGATGGTTTTCTCTGGGTACTTTGGTTTCCTCCACCAATAAAACTGACCCCCTACTCACACTATCCAACTACGATGTCAGTTTAGACAAAACCTCCCACTCTTCCTACTTGAAGTACCTCCAAACACTTTATTAGTATTTATACTGTTAGAGTTGAGTTTGTCTCTCTATGTAGACTTAGGAAAAGAAAGTTTAAAACAGTGATGGTCAATGTACAATCACATCTAAACAGTGATGGTCAACAAAACGTACAATCACATCTAAACAGTGATGGTCAACAAAACGTACAATCACATCTAAACAGTGATGGTCAACAAAACGTACAATCACATCTAAACAGTGATGGTCAACAAAACGTACAATCACATCTAAACAGTGATGGTCAACAAAACGTACAATCACATCTAAACAGTGATGGTCAACAAAACGTACAATCACATCTAAACAGTGATGGTCAACAAAATGTACAATCACATCTAAGCAGTGATGGTCAACAAAACGTACAATCACATCTAAACAGTGATGGTCAACAAAACGTACAATCACATCTAAACAGTGATGATCAACAAAATGTACAATCACATCTAAACAGTGATGGTCAACAAATCGTACAATCACATCTAAACAGTGATGGTCAACAAAACGTACAATCACATCTAAACAGTGATGGTCAACAAAACGTACAATCACATCTAAACAGTGATGGTCAACAAAACGTACAATCACATCTAAACAGTGATGGTCAACAAAACGTACAATCACATCTAAACAGTGATGGTCAACAAAACGTACAATCACATGTAAACAGTGATGGTCAACAAAACGTACAATCACATCTAAACAGTGATGGTCAACAAAACGTACAATCACATCTAAACAGTGATGGTCAACAAATCGTACAATCACATCTAAACAGTGATGGTCAACAAAACGTACAATCACATCTAAACAGTGATGGTCTACAAAACGTACAATCACATCTAAACAGTGATGGTCAACAAAACGTACAATCACATCTAAACAGTGATGGTCAACAAAATGTACAATCACATCTAAACAGTGATGGTCAACAAATCGTACAATCACATCTAAACAGTGATGGTCAACAAAACGTACAATCACATCTAAACAGTGATGGTCAACAAAACGTACAATCACATCTAAACAGTGATGGTCAACAAAACGTACAATCACATCTAAACAGTGATGGTCAACAAAACGTACAATCACATCTAAACAGTGATGGTCAACAAAATGTACAATCACATCTAAACAGTGATGGTCAACAAAACGTACAATCACATCTAAACAGTGATGGTCAACAAAACGTACAATCACATCTAAACAGTGATGGTCAACAAAACGTACAATCACATCTAAACAGTGATGGTCAACAAAACATACAATCACATCTAAACAGTGATGGTCAACAAAATGTACAATCACATCTAAACAGTGATGGTCAACAAAACGTACAATCACATCTAAACAGTGATGGTCAACAAATCGTACAATCACATCTAAACAGTGATGGTCAACAAATCGTACAATCACATCTAAACAGTGATGGTCAACAAATCGTACAATCACATCTAAACAGTGATGGTCAACAAAACGTACAATCACATCTAAACAGTGATGGTCAACAAAACGTACAATCACATCTAAACAATGATGGTCAACAAAACGTACAATCACATCTAAACAGTGATGGTCAACAAAACGTACAATCACATCTAAGCAGTGATGGTCAACAAAACGTACAATCACATGTAAACAGTGATGGTCAACAAAACGTACAATCACATCTAAACAGTGATAGTCAACAAATCGTACAATCACATCTAAACAGTGATGGTCAACAAAACGTACAATCACATCTAAACAGTGATGATCAACAAAATGTACAATCACATCTAAACAGTGATGGTCAACAAAACATACAATCACATCTAAACAGTGATGGTCAACAAAACGTACAATCACATCTAAACAGTGATGGTCAACAAAACGTACAATCACATCTAAACAGTGATGGTCAACAAAACATACAATCACATCTAAACAGTGATGGTCAACAAAACGTACAATCACATCTAAACAGTGATGGTCAACAAAACGTACAATCACATCTAAACAGTGATGGTCAACAAAATGTACAATCACATCTAAACAGTGATGGTCAACAAATCGTACAATCACATCTAAACAGTGATGGTCAACAAAACGTACAATCACATCTAAACAGTGATGGTCAACAAAACGTACAATCACATCTAAACAGTGATGGTCAACAAATCGTACAATCACATCTAAACAGTGATGGTCAACAAATCGTACAATCACATCTAAACAGTGATGGTCAACAAATCGTACAATCACATCTAAACAGTGATGGTCAACAAAACGTACAATCACATCTAAACAGTGATAGTCAACAAATCGTACAATCACATCTAAACAGTGATGGTCAACAAAATGTACAATCACATCTAAACAGTGATGGTCAACAAAATGTACAATCACATCTAAACAGTGATGGTCAACAAAATGTACAATCACATCTAAACAGTGATGGTCAACAAATCGTACAATCACATCTAAACAGTGATGATCAACAAAACGTACAATCACATCTAAACAGTGATGGTCAACAAAACATACAATCACATCTAAACAGTGATGGTCAACAAAACGTACAATCACATCTAAACAGTGATGGTCAACAAAACATACAATCACATCTAAACAGTGATGGTCAACAAAATGTACAATCACATCTAAACAGTGATGGTCAACAAAACATACAATCACATCTAAACAGTGATGGTCAACAAAATGTACAATCACATCTAAACAGTGATGGTCAACAAATCGTACAATCACATCTAAACAGTGATGGTCAACAAAATGTACAATCACATCTAAACAGTGATGGTCAACAAATCGTACAATCACATCTAAACAGTGATGGTCAACAAAACGTACAATCACATCTAAACAGTGATGGTCAACAAAACGTACAATCACATCTAAACAGTGATGGTCAACAAAAAGTACAATCACATCTAAACAGTGATGGTCAACAAATCGTACAATCACATCTAAACAGTGATGGTCAACAAAACGTACAATCACATCTAAACAGTGATGGTCAACAAAAGGTACAATCACATCTAAACAGTGATGGTCAACAAAACGTACAATCACATCTAAACAGTGATGGTCAACAAAACGTACAATCACATCTAAACAGTGATGGTCAACAAAACGTACAATCACATCTAAACAGTGATGGTCAACAAAACATACAATCACATCTAAACAGTGATGGTCAACAAAACGTACAATCACATCTAAACAGTGATGGTCAACAAAACGTACAATCACATCTAAACAGTGATGGTCAACAAAACGTACAATCACATCTAAACAGTGATGGTCAACAAAACGTACAATCACATCTAAACAGTGATGGTTAACAAAACGTACAAACACATCTAAACAGTGATGGTCAACAAAGCATACAATCACATCTAAACAGTGATGGTCAACAAAGCGTACAATCAAATCTAAACAGTGATGGTCATCAAAACGTACAATCACATCTAAACAGTGATGGTCAACAAAACGTACAATCACATCTAAACAGTGATGGTCAACAAAACGTACAATCACATCTAAACAGTGATGGTCAACAAAACGTACAATCACATCTAAACAGTGATGGTCAACAAAACGTACAATCACATCTAAACAGTGATGGTCAACAAAACGTACAATCACATCTAAACAGTGATGGTCAACAAAACGTACAATCACATCTAAACAGTGATGGTCAACAAAACGTACAATCACATCTAAACAGTGATGGTCAACAAATCGTACAATCACATCTAAACAGTGATGGTCAACAAATCGTACAATCACATCTAAACAGTGATGGTCAACAAAACGTACAATCACATCTAAACAGTGATGGTCAACAAAATGTACAATCACATCTAAACAGTGATGGTCAACAAATCGTACAATCACATCTAAACAGTGATGGTCAACAAAACGTACAATCACATCTAAACAGTGATGGTCAACAAAACGTACAATCACATCTAAACAGTGATGGTCAACAAAACGTACAATCACATCTAAACAGTGATGGTCAACAAATCGTACAATCACATCTAAACAGTCATGGTCAACAAATCGTACAATCACATCTAAACAGTGATGGTCAACAAAACGTACAATCACATCTAAACAGTGATGGTCAACAAATCGTACAATCACATCTAAACAGTGATGGTCAACAAAACGTACAATCACATCTAAACAGTGATGGTCAACAAAACGTACAATCACATTTAAACAGTGATGGTCAACAAATCGTACAATCACATCTAAACAGTGATGGTCAACAAAATGTACAATCACATCTAAACATTGATGGTCAACAAATCGTACAATCACATCTAAACAGTGATGGTCAACAAAACGTACAATCACATCTAAACAGTGATGGTCAACAAAACGTACAATCACATCTAAACAGTGATGGTCAACAAAACGTACAATCACATCTAAACAGTGATGGTCAACAAAACGTACAATCACATCTAAACAGTGATGGTCAACAAAACGTACAATCACATCTAAACAGTGATGGTCAACAAAATGTACAATCACATCTAAACAGTGATGGTCAACAAATCGTACAATCACATCTAAACAGTGATGGTCAACAAAACGTACAATCACATCTAAACAGTGATGGTCAACAAAACGTACAATCACATCTAAACAGTGATGGTCAACAAAACGTACAATCACATCTAAACAGTGATGGTCAACAAAACGTACAATCACATCTAAACAGTGATGGTCAACAAAACGTACAATCACATCTAAACAGTGATGGTCAACAAAACGTACAATCACATCTAAACAGTGATGGTCAACAAAACGTACAATCACATCTAAACAGTGATGGTCAACAAAACGTACAATCACATCTAAACAGTGATGGTCAACAAAACGTACAATCACATCTAAACAGTGATGGTCAACAAAACGTACAATCACATCTAAACAGTGATGGTTAACAAAACGTACAATCACATCTAAACAGTGATGGTCAACAAAACATACAATCACATCTAAACAGTGATGGTCAACAAAGCGTACAATCAAATCTAAACAGTGATGGTCAACAAATCGTACAATCACATCTAAACAGTGATGGTCAACAAAACGTACAATCACATCTAAACAGTGATGGTCAACAAAACGTACAATCACATCTAAACAGTGATGGTCAACAAAACGTACAATCACATCTAAACAGTGATGGTCAACAAAACGTACAATCACATCTAAACAGTGATGGTCAACAAAACGTACAATCACATCTAAACAGTGATGGTCAACAAAACGTACAACCACATCTAAACAGTGATGGTCAACAAAATGTACAATCACATCTAAACAGTGATGGTCAACAAAATGTACAATCACATCTAAACAGTGATGGTCAACAAATCGTACAATCACATCTAAACAGTGATGGTCAACAAAACGTACAATCACATCTAAACAGTGATGGTCAACAAAATGTACAATCACATCTAAACAGTGATGGTCAACAAAATGTACAATCACATCTAAACAGTGATGGTCAACAAAACGTACAATCACATCTAAACAGTGATGGTCAACAAAACGTACAATCACATCTAAACAGTGATGGTCAACAAAACGTACAATCACATCTAAACAGTGATGGTCAACAAAACGTACAATCACATCTAAACAGTGATGGTCAACAAAACGTACAATCACATCTAAACAGTGATGGTCAACAAAACGTACAATCAAATCTAAACAGTGATGGTCAACAAAACGTACAATCACATCTAAACAGTGATGGTCAACAAAACGTACAATCACATCTAAACAGTGATGGTCAACAAAACGTACAATCACATCTAAACAGTGATGGTCAACAAAACGTACAATCACATCTAAACAGTGATGGTCAACAAAACGTACAATCACATCTAAACAGTGATGGTCAACAAAACGTACAATCACATCTAAACAGTGATGGTCAACAAATCGTACAATCACATCTAAACAGTGATGGTCAACAAAATGTACAATCACATGTAAACAGTGATGGTCAACAAATCGTACAATCACATCTAAACAGTGATGGTCAACAAAACGTACAATCACATCTAAACAGTGATGGTCAACAAAACATACAATCACATCTAAACAGTGATGGTCAACAAAATGTACAATCACATCTAAACAGTGATGATCAACAAAATGTACAATCACATCTAAACAGTGATGGTCAACAAAACGTACAATCACATCTAAACAGTGATGGTTAACAAAACGTACAATCACATCTAAACAGTGATGGTCAACAAAACGTACAATCACATCTAAACAGTGATGGTCAACAAAACGTACAATCACATCTAAACAGTGATGGTCAACAAAATGTACAATCACATCTAAGCAGTGATGGTCAACAAAATGTACAATCACATCTAAACAGTGATGGTCAACAAAACGTACAATCACATCTAAACAGTGATGGTCAACAAAACGTACAATCACATCTCGCCTCAAACCATTGAACACAAAAAAAACCACAATATTTGCAGATGGAAATCCAGGTCCTGGCTTGGGAGACATCTAAACATTTGTTGTGTTAAGTTGGGAGACACCTAAACATGTGTTGTGTTAAGTTGGGAGACACCTAAACATGTGTTGGGTTAAGTTGGGAGACACCTAAACATGTGTTGGGTTAAGTTGGGAGACACCTAAACATGTGTTGGGTTAAGTTGGGAGATGCCTAAACATGTGTTGGGTTAAGTTGGGAGACACCTAAACATGTGTTGAGTTAAGTTGGAGACACCTAAACATATGTTGGGAGACACCTAAACATGTGTTGGGTTGAGTTGGGAGACACCTAAACATGTGTTGGGAGACACCTAAACATGTGTTGCGAGACACCTAAGCATGTGTTGGGTTAAGTTCAGGCCTAAACATGTGTTGGGTTAAGTTCAGTTTTCTGGGCTATATTCATTGGGTTTGGTCTTATCTTCTTCTATCATCATAAACTTTGTATCACAATGAAGATGGGATTGTTGCAAACACTATAGCTAAACCTGCATGCCTACAGCAGGCTGCGAAATAATGCAATAAAAATCTAGTTCATCATGATCGTCTTGTACACGTCGACATAAAACATTTTCACTTTCTAATATAGGGTCCTTTATGTTGCTAAAAAATTGTAGACTTGTCATAATACAATGTTACTTATCAAACAGGTAGCAATGGTTATGACGCAAAATATGTTCTTTTAAATATCGTCACTTTTTTGTGATTCCAATAAATTATTCTCAGTAAAGTAATATCTGTCTCATTTGAAGAAAATGTTTTGTACTGAAGACAATATTTAACATGTCAATATTTCTTGTATTAAATGACAATTATTTACAGTATTTAATTCTTCACATTCAGATATATTTTCTATTGGTATCCTGATTGAATGCTGTGTAATTTTACTGAAATTTTCAATAGTCATGACAGTTCATCCATTATAATCAATGGTTCAGCGTTTCCTCCACAAACAAGTCTGGTAGTCAAGATATAGCTTCAAAATTGTTACCAGTGACGATAAACACCAATAACTCTAACACAAAATTACATTGTTTTGTACACCAAATAAAGAGGGGCCTTCGTGATCATATGGTAGTTGGTTTTGCAATTACCTGTGTAATCAGTGCCTATCACCAAAAAAGTTGTGAGTTCGAATCCTGCTCATGGCGAGGTGAACTAGATACAGCATTATGTAATAAATTTTGTCAGTGACTTGAGACAGGTTGTTGGTTTTCTCTGGATATTCTAGTTTCCTCCACCAATGAAACTGACCTCCACGACATAAATGAAATATTGTTGAAAGTGACGTTAAACACCATAACCCTAACCCCCAAATAAAGAGTTGCTGATAAATATAATAAGCTTTAATACATGATTTGACATAAGAAAGAGAAATTAATAAATTATCTATTACCTGTTTCAGATTAGAGGATAATTTTAATTTAAAACGTAGTCAGTCAGAGAATGAGTTTGAAGATTTGAAGGGATCAACGAGACGGGGATCTGGGAATGTTAGACGGAGCTTTCTACATAGAAGGAAGCAGCACAAAAGAAACAATTCCAAAGACAGTAGAGAATTTACATCATTCTCAGAGGCATCTTTAAACAGTGACTCAGTCCCACAGTTAGATGGTGAGTTAATTAGAGAATTTACATCATTCTCAGAGGCATCTTTAAACAGTGACTCTGTCCCACAGTTAGATGGTGAGTTAATTAGAGAATTTACATCATTCTCAGAGGCATCTTTAAACAGTGACTCGGTCCCACAGTTAGATGGTGAGTTAATTAGAGAATTTACATCATTCTCAGAGGCTTCTTTAAACAGTGACTCGGTCCCACAGTTAGATGGTGAGTTAATTAGAGAATTTACATCATTCTCAGAGGCATCTTTAAACAGTGACTCAGTCCCACAGTTAGATGGTGAGTTAATTAGAGAATTTACATCATTCTCAGAGGCATCTTTAAACAGTGACTCGGTCCCACAGTTAGATGGTGAGTTAATTAGAGAATTTACATCATTCTCAGAGGCTTCTTTAAACAGTGACTCGGTCCCACAGCTAGATGGTGAGTTAATTAGAGAATTTACATCATTCTCAGAGGCATCTTTAAACAGTGACTCTGTCCCACAGTTAGATGGTGAGTTAATTAGAGAATTTACATCATTCTCAGAGGCTTCTTTAAACAGTGACTCGGTCCCACAGCTAGATGGTGAGTTAATTAGAGAATTTACATCATTCTCAGAGGCATCTTTAAACAGTGACTCGGTCCCACAGCTAGATGGTGAGTTAATTAGAGAATTTACATCATTCTCAGAGGCTTCTTTAAACAGTGACTCGGTCCCACAGCTAGATGGTGAGTTAATTAGAGAATTTACATCATTCTCAGAGGCATCTTTAAACAGTGACTCGGTCCCACAGTTAGATGGTGAGTTAATTAGAGAATTTACATCATTCTCAGAGGCTTCTTTAAACAGTGACTCAGTCCCACAGTTAGATGGTGAGTTAATTAGAGAATTTACATCATTCTCAGAGGCATCTTTAAACAGTGACTCGGTCCCACAGTTAGATGGTGAGTTAATTAGAGAATTTACATCATTCTCAGAGGCTTCTTTAAACAGTGACTCGGTCCCACAGTTAGATGGTGAGTTAATTAGAGAATTTACATCATTCTCAGAGGCATCTTTAAACAGTGACTCTGTCCCACAGTTAGATGGTGAGTTAATTAGAGAATTTACATCATTCTCAGAGGCATTTTTAAACAGTGACTCGGTCCCACAGTTAGATGGTGAGTGTACATCGGCAACAAGATCATTTGTCAAGATTAAAGAAAGATTTTGATTATTCCATAATTCTGTTGATTTGTGGACCATGTAGTTGACAACATTTAGAACCAGTGTCGTGTCCTTTTTTTTAGCCTTTTGAGGCCAAGTGTAAAATTAGCAAAGGGTATTTTACATTGAGATTGACTATTTATCTTTTAAAGAGCATGGGTTGTTGAGTGGTTATGGTTATTTATTTTTCGGACCACAAACCTAAAATTAACATCACTGACATTAGTTCCCTCCCCTGATACCAGCCTCGAGTGTTGAGATTTCTTGACATCTACCCATGTGTTGGGGTTTCCTTGTCTTTCCCCAATATTTGTGAAAAATTGCTGAAACACACACAAACATTATTTATATTTCTTGCTGTAATCAAATTAAATCTCTAGGAAAATTTTGCCATATTTTTGCATTCTTTCTTATAAAATTGTTTGTCAGACTAAATTTAGAGAAATCTTTTTTTATTACTGGTAAATTTGTTTAAATTTTCAATGTTTTATATCTATTTTTTCAGAAGTTTCTGTTTACACCTACACCAAAATAGAAAGAATTGAATGTAAGTATTACTATGGTAACATGTTAACAGATATTAAAAAATACTTACCACTGTAAGATATCATAAGATAATTGTATACATTACTACTTACCACTGTAAGATATCATAAGATAATTGTATACATTACAACATATATAGTGAAACATGTTTAAACTGAACCTCCCTGGGAGCTACTTTTGTGTTCAGAATAAATAGGTGTTTGTTTTATACAGGTTAAATTATTAAAGAATTCCTACATTGGGGCTATGTGTAAAGCTCTGTTATGTGGTATTCTGTTTAATTCAGGGTTGAGTTAAGAGAGGATTCAATGTACATGTATTTCATAAAAAAAATCAAGTATCTATAAATATAATATAATATATCAATTGTGATGTAAACAATGATGTAGGCATAGTGGCCGGGACATATAGTGTTGTTACCCATGTCCGTCATTCCGTAATTCCGAAATAAAACAGTTGTCACCACTTTTTATCACTATGCTTGGAGATATTGACTTGATATTTGGTATGTGGGTGTATAATGATAAGTTACAGATCAAGCGTACGTTTCGTTCCAGTCCATTGATTTTTGGTCGAGTTATGGCCCTTGGACTTTGGAATTTGGCCAAATATTTAGTTGTCACCACTTTTTTTCGCTCTGCTTGGAGATATTGACTTGATTTTTGGCTTAGGAGTGTATAATGATGAGTTACAGATCAAATTTACATTTCGTTCCGGTCCAATGATATTTGGCCGAGTTATGGCCCTTGGACTTTGAAATTTGGCCAAATATTTAGTTGTCACCACTTTATTTCACTATGATTTGAAATTTTGGCCAAATATTTAGTTGTCACCACTTTATTTCACTATGATTTGAGATTTTGGCCAAATATTTAGGAAATATTGTTTCCTTGAATACATCTTGTGTATTTAAGGAGACTTGAGGATACAGATTTTAAACAATAGTTTGTTATTCTTAGCCTATAACTGAGGGAATTAAAAAAGGGTGAAACATTTGCGAGCCTCCTTAATATTCACGGCGGGGACATTCGTGTCATTCCGACACATCTAGTTGTATCAAATTTAAGCCCACCGATTTTACTTAAGGAATATTTGAAATTTTTTAACAGGTTATACGATATACCTGGTTTGGGGCAGTTTATGATTAATAGATCGCAAAGTGGTTCATGAAAAGCATAAGCTGTTCCAAACCAGGTTAAGTATAACCTGTTCAAAAATTTCAAATATTCCTTATAATTTAATGATTCCTCGATTTTTATCACGATTATTTCATGTGACTATTTGAATTTGTCGTTGGCGAATGAATACATTGGTGACGTCACATTACCAACCCAGGTTATCAAGTATAACCAAAATTTTCTCAAGGCAGATCAGCCAATCAGATTACAGTATTCAAATCAAATTAAATTATTTTGAATTAACCAAGGAATATTTGAATTATCAGATGTAATAAATTAAGCTGTTAACAGCTATTTCAACAAGACAATATCTTTACTATGATGAGTTTGATAAGAAAACAAAACAAAAAATTGTGTTGATGATAATAAGACCTGGCTGTAACACTTTTTGTATTATTTTTTTTATTTTGCAGATAAGAAGATTCGACCTGTGATTTTATTAGCTCCCTTGTCAGATCCACTGATCAACAAACTAGCTTCAGAATCACCAGATAAATATCTTGCTTGTCAACCAGGTATCATGTCATTTATTTATAAATTTGAAAAATTGAGCACAAAATCCTTCCTTAAAATTTTTATTGAAGTTCACAAAAAAAAAAAATCTGCAATAAAATTAATTTCTTTAAAAAAAAGTTCAAATCCTGTTCAGTATATAACAAATGTGAATCATTGTTTTTGTTTAAAAGATGGATTGGTTTATAGTATAATGCAATAAAGCCCAATACACATAAAAGTACAGTATTTTATATTTGTTAAAGATATGATGTGCAGAAATGTTATTTTCATCATATAACTGCATCGGTGGCATAATGGTTAGTGTGTTCGCCTCGAGTGCGGTACATCATGGGTTCAAGCCCGGGTCAGGTCAAACCAAAGACTATAAAATTGGTATTTGTTGTTTCTCCGCTAAACACACAGCATTAAGGAGCAAGAGCAAATACTGGTCAGCTCGGAATCAGAATAATGTGTCCGAGTGGAGCGACATGTGTACCCACAGACTGTTGTTTCAGTGAGCTAGCACTATAAAAATGCTACTCAGCGTGTTGGTTTAGAACAAAGCGGACCTCATCATCATCTCATTGAAAATCAACTTGTTCAAAAACAAATTGCTGAATTGACATTAAGCAACAATCACTCACTCACTCCTATTTTCATCATAACAAATATTCTATTTTTAGCTGTGATGCAAGCCTCTGTTCAGGTAATGGAGCAAGGTTTAGCCGATGGTTCCTATATAGATTACTGGATGGAAGATGACCATTTTGTTTGTATTCGTGTAACAAGTATTGGTGAAATAAGTGACAAGGTAAGGAAAAAGAGTATCTAAGCTGGTTACTATGGAGATAATAAAAATGTAGATATCAAATTTATCAGGTATGCTCAAAATCAAAAGATTGGAAAGCCAAATAATCTATAATTTGTGATAAATTGTGTTTGGTATAAATAGATTGTATAGTTACAATGTATATTCACATACACATATAGATACAAAATTAAAAACATACAGTCAATCCTGTATTAACAGATCACCTTTAATATAAAGAAAAAGTGGTCTTTTATGACAGATGGCCTCTTAAAAGAGGTTCAATTCCTATTAAAATTTCCATGACAGGTCTAAAAAGGTGACTGTTCAATAAAGATGACCATATGGGCAGGTTTGTCTGTATAAGGGACATTTTGGTGAGATTGTTGGAAAAAAGATGGAAATTTCGAAAACATTGTTCTTATAGATAAATACCACTCAAATAATTTTATTAGTCTTGGACCATGTTTAAAAAATAGTGAGTTTTTTGTTTCTCTACCCACAATTTAAGAAGTTAATAGGAAAGAAGGCAATTTAATGTGTTTCTTTAAAGAGTCCAAAAAAGAAACATTTTTTTGTTATAAGAACATGTTTAAAAACACTAAAAAGAAATGAAATCCTTATAAATTGTTTTTGTTTGGGCTAATTTTGGTTGATGGGTCAGAAACACAGCAAACCTATATATATTTTTATGGTTGACCTTATATAAATTGAAAAATATTGTGATGAAATATATTAATAAACAGAAAAAGAAATCCACATTCAGAGCTCCAGATAAGCTGCGTATTTGCGTTTTTTACGCAATGAAAACGAGTAAAAACGCATGTATTATCAGATCAGAGTGTACATTTACGCATACATATTGCTGTGTAAGCAAACTTTCCAAATTCGGAGCGTACTTGTACGCTGTTGACGATAATACATCGTGTACATAAACAATACATTTTTGACTTTGAGAAATTCCCCGTAATTACTTCTCTTTATACTTTTCGAAAGAGAAAGTGTATACATCCGAGGGGTACCAAATGTTTGCCTTTCTAAGCATCGATGTCAAAAGAGATCTGATTGGATGTTTAGGATAAATCATTCTATCGCGGTCAATATTACAAATAAATGCGGTTTAGTTAAGAACTAAAACGAAAGTGAATTTGGGAACATGTTGAAAATGAGCAAGAACATGAATAAGTGTGCTACGGAAAATTATATACTTTTTTAAAAGTTCCTGACAGTTTCATCTGTGTCTAGTGACAGTATATTTAAAGGAATAATTGATGACATTATCAACACGGCTGTGAAAACTGCCGAAGTCGACGAGCAAAAAACAAAATATTTACAACATTTTATTAATAAACATGACACAATCGTGTCAAATTAAACAGAGATATACATTTCACTTGCATCCTGTGTTTATTGAATAACACTTGTGTCCAACATAATTTTAAAAGTGTACATGTAAGCAATCTTTTCTGAAGTAGAGAGTACAACAGTGCAAAGGAAATATGCAAATACGCATCATTTTCAAAAGTAGAGGGTAATTACCCTTTGGACTTGAAAATTATCTGGAGCTCTGCACATTTTGTAAGTGTAGAAACTGAAGAAGCCATTTTGTTTTTTTGCAGGGCATGCACTGCCTACTAAATGGAAGTCCATCGTCTATAGAACGACTTCACAGACAACGTATATATCCTATTGTCGTATTTGCTAGACACAAATCAGGCAAGCAGTTGAGGTAAGTTTTTGAATCGTTTTCTGGGTAAAGTTTTTTTTTCAAGACATATTTTATTACAATCAACCATACCAACTTACATTGGCTTCACATTTATTGCCAGTAGATTTATGTTAAAGTTGTCCAGTGTAGTTATACAGACTTCTCAGCACTGTGTAGACATGTTTTTCTTCAGTTTTAAAACTAATTTCAGTTTGTTTGCTTTAGAAAAAAAATGAGTGTGAGAATCTAGCAAATGACAAAATTACTGAACCAATCCCTCTATTTCAGTTTTTTCTTCATTTTTTGTCGAAAATTATTTTCTAAAGTGGACTTAATCTTTTCAGAAATTCATGTATTTTAGGCCTCCAGTACACCAAAATATTAGCAGTTATTGATAATACAAATAGGAAAAAGAATTGAGCAGTGACTAATGTAATAAATTTAATTCAAATTTTGGTCCACAGGTATTGATGACTTGCCAAGATTTATAGTTAGATTAAGAGACAGCAGATTATATGATACAAAATATTTAACCTGTAAAATATCTAGTCATTAATACAAAGCTGAAAAACGAGTGTAAAGCATACTTTAAAAACAATATGTCAGACTCCATTAACTACCAAACTGTTGGTAATTCGGAGAAAGAATCCTCCTCCCAATAAATATATATTGATATACTTTGAATGTACTTTTATAACTACCAATGCAATCGGTGCCTATAACCACTGATGTTGTGAGTTCGAATCTTGATCAGGGCGAGGAGTACAACATTATGTGATAAAGTTTGTCAGTGACTTGCGACAGGTCGGTGGTTTTCTCCAGGTCCTCCGGTTTCCTCCACCAATAAAACTGACCTCCATGATATAACTGAAATATTGTTGAAAGTGGTGTTAAACACCATCAAACAAACAAACAAAAACCCAATATATATTTTGATATACTTTGAATGTACTCAAAATTTACTCAGAAGTTTGAAGAGTTTTTATGTTGTAATTTGTTCATGATTTCCATGTTTTATTGTCAGTATTTTATTAAATGAGTTACATTTATTATGTATACAGTTCAAGAGTATGTCTTAGCAATCTTTACAACAACACTGCTCTCCCAGTTATATGTGAAGGTCAACATTTTACACACATGTAGAAAACACTTGTATGACCCCATAATTTCACTGAAAAGGGAGGTTTGGTTCCAAAAGACTAGTTTTACACCATTATGTTGAAGTACCTGTACCAAGCCAGGAGAGTGAGTGATCATGTTAATGTGTGATGGAGGTTTATTATTTAGCCTCTTTTTCAACGATTTTCATGGATTTTGGAACTGTACTGATGATGTGGTATTTTTTTTGTCTTTTCATTTATTGTAATGTTTTTTTTTTTCATTTTTTTCAGGGAGCTCCGTGATCCTCAGTTTTTACCAGAAAGGTTAAGTGCTAAAGCTGCCAAAGATACATTTGAAAAATTCCAGAAAATTGAAAAAGACTACAACCACCAGTTTTCAGGTAAGACCTGTTGCGAAGGGATATAGTAATGCTACCGTCCTTCCTTCTGTCCTTCCGTAACATCCTTGTGAACACTCTAGAATCAACATCCCTCAATGGATTTTGACCAAACTTGGTACATACTTAGTCCTTAAGAGAATCTGGAACCCTATTGATTTTCAAGGTCAAGGTCACTGGGTCAAATTGTTGCCGTGTAGCATCCTTGTGAACACTCTAGAATCAACATCCTTCAATGGATTTTGACCAAACCTGGTACATACTTAGTCCTTAGGAGAGTCTGGAACCTTATTGATTTTCAAGGTCATAGGTCAATGGTCAAGGTCATAGGGTCTAATTTTTACACTGTAACATCCTTGTGAACACTCTAGAATCAACATCCTTCAATGGATTTTGACCAAACTTGGTACATGCTTAGTCCTTAAGAAAATCTGGAACCCTATTGATTTTCAAGGTCAAAGGTCAAAGTCACCAGGTCAAATTTTTACCACATAACATCCTTGTGAACACTCTAGAATCAACATCCTTCAATGGATTTTGACCAAACTTGGTACATACTTAATCCTTAGGAGAGTCTGGAACCCTATTGATTTTCAAGGTCAAGGTCACAGGGTCTAATTTTTACTGTGTAACATCATTGTGAACACTCTAGAATCAACATCTTTCAATGGATTTTGACCAAACTTGGTACATACTTAGTCCTTAAGAAAATCTGGAACCCTATCGATTTTCAAGGTCAAAGGTCAAGGTCACAGGGTCAAATTTTTACCCCGTAACCTCCTTGTGAATACTCTAGAATCAACATCCTTCAATGGATTTTGACCAAACTTTATACATAGTTGTCCCCTCGCCGACAAAGTTGCAAAGGGGATATAGTAATGCTACTGTCCGTCCGTCCTTCCGTAACATTTCTTGTGAACACTCTAGAGTCAACATGGCTCAATGGATTTCAATCAAACTTGGTACTCAAGTAATACTAACAAAGATCTGGCACCCTATTGATTTTCAAGATCACAGTTGAACTTTTTAGGGGTTTAACGGCCAGGGGATATGCCACGCTTTGCGTTGCCCTTGTTTTTTTTTATTAATACAGAACACTAGTCTCGTCGGTATTTAAATATTGGAATTAATTTTCACTTTGTATTCAAAGGATGTTAAAATTATTTATTCTGCCTTAAGATTACAAGCATTTTTTTGTTGCCATTTTATGAATTTATAAATAACATTATTAGTATGAAATTAACTATTATTATACCTTAGATATTTTTTACTATATAAAAGTAATGACAATTTGGATGTTTTTACCGAAAATTTGCTGATGAGAGAAACAAAAGGTGGACAACCCAAACATCTATAATGTAGAGGGAGACAATAGGCTGTTGCCCAGTCTACACATGTTCTTCGTCGGTCTACAACTCCTGACATGCAAAGAGGTGTATTGAAAATCCGTGTTTTTCTCAGTGCGGTTTGATAAATCTAACTACCATAGAATCATGACCACAACGCCACCTACAATTACAACAAATGATAAATCTAACTACCATAGAATCATGGCTACAACGCCACCTACAATTACAACAAATGATAAATCTAACTACCATAGAATCATGACCACAACGCCACCTACAATTACAACAAATGATAAATCTAACTACCATAGAATCATGGCTACAACACCACCTACAATTACAACAAATGATAAATCTAACTACCATAGAATCATGACCACAACGCCACCTACAATTACAACAAATGATAAATCTAACTACCATAGAATCATGGCCACAACGCCACCGACAATTACAACAAATGATAAATCTAACTACCATAGAATCATGACCACAACGCCACCTACAATTACAACAAATGATAAATCTAACTACCATAGAATCATGACCACAATGCCACCTACAATTACAACAAATGATAAATCTAGCTACCATAGAATCATGGCCACAACACCACCTACAATTACAACAAATGATAAATCTAAATACCATAGAATCATGGCCATAACACCACCTACCTACAAGTACAACAAATGATAAATCTAACTACCATAGAATCATGACCACAACGCCACCTACAAGTACAACAAATGATAAATCTAACTACCATAGAATCATGGCCACAACGCCACCTACAATTACAACAAATGATAAATCTAAATACCATAGAATCATGGCCATAACACCACCTACCTACAAGTACAACAAATGATAAATCTAGCTACCATAGAATCATGGCCACAACACCACCTACAATTACAACAAATGATAAATCTAAATACCATAGAATCATGGCCATAACACCACCTACCTACAAGTACAACAAATGATAAATCTAACTACCATAGAATCATGACCACAACGCCACCTACAAGTACAACAAATGATAAATCTAACTACCATAGAATCATGACCACAACGCCACCTACAATTACAACAAATGATAAATCTAACTACCATAGAATCATGACCACAACGCCACCTACAATTACAACAAATGATAAATCTAACTACCATAGAATGATGGCCACAACGCCACCGACAATTACAACAAATGATAAATCTAACTACCATAAAATCATGACCACAACGCCACCTACAATTACAACAAATGATAAATCTAACTACCATAGAATCATGACCACAATGCCACCTACAATTACAACAAATGATAAATCTAGCTACCATAGAATCATGGCCACAACACCACCTACAATTACAACAAATGATAAATCTAAATACCATAGAATCATGGCCATAACACCACCTACCTACAAGTACAACAAATGATAAATCTAACTACCATAGAATCATGACCACAACGCCACCTACAAGTACAACAAATGATAAATCTAACTACCATAGAATCATGGCCACAACGCCACCTACAATTACAACAAATGATAAATCTAACTACCATAGAATCATGACCACAACACCACCTACAAGTACAACAAATGATAAATCTAACTACCATAGAATCATGGCCACAACACCACCTACCTACAATTACAACAAATGATAAATCTAACTACCATAGAATCATGACCACAACCCCACCTAAAAATACAACAAATGATAAATCTAACTACCATAGAATCATGACCACAACACCACCTACCTACAATTACAACAAATGATAAATCTAAATACCATAGAATCATGACCACAACACCACCTACAATTACAACAAATGATAAATCTAACTACCATAAAATCATGACCATAACGCCACCTACAATTACAACAAAAAATAAATCTAACTACCATAAAATCATGGCCACAACACCACCTACAATTACAACAAATGATAAATCTAACTACCATAAAATCATGGCCACAACACCACCTACAATTACAACAAATGATAAATCTAACTATTATAAAATCATGGCCGCAACACCACCTAACTACAAGTACAACAAATGACTAATTATGTAAAGTAGGAAACTGCATGTGGCTGACGATAAATTTGCAAAAAAACCTGATTAAAATTATTAATTAATAAATAATTTATTTAATTTTTTCTCTTTTGCAGCTGTTATTCAAGGTGGGAACATAGCTGAAATGCATCAGCAGATAAAAACCGTGATAGCTTCGGAACAAAAGAAAGGAATCTGGGTTCCTTCAGTGTTGTGATAAACCACATTGTATTTAAGTGTTGTGATACAAAACTATTTATAGCTACATCATGTGACAGATCATGTGGAGAAGAGATAAAATTTGTGTTGTGATTTATAAACGATACAATATTGTTCATTTGACACAAGGAAACTTTAGCATTTTGTTATCATTTTATTTCTCACAAAGTCATTCATATTAGATATTATTTGGAAGAAAGAAAAGGCTACAAATGATTTTTTTAGTGCTTATGTGTTATTTTACTTCTTTTTTTTTTTTGGTTGAGCATTTAGATGGATCATTTCAACCTCTGTTGGTATTTAGATGGATCATTTAAACATCAGTTGGTATTTAGATGGATCATTTAAACACCAGTTGGTATTTAGATGGATCATTTAAACACCAGTTGGTATTTAGATGGATCATTTAAGCATCAGTTGATATTTAGATGGATCATTTAAGCATCAGTTGATATTTAGATGGATCATTTAAACATCAGTTGATATTTAGATGGATCATTTAAGCATCAGTTGATATTTAGATGGATCATTTAAGCATCAGTTGGTATTTAACCAAGTTAAAAAAGAATCATATTTTGTATTAGTCAGACAAGTACTATTAAGTACTTATTATCTAGTCAAAGAAGATCTCTTGATGTCCAAAATAACATGATACTGTTTTAAACGTCTCTGATCAACGGTTATTACTTTTTCTTATTTTCTTGGTTTAAATATTAATTATGGAATTTTTATTGCAATTTTCAATTTTGTGATGTATAGGATTGCAGATTTTTAATGAAATACTAAAAATATATTAAATCTTTATTTTTTAAATTAAATTTTTGAATATGCTGTTAAGCATTTTTTTTCTGTAATTTTTTCCATTTATATATTTAATAACAAAGTTCTGCAAATAAGGTGTTCTTTTTTTTGTGCTTAATCTAGGAAGATATTTTAGGATGGATTTTGTCAAGTATTTGTTTATATGCTTTTGCATTTTATTTCACAACAAAACCAGAACCATGTACATTTTATAGTTGGAAATATATTCTGTGATATTGATGTTTTTTTTAGTTTGCATAAGGTTGCCATAGAAACTGTGCATTTGTTTGAATGTAAGGGAATAATGTATGCCAACTTGTCCTGTAAGGTCAAAGTTTAAAAACAACAGAATTGATGTGATTAAATTTGATAGATTTTTTAAATACTTTTATTTAATTATCTAAAATAAAAAAAAAGACTTACATTTTTTTAGCTCACCTGACCTTTCGGGTCAGGTGTGCTATTGCCATCACTTGGCGTCCGTCGTCCATCCGTAAGCATTTCAATCTTCTTCTAGAGAACCACTGAAGCAAATGGGACCAAACGTGGCAGGAATGTTCATTTGCATGGTCTAACGAAGTGTTGTTACTTTCATTACGATCGATTATCCAACATGGCTGCCAGGGGCCATAAAAACCTCTGATTGGTTGAAATTTTTAATGATCTTCTTCTCCGATACTACATGGAGGATGGAATTGAAAATTGTTATGAATGATCATTGCAAGCTGCTAACCAAGTGTTGTTACTTTTTGGACCAATTGAAAATCCAAGATGGCCACCAGCGGGGGACATAATTTAATATAGCAACACTATAGGAAATATGTAAAACAAACTTCTTCTCAAGATCCACTGGATGGATTGGAACCATACTTGGCAGAAATGTTCCTAACACGGTTCTGATCAATTGTTGTTACTTTTTGTTCCGATCGGTTATCCAATATGGCTGCCAGGGGCCATAATAGCCTCTGATAGACTGAAATTTCAAAGATCTTCTTCTCCGATACTACATGGAGGATGGAATTGAAAATTGTCATGAATGATCATTGCAAGCTGCAAGTGTTGTTACTTTTTGGACCAATTGAAAATCCAAGATGGCCACCAGCGGGGGACATAATTTAACATATGGGAAATATGTAAAACAAACTTCTTCTCAAGAACCACTGGATGGATTGGAACCATACTTGGCAGAAATGTTCCTTGCAAGGTCATTATCAAGTGTCGTTACTTTTTGTTCCGACCACCCTCTGTTCAAGATGACTGCTGTTACTAAAAATAGAAATTTCTTCAATTGTCCATTGCTGCTTTAGTATAAGTCAAAATGAGCTCAAATTATAACTGCAGCTATATAGCAAGGAGTAGGTTAACCATATATTCTGGATTTTTTCTGTGAAATTGTTCTTTCAGCCGATTTATACCGATTATGCAAATTAGGCATATTTTGATAAAAGATCACATTTAAATCTTCTCCTCAGAAACCGCTGAACCAAATTAAAGCCAATTTGGCTGTTACCAAAAATAGAAATGTCTTTACTTGTCCATTGCTGCTTTATTACAAATCAAAATGAGCTCAAATTTTATCTGCAGCTACATGGCAATGAGTAGTTTAACATATATTCTGGGTTTTTCTGTGAGATTTTTTCAACCAGTTTATTCCGTTTAGGAATATTATGAGATAAAAATCACATCAAAATCTTTTGCTCAGAAATTTGAGTTAAAATGATCTTTGGGTGGCCCACTTTCAAGATTATGTGTAACACCCCCATTTTCTATCAACTTTCGATGTCAAATTGAAAACCAGGTGAGCGATTACAGGCTCCTGGGAGCCTCTAGTTTTATATATAAAGTTTAAAATTTTTGTCATTTGCAATATTCTTTTTTTATGTTGAACATATAAAAAAGGTTATTTTTTTATCTTAAAAGTACCATAATGTCAGTTATTGGCAGAACATTAATGTCAATGATTGACAGAACATTAACATCAGTGATTTACAGAACATTAACATCTGTGACTGACATGTCAATGATTGATAGAACATTAACATCAGCATCTTACAGAACATTAATGTCAGTGATTAACAGAACATTAATGTCAGTTATTGACAGAACATTAACATCAGTGGCAGACAACATTAATGTCAGTGATTGACAGAACATTAACATCTGTGGCTGGCATGTCAATGATTGATGTAACATTATTGTCAGTGATTGACAGAACATTAACATCTGTGACTGACATGACAATGATTGACAGAACATGGATGTTTGTGATTGACAAAACATTTGTGTCAGTGATTGACAGAACATTAACATCAGTGATTGACAGACCATTAATGTCAGAGATTAACAACATTAATGTCAGTGATTGACAATACATTAATATATGTTAAGATCATGAATGACAAATTGAAAAAATATCCACTGTTTATGAGACTTTTGTGGAAAAAAAATTCAGGTACATTTGTTTATTGTGTATTATTGTGGTTTTTTTAATGTTTTTTTTTATTTGGAAACCACATTGCTTTATTTGTAGATTTTATTTGTCATGGATGATTGGGCTTATGGGATGGGTGTTGGAATGACAAGTGATATTTTTTCACCATCATCAAAATCATAGACATGGAAAATAAATGGTTTAAATGAAAATGTTGTTGTTATATATACATGACTATAGGGGGCCGTCGTGATCGTATGATAGATGGATTTACAACTACCTGTGTAATCAGTGCCTATCATCACTAAAATTGTGAATTTGAACCCCGTTCATGGCAAGGTACACTCGATACAACATTATGTGATAAAGCTTGTCAGTGACTTATGACAAATCAGTGGTTTTCTCCCGGTACTCCGGTTTCACCACCACTAAAACTGACCGCCACGATATAACTGAAATATTGTTGAAAGTAGCATTGAACACCATACACCAAAACCCAACAAACAATATAAGTCTTGCAAATTGCAGATTACAAAGATACAGTTGCTGTAATTGACAGCTTTCCCCATTTTTTTCTCTGATTTCTATTCAAAGCATAGAATTTTATCCTTTGCGAAACAAATATATAGTAATAATTATACCCCCCCGCAACGAAGTTTCACCATGTCCGTCCGTCTGTAGACAAATCCTATGTCGTACGATAACTTGAGTTGTGTTTCTTAGAATCTTTTAAAATTTTATCAGCTGTTTACTGGTGAAGAGAGGAGGATCCCTTTCTTTTTTGACGTTTTTCACTTTTGCCGTTCCAGAGTTATTGGACTTGATATGACGGAAAATAGAATGTTTACCCTATGTCGTATGATAAATTGAGTAGTGTTTCTCAGAATGTTTTGAAATTTTATCAGCAGCTTACCAGTGAAGAGAGGAGGATCCCTTTCATTCTTGACGATTTTCACTTTTGCCGTTCCAGAGTTATTGGACTTGATATGACGGAAAATAGGATTTTTACCCTATGTCCTATGATAATTTGAGTAGTGTTTCTCAGAATGTTTTGAAATTTTACTAGCAGCTACCGATGAAGAGAGGAGGATCCCTTTCATTTTTGACGATTTTCACTTTTGCCGTTCCAGAGTTATTGGACTTGATACGACAGAAAATAGGATTTTTACCCTATGTCATATGATAATTTGAGCAGTGTTTCTCAGAATGTTTTGAAATTTTATCAGCAGCTTACCGGTGAAGAGAGGAGGGTCCCTTTCATTTTTGGTCGGAACAATCAGTAATGTTTTGGTTATGGAAATAGGTTGGGGAGCGGGTGGTATATCTTAGTGAGCACAGCTCACAGTAATACTAGTTTAATTTGATTTGAATACTGCAATCTGATTGGCTGATCCGCCTGGAGAAAATTTTTGTTATGCTTGATGACCTGGGTTGGTATTGTGACGTCACCAATGTATTCATTCGGCAACAACAAATTCAAATAGTCGCGTGAAATAATCGTATTTAAAATGGAGAAATCATTAAATTTTGTTGTAAAAATAAAATTGTAAGGAATATTTGAAATTTTTGAACAGGTTACCTGGTTTGGAACAGTTTACGCTTTTCATAAGCTGCACCAAACCAGGTTATATCATATAACCTGTTCAAAATTTTCAAATATTCCTTAAATAACACTGTAGAAAGATGCCCGGATGATAGGCAGGTCAATAGCTTGTGTAGTTAAGCAATTTTTGAATGGCATTAAAATTAGGATTGCGTAGCTGAAAAATTTTGATATTGATCAAACATATTTGATGTAGGGAACACAGTATTGATGTATATGTATGTCAACTTCTCATACCCTCTTACTGGAATGATTACTCTGCCCTCTATCAACAATCGTCTCTTGAGGGCGTTCATGCACCATTCATTAAATTTGTGTCACTCGTTATCTTTATCAGATAACCAATCAGCAATCAGACATTACTGATTGTGCACAATGTGCGATCTGGTCAACACCTTTACTGTCAATTTAAGGTAATATGAAACGAGTTTTTGGTGAAATAAACATCTTCAAAAATATTCTTGATATGTTTACATTCCCTAAAAATTAAACCATTCGTGCATGTTTGAGGACGAAAATCGCGATCATTTGTGATTTTTGTAAATAAAATAAATAATCTGGCCACCGAAAGTTGGAAAAAAAATTCTGGCCTTTGCTTCATAGAAAATAAAAAAAAAATCTGGCCTGAACTGAGTAAACAATGTTATAACCTGTCATGCACTATGTGTCGAATGAATTTTCTGTCAAATATTCTAACCTGACTAATCTTGCCAGGCCCCCTCAGAATCAAATTATTTGCCTATATATTATTATGAGATAAAGAATGTGTGCTTTCTTTCACATTCTTGTCTCTTGGGCCAAATAAATTTTAAATAGATTTGAAACAAAGTAGTATTCATTTTTAATGTATAAAAAAACTAATGTTTTAACATAATTACAAGTTGCGTATGCAGTGTCCCCTTACTGGGCCCCGCGAAATTTGCTGAATTATACCAAGGACTATATAAGATTCTATATAGTCCTTGATTATACACATAATGCCGTTAAAAGACATTTACGGCGGTTTAGATCATAGATGGTGATATATATTTATTTTACAGGTAAAGAGATCCTTGTTTAACGTTTCGCTAAGGGAAAATTATTTTTAATGTGGATTGAATGGAAAATAATGGAATGTAAATCGAAACGAAAATGATGTTACCTGTCAAGACTATAACGGAGCATGCGCACAATCTCTACTGAATGAGTTCAAATCTGAGGTCAATAGCATATGATTTGCATTATTGTCCGGGTAGCGAGAATTATCGAAGACAGAATAAAATTACGTTTTCTCCCGAATTATACATGTACATCGTAGCTCTCAAAAAGTGAATGGTTTACGTTCTTTATATATTTAATCTTTACATATATCAGAAATTTTTAGAAAACTGAAAATAATGATTTTGGCATTTCATATTACTTTAAACTCTGTTCTTTCCTCATGTTATTTAAATATTGAACATGTGTTTGCAATGAAAACAATTAAATTTTCAATAGCTCATGTTTACAAATACAATTAACATCTCCTACTTTTGGTGCCTAATCAATGAAGAAATCCAATAATGCATTGCTCATACACATGTATACTTTTGTCATCAGGTATTATCCGTTATCACGGTCATTAGCTTTTCATTCAGAAATATATCTGACAGCCCAACCTTCTATCCAAGATGGCCATCGTAGCTAAAAATAGAATTTATTTAAAAGGCTCAACTTGCATTTTGTTCTGGAAGTGTTGAAAATATACCATTTTGACCAAAAATCATTCAAAGCTCTGATGTGAAACATGTTGGTCAAAATGAAATGTATCTCACAATCCAAGATAACCACTTTTACTAAAAAATAAATGTCTTAAAATGGATAAAATTTCTACATTTTAAGCTGGACTGAAATGAAATTTAAGTTTTAACTACAAAATAATGAGTTGTTTAATATAAGTCAAACCTGTATATAAAGGCCACTCAAGGGAACCTGAAAATGTGGCCTTTATGAGCAGCTTATACACAGGTTAAAATTATATGCACTATTCATCAATGGGAAAACCGCATTGGTGGTGTAATGGTTAGTGTGCTCGCCTCGTGTACGTACGTAGATCGTGGGTTCATTGGTGGTGTAATGGTTAGTGTGCTCGCCTCGTGTACGTACGTAGATCGTGGGTTCATTGGTGGTGTAATGGTTAGTGTGCTCGCCTCGTGTACGTACGTAGATCGTGGGTTCATGGGTGGTGTAATGGTTAGTGTGCTCGCCTCGTGTACGTACGTAGATCGTGGGTTCATGGGTGGTGTAATGGTTAGTGTGCTCGCCTCGTGTACGTACGTAGATCGTGGGTTCATGGGTGGTGTAATGGTTAGTGTGCTCGCCTCGTGTACGTACGTAGATCGTGGGTTCATTGGTGGTGTAATGGTTAGTGTGCTCGCCTCGTGTACGTACGTAGATCGTGGGTTCATTGGTGGTGTAATGGTTAGTGTGCTCGCCTAGTGTACGTACGTAGATCGTGGGTTCATTGGTGGTGTAATGGTTAGTGTGCTCGCCTCGTGTACGTACGTAGATCGTGGGTTCATTGGTGGTGTAATGGTTAGTGTGCTCGCCTCGTGTACGTACGTAGATCGTGGGTTCATTGGTGGTGTAATGGTTAGTGTGCTCGCCTCGTGTACGTACGTAGATCGTGGGTTCATTGGTGGTGTAATGGTTAGTGTGCTCGCCTCGTGTACGTACGTAGATCGTGGGTTCATTGGTGGTGTAATGGTTAGTGTGCTCGCCTCGTGTACGTACGTAGATCGTGGGTTCATTGGTGGTGTAATGGTTAGTGTGCTCGCCTCGTGTACGTACGTAGATCGTGGGTTCATTGGTGGTGTAATGGTTAGTGTGCTCGCCTCGTGTACGTACGTAGATCGTGGGTTCATTGGTGGTGTAATGGTTAGTGTGCTCGCCTCGTGTACGTACGTAGATCGTGGGTTCATTGGTGGTGTAATGGTTAGTGTGCTCGCCTCGTGTACGTACGTAGATCGTGGGTTCATTGGTGGTGTAATGGTTAGTGTGCTCGCCTCGTGTACGTACGTAGATCGTGGGTTCATTGGTGGTGTAATGGTTAGTGTGCTCGCCTCGTGTACGTACGTAGATCGTGGGTTCATTGGTGGTGTAATGGTTAGTGTGCTCGCCTCGTGTACGTACGTAGATCGTGGGTTCATTGGTGGTGTAATTGTTAGTGTGCTCGCCTCGTGTACGTACGTAGATCGTGGGTTCATTGGTGGTGTAATTGTTAGTGTGCTCGCCTCGTGTACGTACGTAGATCGTGGGTTCATTGGTGGTGTAATGGTTAGTGTGCTCGCCTCGTGTACGTACGTAGATCGTGGGTTCATTGGTGGTGTAATTGTTAGTGTGCTCGCCTCGTGTACGTACGTAGATCGTGGGTTCATTGGTGGTGTAATGGTTAGTGTGCTCGCCTCGTGTACGTACGTAGATCGTGGGTTCATTGGTGGTGTAATGGTTAGTGTGCTCGCCTCGTGTACGTACGTAGATCGTGGGTTCATTGGTGGTGTAATTGTTAGTGTGCTCGCCTCGTGTACGTACGTAGATCGTGGGTTCATGCCCCAGTCTGGTCAAACCAAAGATTCTAAACTTGGTATTTATTACTTCTCCACTAAGCACGCAGCATTAAGGAGAAAGAGCAAAGACTGGTTGGCTCGGGATCAAGATAATTTGTCTGAGTGGGGCGATATGTCTATCCACAAACTGTACGTTGCTTCAGTGAGCTAGCACTATAACAATCCAACTAAGTGTATTGGTCTAGTACAATGCAGATTTCATCATCATCTCATTGAAAATTAACTTGTTCTCACCATGATATAGCTGAAATATTGCTGAGTTAGCCTTGAACAACAATCGCTCATTAATGGGGGAAATGAGACTGTCCATTATAGACAGTGATTTGTTATATAGAGGTGCCCTTTAAGGCAGGGTTTACTGTATATTTATGAGTTTATGCGACATTTGTGAATTTGTCAATTATGCAAAATAGTTTTTTTGTTTGTTTTTTTTTCTTTGTTACCAAAAATCATTTTAAGTCTTTATCTGAAACCTCCTTCCAATTTATGCCAAAAAGACAACTACTGAAAATTACATCTATAAAGCTCTATCCAAAATGGACCTGTTACAAAAATGAAATTCTTCAAATGGCCAAACTGGCTATGTGTCATGCTTAAATAAACTTAAGTGTGAGCTGTTGCTTGGTGATCGATTGCTGTTAAACATCATGTCAACAATATTTGAGCTATATTCAATATGAGAACAAGTTTGCAAAAAATCAATCCTGTCAGTAAAAAATGGCACTGGAATATGAGAAAATGTTAGGTTACCTGAGGAAAAAAAAGAATGTAATGGATATGATTTGAAAATTTTGCCTTGCAACAGACCAATAAACAATCACTCCAAGCATACTTGCTTATTAGGAGCTGCTGGCAATTGGCTTTTATGTGGAAGAAGTATTACATGATCTCAAGGCTCTCATTTGCATTATATCCTAAGGGCCAGTTGTATTTTTCGTTAGTATTGCACAACTAGCGAATCACCTATTGGGCGAGTTTTATCCTGCAGCAAAGAAACTATTTCTGAACCCTGTTATTCCCTCTTGGATTGTTGAGTTTCATTAAATGTAAGTTATGGTTTCATGTAAATTTATTTGTTTACAACTTACGGAAAACCAGTTTGTAAAAATTTAAGATTATTTGAAGAACATTAAAGATAATGACCACGTTATTTATAAAAATATATAATTACCTCCCTTGTCTGTAAGTGCTTCTTTTAAAACTTTCAGTTATTGTTCTCTTTATTTATTTTACAGTGGATAACTTTTATATTGAACACCAAACAAGTAACATAGTTGTCATGGTACTGCAACTATTAATTCAGAGGACATACTGTTTTACTCCTGTCCGTTCCTCCGCACGTTTTATCTGCCCAACTCCTCAATACAATTTTCAAACTGGAAACATTTATATTAAGAGGATATATGTACATATACCTAAGGTGTGAATATATTCAGAATGTTTATTTTCTTCAATTTTTCCCCAAATTAATTGGCGTTGACCATTTTTGCCAATACACATAATCATTTTCTGCTAGAATGTTTTTATTTTTAGAAAATATTTGTACATATATTAAAGGTGTGCATATTATCAGGATTTTTTATATTTTTTAATGTTTCACACAATTCCTGGTTATTGAAAACATGTTAGAGAAAACCAAAGGGGCAATCAAGAATGGACAATCTAGAGACTTGGGACAGAACGAAGACAAACAAAACAAAAAGCCACAACACAGAAAACCAAAAAGATTAGCAACACGATCCCTACAAAATCTGAGACACCCGCCGTGTTACTCCAGTTCCTGTTTCATATGAGACACCCGCCGTGTTACTCCAGTTCCTGTTTCTTATGAGACACCCGCCGTGTTACTCCAGTTCCTGTTTCTTATGAGACACCCGCCGTGTTTTTCCAGTTCCTGTTTCTTATGAGACACCCGCCGTGTTACTCCAGTTCCTGTTTCATATGAGACACCCGCCGTGTTACTCCAGTTCCTGTTTCTTATGAGACACCCGCCGTGTTACTCCAGTTCCTGTTTCTTATGAGACACCCGCCGTGTTATTCCAGTTCCTGTTTCTTATGAGACACCCGCCGTGTTACTCCAGTTCCTGTTTCTTATGAGACACCCGCAGTGTTACTCCAGTTCCTGTTTCTTATGAGACACCCGCCGTGTTACTCCGGTTCCTGTTTCTTATGAGAAACCACCGTGTTACTCCAGTTCCTGTTTCTTATGAGACACCCGCCGTGTTACTCCAGTTCCTGTTTCTTATGAGACACCCGCCGTGTTACTCCAGTTCCTGTTTCTTATGAGACACCCGCCGTGTTACTCCAGTTCCTGTTTCTTATGAGACACCCGCCGTGTTACTCCAGTTCCTGTTTCTTATGAGACACCCGCCGTGTTACTCCAGTTCCTGTTTCTTATGAGAAACCACTGTGTTACTCCAGTTCCTGTTTCTTATGAGAAACCACCGTGTTACTCCAGTTCCTGTTTCATATGAGACACCCGCCGTGTTACTCCAGTTCCTGTTTCTTATGAGAAACCCGCCGTGTTACTCCAGTTCCTGTTTCTTATGAGACACCTGCCGTGTTACTCCAGTTCCTGTTTCTTATGAAACACCCGCCGTGTTACTCCAGTTCCTGTTTCTTATGAGACACCCACCGTGTTACTCCAGTTCCTGTTTCTTATGAGACACCCGCCGTGTTACTCCAGTTCCTGTTTCTTATGAGACACCCGCCGTGTTACTCCAGTTCCTGTTTCTTATGAGACACCCGCCGTGTTACTCCAGTTCCTGTTTCTTATGAGACACCCACCGTGTTACTCCAGTTCCTGTTTCTTATGAGACACCCGCCGTGTTACTCCAGTTCCTGTTTCTTATGAGACACCCGCCGTGTTACTCCAGTTCCTGTTTCTTATGAGACACCCGCCGTGTTACTCCAGTTCCTGTTTCTTATGAGACACCCACCGTGTTACTCCAGTTCCTGTTTCTTATGAGACACCCGCCGTGTTACTCCAGTTCCTGTTTCTTATGAGACACCCGCCGTGTTACTCCTTGTCAAATCCATTATGGGGGTGAGTGAGTGAGTGATTGTTGCTTAATGCCAATTAATTTTCAATGAGATGGTGATGAGATCTGCTTTGTTCTAGACCAACACGCTGAGTTGGAGTTTTATAGTGCTAGCTCACTGAAACAACATGCAGTACGCGGGTAGACTTTATTCTAATTCCGAGCCAATCAGTCTTTGTTCTTTCTCCTTAATGCTGCGTGCTTAGCGAAGAAACAACAAATACCAATTTTATACTCTTTGGTTTGACCCGATCGGGGATCGAACCCACGATCTACCGCACTCGAGGTGAGCACGCTAACCATTACGCCACCGATGTGGTTATATTCATTCTGGTGATAGAGGAAAGATAAATTTACGTGAAAGGGAAAAGAACCATTGCCATTTGAGAAATGGATATGTCATAATGGTCAACCAGTTCATAGATCGTAGAATTAGTTTTAACGATGACTTCAACCTAGCAGCAACAAAGCCTTGTTTGAGTAGCCTTTGCGTCAACATCTGAGCTTTGTCCAGAAATATCTACTGGACACAAGCGCAAACATAACGCATGAGTTGTGAAATGTAAACTTAGTTTTAATCTTCCTTTGTTGTCGATTTCAATATAAAGGTGAAGGTAAGAAACAGACTACTGAGTATCAGAAGCATCTTTTACTTCAAGCTAGGATATACGAGATACAAATGATTACTGTCTGGAGGACGGTCCAGTGACAGAACAGGAAGCTGGAATGAGAAGTTTGGGCTAATTTTCTATCTTTATTCTTGAGAAGTACTTGAAGGAGGTCTGCCTTACGGTTAGATGTCATGATAGCGACCGTAAAACTTTTGAAACTAGGAACCCTTGATGCTGTAGCTTCTTTGTTACCAGTAACTCTCTATCTATTGAATCATGATATGAACCACAAGCTCTGGAATTTCGTATCGACTGAGAGATACATATTATATATGCAGATTTTTGCTTCATATAAATGGAAGTTGAAATAGTCTTTTTGGTCGTAAAGTGTCGCTCTTAAACTATCCTCGATGTCAATTTATAAAGGACGAAGTCCTTTTAACTGTAGGCTGTACGATTTTTCCCTCCTTTCTATAGGAGTCGACTCCTATGCATCTATTCATAGCCAAATATCTTTTCACCGGAAGTTTTAAAAATAGATCAATCTGTAATCTGTAATCATCTATATTCTGCCAATATAGGCACACCTCCGTTAGGAGTAAAAGGAAAAATCACACGCAAAGTTATATCACTGAATCACCTCCACCATAAAATATTACATATAATATATATATATATCGGTATCACAGTATCCTCCACCACAATATATAGTAAAAGTCAGTATATACAGTCAGCAGTAAAACTGTGAAAATAAGTGTGAGCAAGAGCTCCTCAGTTCAGGAGCAAGAGCTCCTCAGTTCAGGCACAATACACCTCAAACCCATCACGTCTTTCGCCGTGTGATTATAAATTGTTCTTTCGTAACATCGTCTGTTTCTTTTCTAATGCATTGTATCCCTTCGTATGTAGCCTATATATTAATACTCTACAAGCAGGTTCAATATGACTGTCTATGAAGCAACAAAGTTCTCTACACTGGGAAAAGCTACAGTGCTCAAGCAGGTGGTACGGGTTAGCAATAACACATAGCAAATCAGGTACAGTTTTGATGTTAAAGTTGTTACACAGCACTAGACATTGTTCTGTTATTTGAGATAGCAGTTGTTTTCCCTCATTTTCCAAGATCGGACAGTACAACGAAAAATGTGAAAGTTCTTCATTGTTTTCGTTACACAATTTGCACAGAGGTGAAACGTACCCACTATTAAATTTTGCTCTGTTAGACTGCAAGTTATAAGGGAACGACCATTTAACTTGAAGGGGGGGGGGGGGGGGGGGGGGTTATGGTTTTTTTTTCTAAAAAAATATTCTGATTCCCAATATTGCTGAAAAAAAAATTCTGATTTTGGTGGAGGAAAAAATAAATAATCTGATTCAGAGTTTTTGTCTTATAACCTAATGTTAATTTTTGCGCGACAAATAAAATAAATATTCTAACTCTTGTGTTGTCCGAAAAAAAAATTCTGAGCGAAACAAAAAACCATAACCCCCCCTTCAAGTTAAATGGTCGGTCCCTAAGTCCCTGTAGCTATTTTCACACGGACAGCCGGGAATTCTAATGATGTCGCGAGTACAGCTGGTATTTGTGCTTAATAATGGATGAATCTTTCCAATTGTGTAGCTGCCCTCTATATATTTCAGTGATGAATAATATCTGGTGATGTTGTTTATCCCGTCAGACCAGTAGTCACGGACTTTTTCCTTTATCAAGGTCTTCCATTTCGATTTTGTCAATGGATTTGTTAAGAATTGATGACATTGTTGGATATCGTATTTGAGACAAATGTTCTTGTTGTCCACAAACCAGCTATGGCTATTTCTATTTTTCAATAACAACTGTCTATCTGCTAATTTCCATTCTACAGAGGATTTTTTGGCTCGTGTAATATTGCCGAATAAAGATAGCGCTTTTAGATGTATTTCTGCCTCAATCGGAAGTAGTCGACTTAAAATATATATTGAGATGTCCGCTATATTATTTGGTTGACTATTTTAGCAAGTCCGCTACATTATTTGGTAGACTCGACAGCTATTTTAGCAATTTTTTTAAGTAAATTTGTAGGCATTCCATATTTTTTCCTGATGGCAAAACAATCTCAAGGCCATAAGTTAAGACAGACAAATGATTGTTTCTGGATCAAGCCCGTTCCTTCCATGAAATCCTGATCCCATTAAGCTGTACGTTGTTCGTCTAGCCTTTTTGATGTTTTCATTAACAGATAGTTTTGCAGAATCTTGATCACTCTTGTGAATACCAATGTGTGTTGTAGTAGTCATTATTGGCATATTACTATTTCTAAAAAAAATATTCTGATTCCCAATGTTGCTGAAAAAAATATTCTGATTTTGGTGGAGGAAAAAAAAAAATAATCTGATTCAGAGTTTTTGTCATATAGCCTAATGTTGAATATAGGAAAAAATTTCGCGCTTTGCGCGACAAAAAAAATAAATATTCTAACTCTCGTGTTGTTCGAAAAAAAATTTATGAACGAAACAAAAAACCATAACCCCCCCCTTCAAGTTAAATGGTCGTTCCCTAAAATATATCCTTCTATCTTGTTGTAATTCACAACAATGTCAATCAACATCTGGAGTTCAAGTGGATTATTTGATACGAGAGTAACATCGTCTGCACAAGTAGGCGCACAACAGTTTATGTCTCCAATATGACCACCCAATCCAGTTTTACTAAGTATATCCAGAAGTGGATTCACATATACTTTGTATAAATCAACACTTATTGCACCTCCCTGTCTAACTCCTTGTTCGATTGTAAAAAGTTCTGAGATATTTCCATTCCATTTTACACAAGTAGAGGCATTGCTATATAAGCTGTTCAATAGCAAGATGGATTGATTTGACATACCGGTCTAATACAATCTTCTTATCAAGTTTGCATGTATTACTACATCAAAGGCGGATTTACTGTCCAAAAAGGCAATGTATGTAGGAAGCTTCAGGTCTTTATTTTCCCTCTCGAATTCTTCAATTAATAGTTCACATAAAAGCGGACTTGTATCTTCTGTAAACCCTTTCTGTAGTGTATTTTGAACTTCCAGTATCTTTGGATTTTCCCTTGACTTTATGATTTTCTCAATAATTTTAGAGTATATGGGTGTAACAGTTATCCCTCTATAGAATTTTGCATCTTTGTGATCTCCTTTGTTTTTATACACTGGAAATAATGTTCCAATTTTGAGAATGTCTGAGATATCACCAGTTTCAAATATTTTATCAAGCAGTTTTTGCAGTAATAGATGTAACATTTTTCCACCATATATTATATTTCCCGCCTTGATTCCGTAGAAATCTGTTGCTTTGTTTCTGTTAAGGCTCATAATTGCAGCTTTCATTTCATCTTCACTTATTGACTGATGGAAGAAATTGGATTTGCATAGTTCCAAAATTACTTTGACTTTCTCTTTCACATTATCTAAGAATTCTAAATCATAGTTTTCGCAAGTTGTAAGTTTTCATGGTTAGTTTATGAAAATGTGTTCTCCATCCTTCTATTATCAGTTCATTGTTGTATGTTTCTTCCTCTACTGTGAGATGGTCTATTGGCGTAACGCCTTGTCCTCTTTGTTTCCTGATGAGTTTATAGAATCCTCTACTGTGAGATGGTCGATTGACCTAATGAATTGTCCTCTTTGTTTCCTGATGAGTTTATAGAATCCTCTACTGTGAGATGGTCTATTGGCCTAATGATTTGTCCTCTTTGTTTCCTGATGAGTTTATAGAATCCTCTACTGTGAGATGGTCTATTGGCCTAATGAATTGTCCTCTTTGTTTCCTGATGAGTTTATAGAATCCTCTACTGTGAGATGGTCGATTGACCTAATGAATTGTCCTCTTTGTTTCCTGATGAGTTTATAGAATCCTCTACTGTGAGATGGTCTATTGGCCTAATGAATTGTCCTCTTTGTTTCTTGATGAGTTTATAGAATCCTCTACTGTGAGATGGTCTATTGGCCTAATGAATTGTCCTCTTTGTTTCCTGATGAGTTTATAGAATCCTCTACTGTGAGATGGTCTATTGGCCTAATGAATTGTCCTCTTTGTTTCCTGATGAGTTTATAGAATCCTCTACTGTGAGATGGTCTATTGGCCTAATGAATTGTCCTCTTTGTTTCCTGATGAGTTTATAGAATCCTCTACTGTGAGATGGTCGATTGACCTAATGAATTGTCCTCTTTGTTTCCTGATGAGTTTATAGAATCCTCTACTGTGAGATGGTCTATTGGCCTAATGAATTGTCCTCTTTGTTTCCTGATGAGTTTATAGAATCCTCTACTGTGAGATGGTCTATTGACCTAATGAATTGTCCTCTTTGTTTCCTGATGAGTTTATAGAATCATCTACTGTGAGATGGTCTATTGACCTAATGAATTGTCCTCTTTGTTTCCTGATGAGTTTATAGAATCCTCTACTGTGAGATGGTCTATTGACCTAATGAATTGTCCTCTTTGTTTCCTGATGAGTTTATAGAATCCTCTACTGTGAGATGGTCTATTGACCTAATGAATTGTCCTCTTTGTTTCCTGATGAGTTTACAGAATCCTCTACTGTGAGATGGTCTATTGACCTAATGAATTGTCCTCTTTGTTTCCTGATGAGTTTATAGAATCCTCTACTGTGAGATGGTCTATTGACCTAATGAATTGTCCTCTTTGTTTCCTGATGAGTTTATAGAATCCTCTACTGTGAGATGGTCTATTGACCTAATGAATTGTCCTCTTTGTTTCCTGATGAGTTTATAGAATCCTCTACTGTGAGATGGTCTATTGACCTAATGAATTGTCCTCTTTGTTTCCTGATGAGTTTATAGAAGGTATTTCTGTCTGATGTTCTCGCTTGTATTAGTTCCTGTCGTACGTGCATTAATTCTCCTTCTTGCGATTTCAAGTCTGCATTCCTTTTACGAAGTAGGCGGGTGGTTCGTTTCTTGTCTTTTAAGTAGTGATTATTAGGGTTGTTTGGTCTTCCCATTTCCTTCCACTTGAAAAAAGCAGCTTTCTTTTCAGATAATGCTATTCGAATATCATCATTCATTACTTGTAACTTTGGTCTTCTCTTGCCCTTTTTTATTTTTGGAGCAGCATCATCAGCTGATTTCACCAATATATTATTCAAATTGTCAAGAGTCTTTGTGATGTCCACAAAAGAGTCAATTTCAGTTGTTAGACTTTCCAAATAGCTCTTAACGTTGTTCTCATATTTTCCTTTATCGATTTTATCCCATCCAATCTTACGAGTAATAACACAATTTTCGGAACTCTTCTTTTGCACAGTTCTTTTGCACGTGTGAAGAACAGTCAATAAAGGGTAGTGGTCGGACACATTACCAGTAATATATAATTTCTCCAATTGGATGATATTGTCATTGTATAAATTTTGATACAGAAAGAAATCAATAGACGTTGAGTCGTGGCCACTATTGTGAATGAAAGTTGCTCCAAGGTCTGATGCAATGAGATCGTGTTCTAACATGAACAATTCAATATGCTGTGTTTTCTATGAGAATTTTTCCCGTTCACAATGTCTTCATTAAAGTCACCCCCTATGATGATGATCTGGTAAGTATTCTTATAAGTCACCATTATTTCGTGTAACTGGTCGATACAGTTATTAAGTTCGTTCAAGTGGTCTGAAGTTCCTTTACATGGCATGTAAACGGATAAGATAATTAAATTTTGGTCACACAATACTTCAATTCCCTGTATTCTGTCCGTACCAACGAATAACGGTGTAATGAACGAGTCTAGTTCTTTTTTCCATAGAATGGCGGTACCCCCATACCCCCTTGCTATTTGGATGGGGGGAATAGGGTCTGTCGAGTCCACTGCTTTTCCCACTCCCGAAAATCTATCACTTATTTCATCCAATAAATGACGTTGACAGTCAAAGAGCCAATGTTCTTGTAATAGATATATATCCACATGATTTTCGATTTCCTTGAATAATGGCCCATGCACAGGTTAAAACATTCTTACAGTTAAAATCTAAAATGTTTAGTTTATTTACACTTAGTACATCATTTGCTGTTGTTTCCAAATGTGGTGGCTCGTTCGAGATAAAAATAATACTCTGGTTATCATCTTGCACACTTGTGTGATAGAAAGGTGGTTGCCCTTCCTTCGTTTTCTGACCAGCTTTACTGTCAATATTCTGCACATTATGAGTGTTTTGAGCCATGGGCGGTTGTGTCTTGGCTGCGGTTTTTTGTGAGATATCACGTCTTGTTTGAGAATGACTTGAATACACTGATGTAGGCATCGAATGCGTGGTTTCATATGTGTTCACACGATCGATTTGTATCAGATTGTCAGTACAGATATTTGTTTGTCCTGAATGATCAATTTCATATGATTGATAATTTGTGTATCCCGAGTCCCATTGATTATGGTAATTGCTTTGATATGACCAGTCATACGAGTAGTTGTACGGGTTATAATGGTATGAGGTAGGTATGCTGGGAGGATCGCATTTTAATTCATTATTCACATTCTTTTGTGTAAACTCATCCTCAAGCTTGTTCAACTCGCTATCAATTCTATTAAGCACGAATTTAGTAACTCTATTTCTCACATGCCCACGACTATATCATCAGTATCACTGTTACTCCGTTTGGTTGTATTATCATTCACATGATGTTTAGGATTGTCATTTACAACACGAGTAGTCAAAGTTTTGATTGTATTTTCTAGTTCCAAGTTTCTGATTTCTGCATTGTGTAATCTTTCCATTATTCTCAACTTATCCTTCATTTCATCATTGATCATTGTCTCTTTGATTTTCAATTGCTCTTCTTTCTTTTTCAGTTTTTGTTCAAGTTGGCGTAATTCTTTCATTTTGATGGCATTAGTGTCCGAGGCTTCATTGCAATGTTTGTTCGTAATTTTGCTCATATTAATTAATATAAACTATTTTTTGTGATTTTATGCTCAGTTCTTTTTGATTTAGTACAGGTTCTATCTCGATATTTGAAACGATTTTGTGTTGTTCACTGATATTTTGGGGTTGAGTTAAGCTACTGATTTGAGTTATTGGTATAGTGCCACTTGATTGTTTAGAGGCAGTTTGTTGCTCATGCGAAGATTCGCTAATTTCAATTTGCTTTTGTAGCCCAATACAAGAGTAACATTGGCCTGAAGATTGGTCAAGACATTTTGTGTGAAATTCAAGGTCACAGTTACCACATCTATTGTCTACAACACTAGTATTATCAACACATCCATTACATTCAGATTCAGTAATGTTTTTGCAAGTGTTTGTTCTTGACAGTTATTGGTTTTAATTGTTGGTAAATTGAGGGCTCTAGTTTTTGGTCTGACAATCATACAACAAGATTTACATGTGTATGCAATGTTATTTCCTTCATCTTCAATAGTCACTGGGGTAAAACTGATGATTGTAACTGCAATTACGGTCATCCCAAGATGGCGGACGTGGAATCAGGTAAGAAGGTTTTTTTTTGTCGATTGTTTCTATAATGTATTTTAAATGACACATGCATTAATACGATAGAAATCTATGAACTTTCTACAAGGAAATCACAAATTACGACTGAAAAATGTACATGAAAAAGAAAATCCGATTTTAAAATATCGCTATCATGATCATAATTGTTTTGAAAGATGACCGTAATCTCAGTTTTCAGCTACGGTCATCTTAGCGATTTGTTTTATCAAAGTGTGACGTAAAAGTGTCTTTGACATTTACTTCACTGAATATGGTACTGCTTTGACGACTGTTTTACCTATTTTGTTCCTGTATTTAAATACTGTTATAGTGACAGCCGGAACCTTTGAACCGTAATGAGAGCGGGAGGTTTGGCGCTTTAAAATCTGATTCAACCCACCATTTCTTTAGAAATGTCTGTACCAAGTCAGGGTCATTACGGTTTTCACAGTTTTCCGGTTGTTGACTGATTTTGTCTTTCTCTTTGTAAGATTGTTTGGAGTTCGGTAATTTTGTTATTACCCTTATTTACATGTTTTTGATATTTAAAAGCGCAAAAAATATATATTTCAATGAAAAATTCCCATTTCTTTAATTATTTACTCTATGCAAAATCGAAATAAACTTGAAATAAAATTTTAATTAAAAAATCTCTTTCTACGAGATTCTCGACGGAAGAGCGGCGTAGGTAAAATGAACGGAACAGCCATAGCAAAAAATTATCTGCTACAAAATTCATTCCAAATAAGATAATAACGTGTACGGATCATCGTATTGTTGAAATTTCATTGAAGGATTTGCATTTGACCAGTTGATCGTTATTTCCTGTATTTTCGTGTTGTTTTAGTGTGACTGTAATAAGAAAAAATGGTGTAGTTACACTGTAAATAAAAAAAATAAAAAAAGGGGGGGGGTCTTGAATGGAATATCTTTGTTAGCAGACGAATGTCTTCTAACTCGCTGAAGTATTTCTTCGTTCACAACTTTTTTGAATTTGTAAGTGGTTTTTTGTCAACCTAAATCTTACATTTTGATCATGAGTAGACTGGTGACCAAAGAGCATTCCTATGCTGATATTTTAAAGGGGTCCATGGCACAAACTCAAAATAAAAATCAAAAGAACCCTACCCATGCAAAACCTGTGCCTGCAACAATCCTACCCAACAATTTAGACACTGAGACTAAAACCTCCGACTACCCCTAAGGAAATTTATGTTGAAATTATTAAGATGAGCTATCGTACTTCACCTATGCCTATCGTTATGAACAACTTAAACACCCACAAAATAATTTAAATGCCAAAAACTCTGGAAGAATTAAAATAGAGAATGAAGATTTTTTTTATTTATGATGTTCCAGGAGATGGCCAGTGCTTCTTTCATGCCCTTAGTTTAGCCATCACTGGCAATTTATCACAAAGCTTGGTTTATAGGTCATTGATCTGCTCCGAAATTTACAACAACTTTGATTTTTATGAAGACCAGTTAAAACTTAGTCACCATACCAATATTTCAAGGCATGAATATCTGAATAAAATGGTTCATGGTAACCAATGAACTACAAGTACTGAGATTTCAGTAGCTACTAGAATTTTGCACAGCAATATAAATATTTGGTTACAGGGAAGAGATGGACAAAACAATATCTGTTTCACTAAGGAAGAATATATTAATTCTTCTCTCAGTCGAAATGTGGATTTGCTTCTACACCAGAATCATTTCAAATTGCTTATAAAAAATTCTACTGAATAAAACGGTTATCAGTTTCATTCGACAAGAATTGCAAAACAGCCGAAAAGCAATGAAGATTCATTTTTAAAATTGCAAAGCATCTGTTGCTAAGATACGTAACATATTGCTTAATTTCGAATATATTAGGAAAGAGAACAAACATCTGAATTTGAATCTTATTTTTATTATAGTAAAGTATGTTTCGATCTATATAAGATCTTTTAAAAGATCTAAATATTTTATACGATTTTTGTTTGCCTTCAGTCTTCAGTTAAACAGTCAAAGAGAGATAACTCCAGCCAAATAATTAAAACAAACTTTAAAAAGTACTTGAAACATAAATAATACATTCCCTTCTCACGCCTCCCTCTTAAAATTATAGGACTTCGTCCTTCAAACAGGTTGTGCCTGTCTCATATTATGCATAGGTCAAGGCATGAAACACACCTAGCTGTATCCGTGGTATCATTTATTTCCAGCTCAATGGGATAGATGCGATGACTTAGAATATCATTTAACTATATTAAGGGGCATCATTTATATGGCGAAAATGAAATTAAATGATCGGGCCGACTTCTTTTCGTTTTTTATTGGAGAAGCCCATGAATGAAGTCTGTCTCATACGAATACTAGTAAGAGAACAAGTCGGCGAGAAGAGGAGAAACGGTTGGTACCCAACGGAATGTCTTGGAAAAAAAACCCAAACATAACAAATATGTTGTCAATCACTCGAGCATTTTAATGATATCAATTTCAGAGACCGTTTTGGTAGAATCAAAGTGTATTTTTAATATTTTACAAAATAAGATTTGTTCCTCGGTATTAGTATCAGGGTCATTATCAAAATACACGCACTTTTTCCTGTTCATATTTTGGTGACATCAAATATTTTCGTTCCGTTTTGCTTTAGCCTATTAGTTTTTTCTACATTACAATGACATATTCACATAATATGCAGTCGGGGAAAACCTCCATGAAAAAAAATATTTCTAGATCTGTAGCACCCCCTCATACCTTTCAGTCTGTGGTGTTACCAACATAAAATTATTCTTTTTAGGAAAATGAAAAATAATTTGTATGTAAAATGTGGTTACATACATAATATACAGGGAAATTATGCATAATTTAGGATATTTTCTTTGTAGCACCATTTTTTTCCCACAATATTTGGATATGTAGTTGTGGAGTCCCATTTAAGCTGCATTATGAAACAAACAAGTTTTCATAATTGTAGTTAGTTTCACTTTATACTAAGAAAAGATGACTTATACATAGTTATCAAAGTCAACTTTATTCAACTATAATATAATTTACTTCAATTATGTCATTTATCCTTTTTATGAAACAATTTACATGAGGTAACACCATCGACAAGAGGTAACACCACAGATGACAAAAGTAACACCAGAGATATCTTCATGAATGTAAACATTTAATTCAAGAAAAAAACACAACTATCAACCTATAGTTTTTGTTTTCTTAAATGTTTTCAGTACAATATTCAGTTTTTCAACATATTGCTTAATGCATGAACGATATCAGTTTTGTCCATGGTGTTATGAAGATATGTCCCTGGTGTTACCAAATCTAAATCAGAAATGTCTGTTCAGGATGTACCTAAGTGCACACAGTAAATGCCTTTTATGCAATAACGGTGAAGATGAAGATCTCGAACATTTGTTGTTAAATTGCCCTGTCCTGTCTAGTGTTCGCGATGAATATTCTAATATTGTTTCTAAACAGTCTAGTGATTATCATATTGGTGTAGACTTTATGGAACAGTCACCTAGTGCCAAATTACAGTATATTGTTGGTGATATTGGATATGCTTTTAATAATGATATTGGAATATTTTATGATTTTATCAGTAAAATGTATATTGAAGCATGTTTTAGATTACGAAGTGAAGTATTGAGTGTTACTGTTTAAAATATTTATCTTATAATATTTTAAGTATAATTATAAATGATGTTTTATGGAGAGTTTATGGACAGTTTATAACGTGTGTGTATATATGGCAGATGTGTTATCATATTTTTGTTGCATGTACTTTTATCATAATAAATGTACATTTTAATAACTGTAGTTAGACGCGCCACCGACACCCCGGCGGTTGGCGCCCCCGATGTAAAGGGGTATTTTCATAATAAATATATATATATATACTCCCATCAGCTTGTTAAACTATATCTTATAAGTAAATGACGATGTTTGAACAATTTCTCTGCATAGGTTAAAGAGCAATATTTTGTTCTGAATATTACTGTTTATGGAATAATGTGTTTATTCACAATTTTAATGCTAAATGTCTGTGGTGTTACACAATCTTTATGGTAACACCATTGACAGTAACACCACAGACAAACAAGTAAGTATTTTCAGGATAAAGGGAAAATAATTTCTCCCTGACTATATTTTATATGTATATCCTGTGAAGAATACCAAATGTAATGTATTGTATATTTTTTTATTTTGCTCAATTCTAACAAAAAGAAGTAATGAGAAGTACACCACAGACATAAAATTTATATACTATGCCAATCGCACGTACTTTTTCGGCTGTATATTAGTTTATGTATCACTTTTGTTTTTGTAGTCTGCACATGTCATGAAACTAAGCAAAGGGAGAAACTAATTTTGCTTCAAATATGACAAGACAGATAACTCTTACCAGCCTTAGGGACCGACCATTTAACTTGAAGGGGGGTGGGGGTGGGGGTGGGGGGGTTATGGTTTTTTGTTTCGATGAGAATATTTTTTTTGGACAACACAAGAGTTAGAATATTTTTTTTTGTCGCGCGAATATTTTTTCCAGAATTTATCGTTAGGTTATATGACAAAAACTCTGAATCAGATTATTTTTTTTCCCTCCACCAAAATCAGAATATTTTTTTCAGCAACATTGGGAATCAGAATATTTTTTTAGAAAAAAACCATACCCCCCCCCCCCCCCCCCCCTTCAAGTTAAATGGTCGTTCCCTATAATAGGAAGGTTTTTACCACAGACATGAAAATCTATAACAGCTGGTTTATGCTGATTTTCATATATCAAGCAAGAATAATGTTGTGCTATTAGAGTTTTAGGAATAGTTCAAAAATAATATAAAGATCGAATAAAATCATTACATCTGAATAGTGCAATTAACCAGAAGTAAGTGATTTTGGAAAGCAAATTTTCGTTTAGCAAGTATGAATTCGCAATTGGACCAATCTGGATTTAGATGGTAAAACTATAGAAAGCTGATGTGCCCTCATGCAAAACATGTTTTTTTCCAATCAGTTTGGTTGAAATTTGTCTTTTAATTGCGTAATAACAGAAAAGTGTGGTGTATTTTGATAATGACCCATCTACGTTGATCATTCTGTTTCATGAAACACATGCAGGGTTGGCAAAAAAGCGGGAAATACTCATATTTCCCAGGACGGCGGGAAATACTGGGAAATAAGATTGATTCTTAATTTGCAAATATAATGGTACAGGAAACTTCTAAATTGATATTTATGTTTTGCATGTATGGCCAAAATTGCATATAAAAAATCTTTAACTATATTGGCCTTACAGAAAAAAAAATTTAATGGATAGTGTTAATGTACAGATATATAAAATTGATATTGGAAAATTGATATTTGTTAAAAAAAAATTTTGATTTTGATAGAAATATTAAGAAAATTATTCTTTATTTGTAATCCTCACTTTGTACCTCCTTTGTTTAGTGATTAAAACCACATTCTGACCTGCTTTTGACATGTTTATTGTTTGTCCTTACAAACTGGACTTGTTGATTTCTAAAGGTTATTGAAGATGTGTTAATTAGTTTGTAAAAACAAATTAAAAAAGTTAGTCATTATAATACTATAGCATAAAGGAAATGCCCTTAGGATATTACATTACATGTATACAACCTGGCAAAACAATCAGCTATTGTTAGAAATGCCATCATGTTCGGCTGCTATTGAGAGAATCTTCTCAAACTTTGGCATGATTCAGTCAAAAATTAAGAAATAGACTTGGTCTTGTTAAAGCAGGAAAGCTTGTTTTTTGCTACAGAATGTTAAGAGGGAAAGATGAAATAGATTGGTGAACTCTGAAACTGTATGGTTGAACTGAAAAGTGTAGATATAAAATTGTGGTGACAGTTTTAACATGTTTTTAATAAAAGTCTTTTGTATAAATATTATGTTTATATGAAGATTACAATTTCAAAAGTTGCCAGAAGTCCTTCTTAATGGTCCTACACCTAGGCTGTATACCCATATTTATTAAACTGATGTAATTTTCAACACTGTGTGTTAAAATGTTAAGTTTTTAGCAACTTTGAAGAAATTAATCACATCTAAAAATCATATTTCCCAGTATTTCCCAGGACGGTATTTCCCGGTAATTACCACTGGGAATTCCCGCCACTGGTATTTCCCGGCCAACCCTGAACACATGTGAACTAATTCTTTTAATCTGACTTTTATTTTTGAGTGGGTAATAATTGTGAAGAGGGTAGAGAAATCAAATGTTTAAATGTTATTGCAAACAGTCTTTATAATGTGATTTACACACAAAAACGAAAACTATTTGGAACAAGCACGTAGGGTACAGGTAATAACATATAGGAAAACAGTACAAAAAATCACTCTCTGGGTATACTAGACAAAAATACAACTGACTTATAACTTAAATATTAGAGAATATAGCGTTCAAATAAAAGCCGGAGGCGTAAACATGTATGCCACCAGTCGTTAAATTATCAAAGTTGTGTTCGTATATTTTTTATAATGTTATAGTGATATATTTGACTTTCATGTACAAAGGTCGTCACTGCCATCCATCAGAAGGACTTATGCCGGAAAACAATTCTTGTCGCAGGAAATCCCCAACTTGTCTCGATACGTCATGCCATGCATTACATCTATTCATGACGTTGTTGTAAGGATTTGCAGGATCAATGACGTAATGTCCATGCAGAACATCAGCTCTATAAATAGACCAAGTCAAACATTCATATAAATATCTGGTCTCGCTAACACTTTTTGTATATAGTTCGTGTTGTATGAACTTCTGTTCTTTAGCTTTGCTTTACCTCAATATGCGGAACCGCATCGATGATGTAATGGTTAGCGAGCTCGCCTCGAGTGCGGTAGATCGTGGGTTCGAGCCGCGGTCGGTTCAAACCAAAGACATTAAAATTGGTATTTGTTGCTTCTCCGCTAAGCACGCAGCATTAAGGAGTAATAGCAAAGACCGGTTGGAATAATCAGAATAATGTGTCCGAGTGTGGCGACATGTTTATCCGTGGACTGTTGTTTCAGCGAGCCACTGATCGTGAGCACTATAAAAAATCCAACCTCAGCGTGTTGGACTAGAACAAAGCGGATCTCATCACCATCTCATTGAATATTAACTTATTCTCGCCATGATATAGCTGAAACATTGCTGAGTTGGTGTTAAACAACACTCACTCACTCACTCACTCACTCACTCACTCACTCACTCACTCACTCACTCACACTCACTCACTCACACTCACTCACTCACTCACTCACTCACTCACTCACTCACTCACACGGATCAATACGCGAAGTATTCTGTTCGATCGTCACGCACAACAAACGAACACACATTCCCTGAGAAAAGTAGTGCGCCAGAAAGATAAACTTTTCACCATATTAATGTTGAAATCAGGTACATCTTGACCTCATGGATACATCAGGGAATGTATACAGTAAAATTAATCAATGTTCGCGTTAGACCTCAATGTACACCTCACTCATAAAATAGTATACAATTAATGCCTGCACTTAAGGTGAACATCATAAAGCCTCGGGAAAACAACACCCCTCGGGTGAACAATTATACAGGCATTAATTGTTTTATTATACTGAAACTCGGTGCAATTTTTTTTTGATAAATGCGAACATTTCTGTAAATGAACAGCCAGAATGGTTCCACTGGGCACACCGGCGGTGGCCATTTATACAAACTTACGTCACGTACACGTTTTAGATCATGGTCATTTTACTGATATCGTAAGCGCTTTGGCGATCTAGATCACTGTTTCCCCGTTCCATCAGTAAAAACTGATGACCGGTGAAATAGAGAAAACAAGGAATTTAGGATTTATTAGTTTAAATATTACACTAGATTTTCTATTGAAAAAATATACTGAAGTATAATAATTCAGAATATAACACGGATCTCTTGTGGTGATGGATATTGTTGATAAAAAATAATCACGGAAAATGTATTAAGCAACTAGCCCATGTAAAATGAGTTGTGTGTATTCACTGAAACAACTGTTCCTGGTGTGCATCAATATCATTTATTATACTAGTTGATTGATACATTTTCCGTGTTTATTTTTTATCAACAATATCCATCACCACAAGAGATCCGTGTTATATGTAGGTCAAAATAATAGAAAAAAATGTATATACAAAGGTAAATGTTTTATTTTGTTTTCTTTTTATTTGTTCAGTGACTCTAAAATACAGGAAAGTAAAATTTAGCCAGGTATAAAATATTTATATACAGGTAGATGAAGAGAAGGTATTTAGAAATGTGTTGCGAAAAATATGAAAGGGGCAGATGTCTCCTTGACAAAAATTGAAGAATAAGCTGAATTATTTGCATGGAAGCAAAACAATTATTATTGTCAACTTAATACCCTTATACGTCGAAACCGAAATGGCCCTTTTTTTTTTAGCTCGGCAGTTTTGACCCCCACCACACGCACTGTCCGGTCCAACTTTACCTCTCTGTGTGATAAATATGTTTTGTTATTGTTGTGAGTGTATAATCGTTCTTTTCATTGTAAATAATTATGCATCGTTAAAAAACTCCAGAAAATATGTATGTATGATGTAAAACGGAGTTTTTATGTATAATGTGCTCATTTTATCCACCCCCTCCAAACCAGTCTATACCACAGGGGCTCGCAGTTATATTTTCACATCACCAGGTATGTGTTAAAAAGAAGAAGGGAGGACACTTTTTGGGGGCCAAAAGTGAAAATAGAGTTTCGGCACCCTTTTTCGCTTCGAAAACGGTTTAGTCTTTGGTCTTCCCATAAAATTAATGCAAATATCGATATTTTTCGCTGATTGACTGGTTTACAGTGGAATACACTCGTTTTTAAATTCCAAGCGGTCCGGACAATTTCTTATCCATGACCTTGTTGTAAGGATTTGTAAGGACCCATTGTATCAAATAGTTGTATATTCGGGATGATGAGCTAGAGTTTTCGTGTTTTAACTTCCGAATGAAAGTTTTACATTGTACTATAACATACCCAGTTATCCTTGGCTTATCATAATTTATATACCAAACACGATGGATATCTCTGTAATTCTTTATTGCATTCACCACATGATAGAATCCTATCCTAATGTCGAAGTTTTCTAGCTCTCCAGCGTCTTCCCATACACCAATAGTTATGAGTTCAAGTGTATAAGACGTTGGTAGACGTTTAGGTGGATTTACCTTTTAAAACAGAATAAATATATAAATAAATAAATAAATAAATAAATAAATAAATAAATAAATAAATAAATAAATAAATAAATAGATAAGGGACCGATCATTATTTATCTCCGGGAGGGGGGGGGGGCGGCAAAAAGGTAGGGGGAGGGGGGAGGTCATGAAAGAATTGGAAATTGATAGAGGGGGGGGGGGGGTCACTGCTTTTCTTGTTGATCAAGCAGGGGGGGGGGGGGTCATGATTTTTTTTAAACATACACTATAGATAAAATCTATTTGCATGTAAAATGAAAATAAATATATTCAGCCGAAAAAAATGTCTCCTTGTCATACATTTTGCCTAATATCAAACTGTCACTATATATAAATATATATATATGTATAGAGTACATAGGAACGAAGCTTTCTGATTCACTACATTACAGTTCCAGAGTCAACCCAGAGAGACAGATCAATGCATGAACATAGGATATGCAGTGTTCTCTCAAGGCCCATATAGCACCATGGTACGGTGCTATATTTTCTACCATGGTGCTATTTTGTGAAATTTTATAATAGAATGTATTAGGGCAATGGTGCTTTAATTTTCAGAAAACCAGTGCTACCTTAATTTCCATGGTACTATTTGCAAATCCTTGGGAGAACACTGATATGTTTTAGATATTCTTGACAAAAAATGTTTTTAATAGTATATTCTTTTCAAAGGAAACACCAGTGGCTCTCTAGTCAAAGATACTGCTGTGAAAGATAAGTCTGGTATAGAGTTAGCATTGTACATGAAGGATGATGGAAAGGGAGGGACACATGAGGAACAGAGAAAAATGGCAATTCCATTCCTAAAGAGCCACATAGTTTCGCATAAACAATGTTTTGATTACAGAGAAACTCCGGAAGGTGCTAAGGTCAAACTTCGGGTCGGCAAGAAACATGCTGTTGATGTTGACATACTACCTACGTTTATATATTATGGTACATATATTTAGGAAAATGTGTCCGAGTATAGCGACATTTCTACCTGATGACGTTAGTTTCAGTTAACTAGCACTATCAAAACCATCCCAGAGAGCTGTTCTAGGACAAAGCAATGAAATGATATACACCAAATACGTATGACCATAGACTATATAATATTATGAATTTGACTCAGTGTTATCGGGGTATTTGATAGACGACATGGTTGCGAATTTGTCGGTATTTGTACAAATGTTGTAAGAATACGTTGTATGGAATTTGACTTATTGTTGCCGATATTTGTAAGATAATGCGATTCGGATTTTGATTTAGTGTTGTCAGTATTAAGATTGCATGGCTTAAATTTGACTTACTTCTGTGTCACAACAATTTGATATATGTATAATGTTCAAGATTAAAGCGTTATATAGTAACACAGTTCGCCTTGTTATATCTGAGGATTTATATTTTACTCACATGTGGAAAACACCAATCTAATTAACATTAGATCTCCGCACTTGCTCCCTATTTTCTATCGGTGTTTTCTACCACGCGGCGACTATAAAAAAACGATAGAAAATAGGGAGCAAGTGCGGAGATCTAATTTTAATTAGATTGGGAAAACACTTACATGACTGCATCATTTCACGAAGTGGGAAATGTTTGGGCACATAAAACTAGCTTAACCCCGCCATTTTCAATTGAAGTTCCTGTATCAAATCAGGAAAGTGAGCGGTGATGTATTGTTAAGGGTGTCGATTTTATCTCTGGTTCTACAATTGTGTTTATTGTATATTAGAACTGATCAGACAGTGTGGTATTATTTGAACTTTCTGGTATATATTTGTTTTCAGACAATCCAACACCAATATATGACGGCATGAAGGGCGACAGTAGACTCCGTGATACTGCGTCAGCAACCCTCGCTCTTCTGCAGACCGACTTTGTAAAACATAGACCAGCAAAGGTCAAACAACTCATCCGACTAGTGAAGTACTGGAAAAGAACATGTTTACAGGTAGTTTTATTATGAAGGACGAATTTATCAGACAAAATAGGAATTTATTAGAAAAAACACATCGCTATACCCGGAATCGATTATTCATTTGTCATAAAATCCAACAACCATTTGATCGCGGCAATGATAATCTCTAAATAGACTGATTAGAAACAGAACAATTATTTAAATATGTCGATTTCGTCACTGTTGTTTTAAGATGAAAGTTTATTTATTTATTTATTTAGAGACCGGTCATTATTTATCTCCAGGGGAGGGGGGGGGGGGGGGCGGCAAAATGTAAATTTGGAATGAGCAAACATAACTGTCCCCCCTTTTTTTAAGTTGTGCTAAAAAAAATACCCCCCCCCCTCTTTCAACTACTTCAAATCTGTTGACCCTCCCCCCCCCCCCCCCCCTTTCCTGATTATTGTTGAAAGGCTTCTAATTGCATATGTTGCTATAAATTCCTTTTAACAAGGATAGTAGCTCATAGGAAATGGAACTAAAGGTCCTTCTGTGTTCATGAAGGCAACCACAACCACATGTAATGAAAAGGATACCCTTAAGTCACTTTGTTGTAATTTTTTGTCTTCACAGTCATGTTTGAGATGTTGAAAGGAAGCCTATCTTGGTGTTTCCTTTGAAAAGAATATACTATTAAAAACATTTTTTGTCAAGAATATCTAAAACATATCAGTGTTCTCCCAAGGATTTGCAAATAGTACCATGGAAATTAAGGTAGCACTGGTTTTCTGAAAATTAAAGCACCATTGCCCTAATACATTCTATTATAAAATTTCACAAAATAGCACCATGGTAGAAAATATAGCACCGTACCATGGTGCTATATGGGCCTTGAGAGAACACTGCATATCCTATGTTCATGCATTGATCTGTCTCTCTGGGTTGACTCTGGAACTGTAATGTAGTGAATCAGAAAGCTTCGTTCCTATGTACTCTATACATATATATATATTTATATATAGTGACAGTTTGATATTAGGCAAAATGTATGACAAGGAGACATTTTTTTCGGCTGAATATATTTATTTTCATTTTACATGCAAATAGATTTTATCTATAGTGTATGTTTAAAAAAAATCATGACCCCCCCCCCCCCCTGCTTGATCAACAAGAAAAGCAGTGACCCCCCCCCCCCCTCTATCAATTTCCAATTGTTTCATGACCTCCCCCCTCCCCCTACCTTTTTGCCGCCCCCCCCCCTCCCGGAGATAAATAATGATCGGTCCCTTATCTATTTATTTATTTATTTATTTATTTATTTATTTATTTATTTATTTATTTATTTATTTATTTATTTATTTATTTATTTATTTATTTATTTATATATTTATTCTGTTTTAAAAGGTAAATCCACCTAAACGTCTACCAACGTCTTATACACTTGAACTCATAACTATTGGTGTATGGGAAGACGCTGGAGAGCTAGAAAACTTCGACATTAGGATAGGATTCTATCATGTGGTGAATGCAATAAAGAATTACAAAGATATCCATCGTGTTTGGTATATAAATTATGATAAGCCAAGGATAACTGGGTATGTTATAGTACAATGTAAAACTTTCATTCGGAAGTTAAAACACGAAAACTCTAGCTCATCATCCCGAATATACAACTATTTGATACAATGGGTCCTTACAAATCCTTACAACAAGGTCATGGATAAGAAATTGTCCGGACCGCTTGGAATTTAAAAACGAGTGTATTCCACTGTAAACCAGTCAATCAGCGAAAAATATCGATATTTGCATTAATTTTATGGGAAGACCAAAGACTAAACCGTTTTCGAAGCGAAAAAGGGTGCCGAAACTCTATTTTCACTTTTGGCCCCCAAAAAGTGTCCTCCCTTCTTCTTTTTAACACATACCTGGTGATGTGAAAATATAACTGCGAGCCCCTGTGGTATAGACTGGTTTGGAGGGGGTGGATAAAATGAGCACATTATACATAAAAACTCCGTTTTACATCATACATACATATTTTCTGGAGTTTTTTAACGATGCATAATTATTTACAATGAAAAGAACGATTATACACTCACAACAATAACAAAACATATTTATCACACAGAGAGGTAAAGTTGGACCGGACAGTGCGTGTGGTGGGGGTCAAAACTGCCGAGCTAAAAAAAAAAGGGCCATTTCGGTTTCGACGTATAAGGGTATTAAGTTGACAATAATAATTGTTTTGCTTCCATGCAAATAATTCAGCTTATTCTTCAATTTTTGTCAAGGAGACATCTGCCCCTTTCATATTTTTCGCAACACATTTCTAAATACCTTCTCTTCATCTACCTGTATATAAATATTTTATACCTGGCTAAATTTTACTTTCCTGTATTTTAGAGTCACTGAACAAATAAAAAGAAAACAAAATAAAACATTTACCTTTGTATATACATTTTTTTCTATTATTTTGACCTACATATAACACGGATCTCTTGTGGTGATGGATATTGTTGATAAAAAATAAACACGGAAAATGTATCAATCAACTAGTATAATAAATGATATTGATGCACACCAGGAACAGTTGTTTCAGTGAATACACACAACTCATTTTACATGGGCTAGTTGCTTAATACATTTTCCGTGATTATTTTTTATCAACAATATCCATCACCACAAGAGATCCGTGTTATATTCTGAATTATTATACTTCAGTATATTTTTTCAATAGAAAATCTAGTGTAATATTTAAACTAATAAATCCTAAATTCCTTGTTTTCTCTATTTCACCGGTCATCAGTTTTTACTGATGGAACGGGGAAACAGTGATCTAGATCGCCAAAGCGCTTACGATATCAGTAAAATGACCATGATCTAAAACGTGTACGTGACGTAAGTTTGTATAAATGGCCACCGCCGGTGTGCCCAGTGGAACCATTCTGGCTGTTCATTTACAGAAATGTTCGCATTTATCAAAAAAAAATTGCACCGAGTTTCAGTATAATAAAACAATTAATGCCTGTATAATTGTTCACCCGAGGGGTGTTGTTTTCCCGAGGCTTTATGATGTTCACCTTAAGTGCAGGCATTAATTGTATACTATTTTATGAGTGAGGTGTACATTGAGGTCTAACGCGAACATTGATTAATTTTACTGTATACATTCCCTGATGTATCCATGAGGTCAAGATGTACCTGATTTCAACATTAATATGGTGAAAAGTTTATCTTTCTGGCGCACTACTTTTCTCAGGGAATGTGTGTTCGTTTGTTGTGCGTGACGATCGAACAGAATACTTCGCGTATTGATCCGTGTGAGTGAGTGAGTGAGTGAGTGAGTGAGTGAGTGAGTGAGTGTTGTTTAACACCAACTCAGCAATGTTTCAGCTATATCATGGCGAGAATAAGTTAATATTCAATGAGATGGTGATGAGATCCGCTTTGTTCTAGTCCAACACGCTGAGGTTGGATTTTTTTATAGTGCTCACGATCAGTGGCTCGCTGAAACAACAGTCCACGGATAAACATGTCGCCACACTCGGACACATTATTCTGATTATTCCAACCGGTCTTTGCTATTACTCCTTAATGCTGCGTGCTTAGCGGAGAAGCAACAAATACCAATTTTAATGTCTTTGGTTTGAACCGACCGCGGCTCGAACCCACGATCTACCGCACTCGAGGCGAGCTCGCTAACCATTACATCATCGATGCGGTTCCGCATATTGAGGTAAAGCAAAGCTAAAGAACAGAAGTTCATACAACACGAACTATATACAAAAGTGTTAGCGAGACCAGATATTTATATGAATGTTTGACTTGGTCTATTTATAGAGCTGATGTTCTGCATGGACATTACGTCATTGATCCTGCAAATCCTTACAACAACGTCATGAATAGATGTAATGCATGGCATGACGTATCGAGACAAGTTGGGGATTTCCTGCGACAAGAATTGTTTTCCGGCATAAGTCCTTCTGATGGATGGCAGTGACGACCTTTGTACATGAAAGTCAAATATATCACTATAACATTATAAAAAATATACGAACACAACTTTGATAATTTAACGACTGGTGGCATACATGTTTACGCCTCCGGCTTTTATTTGAACGCTATATTCTCTAATATTTAAGTTATAAGTCAGTTGTATTTTTGTCTAGTATACCCAGAGAGTGATTTTTTGTACTGTTTTCCTATATGTTATTACCTGTACCCTACGTGCTTGTTCCAAATAGTTTTCGTTTTTGTGTGTAAATCACATTATAAAGACTGTTTGCAATAACATTTAAACATTTGATTTCTCTACCCTCTTCACAATTATTACCCACTCAAAAATAAAAGTCAGATTAAAAGAATTAGTTCACATGTGTTCAGGGTTGGCCGGGAAATACCAGTGGCGGGAATTCCCAGTGGTAATTACCGGGAAATACCGTCCTGGGAAATACTGGGAAATATGATTTTTAGATGTGATTAATTTCTTCAAAGTTGCTAAAAACTTAACATTTTAACACACAGTGTTGAAAATTACATCAGTTTAATAAATATGGGTATACAGCCTAGGTGTAGGACCATTAAGAAGGACTTCTGGCAACTTTTGAAATTGTAATCTTCATATAAACATAATATTTATACAAAAGACTTTTATTAAAAACATGTTAAAACTGTCACCACAATTTTATATCTACACTTTTCAGTTCAACCATACAGTTTCAGAGTTCACCAATCTATTTCATCTTTCCCTCTTAACATTCTGTAGCAAAAAACAAGCTTTCCTGCTTTAACAAGACCAAGTCTATTTCTTAATTTTTGACTGAATCATGCCAAAGTTTGAGAAGATTCTCTCAATAGCAGCCGAACATGATGGCATTTCTAACAATAGCTGATTGTTTTGCCAGGTTGTATACATGTAATGTAATATCCTAAGGGCATTTCCTTTATGCTATAGTATTATAATGACTAACTTTTTTAATTTGTTTTTACAAACTAATTAACACATCTTCAATAACCTTTAGAAATCAACAAGTCCAGTTTGTAAGGACAAACAATAAACATGTCAAAAGCAGGTCAGAATGTGGTTTTAATCACTAAACAAAGGAGGTACAAAGTGAGGATTACAAATAAAGAATAATTTTCTTAATATTTCTATCAAAATCAAAATTTTTTTTTAACAAATATCAATTTTCCAATATCAATTTTATATATCTGTACATTAACACTATCCATTAAATTTTTTTTTCTGTAAGGCCAATATAGTTAAAGATTTTTTATATGCAATTTTGGCCATACATGCAAAACATAAATATCAATTTAGAAGTTTCCTGTACCATTATATTTGCAAATTAAGAATCAATCTTATTTCCCAGTATTTCCCGCCGTCCTGGGAAATATGAGTATTTCCCGCTTTTTTGCCAACCCTGCATGTGTTTCATGAAACAGAATGATCAACGTAGATGGGTCATTATCAAAATACACCACACTTTTCTGTTATTACGCAATTAAAAGACAAATTTCAACCAAACTGATTGGAAAAAAACATGTTTTGCATGAGGGCACATCAGCTTTCTATAGTTTTACCATCTAAATCCAGATTGGTCCAATTGCGAATTCATACTTGCTAAACGAAAATTTGCTTTCCAAAATCACTTACTTCTGGTTAATTGCACTATTCAGATGTAATGATTTTATTCGATCTTTATATTATTTTTGAACTATTCCTAAAACTCTAATAGCACAACATTATTCTTGCTTGATATATGAAAATCAGCATAAACCAGCTGTTATAGATTTTCATGTCTGTGGTAAAAACCTTCCTATTATAGGGAACGACCATTTAACTTGAAGGGGGGGGGGGGTATGGTTTTTTTCTAAAAAAATATTCTGATTCCCAATGTTGCTGAAAAAAATATTCTGATTTTGGTGGAGGGAAAAAAAATAATCTGATTCAGAGTTTTTGTCATATAACCTAACGATAAATTCTGGAAAAAATATTCGCGCGACAAAAAAAAATATTCTAACTCTTGTGTTGTCCAAAAAAAATATTCTCATCGAAACAAAAAACCATAACCCCCCCACCCCCACCCCCCACCCCCCTTCAAGTTAAATGGTCGGTCCCTAAGGCTGGTAAGAGTTATCTGTCTTGTCATATTTGAAGCAAAATTAGTTTCTCCCTTTGCTTAGTTTCATGACATGTGCAGACTACAAAAACAAAAGTGATACATAAACTAATATACAGCCGAAAAAGTACGTGCGATTGGCATAGTATATAAATTTTATGTCTGTGGTGTACTTCTCATTACTTCTTTTTGTTAGAATTGAACAAAATAAAAAAATATACAATACATTACATTTGGTATTCTTCACAGGATATACATATAAAATATAGTCAGGGAGAAATTATTTTCCCTTTATCCTGAAAATACTTACTTGTTTGTCTGTGGTGTTACTGTCAATGGTGTTACCATAAAGATTGTGTAACACCACAGACATTTAGCATTAAAATTGTGAATAAACACATTATTCCATAAACAGTAATATTCAGAACAAAATATTGCTCTTTAACCTATGCAGAGAAATTGTTCAAACATCGTCATTTACTTATAAGATATAGTTTAACAAGCTGATGGGAGTATATATATATATATTTATTATGAAAATACCCCTTTACATCGGGGGCGCCAACCGCCGGGGTGTCGGTGGCGCGTCTAACTACAGTTATTAAAATGTACATTTATTATGATAAAAGTACATGCAACAAAAATATGATAACACATCTGCCATATATACACACACGTTATAAACTGTCCATAAACTCTCCATAAAACATCATTTATAATTATACTTAAAATATTATAAGATAAATATTTTAAACAGTAACACTCAATACTTCACTTCGTAATCTAAAACATGCTTCAATATACATTTTACCGATAAAATCATAAAATATTCCAATATCATTATTAAAAGCATATCCAATATCACCAACAATATACTGTAATTTGGCACTAGGTGACTGTTCCATAAAGTCTACACCAATATGATAATCACTAGACTGTTTAGAAACAATATTAGAATATTCATCGCGAACACTAGACAGGACAGGGCAATTTAACAACAAATGTTCGAGATCTTCATCTTCACCGTTATTGCATAAAAGGCATTTACTGTGTGCACTTAGGTACATCCTGAACAGACATTTCTGATTTAGATTTGGTAACACCAGGGACATATCTTCATAACACCATGGACAAAACTGATATCGTTCATGCATTAAGCAATATGTTGAAAAACTGAATATTGTACTGAAAACATTTAAGAAAACAAAAACTATAGGTTGATAGTTGTGTTTTTTTCTTGAATTAAATGTTTACATTCATGAAGATATCTCTGGTGTTACTTTTGTCATCTGTGGTGTTACCTCTTGTCGATGGTGTTACCTCATGTAAATTGTTTCATAAAAAGGATAAATGACATAATTGAAGTAAATTATATTATAGTTGAATAAAGTTGACTTTGATAACTATGTATAAGTCATCTTTTCTTAGTATAAAGTGAAACTAACTACAATTATGAAAACTTGTTTGTTTCATAATGCAGCTTAAATGGGACTCCACAACTACATATCCAAATATTGTGGGAAAAAAATGGTGCTACAAAGAAAATATCCTAAATTATGCATAATTTCCCTGTATATTATGTATGTAACCACATTTTACATACAAATTATTTTTCATTTTCCTAAAAAGAATAATTTTATGTTGGTAACACCACAGACTGAAAGGTATGAGGGGGTGCTACAGATCTAGAAATATTTTTTTTCATGGAGGTTTTCCCCGACTGCATATTATGTGAATATGTCATTGTAATGTAGAAAAAACTAATAGGCTAAAGCAAAACGGAACGAAAATATTTGATGTCACCAAAATATGAACAGGAAAAAGTGCGTGTATTTTGATAATGACCCTGATACTAATACCGAGGAACAAATCTTATTTTGTAAAATATTAAAAATACACTTTGATTCTACCAAAACGGTCTCTGAAATTGATATCATTAAAATGCTCGAGTGATTGACAACATATTTGTTATGTTTGGGTTTTTTTTCCAAGACATTCCGTTGGGTACCAACCGTTTCTCCTCTTCTCGCCGACTTGTTCTCTTACTAGTATTCGTATGAGACAGACTTCATTCATGGGCTTCTCCAATAAAAAACGAAAAGAAGTCGGCCCGATCATTTAATTTCATTTTCGCCATATAAATGATGCCCCTTAATATAGTTAAATGATATTCTAAGTCATCGCATCTATCCCATTGAGCTGGAAATAAATGATACCACGGATACAGCTAGGTGTGTTTCATGCCTTGACCTATGCATAATATGAGACAGGCACAACCTGTTTGAAGGACGAAGTCCTATAATTTTAAGAGGGAGGCGTGAGAAGGGAATGTATTATTTATGTTTCAAGTACTTTTTAAAGTTTGTTTTAATTATTTGGCTGGAGTTATCTCTCTTTGACTGTTTAACTGAAGACTGAAGGCAAACAAAAATCGTATAAAATATTTAGATCTTTTAAAAGATCTTATATAGATCGAAACATACTTTACTATAATAAAAATAAGATTCAAATTCAGATGTTTGTTCTCTTTCCTAATATATTCGAAATTAAGCAATATGTTACGTATCTTAGCAACAGATGCTTTGCAATTTTAAAAATGAATCTTCATTGCTTTTCGGCTGTTTTGCAATTCTTGTCGAATGAAACTGATAACCGTTTTATTCAGTAGAATTTTTTATAAGCAATTTGAAATGATTCTGGTGTAGAAGCAAATCCACATTTCGACTGAGAGAAGAATTAATATATTCTTCCTTAGTGAAACAGATATTGTTTTGTCCATCTCTTCCCTGTAACCAAATATTTATATTGCTGTGCAAAATTCTAGTAGCTACTGAAATCTCAGTACTTGTAGTTCATTGGTTACCATGAACCATTTTATTCAGATATTCATGCCTTGAAATATTGGTATGGTGACTAAGTTTTAACTGGTCTTCATAAAAATCAAAGTTGTTGTAAATTTCGGAGCAGATCAATGACCTATAAACCAAGCTTTGTGATAAATTGCCAGTGATGGCTAAACTAAGGGCATGAAAGAAGCACTGGCCATCTCCTGGAACATCATAAATAAAAAAAATCTTCATTCTCTATTTTAATTCTTCCAGAGTTTTTGGCATTTAAATTATTTTGTGGGTGTTTAAGTTGTTCATAACGATAGGCATAGGTGAAGTACGATAGCTCATCTTAATAATTTCAACATAAATTTCCTTAGGGGTAGTCGGAGGTTTTAGTCTCAGTGTCTAAATTGTTGGGTAGGATTGTTGCAGGCACAGGTTTTGCATGGGTAGGGTTCTTTTGATTTTTATTTTGAGTTTGTGCCATGGACCCCTTTAAAATATCAGCATAGGAATGCTCTTTGGTCACCAGTCTACTCATGATCAAAATGTAAGATTTAGGTTGACAAAAAACCACTTACAAATTCAAAAAAGTTGTGAACGAAGAAATACTTCAGCGAGTTAGAAGACATTCGTCTGCTAACAAAGATATTCCATTCAAGACCCCCCCCCCTTTTTTTATTTTTTTTATTTACAGTGTAACTACACCATTTTTTCTTATTACAGTCACACTAAAACAACACGAAAATACAGGAAATAACGATCAACTGGTCAAATGCAAATCCTTCAATGAAATTTCAACAATACGATGATCCGTACACGTTATTATCTTATTTGGAATGAATTTTGTAGCAGATAATTTTTTGCTATGGCTGTTCCGTTCATTTTACCTACGCCGCTCTTCCGTCGAGAATCTCGTAGAAAGAGATTTTTTAATTAAAATTTTATTTCAAGTTTATTTCGATTTTGCATAGAGTAAATAATTAAAGAAATGGGAATTTTTCATTGAAATATATATTTTTTGCGCTTTTAAATATCAAAAACATGTAAATAAGGGTAATAACAAAATTACCGAACTCCAAACAATCTTACAAAGAGAAAGACAAAATCAGTCAACAACCGGAAAACTGTGAAAACCGTAATGACCCTGACTTGGTACAGACATTTCTAAAGAAATGGTGGGTTGAATCAGATTTTAAAGCGCCAAACCTCCCGCTCTCATTACGGTTCAAAGGTTCCGGCTGTCACTATAACAGTATTTAAATACAGGAACAAAATAGGTAAAACAGTCGTCAAAGCAGTACCATATTCAGTGAAGTAAATGTCAAAGACACTTTTACGTCACACTTTGATAAAACAAATCGCTAAGATGACCGTAGCTGAAAACTGAGATTACGGTCATCTTTCAAAACAATTATGATCATGATAGCGATATTTTAAAATCGGATTTTCTTTTTCATGTACATTTTTCAGTCGTAATTTGTGATTTCCTTGTAGAAAGTTCATAGATTTCTATCGTATTAATGCATGTGTCATTTAAAATACATTATAGAAACAATCGACAAAAAAAAACCTTCTTACCTGATTCCACGTCCGCCATCTTGGGATGACCGTAATTGCAGTTACAATCATCAGTTTTACCCCAGTGACTATTGAAGATGAAGGAAATAACATTGCATACACATGTAAATCTTGTTGTATGATTGTCAGACCAAAAACTAGAGCCCTCAATTTACCAACAATTAAAACCAATAACTGTCAAGAACAAACACTTGCAAAAACATTACTGAATCTGAATGTAATGGATGTGTTGATAATACTAGTGTTGTAGACAATAGATGTGGTAACTGTGACCTTGAATTTCACACAAAATGTCTTGACCAATCTTCAGGCCAATGTTACTCTTGTATTGGGCTACAAAAGCAAATTGAAATTAGCGAATCTTCGCATGAGCAACAAACTGCCTCTAAACAATCAAGTGGCACTATACCAATAACTCAAATCAGTAGCTTAACTCAACCCCAAAATATCAGTGAACAACACAAAATCGTTTCAAATATCGAGATAGAACCTGTACTAAATCAAAAAGAACTGAGCATAAAATCACAAAAAATAGTTTATATTAATTAATATGAGCAAAATTACGAACAAACATTGCAATGAAGCCTCGGACACTAATGCCATCAAAATGAAAGAATTACGCCAACTTGAACAAAAACTGAAAAAGAAAGAAGAGCAATTGAAAATCAAAGAGACAATGATCAATGATGAAATGAAGGATAAGTTGAGAATAATGGAAAGATTACACAATGCAGAAATCAGAAACTTGGAACTAGAAAATACAATCAAAACTTTGACTACTCGTGTTGTAAATGACAATCCTAAACATCATGCGAATGATAATACAACCAAACGGAGTAACAGTGATACTGATGATATAGTCGTGGGCATGTGAGAAATAGAGTTACTAAATTCGTGCTTAATAGAATTGATAGCGAGTTGAACAAGCTTGAGGATGAGTTTACACAAAAGAATGTGAATAATGAATTAAAATGCGATCCTCCCAGCATACCTACCTCATACCATTATAACCCGTACAACTACTCGTATGACTGGTCATATCAAAGCAATTACCATAATCAATGGGACTCGGGATACACAAATTATCAATCATATGAAATTGATCATTCAGGACAAACAAATATCTGTACTGACAATCTGATACAAATCGATCGTGTGAACACATATGAAACCACGCATTCGATGCCTACATCAGTGTATTCAAGTCATTCTCAAACAAGACGTGATATCTCACAAAAAACCGCAGCCAAGACACAACCGCCCATGGCTCAAAACACTCATAATGTGCAGAATATTGACAGTAAAGCTGGTCAGAAAACGAAGGAAGGGCAACCACCTTTCTATCACACAAGTGTGCAAGATGATAACCAGAGTATTTTTTTTATCTCGAACGAGCCACCACATTTGGAAACAACAGCAAATGATGTACTAAGTGTAAATAAACTAAACATTTTAGATTTTAACTGTAAGAATGTTTTAACCTGTGCATGGGCCATTATTCAAGGAAATCGAAAATCATGTGGATATATATCTATTACAAGAACATTGGCTCTTTGACTGTCAACGTCATTTATTGGATGAAATAAGTGATAGATTTTCGGGAGTGGGAAAAGCAGTGGACTCGACAGACCCTATTCCCCCCATCCAAATAGCAAGGGGGTATGGGGGTACCGCCATTCTATGGAAAAAAGAACTAGACTCGTTCATTACACCGTTATTCGTTGGTACGGACAGAATACAGGGAATTGAAGTATTGTGTGACCAAAATTTAATTATCTTATCCGTTTACATGCCATGTAAAGGAACTTCAGACCACTTGAACGAACTTAATAACTGTATCGACCAGTTACACGAAATAATGGTGACTTATAAGAATACTTACCAGATCATCATCATAGGGGGTGACTTTAATGAAGACATTGTGAACGGGAAAAATTCTCATAGAAAACACAGCATATTGAATTGTTCATGTTAGAACACGATCTCATTGCATCAGACCTTGGAGCAACTTTCATTCACAATAGTGGCCACGACTCAACGTCTATTGATTTCTTTCTGTATCAAAATTTATACAATGACAATATCATCCAATTGGAGAAATTATATATTACTGGTAATGTGTCCGACCACTACCCTTTATTGACTGTTCTTCACACGTGCAAAAGAACTGTGCAAAAGAAGAGTTCCGAAAATTGTGTTATTACTCGTAAGATTGGATGGGATAAAATCGATAAAGGAAAATATGAGAACAACGTTAAGAGCTATTTGGAAAGTCTAACAACTGAAATTGACTCTTTTGTGGACATCACAAAGACTCTTGACAATTTGAATAATATATTGGTGAAATCAGCTGATGATGCTGCTCCAAAAATAAAAAAGGGCAAGAGAAGACCAAAGTTACAAGTAATGAATGATGATATTCGAATAGCATTATCTGAAAAGAAAGCTGCTTTTTTCAAGTGGAAGGAAATGGGAAGACCAAACAACCCTAATAATCACTACTTAAAAGACAAGAAACGAACCACCCGCCTACTTCGTAAAAGGAATGCAGACTTGAAATCGCAAGAAGGAGAATTAATGCACGTACGACAGGAACTAATACAAGCGAGAACATCAGACAGAAATACCTTCTATAAACTCATCAGGAAACAAAGAGGACAATTCATTAGGTCAATAGACCATCTCACAGTAGAGGATTCTATAAACTCATCAGGAAACAAAGAGGACAATTCATTAGGTCAATAGACCATCTCACAGTAGAGGATTCTATAAACTCATCAGGAAACAAAGAGGACAATTCATTAGGTCAATAGACCATCTCACAGTAGAGGATTCTATAAACTCATCAGGAAACAAAGAGGACAATTCATTAGGTCAATAGACCATCTCACAGTAGAGGATTCTGTAAACTCATCAGGAAACAAAGAGGACAATTCATTAGGTCAATAGACCATCTCACAGTAGAGGATTCTATAAACTCATCAGGAAACAAAGAGGACAATTCATTAGGTCAATAGACCATCTCACAGTAGAGGATTCTATAAACTCATCAGGAAACAAAGAGGACAATTCATTAGGTCAATAGACCATCTCACAGTAGAGGATTCTATAAACTCATCAGGAAACAAAGAGGACAATTCATTAGGTCAATAGACCATCTCACAGTAGAGGATTCTATAAACTCATCAGGAAACAAAGAGGACAATTCATTAGGCCAATAGACCATCTCACAGTAGAGGATTCTATAAACTCATCAGGAAACAAAGAGGACAATTCATTAGGTCAATCGACCATCTCACAGTAGAGGATTCTATAAACTCATCAGGAAACAAAGAGGACAATTCATTAGGCCAATAGACCATCTCACAGTAGAGGATTATATAAACTCATCAGGAAACAAAGAGGACAATTCATTAGGCCAATAGACCATCTCACAGTAGAGGATTCTATAAACTCATCAGGAAACAAAGAGGACAATTCATTAGGTCAATCGACCATCTCACAGTAGAGGATTCTATAAACTCATCAGGAAACAAAGAGGACAATTCATTAGGCCAATAGACCATCTCACAGTAGAGGATTCTATAAACTCATCAGGAAACAAAGAGGACAATTCATTAGGTCAATAGACCATCTCACAGTAGAGGATTCTATAAACTCATCAGGAAACAAAGAGGACCATTCATTAGGTCAATAGACCATCTCACAGTAGAGGATTCTATAAACTCACCAGGAAACAAAGAGGACAATTCATTAGGTCAATAGACCATCTCACAGTAGAGGATTCTATAAACTCATCAGGAAACAAAGAGGACAATTCATTAGGTCAATAGACCATCTCACAGTAGAGGATTCTATAAACTCATCAGGAAACAAAGAGGACAATTCATTAGGCCAATAGACCATCTCACAATAGAGGATTCTATAAACTCATCAGGAAACAAAGAGGACAATTCATTAGGTCAATCGACCATCTCACAGTAGAGGATTCTATAAACTCATCAGGAATCAAAGAGGACAATTCATTAGGCCAATAGACCATCTCACAGTAGAGGATTCTATAAACTCATCAGGAAACAAAGAGGACAAATCATTAGGCCAATAGACCATCTCACAGTAGAGGATTCTATAAACTCATCAGGAAACAAAGAGGACAATTCATTAGGTCAATCGACCATCTCACAGTAGAGGATTCTATAAACTCATCAGGAAACAAAGAGGACAATTCATTAGGCCAATAGACCATCTCACAGTAGAGGATTCTATAAACTCATCAGGAAACAAAGAGGACAATTCATTAGGTCAATAGACCATCTCACAGTAGAGGATTCTATAAACTCATCAGGAAACAAAGAGGACCATTCATTAGGTCAATAGACCATCTCACAGTAGAGGATTCTATAAACTCATCAGGAAACAAAGAGGACAATTCATTAGGTCAATAGACCATCTCACAGTAGAGGATTCTATAAACTCATCAGGAAACAAAGAGGACAATTCATTAGGTCAATAGACCATCTCACAGTAGAGGATTCTATAAACTCATCAAGAAACAAAGAGGACAATTCATTAGATCAATAGACCATCTCACAGTAGAGGATTCTATAAACTCATCAGGAAACAAAGAGGACAATTCATTAGGCCAATAGACCATCTCACAGTAGAGGATTCTATAAACTCATCAGGAAACAAAGAGGACAAATCATTAGGCCAATAGACCATCTCACAGTAGAGGATTCTATAAACTCATCAGGAAACAAAGAGGACAATTCATTAGGTCAATCGACCATCTCACAGTAGAGGATTCTATAAACTCATCAGGAAACAAAGAGGACAATTCATTAGGTCAATAGACCATCTCACAGTAGAGGATTCTATAAACTCATCAAGAAACAAAGAGGACAATTCATTAGGCCAATAGACCATCTCACAGTAGAGGATTCTATAAACTCATCAGGAAACAAAGAGGACAATTCATTAGGTCAATCGACCATCTCACAGTAGAGGATTCTATAAACTCATCAGGAAACAAAGAGGACAATTCATTAGGCCAATAGACCATCTCACAGTAGAGGATTCTATAAACTCATCAGGAAACAAAGAGGACAAATCATTAGGCCAATAGACCATCTCACAGTAGAGGATTCTATAAACTCATCAGGAAACAAAGAGGACAATTCATTAGGTCAATCGACCATCTCACAGTAGAGGATTCTATAAACTCATCAGGAAACAAAGAGGACAAGGCGTTACGCCAATAGACCATCTCACAGTAGAGGAAGAAACATACAACAATGAACTGATAATAGAAGGATGGAGAACACATTTTCATAAACTAACCATGAAAACTTACAACTTGCGAAAACTATGATTTAGAATTCTTAGATAATGTGAAAGAGAAAGTCAAAGTAATTTTGGAACTATGCAAATCCAATTTCTTCCATCAGTCAATAAGTGAAGATGAAATGAAAGCTGCAATTATGAGCCTTAACAGAAACAAAGCAACAGATTTCTACGGAATCAAGGCGGAAAATATAATATATGGTGGAAAAATGTTACATCTATTACTGCAAAAACTGCTTGATAAAATATTTGAAACTGGTGATATCTCAGACATTCTCAAAATTGGAACATTATTTCCAGTGTATAAAAACAAAGGAGATCACAAAGATGCAAAATTCTATAGAGGGATAACTGTTACACCCATATACTCTAAAATTATTGAGAAAATCATAAAGTCAAGGGAAAATCCAAAGATACTGGAAGTTCAAAATACACTACAGAAAGGGTTTACAGAAGATACAAGTCCGCTTTTATGTGAACTATTAATTGAAGAATTCGAGAGGGAAAATAAAGACCTGAAGCTTCCTACATACATTGCCTTTTTGGACAGTAAATCCGCCTTTGATGTAGTAATACATGCAAACTTGATAAGAAGATTGTATTAGACCGGTATGTCAAATCAATCCATCTTGCTATTGAACAGCTTATATAGCAATGCCTCTACTTGTGTAAAATGGAATGGAAATATCTCAGAACTTTTTACAATCGAACAAGGAGTTAGACAGGGAGGTGCAATAAGTGTTGATTTATACAAAGTATATGTGAATCCACTTCTGGATATACTTAGTAAAACTGGATTGGGTGGTCATATTGGAGACATAAACTGTTGTGCGCCTACTTGTGCAGACGATGTTACTCTCGTATCAAATAATCCACTTGAACTCCAGATGTTGATTGACATTGTTGTGAATTACAACAAGATAGAAGGATATATTTTAGGGAACGACCATTTAACTTGAAGGGGGGGGTTATGGTTTTTTGTTTCGTTCATAAATTTTTTTTCGAACAACACGAGAGTTAGAATATTTATTTTTTTTGTCGCGCAAAGCGCGAAATTTTTTCCTATATTCAACATTAGGCTATATGACAAAAACTCTGAATCAGATTATTTTTTTTTTTCCTCCACCAAAATCAGAATATTTTTTTCAGCAACATTGGGAATCAGAATATTTTTTTTAGAAATAGTAATATGCCAATAATGACTACTACAACACACATTGGTATTCACAAGAGTGATCAAGATTCTGCAAAACTATCTGTTAATGAAAACATCAAAAAGGCTAGACGAACAACGTACAGCTTAATGGGATCAGGATTTCATGGAAGGAACGGGCTTGATCCAGAAACAATCATTTGTCTGTCTTAACTTATGGCCTTGAGATTGTTTTGCCATCAGGAAAAAATATGGAATGCCTACAAATTTACTTAAAAAAATTGCTAAAATAGCTGTCGAGTCTACCAAATAATGTAGCGGACTTGCTAAAATAGTCAACCAAATAATATAGCGGACATCTCAATATATATTTTAAGTCGACTACTTCCGATTGAGGCAGAAATACATCTAAAAGCGCTATCTTTATTCGGCAATATTACACGAGCCAAAAAATCCTCTGTAGAATGGAAATTAGCAGATAGACAGTTGTTATTGAAAAATAGAAATAGCCATAGCTGGTTTGTGGACAACAAGAACATTTGTCTCAAATACGATATCCAACAATGTCATCAATTCTTAACAAATCCATTGACAAAATCGAAATGGAAGACCTTGATAAAGGAAAAAGTCCGTGACTACTGGTCTGACGGGATAAACAACATCACCAGATATTATTCATCACTGAAATATATAGAGGGCAGCTACACAATTGGAAAGATTCATCCATTATTAAGCACAAATACCAGCTGTACTCGCGACATCATTAGAATTCCCGGCTGTCCGTGTGAAAATAGCTACAGGGACTTAGGGACCGACCATTTAACTTGAAGGGGGGGTTATGGTTTTTTGTTTCGCTCAGAATTTTTTTTTCGGACAACACAAGAGTTAGAATATTTATTTTATTTGTCGCGCAAAAATTAACATTAGGTTATAAGACAAAAACTCTGAATCAGATTATTTATTTTTTCCTCCACCAAAATCAGAATATTTTTTTCAGCAATATTGGGAATCAGAATATTTTTTTAGAAAAAAAAACCATAACCCCCCCCCCCCCCCCCCCCTTCAAGTTAAATGGTCGTTCCCTTATAACTTGCAGTCTAACAGAGCAAAATTTAATAGTGGGTACGTTTCACCTCTGTGCAAATTGTGTAACGAAAACAATGAAGAACTTTCACATTTTTCGTTGTACTGTCCGATCTTGGAAAATGAGGGAAAACAACTGCTATCTCAAATAACAGAACAATGTCTAGTGCTGTGTAACAACTTTAACATCAAAACTGTACCTGATTTGCTATGTGTTATTGCTAACCCGTACCACCTGCTTGAGCACTGTAGCTTTTCCCAGTGTAGAGAACTTTGTTGCTTCATAGACAGTCATATTGAACCTGCTTGTAGAGTATTAATATATAGGCTACATACGAAGGGATACAATGCATTAGAAAAGAAACAGACGATGTTACGAAAGAACAATTTATAATCACACGGCGAAAGACGTGATGGGTTTGAGGTGTATTGTGCCTGAACTGAGGAGCTCTTGCTCCTGAACTGAGGAGCTCTTGCTCACACTTATTTTCACAGTTTTACTGCTGACTGTATATACTGACTTTTACTATATATTGTGGTGGAGGATACTGTGATACCGATATATATATATATTATATGTAATATTTTATGGTGGAGGTGATTCAGTGATATAACTTTGCGTGTGATTTTTCCTTTTACTCCTAACGGAGGTGTGCCTATATTGGCAGAATATAGATGATTACAGATTACAGATTGATCTATTTTTAAAACTTCCGGTGAAAAGATATTTGGCTATGAATAGATGCATAGGAGTCGACTCCTATAGAAAGGAGGAAAAAATCGTACAGCCTACAGTTAAAAGGACTTCGTCCTTTATAAATTGACATCGAGGATAGTTGAAGAGCGACACTTTACGACCAAAAAGACTATTTCAACTTCCATTTATATGAAGCAAAAATCTGCATATATAATATGTATCTCTCAGTCGATACGAAATTCCAGAGCTTGTGGTTCATATCATGATTCAATAGATAGAGAGTTACTGGTAACAAAGAAGCTACAGCATCAAGGGTTCCTAGTTTCAAAAGTTTTACGGTCGCTATCATGACATCTAACCGTAAGGCAGACCTCCTTCAAGTACTTCTCAAGAATAAAGATAGAAAATTAGCCCAAACTTCTCATTCCAGCTTCCTGTTCTGTCACTGGACCGTCCTCCAGACAGTAATCATTTGTATCTCGTATATCCTAGCTTGAAGTAAAAGATGCTTCTGATACTCAGTAGTCTGTTTCTTACCTTCACCTTTATATTGAAATCGACAACAAAGGAAGATTAAAACTAAGTTTACATTTCACAACTCATGCGTTATGTTTGCGCTTGTGTCCAGTAGATATTTCTGGACAAAGCTCAGATGTTGACGCAAAGGCTACTCAAACAAGGCTTTGTTGCTGCTAGGTTGAAGTCATCATTAAAACTAATTCTACGATCTATGAACTGGTTGACCATTATGACATATCCATTTCTCAAATGGCAATGGTTCTTTTCCCTTTCACGTAAATTTATCTTTCCTCTATCACCAGAATGAATATAACCACATCGGTGGCGTAATGGTTAGCGTGCTCACCTCGAGTGCGGTAGATCGTGGGTTCGATCCCCGATCGGGTCAAACCAAAGAGTATAAAATTGGTATTTGTTGTTTCTTCGCTAAGCACGCAGCATTAAGGAGAAAGAACAAAGACTGATTGGCTCGGAATTAGAATAAAGTCTACCCGCGTACTGCATGTTGTTTCAGTGAGCTAGCACTATAAAACTCCAACTCAGCGTGTTGGTCTAGAACAAAGCAGATCTCATCACCATCTCATTGAAAATTAATTGGCATTAAGCAACAATCACTCACTCACTCACCCCCATAATGGATTTGACAAGGAGTAACACGGCGGGTGTCTCATAAGAAACAGGAACTGGAGTAACACGGCGGGTGTCTCATAAGAAACAGGAACTGGAGTAACACGGTGGGTGTCTCATAAGAAACAGGAACTGGAGTAACACGGCGGGTGTCTCATAAGAAACAGGAACTGGGGTAACACGGCGGGTGTCTCATAAGAAACAGGAACTGGAGTAACACGGCGGGTGTCTCATAAGAAACAGGAACTGGAGTAACACGGTGGGTGTCTCATAAGAAACAGGAACTGGAGTAACACGGCGGGTGTCTCATAAGAAACAGGAACTGGAGTAACACGGCGGGTGTCTCATAAGAAACAGGAACTGGAGTAACACGGCGGGTGTCTCATAAGAAACAGGAACTGGAGTAACACGGTGGGTGTCTCATAAGAAACAGGAACTGGAGTAACACGGCGGGTGTTTCATAAGAAACAGGAACTGGAGTAACACGGCAGGTGTCTCATAAGAAACAGGAACTGGAGTAACACGGCGGGTTTCTCATAAGAAACAGGAACTGGAGTAACACGGCGGGTGTCTCATATGAAACAGGAACTGGAGTAACACGGTGGTTTCTCATAAGAAACAGGAACTGGAGTAACACAGTGGTTTCTCATAAGAAACAGGAACTGGAGTAACACGGCGGGTGTCTCATAAGAAACAGGAACTGGAGTAACACGGCGGGTGTCTCATAATAAAAACAGGAACTGGAGTAACACGGCGGGTGTCTCATAAGAAACAGGAACTGGAGTAACACGGCGGGTGTCTCATAAGAAACAGGAACTGGAGTAACACGGCGGGTGTCTCATAAGAAACAGGAACTGGGGTAACACGGCGGATGTCTCATAAGAAACAGGAACTGGAGTAACACGGCGGATGTCTCATAAGAAACAAGAACTGGAGTAACACGGCAGGTGTCTCATAAGAAACAGGAACTGGAGTAACACGGCGGGTGTCTCATAAGAAACAGGAACTGGAGTAACACGACGGGTGTCTCATAAGAAACAGGAACTGGAGTAACACGGCGGGTGTCTCATAAGAAACAGGAACTGGAGTAACACGGCGGGTGTCTCATAAGAAACAGGAACTGGAGTAACACGGTGGGTGTCTCATAAGAAACAGGAACTGGAGTAACACGGCGGGTGTCTCATAAGAAACAGGAACTGGAGTAACACGGCGGGTGTCTCATAAGAAACAGGAACTGGAGTAACACGGCGGGTGTCTCATAAGAAACAGGAACTGGAGTAACACGGCGGGTGTCTCATAAGAAACAGGAACTGGAGTAACACGCCGGGTGTCTCATAAGAAACAGGAACTGGAGTAACACGGCGGGTGTCTCATAAGAAACAGGAACTGGAGTAACACGGCGGGTGTCTCATATGAAACAGGAACTGGAGTAACACGGTGGTTTCTCATAAGAAACAGGAACTGGAGTAACACGGCGGGTGTCTCATAAGAAACAGGAACTGGAGTAACACGGCGGGTGTCTCATAATAAAAACAGGAACTGGAGTAACACGGCGGGTGTCTCATAAGAAACAGGAACTGGAGTAACACGGCGGGTGTCTCATAAGAAACAGGAACTGGAGTAACACGGCAGGTGTCTCATAAGAAACAGGAACTGGAGTAACACGGCGGATGTCTCATAAGAAACAGGAACTGGAGTAACACGGCGGATGTCTCATAAGAAACAGGAACTGGAGTAACACGGCAGGTGTCTCATAAGAAACAGGAACTGGAGTAACACGGCGGGTGTCTCATAAGAAACAGGAACTGGAGTAACACGGCGGGTGTCTCATAAGAAACAGGAACTGGAGTAACACGGCGGGTGTCTCATAAGAAACAGGAACTGGAGTAACACGGCGGGTGTCTCATAAGAAACAGGAACTGGAGTAACACGGCGGGTGTCTCATAAGAAACAGGAACTGGAGTAACACGGCGGGTGTCTCATAAGAAACAGGAACTGGAGTAACACGGTGGTTTCTCATAAGAAACAGGAACCGGAGTAACACGGCGGGTGTCTCATAAGAAACAGGAACTGGAGTAACACTGCGGGTGTCTCATAAGAAACAGGAACCGGAGTAACACGGCGGGTGTCTCATAAGAAACAGGAACTGGAGTAACACGGCGGGTGTCTCATAAGAAACAGGAACTGGAGTAACACGGCGGGTGTCTCATATGAAACAGGAACTGGAGTAACACGGCGGGTGTCTCATAAGAAACAGGAACTGGAAAAACACGGCGGGTGTCTCATAAGAAACAGGAACTGGAGTAACACGGCGGGTGTCTCATAAGAAACAGGAACTGGAGTAACACGGCGGGTGTCTCATATGAAACAGGAACTGGAGTAACACGGCGGGTGTCTCAGATTTTGTAGGGATCGTGTTGCTAATCTTTTTGGTTTTCTGTGTTGTGGCTTTTTGTTTTGTTTGTCTTCGTTCTGTCCCAAGTCTCTAGATTGTCCATTCTTGATTGCCCCTTTGGTTTTCTCTAACATGTTTTCAATAACCAGGAATTGTGTGAAACATTAAAAAATATAAAAAATCCTGATAATATGCACACCTTTAATATATGTACAAATATTTTCTAAAAATAAAAACATTCTAGCAGAAAATGATTATGTGTATTGGCAAAAATGGTCAACGCCAATTAATTTGGGGAAAAATTGAAGAAAATAAACATTCTGAATATATTCACACCTTAGGTATATGTACATATATCCTCTTAATATAAATGTTTCCAGTTTGAAAATTGTATTGAGGAGTTGGGCAGATAAAACGTGCGGAGGAACGGACAGGAGTAAAACAGTATGTCCTCTGAATTAATAGTTGCAGTACCATGACAACTATGTTACTTGTTTGGTGTTCAATATAAAAGTTATCCACTGTAAAATAAATAAAGAGAACAATAACTGAAAGTTTTAAAAGAAGCACTTACAGACAAGGGAGGTAATTATATATTTTTATAAATAACGTGGTCATTATCTTTAATGTTCTTCAAATAATCTTAAATTTTTACAAACTGGTTTTCCGTAAGTTGTAAACAAATAAATTTACATGAAACCATAACTTACATTTAATGAAACTCAACAATCCAAGAGGGAATAACAGGGTTCAGAAATAGTTTCTTTGCTGCAGGATAAAACTCGCCCAATAGGTGATTCGCTAGTTGTGCAATACTAACGAAAAATACAACTGGCCCTTAGGATATAATGCAAATGAGAGCCTTGAGATCATGTAATACTTCTTCCACATAAAAGCCAATTGCCAGCAGCTCCTAATAAGCAAGTATGCTTGGAGTGATTGTTTATTGGTCTGTTGCAAGGCAAAATTTTCAAATCATATCCATTACATTCTTTTTTTTCCTCAGGTAACCTAACATTTTCTCATATTCCAGTGCCATTTTTTACTGACAGGATTGATTTTTTGCAAACTTGTTCTCATATTGAATATAGCTCAAATATTGTTGACATGATGTTTAACAGCAATCGATCACCAAGCAACAGCTCACACTTAAGTTTATTTAAGCATGACACATAGCCAGTTTGGCCATTTGAAGAATTTCATTTTTGTAACAGGTCCATTTTGGATAGAGCTTTATAGATGTAATTTTCAGTAGTTGTCTTTTTGGCATAAATTGGAAGGAGGTTTCAGATAAAGACTTAAAATGATTTTTGGTAACAAAGAAAAAAAAACAAACAAAAAAACTATTTTGCATAATTGACAAATTCACAAATGTCGCATAAACTCATAAATATACAGTAAACCCTGCCTTAAAGGGCACCTCTATATAACAAATCACTGTCTATAATGGACAGTCTCATTTCCCCCATTAATGAGCGATTGTTGTTCAAGGCTAACTCAGCAATATTTCAGCTATATCATGGTGAGAACAAGTTAATTTTCAATGAGATGATGATGAAATCTGCATTGTACTAGACCAATACACTTAGTTGGATTGTTATAGTGCTAGCTCACTGAAGCAACGTACAGTTTGTGGATAGACATATCGCCCCACTCAGACAAATTATCTTGATCCCGAGCCAACCAGTCTTTGCTCTTTCTCCTTAATGCTGCGTGCTTAGTGGAGAAGTAATAAATACCAAGTTTAGAATCTTTGGTTTGACCAGACTGGGGCATGAACCCACGATCTACGTACGTACACGAGGCGAGCACACTAACAATTACACCACCAATGAACCCACGATCTACGTACGTACACGAGGCGAGCACACTAACCATTACACCACCAATGAACCCACGATCTACGTACGTACACGAGGCGAGCACACTAACCATTACACCACCAATGAACCCACGATCTACGTACGTACACGAGGCGAGCACACTAACAATTACACCACCAATGAACCCACGATCTACGTACGTACACGAGGCGAGCACACTAACCATTACACCACCAATGAACCCACGATCTACGTACGTACACGAGGCGAGCACACTAACAATTACACCACCAATGAACCCACGATCTACGTACGTACACGAGGCGAGCACACTAACAATTACACCACCAATGAACCCACGATCTACGTACGTACACGAGGCGAGCACACTAACCATTACACCACCAATGAACCCACGATCTACGTACGTACACGAGGCGAGCACACTAACCATTACACCACCAATGAACCCACGATCTACGTACGTACACGAGGCGAGCACACTAACCATTACACCACCAATGAACCCACGATCTACGTACGTACACGAGGCGAGCACACTAACCATTACACCACCAATGAACCCACGATCTACGTACGTACACGAGGCGAGCACACTAACCATTACACCACCAATGAACCCACGATCTACGTACGTACACGAGGCGAGCACACTAACCATTACACCACCAATGAACCCACGATCTACGTACGTACACGAGGCGAGCACACTAACCATTACACCACCAATGAACCCACGATCTACGTACGTACACGAGGCGAGCACACTAACCATTACACCACCAATGAACCCACGATCTACGTACGTACACGAGGCGAGCACACTAACCATTACACCACCAATGAACCCACGATCTACGTACGTACACGAGGCGAGCACACTAACCATTACACCACCAATGAACCCACGATCTACGTACGTACACGAGGCGAGCACACTAACCATTACACCACCAATGAACCCACGATCTACGTACGTACACGAGGCGAGCACACTAACCATTACACCACCAATGAACCCACGATCTACGTACGTACACTAGGCGAGCACACTAACCATTACACCACCAATGAACCCACGATCTACGTACGTACACGAGGCGAGCACACTAACCATTACACCACCAATGAACCCACGATCTACGTACGTACACGAGGCGAGCACACTAACCATTACACCACCCATGAACCCACGATCTACGTACGTACACGAGGCGAGCACACTAACCATTACACCACCCATGAACCCACGATCTACGTACGTACACGAGGCGAGCACACTAACCATTACACCACCCATGAACCCACGATCTACGTACGTACACGAGGCGAGCACACTAACCATTACACCACCAATGAACCCACGATCTACGTACGTACACGAGGCGAGCACACTAACCATTACACCACCAATGAACCCACGATCTACGTACGTACACGAGGCGAGCACACTAACCATTACACCACCAATGCGGTTTTCCCATTGATGAATAGTGCATATAATTTTAACCTGTGTATAAGCTGCTCATAAAGGCCACATTTTCAGGTTCCCTTGAGTGGCCTTTATATACAGGTTTGACTTATATTAAACAACTCATTATTTTGTAGTTAAAACTTAAATTTCATTTCAGTCCAGCTTAAAATGTAGAAATTTTATCCATTTTAAGACATTTATTTTTTAGTAAAAGTGGTTATCTTGGATTGTGAGATACATTTCATTTTGACCAACATGTTTCACATCAGAGCTTTGAATGATTTTTGGTCAAAATGGTATATTTTCAACACTTCCAGAACAAAATGCAAGTTGAGCCTTTTAAATAAATTCTATTTTTAGCTACGATGGCCATCTTGGATAGAAGGTTGGGCTGTCAGATATATTTCTGAATGAAAAGCTAATGACCGTGATAACGGATAATACCTGATGACAAAAGTATACATGTGTATGAGCAATGCATTATTGGATTTCTTCATTGATTAGGCACCAAAAGTAGGAGATGTTAATTGTATTTGTAAACATGAGCTATTGAAAATTTAATTGTTTTCATTGCAAACACATGTTCAATATTTAAATAACATGAGGAAAGAACAGAGTTTAAAGTAATATGAAATGCCAAAATCATTATTTTCAGTTTTCTAAAAATTTCTGATATATGTAAAGATTAAATATATAAAGAACGTAAACCATTCACTTTTTGAGAGCTACGATGTACATGTATAATTCGGGAGAAAACGTAATTTTATTCTGTCTTCGATAATTCTCGCTACCCGGACAATAATGCAAATCATATGCTATTGACCTCAGATTTGAACTCATTCAGTAGAGATTGTGCGCATGCTCCGTTATAGTCTTGACAGGTAACATCATTTTCGTTTCGATTTACATTCCATTATTTTCCATTCAATCCACATTAAAAATAATTTTCCCTTAGCGAAACGTTAAACAAGGATCTCTTTACCTGTAAAATAAATATATATCACCATCTATGATCTAAACCGCCGTAAATGTCTTTTAACGGCATTATGTGTATAATCAAGGACTATATAGAATCTTATATAGTCCTTGGTATAATTCAGCAAATTTCGCGGGGCCCAGTAAGGGGACACTGCATACGCAACTTGTAATTATGTTAAAACATTAGTTTTTTTATACATTAAAAATGAATACTACTTTGTTTCAAATCTATTTAAAATTTATTTGGCCCAAGAGACAAGAATGTGAAAGAAAGCACACATTCTTTATCTCATAATAATATATAGGCAAATAATTTGATTCTGAGGGGGCCTGGCAAGATTAGTCAGGTTAGAATATTTGACAGAAAATTCATTCGACACATAGTGCATGACAGGTTATAACATTGTTTACTCAGTTCAGGCCAGATTTTTTTTTAATTTTCTATGAAGCAAAGGCCAGAATTTTTTTTCCAACTTTCGGTGGCCAGATTATTTATTTTATTTACAAAAATCACAAATGATCGCGATTTTCGTCCTCAAACATGCACGAATGGTTTAATTTTTAGGGAATGTAAACATATCAAGAATATTTTTGAAGATGTTTATTTCACCAAAAACTCGTTTCATATTACCTTAAATTGACAGTAAAGGTGTTGACCAGATCGCACATTGTGCACAATCAGTAATGTCTGATTGCTGATTGGTTATCTGATAAAGATAACGAGTGACACAAATTTAATGAATGGTGCATGAACGCCCTCAAGAGACGATTGTTGATAGAGGGCAGAGTAATCATTCCAGTAAGAGGGTATGAGAAGTTGACATACATATACATCAATACTGTGTTCCCTACATCAAATATGTTTGATCAATATCAAAATTTTTCAGCTACGCAATCCTAATTTTAATGCCATTCAAAAATTGCTTAACTACACAAGCTATTGACCTGCCTATCATCCGGGCATCTTTCTACAGTGTTATTTAAGGAATATTTGAAAATTTTGAACAGGTTATATGATATAACCTGGTTTGGTGCAGCTTATGAAAAGCGTAAACTGTTCCAAACCAGGTAACCTGTTCAAAAATTTCAAATATTCCTTACAATTTTATTTTTACAACAAAATTTAATGATTTCTCCATTTTAAATACGATTATTTCACGCGACTATTTGAATTTGTTGTTGCCGAATGAATACATTGGTGACGTCACAATACCAACCCAGGTCATCAAGCATAACAAAAATTTTCTCCAGGCGGATCAGCCAATCAGATTGCAGTATTCAAATCAAATTAAACTAGTATTACTGTGAGCTGTGCTCACTAAGATATACCACCCGCTCCCCAACCTATTTCCATAACCAAAACATTACTGATTGTTCCGACCAAAAATGAAAGGGACCCTCCTCTCTTCACCGGTAAGCTGCTGATAAAATTTCAAAACATTCTGAGAAACACTGCTCAAATTATCATATGACATAGGGTAAAAATCCTATTTTCTGTCGTATCAAGTCCAATAACTCTGGAACGGCAAAAGTGAAAATCGTCAAAAATGAAAGGGATCCTCCTCTCTTCATCGGTAGCTGCTAGTAAAATTTCAAAACATTCTGAGAAACACTACTCAAATTATCATAGGACATAGGGTAAAAATCCTATTTTCCGTCATATCAAGTCCAATAACTCTGGAACGGCAAAAGTGAAAATCGTCAAGAATGAAAGGGATCCTCCTCTCTTCACTGGTAAGCTGCTGATAAAATTTCAAAACATTCTGAGAAACACTACTCAATTTATCATACGACATAGGGTAAACATTCTATTTTCCGTCATATCAAGTCCAATAACTCTGGAACGGCAAAAGTGAAAAACGTCAAAAAAGAAAGGGATCCTCCTCTCTTCACCAGTAAACAGCTGATAAAATTTTAAAAGATTCTAAGAAACACAACTCAAGTTATCGTACGACATAGGATTTGTCTACAGACGGACGGACATGGTGAAACTTCGTTGCGGGGGGGTATAATTATTACTATATATTTGTTTCGCAAAGGATAAAATTCTATGCTTTGAATAGAAATCAGAGAAAAAAATGGGGAAAGCTGTCAATTACAGCAACTGTATCTTTGTAATCTGCAATTTGCAAGACTTATATTGTTTGTTGGGTTTTGGTGTATGGTGTTCAATGCTACTTTCAACAATATTTCAGTTATATCGTGGCGGTCAGTTTTAGTGGTGGTGAAACCGGAGTACCGGGAGAAAACCACTGATTTGTCATAAGTCACTGACAAGCTTTATCACATAATGTTGTATCGAGTGTACCTTGCCATGAACGGGGTTCAAATTCACAATTTTAGTGATGATAGGCACTGATTACACAGGTAGTTGTAAATCCATCTATCATACGATCACGACGGCCCCCTATAGTCATGTATATATAACAACAACATTTTCATTTAAACCATTTATTTTCCATGTCTATGATTTTGATGATGGTGAAAAAATATCACTTGTCATTCCAACACCCATCCCATAAGCCCAATCATCCATGACAAATAAAATCTACAAATAAAGCAATGTGGTTTCCAAATAAAAAAAAACATTAAAAAAACCACAATAATACACAATAAACAAATGTACCTGAATTTTTTTTCCACAAAAGTCTCATAAACAGTGGATATTTTTTCAATTTGTCATTCATGATCTTAACATATATTAATGTATTGTCAATCACTGACATTAATGTTGTTAATCTCTGACATTAATGGTCTGTCAATCACTGATGTTAATGTTCTGTCAATCACTGACACAAATGTTTTGTCAATCACAAACATCCATGTTCTGTCAATCATTGTCATGTCAGTCACAGATGTTAATGTTCTGTCAATCACTGACAATAATGTTACATCAATCATTGACATGCCAGCCACAGATGTTAATGTTCTGTCAATCACTGACATTAATGTTGTCTGCCACTGATGTTAATGTTCTGTCAATAACTGACATTAATGTTCTGTTAATCACTGACATTAATGTTCTGTAAGATGCTGATGTTAATGTTCTATCAATCATTGACATGTCAGTCACAGATGTTAATGTTCTGTAAATCACTGATGTTAATGTTCTGTCAATCATTGACATTAATGTTCTGCCAATAACTGACATTATGGTACTTTTAAGATAAAAAAATAACCTTTTTTATATGTTCAACATAAAAAAAGAATATTGCAAATGACAAAAATTTTAAACTTTATATATAAAACTAGAGGCTCCCAGGAGCCTGTAATCGCTCACCTGGTTTTCAATTTGACATCGAAAGTTGATAGAAAATGGGGGTGTTACACATAATCTTGAAAGTGGGCCACCCAAAGATCATTTTAACTCAAATTTCTGAGCAAAAGATTTTGATGTGATTTTTATCTCATAATATTCCTAAACGGAATAAACTGGTTGAAAAAATCTCACAGAAAAACCCAGAATATATGTTAAACTACTCATTGCCATGTAGCTGCAGATAAAATTTGAGCTCATTTTGATTTGTAATAAAGCAGCAATGGACAAGTAAAGACATTTCTATTTTTGGTAACAGCCAAATTGGCTTTAATTTGGTTCAGCGGTTTCTGAGGAGAAGATTTAAATGTGATCTTTTATCAAAATATGCCTAATTTGCATAATCGGTATAAATCGGCTGAAAGAACAATTTCACAGAAAAAATCCAGAATATATGGTTAACCTACTCCTTGCTATATAGCTGCAGTTATAATTTGAGCTCATTTTGACTTATACTAAAGCAGCAATGGACAATTGAAGAAATTTCTATTTTTAGTAACAGCAGTCATCTTGAACAGAGGGTGGTCGGAACAAAAAGTAACGACACTTGATAATGACCTTGCAAGGAACATTTCTGCCAAGTATGGTTCCAATCCATCCAGTGGTTCTTGAGAAGAAGTTTGTTTTACATATTTCCCATATGTTAAATTATGTCCCCCGCTGGTGGCCATCTTGGATTTTCAATTGGTCCAAAAAGTAACAACACTTGCAGCTTGCAATGATCATTCATGACAATTTTCAATTCCATCCTCCATGTAGTATCGGAGAAGAAGATCTTTGAAATTTCAGTCTATCAGAGGCTATTATGGCCCCTGGCAGCCATATTGGATAACCGATCGGAACAAAAAGTAACAACAATTGATCAGAACCGTGTTAGGAACATTTCTGCCAAGTATGGTTCCAATCCATCCAGTGGATCTTGAGAAGAAGTTTGTTTTACATATTTCCTATAGTGTTGCTATATTAAATTATGTCCCCCGCTGGTGGCCATCTTGGATTTTCAATTGGTCCAAAAAGTAACAACACTTGGTTAGCAGCTTGCAATGATCATTCATAACAATTTTCAATTCCATCCTCCATGTAGTATCGGAGAAGAAGATCATTAAAAATTTCAACCAATCAGAGGTTTTTATGGCCCCTGGCAGCCATGTTGGATAATCGATCGTAATGAAAGTAACAACACTTCGTTAGACCATGCAAATGAACATTCCTGCCACGTTTGGTCCCATTTGCTTCAGTGGTTCTCTAGAAGAAGATTGAAATGCTTACGGATGGACGACGGACGCCAAGTGATGGCAATAGCACACCTGACCCGAAAGGTCAGGTGAGCTAAAAAAATGTAAGTCTTTTTTTTTATTTTAGATAATTAAATAAAAGTATTTAAAAAATCTATCAAATTTAATCACATCAATTCTGTTGTTTTTAAACTTTGACCTTACAGGACAAGTTGGCATACATTATTCCCTTACATTCAAACAAATGCACAGTTTCTATGGCAACCTTATGCAAACTAAAAAAAACATCAATATCACAGAATATATTTCCAACTATAAAATGTACATGGTTCTGGTTTTGTTGTGAAATAAAATGCAAAAGCATATAAACAAATACTTGACAAAATCCATCCTAAAATATCTTCCTAGATTAAGCACAAAAAAAAGAACACCTTATTTGCAGAACTTTGTTATTAAATATATAAATGGAAAAAATTACAGAAAAAAAATGCTTAACAGCATATTCAAAAATTTAATTTAAAAAATAAAGATTTAATATATTTTTAGTATTTCATTAAAAATCTGCAATCCTATACATCACAAAATTGAAAATTGCAATAAAAATTCCATAATTAATATTTAAACCAAGAAAATAAGAAAAAGTAATAACCGTTGATCAGAGACGTTTAAAACAGTATCATGTTATTTTGGACATCAAGAGATCTTCTTTGACTAGATAATAAGTACTTAATAGTACTTGTCTGACTAATACAAAATATGATTCTTTTTTAACTTGGTTAAATACCAACTGATGCTTAAATGATCCATCTAAATATCAACTGATGCTTAAATGATCCATCTAAATATCAACTGATGTTTAAATGATCCATCTAAATATCAACTGATGCTTAAATGATCCATCTAAATATCAACTGATGCTTAAATGATCCATCTAAATACCAACTGGTGTTTAAATGATCCATCTAAATACCAACTGGTGTTTAAATGATCCATCTAAATACCAACTGATGTTTAAATGATCCATCTAAATACCAACAGAGGTTGAAATGATCCATCTAAATGCTCAACCAAAAAAAAAAAAGAAGTAAAATAACACATAAGCACTAAAAAAATCATTTGTAGCCTTTTCTTTCTTCCAAATAATATCTAATATGAATGACTTTGTGAGAAATAAAATGATAACAAAATGCTAAAGTTTCCTTGTGTCAAATGAACAATATTGTATCGTTTATAAATCACAACACAAATTTTATCTCTTCTCCACATGATCTGTCACATGATGTAGCTATAAATAGTTTTGTATCACAACACTTAAATACAATGTGGTTTATCACAACACTGAAGGAACCCAGATTCCTTTCTTTTGTTCCGAAGCTATCACGGTTTTTATCTGCTGATGCATTTCAGCTATGTTCCCACCTTGAATAACAGCTGCAAAAGAGAAAAAATTAAATAAATTATTTATTAATTAATAATTTTAATCAGGTTTTTTTGCAAATTTATCGTCAGCCACATGCAGTTTCCTACTTTACATAATTAGTCATTTGTTGTACTTGTAGTTAGGTGGTGTTGCGGCCATGATTTTATAATAGTTAGATTTATCATTTGTTGTAATTGTAGGTGGTGTTGTGGCCATGATTTTATGGTAGTTAGATTTATCATTTGTTGTAATTGTAGGTGGTGTTGTGGCCATGATTTTATGGTAGTTAGATTTATCATTTGTTGTAATTGTAGGTGGCGTTATGGTCATGATTTTATGGTAGTTAGATTTATCATTTGTTGTAATTGTAGGTGGTGTTGTGGTCATGATTCTATGGTATTTAGATTTATCATTTGTTGTAATTGTAGGTAGGTGGTGTTGTGGTCATGATTCTATGGTAGTTAGATTTATCATTTGTTGTATTTTTAGGTGGGGTTGTGGTCATGATTCTATGGTAGTTAGATTTATCATTTGTTGTAATTGTAGGTAGGTGGTGTTGTGGCCATGATTCTATGGTAGTTAGATTTATCATTTGTTGTACTTGTAGGTGGTGTTGTGGTCATGATTCTATGGTAGTTAGATTTATCATTTGTTGTAATTGTAGGTGGCGTTGTGGCCATGATTCTATGGTAGTTAGATTTATCATTTGTTGTACTTGTAGGTGGCGTTGTGGTCATGATTCTATGGTAGTTAGATTTATCATTTGTTGTACTTGTAGGTAGGTGGTGTTATGGCCATGATTCTATGGTATTTAGATTTATCATTTGTTGTAATTGTAGGTGGTGTTGTGGCCATGATTCTATGGTAGCTAGATTTATCATTTGTTGTAATTGTAGGTGGCATTGTGGTCATGATTCTATGGTAGTTAGATTTATCATTTGTTGTAATTGTAGGTGGCGTTGTGGTCATGATTTTATGGTAGTTAGATTTATCATTTGTTGTAATTGTCGGTGGCGTTGTGGCCATCATTCTATGGTAGTTAGATTTATCATTTGTTGTAATTGTAGGTGGCGTTGTGGTCATGATTCTATGGTAGTTAGATTTATCATTTGTTGTAATTGTAGGTGGCGTTGTGGTCATGATTCTATGGTAGTTAGATTTATCATTTGTTGTACTTGTAGGTGGCGTTGTGGTCATGATTCTATGGTAGTTAGATTTATCATTTGTTGTACTTGTAGGTAGGTGGTGTTATGGCCATGATTCTATGGTATTTAGATTTATCATTTGTTGTAATTGTAGGTGGTGTTGTGGCCATGATTCTATGGTAGCTAGATTTATCATTTGTTGTACTTGTAGGTAGGTGGTGTTATGGCCATGATTCTATGGTATTTAGATTTATCATTTGTTGTAATTGTAGGTGGTGTTGTGGCCATGATTCTATGGTAGCTAGATTTATCATTTGTTGTAATTGTAGGTGGCATTGTGGTCATGATTCTATGGTAGTTAGATTTATCATTTGTTGTAATTGTAGGTGGCGTTGTGGTCATGATTCTATGGTAGTTAGATTTATCATTTGTTGTAATTGTCGGTGGCGTTGTGGCCATGATTCTATGGTAGTTAGATTTATCATTTGTTGTAATTGTAGGTGGCGTTGTGGTCATGATTCTATGGTAGTTAGATTTATCATTTGTTGTAATTGTAGGTGGTGTTGTAGCCATGATTCTATGGTAGTTAGATTTATCATTTGTTGTAATTGTAGGTGGCGTTGTGGTCATGATTCTATGGTAGTTAGATTTATCATTTGTTGTAATTGTAGGTGGCGTTGTAGCCATGATTCTATGGTAGTTAGATTTATCATTTGTTGTAATTGTAGGTGGTGTTGTGGCCATGATTCTATGGTAGTTAGATTTATCATTTGTTGTAATTGTAGGTGGTGTTGTAGCCATGATTCTATGGTAGTTAGATTTATCATTTGTTGTAATTGTAGGTGGTGTTGTAGCCATGATTCTATGGTAGTTAGATTTATCATTTGTTGTAATTGTAGGTGGTGTTGTGGCCATGATTCTATGGTAGTTAGATTTATCATTTGTTGTAATTGTAGGTGGCGTTATGGCCATGATTCTATGGTATTTAGATTTATCATTTGTTGTAATTGTAGGTGGCGTTGTGGCCATGATTCTATGGTAGTTAGATTTATCATTTGTTGTAATTGTAGGTGGTGTTGTGGCCATGATTCTATGGTAGCTAGATTTATCATTTGTTGTACTTGTAGGTAGGTGGTGTTATGGCCATGATTCTATGGTATTTAGATTTATCATTTGTTGTAATTGTAGGTGGTGTTGTGGCCATGATTCTATGGTAGCTAGATTTATCATTTGTTGTAATTGTAGGTGGCATTGTGGTCATGATTCTATGGTAGTTAGATTTATCATTTGTTGTAATTGTAGGTGGCGTTGTGGTCATGATTCTATGGTAGTTAGATTTATCATTTGTTGTAATTGTCGGTGGCGTTGTGGCCATGATTCTATGGTAGTTAGATTTATCATTTGTTGTAATTGTAGGTGGCGTTGTGGTCATGATTCTATGGTAGTTAGATTTATCATTTGTTGTAATTGTAGGTGGTGTTGTAGCCATGATTCTATGGTAGTTAGATTTATCATTTGTTGTAATTGTAGGTGGCGTTGTGGTCATGATTCTATGGTAGTTAGATTTATCATTTGTTGTAATTGTAGGTGGCGTTGTAGCCATGATTCTATGGTAGTTAGATTTATCATTTGTTGTAATTGTAGGTGGTGTTGTGGCCATGATTCTATGGTAGTTAGATTTATCATTTGTTGTAATTGTAGGTGGTGTTGTAGCCATGATTCTATGGTAGTTAGATTTATCATTTGTTGTAATTGTAGGTGGTGTTGTAGCCATGATTCTATGGTAGTTAGATTTATCATTTGTTGTAATTGTAGGTGGTGTTGTGGCCATGATTCTATGGTAGTTAGATTTATCATTTGTTGTAATTGTAGGTGGCGTTATGGCCATGATTCTATGGTATTTAGATTTATCATTTGTTGTAATTGTAGGTGGCGTTGTGGCCATGATTCTATGGTAGTTAGATTTATCATTTGTTGTAATTGTAGGTGGCGTTGTGGCCATGATTCTATGGTAGTTAGATTTATCATTTGTTGTAATTGTAGGTGGCGTTGTGGTCTTGATTCTATGGTAGTTAGATTTATCATTTGTTGTAATTGTAGGTAGTGTTGTGGTCATGATTCTATGGTAGTTAGATTTATCATTTGTTGTATTTGTAGGTGGGGTTGTGGTCATGATTCTATGGTAGTTAGATTTATCATTTGTTGTAATTGTAGGTGGCGTTGTGGTCATGATTCTATGGTAGTTAGATTTATCATTTGTTGTACTTGTAGGTGGTGTTGTGGTCATGATTCTATGGTAGTTAGATTTGTCATTTGTTGTAATTGTAGGTGGCGTTGTGGCCATGATTCTATGGTAGTTAGATTTATCATCTGTTGTACTTGTAGGTGGCGTTGTGGTCATGATTCTATGGTAGTTAGATTTATCATTTGTTGTACTTGTAGGTAGGTGGTGTTATGGCCATGATTCTATGGTATTTAGATTTATCATTTGTTGTAATTGTAGGTGGTGTTGTGGCCATGATTCTATGGTAGTTAGATTTATCATTTGTTGTAATTGTAGGTGGCGTTGTGGTCATGATTCTATGGTAGTTAGATTTATCAAACCGCACTGAGAAAAACACGGATTTTCAATACACCTCTTTGCATGTCAGGAGTTGTAGACCGACGAAGAACATGTGTAGACTGGGCAACAGCCTATTGTCTCCCTCTACATTATAGATGTTTGGGTTGTCCACCTTTTGTTTCTCTCATCAGCAAATTTTCGGTAAAAACATCCAAATTGTCATTACTTTTATATAGTAAAAAATATCTAAGGTATAATAATAGTTAATTTCATACTAATAATGTTATTTATAAATTCATAAAATGGCAACAGAAAAATGCTTGTAATCTTAAGGCAGAATAAATAATTTTAACATCCTTTGAATACAAAGTGAAAATTAATTCCAATATTTAAATACCGACGAGACTAGTGTTCTGTATTAATAAAAAAAAACAAGGGCAACGCAAAGCGTGGCATATCCCCTGGCCGTTAAACCCCTAAAAAGTTCAACTGTGATCTTGAAAATCAATAGGGTGCCAGATCTTTGTTAGTATTACTTGAGTACCAAGTTTGATTGAAATCCATTGAGCCATGTTGACTCTAGAGTGTTCACAAGAAATGTTACGGAAGGACGGACGGACAGTAGCATTACTATATCCCCTTTGCAACTTTGTCGGCGAGGGGACAACTATGTATAAAGTTTGGTCAAAATCCATTGAAGGATGTTGATTCTAGAGTATTCACAAGGAGGTTACGGGGTAAAAATTTGACCCTGTGACCTTGACCTTTGACCTTGAAAATCGATAGGGTTCCAGATTTTCTTAAGGACTAAGTATGTACCAAGTTTGGTCAAAATCCATTGAAAGATGTTGATTCTAGAGTGTTCACAATGATGTTGCACAGTAAAAATTAGACCCTGTGACCTTGACCTTGAAAATCAATAGGGTTCCAGACTCTCCTAAGGATTAAGTATGTACCAAGTTTGGTCAAAATCCATTGAAGGATGTTGATTCTAGAGTGTTCACAAGGATGTTATGTGGTAAAAATTTGACCTGGTGACTTTGACCTTTGACCTTGAAAATCAATAGGGTTCCAGATTTTCTTAAGGACTAAGCATGTACCAAGTTTGGTCAAAATCCATTGAAGGATGTTGATTCTAGAGTGTTCACAAGGATGTTACAGTGTAAAAATTAGACCCTATGACCTTGACCATTGACCTATGACCTTGAAAATCAATAAGGTTCCAGACTCTCCTAAGGACTAACTATGTACCAAGTTTGGTCAAAATCCATTGAAGGATGTTGATTCTAGAGTGTTCACAAGGATGCTACACGGCAACAATTTGACCCAGTGACCTTGACCTTGAAAATCAATAGGGTTCCAGATTCTCTTAAGGACTAAGTATGTACCAAGTTTGGTCAAAATCCATTGAGGGATGTTGATTCTAGAGTGTTCACAAGGATGTTACGGAAGGACAGAAGGAAGGACGGTAGCATTACTATATCCCTTCGCAACAGGTCTTACCTGAAAACTGGTGGTTGTAGTCTTTTTCAATTTTCTGGAATTTTTCAAATGTATCTTTGGCAGCTTTAGCACTTAACCTTTCTGGTAAAAACTGAGGATCACGGAGCTCCCTGAAAAAAATGAAAAAAAAAAACATTACAATAAATGAAAAGACAAAAAAAATACCACATCATCAGTACAGTTCCAAAATCCATGAAAATCGTTGAAAAAGAGGCTAAATAATAAACCTCTATCACACATTAACATGATCACTCACTCTCCTGGCTTGGTACAGGTACTTCAACATAATGGTGTAAAACTAGTCTTTTGGAACCAAACCTCCCTTTTCAGTGAAATTATGGGGTCATACAAGTGTTTTCTACATGTGTGTAAAATGTTGACCTTCACATATAACTGGGAGAGCAGTGTTGTTGTAAAGATTGCTAAGACATACTCTTGAACTGTATACATAATAAATGTAACTCATTTAATAAAATACTGACAATAAAACATGGAAATCATGAACAAATTACAACATAAAAACTCTTCAAACTTCTGAGTAAATTTTGAGTACATTCAAAGTATATCAAAATATATATTGGGTTTTTGTTTGTTTGTTTGATGGTGTTTAACACCACTTTCAACAATATTTCAGTTATATCATGGAGGTCAGTTTTATTGGTGGAGGAAACCGGAGGACCTGGAGAAAACCACCGACCTGTCGCAAGTCACTGACAAACTTTATCACATAATGTTGTACTCCTCGCCCTGATCAAGATTCGAACTCACAACATCAGTGGTTATAGGCACCGATTGCATTGGTAGTTATAAAAGTACATTCAAAGTATATCAATATATATTTATTGGGAGGAGGATTCTTTCTCCGAATTACCAACAGTTTGGTAGTTAATGGAGTCTGACATATTGTTTTTAAAGTATGCTTTACACTCGTTTTTCAGCTTTGTATTAATGACTAGATATTTTACAGGTTAAATATTTTGTATCATATAATCTGCTGTCTCTTAATCTAACTATAATTCTTGGCAAGTCATCAATACCTGTGGACCAAAATTTGAATTAAATTTATTACATTAGTCACTGCTCAATTCTTTTTCCTATTTGTATTATCAATAACTGCTAATATTTTGGTGTACTGGAGGCCTAAAATACATGAATTTCTGAAAAGATTAAGTCCACTTTAGAAAATAATTTTCGACAAAAAATGAAGAAAAAACTGAAATAGAGGGATTGGTTCAGTAATTTTGTCATTTGCTAGATTCTCACACTCATTTTTTTTCTAAAGCAAACAAACTGAAATTAGTTTTAAAACTGAAGAAAAACATGTCTACACAGTGCTGAGAAGTCTGTATAACTACACTGGACAACTTTAACATAAATCTACTGGCAATAAATGTGAAGCCAATGTAAGTTGGTATGGTTGATTGTAATAAAATATGTCTTGAAAAAAAAACTTTACCCAGAAAACGATTCAAAAACTTACCTCAACTGCTTGCCTGATTTGTGTCTAGCAAATACGACAATAGGATATATACGTTGTCTGTGAAGTCGTTCTATAGACGATGGACTTCCATTTAGTAGGCAGTGCATGCCCTGCAAAAAAACAAAATGGCTTCTTCAGTTTCTACACTTACAAAATGTGCAGAGCTCCAGATAATTTTCAAGTCCAAAGGGTAATTACCCTCTACTTTTGAAAATGATGCGTATTTGCATATTTCCTTTGCACTGTTGTACTCTCTACTTCAGAAAAGATTGCTTACATGTACACTTTTAAAATTATGTTGGACACAAGTGTTATTCAATAAACACAGGATGCAAGTGAAATGTATATCTCTGTTTAATTTGACACGATTGTGTCATGTTTATTAATAAAATGTTGTAAATATTTTGTTTTTTGCTCGTCGACTTCGGCAGTTTTCACAGCCGTGTTGATAATGTCATCAATTATTCCTTTAAATATACTGTCACTAGACACAGATGAAACTGTCAGGAACTTTTAAAAAAGTATATAATTTTCCGTAGCACACTTATTCATGTTCTTGCTCATTTTCAACATGTTCCCAAATTCACTTTCGTTTTAGTTCTTAACTAAACCGCATTTATTTGTAATATTGACCGCGATAGAATGATTTATCCTAAACATCCAATCAGATCTCTTTTGACATCGATGCTTAGAAAGGCAAACATTTGGTACCCCTCGGATGTATACACTTTCTCTTTCGAAAAGTATAAAGAGAAGTAATTACGGGGAATTTCTCAAAGTCAAAAATGTATTGTTTATGTACACGATGTATTATCGTCAACAGCGTACAAGTACGCTCCGAATTTGGAAAGTTTGCTTACACAGCAATATGTATGCGTAAATGTACACTCTGATCTGATAATACATGCGTTTTTACTCGTTTTCATTGCGTAAAAAACGCAAATACGCAGCTTATCTGGAGCTCTGAATGTGGATTTCTTTTTCTGTTTATTAATATATTTCATCACAATATTTTTCAATTTATATAAGGTCAACCATAAAAATATATATAGGTTTGCTGTGTTTCTGACCCATCAACCAAAATTAGCCCAAACAAAAACAATTTATAAGGATTTCATTTCTTTTTAGTGTTTTTAAACATGTTCTTATAACAAAAAAATGTTTCTTTTTTGGACTCTTTAAAGAAACACATTAAATTGCCTTCTTTCCTATTAACTTCTTAAATTGTGGGTAGAGAAACAAAAAACTCACTATTTTTTAAACATGGTCCAAGACTAATAAAATTATTTGAGTGGTATTTATCTATAAGAACAATGTTTTCGAAATTTCCATCTTTTTTCCAACAATCTCACCAAAATGTCCCTTATACAGACAAACCTGCCCATATGGTCATCTTTATTGAACAGTCACCTTTTTAGACCTGTCATGGAAATTTTAATAGGAATTGAACCTCTTTTAAGAGGCCATCTGTCATAAAAGACCACTTTTTCTTTATATTAAAGGTGATCTGTTAATACAGGATTGACTGTATGTTTTTAATTTTGTATCTATATGTGTATGTGAATATACATTGTAACTATACAATCTATTTATACCAAACACAATTTATCACAAATTATAGATTATTTGGCTTTCCAATCTTTTGATTTTGAGCATACCTGATAAATTTGATATCTACATTTTTATTATCTCCATAGTAACCAGCTTAGATACTCTTTTTCCTTACCTTGTCACTTATTTCACCAATACTTGTTACACGAATACAAACAAAATGGTCATCTTCCATCCAGTAATCTATATAGGAACCATCGGCTAAACCTTGCTCCATTACCTGAACAGAGGCTTGCATCACAGCTAAAAATAGAATATTTGTTATGATGAAAATAGGAGTGAGTGAGTGATTGTTGCTTAATGCCAATTCAGCAATTTGTTTTTGAACAAGTTGATTTTCAATGAGATGATGATGAGGTCCGCTTTGTTCTAAACCAACACGCTGAGTAGCATTTTTATAGTGCTAGCTCACTGAAACAACAGTCTGTGGGTACACATGTCGCTCCACTCGGACACATTATTCTGATTCCGAGCTGACCAGTATTTGCTCTTGCTCCTTAATGCTGTGTGTTTAGCGGAGAAACAACAAATACCAATTTTATAGTCTTTGGTTTGACCTGACCCGGGCTTGAACCCATGATGTACCGCACTCGAGGCGAACACACTAACCATTATGCCACCGATGCAGTTATATGATGAAAATAACATTTCTGCACATCATATCTTTAACAAATATAAAATACTGTACTTTTATGTGTATTGGGCTTTATTGCATTATACTATAAACCAATCCATCTTTTAAACAAAAACAATGATTCACATTTGTTATATACTGAACAGGATTTGAACTTTTTTTTAAAGAAATTAATTTTATTGCAGATTTTTTTTTTTTGTGAACTTCAATAAAAATTTTAAGGAAGGATTTTGTGCTCAATTTTTCAAATTTATAAATAAATGACATGATACCTGGTTGACAAGCAAGATATTTATCTGGTGATTCTGAAGCTAGTTTGTTGATCAGTGGATCTGACAAGGGAGCTAATAAAATCACAGGTCGAATCTTCTTATCTGCAAAATAAAAAAAATAATACAAAAAGTGTTACAGCCAGGTCTTATTATCATCAACACAATTTTTTGTTTTGTTTTCTTATCAAACTCATCATAGTAAAGATATTGTCTTGTTGAAATAGCTGTTAACAGCTTAATTTATTACATCTGATAATTCAAATATTCCTTGGTTAATTCAAAATAATTTAATTTGATTTGAATACTGTAATCTGATTGGCTGATCTGCCTTGAGAAAATTTTGGTTATACTTGATAACCTGGGTTGGTAATGTGACGTCACCAATGTATTCATTCGCCAACGACAAATTCAAATAGTCACATGAAATAATCGTGATAAAAATCGAGGAATCATTAAATTATAAGGAATATTTGAAATTTTTGAACAGGTTATACTTAACCTGGTTTGGAACAGCTTATGCTTTTCATGAACCACTTTGCGATCTATTAATCATAAACTGCCCCAAACCAGGTATATCGTATAACCTGTTAAAAAATTTCAAATATTCCTTAAGTAAAATCGGTGGGCTTAAATTTGATACAACTAGATGTGTCGGAATGACACGAATGTCCCCGCCGTGAATATTAAGGAGGCTCGCAAATGTTTCACCCTTTTTTAATTCCCTCAGTTATAGGCTAAGAATAACAAACTATTGTTTAAAATCTGTATCCTCAAGTCTCCTTAAATACACAAGATGTATTCAAGGAAACAATATTTCCTAAATATTTGGCCAAAATCTCAAATCATAGTGAAATAAAGTGGTGACAACTAAATATTTGGCCAAAATTTCAAATCATAGTGAAATAAAGTGGTGACAACTAAATATTTGGCCAAATTTCAAAGTCCAAGGGCCATAACTCGGCCAAATATCATTGGACCGGAACGAAATGTAAATTTGATCTGTAACTCATCATTATACACTCCTAAGCCAAAAATCAAGTCAATATCTCCAAGCAGAGCGAAAAAAAGTGGTGACAACTAAATATTTGGCCAAATTCCAAAGTCCAAGGGCCATAACTCGACCAAAAATCAATGGACTGGAACGAAACGTACGCTTGATCTGTAACTTATCATTATACACCCACATACCAAATATCAAGTCAATATCTCCAAGCATAGTGATAAAAAGTGGTGACAACTGTTTTATTTCGGAATTACGGAATGACGGACATGGGTAACAACACTATATGTCCCGGCCACTATGCCTACATCATTGTTTACATCACAATTGATATATTATATTATATTTATAGATACTTGATTTTTTTTATGAAATACATGTACATTGAATCCTCTCTTAACTCAACCCTGAATTAAACAGAATACCACATAACAGAGCTTTACACATAGCCCCAATGTAGGAATTCTTTAATAATTTAACCTGTATAAAACAAACACCTATTTATTCTGAACACAAAAGTAGCTCCCAGGGAGGTTCAGTTTAAACATGTTTCACTATATATGTTGTAATGTATACAATTATCTTATGATATCTTACAGTGGTAAGTAGTAATGTATACAATTATCTTATGATATCTTACAGTGGTAAGTATTTTTTAATATCTGTTAACATGTTACCATAGTAATACTTACATTCAATTCTTTCTATTTTGGTGTAGGTGTAAACAGAAACTTCTGAAAAAATAGATATAAAACATTGAAAATTTAAACAAATTTACCAGTAATAAAAAAAGATTTCTCTAAATTTAGTCTGACAAACAATTTTATAAGAAAGAATGCAAAAATATGGCAAAATTTTCCTAGAGATTTAATTTGATTACAGCAAGAAATATAAATAATGTTTGTGTGTGTTTCAGCAATTTTTCACAAATATTGGGGAAAGACAAGGAAACCCCAACACATGGGTAGATGTCAAGAAATCTCAACACTCGAGGCTGGTATCAGGGGAGGGAACTAATGTCAGTGATGTTAATTTTAGGTTTGTGGTCCGAAAAATAAATAACCATAACCACTCAACAACCCATGCTCTTTAAAAGATAAATAGTCAATCTCAATGTAAAATACCCTTTGCTAATTTTACACTTGGCCTCAAAAGGCTAAAAAAAAGGACACGACACTGGTTCTAAATGTTGTCAACTACATGGTCCACAAATCAACAGAATTATGGAATAATCAAAATCTTTCTTTAATCTTGACAAATGATCTTGTTGCCGATGTACACTCACCATCTAACTGTGGGACCGAGTCACTGTTTAAAAATGCCTCTGAGAATGATGTAAATTCTCTAATTAACTCACCATCTAACTGTGGGACAGAGTCACTGTTTAAAGATGCCTCTGAGAATGATGTAAATTCTCTAATTAACTCACCATCTAACTGTGGGACCGAGTCACTGTTTAAAGAAGCCTCTGAGAATGATGTAAATTCTCTAATTAACTCACCATCTAACTGTGGGACCGAGTCACTGTTTAAAGATGCCTCTGAGAATGATGTAAATTCTCTAATTAACTCACCATCTAACTGTGGGACTGAGTCACTGTTTAAAGAAGCCTCTGAGAATGATGTAAATTCTCTAATTAACTCACCATCTAACTGTGGGACCGAGTCACTGTTTAAAGATGCCTCTGAGAATGATGTAAATTCTCTAATTAACTCACCATCTAGCTGTGGGACCGAGTCACTGTTTAAAGAAGCCTCTGAGAATGATGTAAATTCTCTAATTAACTCACCATCTAGCTGTGGGACCGAGTCACTGTTTAAAGATGCCTCTGAGAATGATGTAAATTCTCTAATTAACTCACCATCTAGCTGTGGGACCGAGTCACTGTTTAAAGAAGCCTCTGAGAATGATGTAAATTCTCTAATTAACTCACCATCTAACTGTGGGACAGAGTCACTGTTTAAAGATGCCTCTGAGAATGATGTAAATTCTCTAATTAACTCACCATCTAGCTGTGGGACCGAGTCACTGTTTAAAGAAGCCTCTGAGAATGATGTAAATTCTCTAATTAACTCACCATCTAACTGTGGGACAGAGTCACTGTTTAAAGATGCCTCTGAGAATGATGTAAATTCTCTAATTAACTCACCATCTAACTGTGGGACTGAGTCACTGTTTAAAGATGCCTCTGAGAATGATGTAAATTCTCTAATTAACTCACCATCTAACTGTGGGACCGAGTCACTGTTTAAAGAAGCCTCTGAGAATGATGTAAATTCTCTAATTAACTCACCATCTAACTGTGGGACCGAGTCACTGTTTAAAGATGCCTCTGAGAATGATGTAAATTCTCTAATTAACTCACCATCTAACTGTGGGACAGAGTCACTGTTTAAAGATGCCTCTGAGAATGATGTAAATTCTCTAATTAACTCACCATCTAACTGTGGGACTGAGTCACTGTTTAAAGATGCCTCTGAGAATGATGTAAATTCTCTACTGTCTTTGGAATTGTTTCTTTTGTGCTGCTTCCTTCTATGTAGAAAGCTCCGTCTAACATTCCCAGATCCCCGTCTCGTTGATCCCTTCAAATCTTCAAACTCATTCTCTGACTGACTACGTTTTAAATTAAAATTATCCTCTAATCTGAAACAGGTAATAGATAATTTATTAATTTCTCTTTCTTATGTCAAATCATGTATTAAAGCTTATTATATTTATCAGCAACTCTTTATTTGGGGGTTAGGGTTATGGTGTTTAACGTCACTTTCAACAATATTTCATTTATGTCGTGGAGGTCAGTTTCATTGGTGGAGGAAACTAGAATATCCAGAGAAAACCAACAACCTGTCTCAAGTCACTGACAAAATTTATTACATAATGCTGTATCTAGTTCACCTCGCCATGAGCAGGATTCGAACTCACAACTTTTTTGGTGATAGGCACTGATTACACAGGTAATTGCAAAACCAACTACCATATGATCACGAAGGCCCCTCTTTATTTGGTGTACAAAACAATGTTCCTTACAATTTTATTTTTACAACAAAATTTAATGATTTCTCCATTTTAAATACGATTATTTCACGCGACTATTTGAATTTGTTGTTGCCGAATGAATACATTGGTGACGTCACAATACCAACCCAGGTCATCAAGCATAACAAAAATTTTCTCCAGGCGGATCAGCCAATCAGATTGCAGTATTCAAATCAAATTAAACTAGTATTACTGTGAGCTGTGCTCACTAAGATATACCACCCGCTCCCCAACCAAGTTCATCCATTATAATCAATGGTTCAGCGTTTCCTCCACAAACAAGTCTGGTAGTCAAGATATAGCTTCAAAATTGTTACCAGTGACGATAAACACCAATAACTCTAACACAAAATTACATTGTTTTGTACACCAAATAAAGAGGGGCCTTCGTGATCATATGGTAGTTGGTTTTGCAATTACCTGTGTAATCAGTGCCTATCACCAAAAAAGTTGTGAGTTCGAATCCTGCTCATGGCGAGGTGAACTAGATACAGCATTATGTAATAAATTTTGTCAGTGACTTGAGACAGGTTGTTGGTTTTCTCTGGATATTCTAGTTTCCTCCACCAATGAAACTGACCTCCACGACATAAATGAAATATTGTTGAAAGTGACGTTAAACACCATAACCCTAACCCCCAAATAAAGAGTTGCTGATAAATATAATAAGCTTTAATACATGATTTGACATAAGAAAGAGAAATTAATAAATTATCTATTACCTGTTTCAGATTAGAGGATAATTTTAATTTAAAACGTAGTCAGTCAGAGAATGAGTTTGAAGATTTGAAGGGATCAACGAGACGGGGATCTGGGAATGTTAGACGGAGCTTTCTACATAGAAGGAAGCAGCACAAAAGAAACAATTCCAAAGACAGTAGAGAATTTACATCATTCTCAGAGGCATCTTTAAACAGTGACTCAGTCCCACAGTTAGATGGTGAGTTAATTAGAGAATTTACATCATTCTCAGAGGCATCTTTAAACAGTGACTCTGTCCCACAGTTAGATGGTGAGTTAATTAGAGAATTTACATCATTCTCAGAGGCATCTTTAAACAGTGACTCGGTCCCACAGTTAGATGGTGAGTTAATTAGAGAATTTACATCATTCTCAGAGGCTTCTTTAAACAGTGACTCGGTCCCACAGTTAGATGGTGAGTTAATTAGAGAATTTACATCATTCTCAGAGGCATCTTTAAACAGTGACTCAGTCCCACAGTTAGATGGTGAGTTAATTAGAGAATTTACATCATTCTCAGAGGCATCTTTAAACAGTGACTCGGTCCCACAGTTAGATGGTGAGTTAATTAGAGAATTTACATCATTCTCAGAGGCTTCTTTAAACAGTGACTCGGTCCCACAGCTAGATGGTGAGTTAATTAGAGAATTTACATCATTCTCAGAGGCATCTTTAAACAGTGACTCTGTCCCACAGTTAGATGGTGAGTTAATTAGAGAATTTACATCATTCTCAGAGGCTTCTTTAAACAGTGACTCGGTCCCACAGCTAGATGGTGAGTTAATTAGAGAATTTACATCATTCTCAGAGGCATCTTTAAACAGTGACTCGGTCCCACAGCTAGATGGTGAGTTAATTAGAGAATTTACATCATTCTCAGAGGCTTCTTTAAACAGTGACTCGGTCCCACAGCTAGATGGTGAGTTAATTAGAGAATTTACATCATTCTCAGAGGCATCTTTAAACAGTGACTCGGTCCCACAGTTAGATGGTGAGTTAATTAGAGAATTTACATCATTCTCAGAGGCTTCTTTAAACAGTGACTCAGTCCCACAGTTAGATGGTGAGTTAATTAGAGAATTTACATCATTCTCAGAGGCATCTTTAAACAGTGACTCGGTCCCACAGTTAGATGGTGAGTTAATTAGAGAATTTACATCATTCTCAGAGGCTTCTTTAAACAGTGACTCGGTCCCACAGTTAGATGGTGAGTTAATTAGAGAATTTACATCATTCTCAGAGGCATCTTTAAACAGTGACTCTGTCCCACAGTTAGATGGTGAGTTAATTAGAGAATTTACATCATTCTCAGAGGCATTTTTAAACAGTGACTCGGTCCCACAGTTAGATGGTGAGTGTACATCGGCAACAAGATCATTTGTCAAGATTAAAGAAAGATTTTGATTATTCCATAATTCTGTTGATTTGTGGACCATGTAGTTGACAACATTTAGAACCAGTGTCGTGTCCTTTTTTTTAGCCTTTTGAGGCCAAGTGTAAAATTAGCAAAGGGTATTTTACATTGAGATTGACTATTTATCTTTTAAAGAGCATGGGTTGTTGAGTGGTTATGGTTATTTATTTTTCGGACCACAAACCTAAAATTAACATCACTGACATTAGTTCCCTCCCCTGATACCAGCCTCGAGTGTTGAGATTTCTTGACATCTACCCATGTGTTGGGGTTTCCTTGTCTTTCCCCAATATTTGTGAAAAATTGCTGAAACACACACAAACATTATTTATATTTCTTGCTGTAATCAAATTAAATCTCTAGGAAAATTTTGCCATATTTTTGCATTCTTTCTTATAAAATTGTTTGTCAGACTAAATTTAGAGAAATCTTTTTTTATTACTGGTAAATTTGTTTAAATTTTCAATGTTTTATATCTATTTTTTCAGAAGTTTCTGTTTACACCTACACCAAAATAGAAAGAATTGAATGTAAGTATTACTATGGTAACATGTTAACAGATATTAAAAAATACTTACCACTGTAAGATATCATAAGATAATTGTATACATTACTACTTACCACTGTAAGATATCATAAGATAATTGTATACATTACAACATATATAGTGAAACATGTTTAAACTGAACCTCCCTGGGAGCTACTTTTGTGTTCAGAATAAATAGGTGTTTGTTTTATACAGGTTAAATTATTAAAGAATTCCTACATTGGGGCTATGTGTAAAGCTCTGTTATGTGGTATTCTGTTTAATTCAGGGTTGAGTTAAGAGAGGATTCAATGTACATGTATTTCATAAAAAAAATCAAGTATCTATAAATATAATATAATATATCAATTGTGATGTAAACAATGATGTAGGCATAGTGGCCGGGACATATAGTGTTGTTACCCATGTCCGTCATTCCGTAATTCCGAAATAAAACAGTTGTCACCACTTTTTATCACTATGCTTGGAGATATTGACTTGATATTTGGTATGTGGGTGTATAATGATAAGTTACAGATCAAGCGTACGTTTCGTTCCAGTCCATTGATTTTTGGTCGAGTTATGGCCCTTGGACTTTGGAATTTGGCCAAATATTTAGTTGTCACCACTTTTTTTCGCTCTGCTTGGAGATATTGACTTGATTTTTGGCTTAGGAGTGTATAATGATGAGTTACAGATCAAATTTACATTTCGTTCCGGTCCAATGATATTTGGCCGAGTTATGGCCCTTGGACTTTGAAATTTGGCCAAATATTTAGTTGTCACCACTTTATTTCACTATGATTTGAAATTTTGGCCAAATATTTAGTTGTCACCACTTTATTTCACTATGATTTGAGATTTTGGCCAAATATTTAGGAAATATTGTTTCCTTGAATACATCTTGTGTATTTAAGGAGACTTGAGGATACAGATTTTAAACAATAGTTTGTTATTCTTAGCCTATAACTGAGGGAATTAAAAAAGGGTGAAACATTTGCGAGCCTCCTTAATATTCACGGCGGGGACATTCGTGTCATTCCGACACATCTAGTTGTATCAAATTTAAGCCCACCGATTTTACTTAAGGAATATTTGAAATTTTTTAACAGGTTATACGATATACCTGGTTTGGGGCAGTTTATGATTAATAGATCGCAAAGTGGTTCATGAAAAGCATAAGCTGTTCCAAACCAGGTTAAGTATAACCTGTTCAAAAATTTCAAATATTCCTTATAATTTAATGATTCCTCGATTTTTATCACGATTATTTCATGTGACTATTTGAATTTGTCGTTGGCGAATGAATACATTGGTGACGTCACATTACCAACCCAGGTTATCAAGTATAACCAAAATTTTCTCAAGGCAGATCAGCCAATCAGATTACAGTATTCAAATCAAATTAAATTATTTTGAATTAACCAAGGAATATTTGAATTATCAGATGTAATAAATTAAGCTGTTAACAGCTATTTCAACAAGACAATATCTTTACTATGATGAGTTTGATAAGAAAACAAAACAAAAAATTGTGTTGATGATAATAAGACCTGGCTGTAACACTTTTTGTATTATTTTTTTTATTTTGCAGATAAGAAGATTCGACCTGTGATTTTATTAGCTCCCTTGTCAGATCCACTGATCAACAAACTAGCTTCAGAATCACCAGATAAATATCTTGCTTGTCAACCAGGTATCATGTCATTTATTTATAAATTTGAAAAATTGAGCACAAAATCCTTCCTTAAAATTTTTATTGAAGTTCACAAAAAAAAAAAATCTGCAATAAAATTAATTTCTTTAAAAAAAAGTTCAAATCCTGTTCAGTATATAACAAATGTGAATCATTGTTTTTGTTTAAAAGATGGATTGGTTTATAGTATAATGCAATAAAGCCCAATACACATAAAAGTACAGTATTTTATATTTGTTAAAGATATGATGTGCAGAAATGTTATTTTCATCATATAACTGCATCGGTGGCATAATGGTTAGTGTGTTCGCCTCGAGTGCGGTACATCATGGGTTCAAGCCCGGGTCAGGTCAAACCAAAGACTATAAAATTGGTATTTGTTGTTTCTCCGCTAAACACACAGCATTAAGGAGCAAGAGCAAATACTGGTCAGCTCGGAATCAGAATAATGTGTCCGAGTGGAGCGACATGTGTACCCACAGACTGTTGTTTCAGTGAGCTAGCACTATAAAAATGCTACTCAGCGTGTTGGTTTAGAACAAAGCGGACCTCATCATCATCTCATTGAAAATCAACTTGTTCAAAAACAAATTGCTGAATTGGCATTAAGCAACAATCACTCACTCACTCCTATTTTCATCATAACAAATATTCTATTTTTAGCTGTGATGCAAGCCTCTGTTCAGGTAATGGAGCAAGGTTTAGCCGATGGTTCCTATATAGATTACTGGATGGAAGATGACCATTTTGTTTGTATTCGTGTAACAAGTATTGGTGAAATAAGTGACAAGGTAAGGAAAAAGAGTATCTAAGCTGGTTACTATGGAGATAATAAAAATGTAGATATCAAATTTATCAGGTATGCTCAAAATCAAAAGATTGGAAAGCCAAATAATCTATAATTTGTGATAAATTGTGTTTGGTATAAATAGATTGTATAGTTACAATGTATATTCACATACACATATAGATACAAAATTAAAAACATACAGTCAATCCTGTATTAACAGATCACCTTTAATATAAAGAAAAAGTGGTCTTTTATGACAGATGGCCTCTTAAAAGAGGTTCAATTCCTATTAAAATTTCCATGACAGGTCTAAAAAGGTGACTGTTCAATAAAGATGACCATATGGGCAGGTTTGTCTGTATAAGGGACATTTTGGTGAGATTGTTGGAAAAAAGATGGAAATTTCGAAAACATTGTTCTTATAGATAAATACCACTCAAATAATTTTATTAGTCTTGGACCATGTTTAAAAAATAGTGAGTTTTTTGTTTCTCTACCCACAATTTAAGAAGTTAATAGGAAAGAAGGCAATTTAATGTGTTTCTTTAAAGAGTCCAAAAAAGAAACATTTTTTTGTTATAAGAACATGTTTAAAAACACTAAAAAGAAATGAAATCCTTATAAATTGTTTTTGTTTGGGCTAATTTTGGTTGATGGGTCAGAAACACAGCAAACCTATATATATTTTTATGGTTGACCTTATATAAATTGAAAAATATTGTGATGAAATATATTAATAAACAGAAAAAGAAATCCACATTCAGAGCTCCAGATAAGCTGCGTATTTGCGTTTTTTACGCAATGAAAACGAGTAAAAACGCATGTATTATCAGATCAGAGTGTACATTTACGCATACATATTGCTGTGTAAGCAAACTTTCCAAATTCGGAGCGTACTTGTACGCTGTTGACGATAATACATCGTGTACATAAACAATACATTTTTGACTTTGAGAAATTCCCCGTAATTACTTCTCTTTATACTTTTCGAAAGAGAAAGTGTATACATCCGAGGGGTACCAAATGTTTGCCTTTCTAAGCATCGATGTCAAAAAAGATCTGATTGGATGTTTAGGATAAATCATTCTATCGCGGTCAATATTACAAATAAATGCGGTTTAGTTAAGAACTAAAACGAAAGTGAATTTGGGAACATGTTGAAAATGAGCAAGAACATGAATAAGTGTGCTACGGAAAATTATATACTTTTTTAAAAGTTCCTGACAGTTTCATCTGTGTCTAGTGACAGTATATTTAAAGGAATAATTGATGACATTATCAACACGGCTGTGAAAACTGCCGAAGTCGACGAGCAAAAAACAAAATATTTACAACATTTTATTAATAAACATGACACAATCGTGTCAAATTAAACAGAGATATACATTTCACTTGCATCCTGTGTTTATTGAATAACACTTGTGTCCAACATAATTTTAAAAGTGTACATGTAAGCAATCTTTTCTGAAGTAGAGAGTACAACAGTGCAAAGGAAATATGCAAATACGCATCATTTTCAAAAGTAGAGGGTAATTACCCTTTGGACTTGAAAATTATCTGGAGCTCTGCACATTTTGTAAGTGTAGAAACTGAAGAAGCCATTTTGTTTTTTTGCAGGGCATGCACTGCCTACTAAATGGAAGTCCATCGTCTATAGAACGACTTCACAGACAACGTATATATCCTATTGTCGTATTTGCTAGACACAAATCAGGCAAGCAGTTGAGGTAAGTTTTTGAATCGTTTTCTGGGTAAAGTTTTTTTTTCAAGACATATTTTATTACAATCAACCATACCAACTTACATTGGCTTCACATTTATTGCCAGTAGATTTATGTTAAAGTTGTCCAGTGTAGTTATACAGACTTCTCAGCACTGTGTAGACATGTTTTTCTTCAGTTTTAAAACTAATTTCAGTTTGTTTGCTTTAGAAAAAAAATGAGTGTGAGAATCTAGCAAATGGCAAAATTACTGAACCAATCCCTCTATTTCAGTTTTTTCTTCATTTTTTGTCGAAAATTATTTTCTAAAGTGGACTTAATCTTTTCAGAAATTCATGTATTTTAGGCCTCCAGTACACCAAAATATTAGCAGTTATTGATAATACAAATAGGAAAAAGAATTGAGCAGTGACTAATGTAATAAATTTAATTCAAATTTTGGTCCACAGGTATTGATGACTTGCCAAGATTTATAGTTAGATTAAGAGACAGCAGATTATATGATACAAAATATTTAACCTGTAAAATATCTAGTCATTAATACAAAGCTGAAAAACGAGTGTAAAGCATACTTTAAAAACAATATGTCAGACTCCATTAACTACCAAACTGTTGGTAATTCGGAGAAAGAATCCTCCTCCCAATAAATATATATTGATATACTTTGAATGTACTTTTATAACTACCAATGCAATCGGTGCCTATAACCACTGATGTTGTGAGTTCGAATCTTGATCAGGGCGAGGAGTACAACATTATGTGATAAAGTTTGTCAGTGACTTGCGACAGGTCGGTGGTTTTCTCCAGGTCCTCCGGTTTCCTCCACCAATAAAACTGACCTCCATGATATAACTGAAATATTGTTGAAAGTGGTGTTAAACACCATCAAACAAACAAACAAAAACCCAATATATATTTTGATATACTTTGAATGTACTCAAAATTTACTCAGAAGTTTGAAGAGTTTTTATGTTGTAATTTGTTCATGATTTCCATGTTTTATTGTCAGTATTTTATTAAATGAGTTACATTTATTATGTATACAGTTCAAGAGTATGTCTTAGCAATCTTTACAACAACACTGCTCTCCCAGTTATATGTGAAGGTCAACATTTTACACACATGTAGAAAACACTTGTATGACCCCATAATTTCACTGAAAAGGGAGGTTTGGTTCCAAAAGACTAGTTTTACACCATTATGTTGAAGTACCTGTACCAAGCCAGGAGAGTGAGTGATCATGTTAATGTGTGATAGAGGTTTATTATTTAGCCTCTTTTTCAACGATTTTCATGGATTTTGGAACTGTACTGATGATGTGGTATTTTTTTTGTCTTTTCATTTATTGTAATGTTTTTTTTTTTCATTTTTTTCAGGGAGCTCCGTGATCCTCAGTTTTTACCAGAAAGGTTAAGTGCTAAAGCTGCCAAAGATACATTTGAAAAATTCCAGAAAATTGAAAAAGACTACAACCACCAGTTTTCAGGTAAGACCTGTTGCGAAGGGATATAGTAATGCTACCGTCCTTCCTTCTGTCCTTCCGTAACATCCTTGTGAACACTCTAGAATCAACATCCCTCAATGGATTTTGACCAAACTTGGTACATACTTAGTCCTTAAGAGAATCTGGAACCCTATTGATTTTCAAGGTCAAGGTCACTGGGTCAAATTGTTGCCGTGTAGCATCCTTGTGAACACTCTAGAATCAACATCCTTCAATGGATTTTGACCAAACTTGGTACATACTTAGTCCTTAGGAGAGTCTGGAACCTTATTGATTTTCAAGGTCATAGGTCAATGGTCAAGGTCATAGGGTCTAATTTTTACACTGTAACATCCTTGTGAACACTCTAGAATCAACATCCTTCAATGGATTTTGACCAAACTTGGTACATGCTTAGTCCTTAAGAAAATCTGGAACCCTATTGATTTTCAAGGTCAAAGGTCAAAGTCACCAGGTCAAATTTTTACCACATAACATCCTTGTGAACACTCTAGAATCAACATCCTTCAATGGATTTTGACCAAACTTGGTACATACTTAATCCTTAGGAGAGTCTGGAACCCTATTGATTTTCAAGGTCAAGGTCACAGGGTCTAATTTTTACTGTGTAACATCATTGTGAACACTCTAGAATCAACATCTTTCAATGGATTTTGACCAAACTTGGTACATACTTAGTCCTTAAGAAAATCTGGAACCCTATCGATTTTCAAGGTCAAAGGTCAAGGTCACAGGGTCAAATTTTTACCCCGTAACCTCCTTGTGAATACTCTAGAATCAACATCCTTCAATGGATTTTGACCAAACTTTATACATAGTTGTCCCCTCGCCGACAAAGTTGCAAAGGGGATATAGTAATGCTACTGTCCGTCCGTCCTTCCGTAACATTTCTTGTGAACACTCTAGAGTCAACATGGCTCAATGGATTTCAATCAAACTTGGTACTCAAGTAATACTAACAAAGATCTGGCACCCTATTGATTTTCAAGATCACAGTTGAACTTTTTAGGGGTTTAACGGCCAGGGGATATGCCACGCTTTGCGTTGCCCTTGTTTTTTTTATTAATACAGAACACTAGTCTCGTCGGTATTTAAATATTGGAATTAATTTTCACTTTGTATTCAAAGGATGTTAAAATTATTTATTCTGCCTTAAGATTACAAGCATTTTTTTGTTGCCATTTTATGAATTTATAAATAACATTATTAGTATGAAATTAACTATTATTATACCTTAGATATTTTTTACTATATAAAAGTAATGACAATTTGGATGTTTTTACCGAAAATTTGCTGATGAGAGAAACAAAAGGTGGACAACCCAAACATCTATAATGTAGAGGGAGACAATAGGCTGTTGCCCAGTCTACACATGTTCTTCGTCGGTCTACAACTCCTGACATGCAAAGAGGTGTATTGAAAATCCGTGTTTTTCTCAGTGCGGTTTGATAAATCTAACTACCATAGAATCATGACCACAACGCCACCTACAATTACAACAAATGATAAATCTAACTACCATAGAATCATGGCCACAACACCACCTACAATTACAACAAATGATAAATCTAAATACCATAGAATCATGGCCATAACACCACCTACCTACAAGTACAACAAATGATAAATCTAACTACCATAGAATCATGACCACAACGCCACCTACAAGTACAACAGATGATAAATCTAACTACCATAGAATCATGGCCACAACGCCACCTACAATTACAACAAATGACAAATCTAACTACCATAGAATCATGACCACAACACCACCTACAAGTACAACAAATGATAAATCTAACTACCATAGAATCATGACCACAACGCCACCTACAATTACAACAAATGATAAATCTAACTACCATAGAATCATGACCACAACCCCACCTACAAATACAACAAATGATAAATCTAACTACCATAGAATCATGACCACAACACTACCTACAATTACAACAAATGATAAATCTAACTACCATAGAATCAAGACCACAACGCCACCTACAATTACAACAAATGATAAATCTAACTACCATAGAATCATGGCCACAACGCCACCTACAATTACAACAAATGATAAATCTAACTACCATAGAATCATGGCCACAACGCCACCTACAATTACAACAAATGATAAATCTAAATACCATAGAATCATGGCCATAACGCCACCTACAATTACAACAAATGATAAATCTAACTACCATAGAATCATGGCCACAACACCACCTACAATTACAACAAATGATAAATCTAACTACCATAGAATCATGGCTACAACACCACCTACAATTACAACAAATGATAAATCTAACTACCATAGAATCATGGCTACAACACCACCTACAATTACAACAAATGATAAATCTAACTACCATAGAATCATGGCCACAACACCACCTACAATTACAACAAATGATAAATCTAACTACCATAGAATCATGGCTACAACGCCACCTACAATTACAACAAATGATAAATCTAACTACCATAGAATCATGACCACAACGCCACCTACAATTACAACAAATGATAAATCTAACTACCATAGAATCATGGCTACAACACCACCTACAATTACAACAAATGATAAATCTAACTACCATAGAATCATGACCACAACGCCACCTACAATTACAACAAATGATAAATCTAACTACCATAGAATCATGGCCACAACGCCACCGACAATTACAACAAATGATAAATCTAACTACCATAGAATCATGACCACAACGCCACCTACAATTACAACAAATGATAAATCTAACTACCATAGAATCATGACCACAATGCCACCTACAATTACAACAAATGATAAATCTAGCTACCATAGAATCATGGCCACAACACCACCTACAATTACAACAAATGATAAATCTAAATACCATAGAATCATGGCCATAACACCACCTACCTACAAGTACAACAAATGATAAATCTAACTACCATAGAATCATGACCACAACGCCACCTACAAGTACAACAAATGATAAATCTAACTACCATAGAATCATGGCCACAACGCCACCTACAATTACAACAAATGATAAATCTAAATACCATAGAATCATGGCCATAACACCACCTACCTACAAGTACAACAAATGATAAATCTAGCTACCATAGAATCATGGCCACAACACCACCTACAATTACAACAAATGATAAATCTAAATACCATAGAATCATGGCCATAACACCACCTACCTACAAGTACAACAAATGATAAATCTAACTACCATAGAATCATGACCACAACGCCACCTACAAGTACAACAAATGATAAATCTAACTACCATAGAATCATGACCACAACGCCACCTACAATTACAACAAATGATAAATCTAACTACCATAGAATCATGACCACAACGCCACCTACAATTACAACAAATGATAAATCTAACTACCATAGAATGATGGCCACAACGCCACCGACAATTACAACAAATGATAAATCTAACTACCATAAAATCATGACCACAACGCCACCTACAATTACAACAAATGATAAATCTAACTACCATAGAATCATGACCACAATGCCACCTACAATTACAACAAATGATAAATCTAGCTACCATAGAATCATGGCCACAACACCACCTACAATTACAACAAATGATAAATCTAAATACCATAGAATCATGGCCATAACACCACCTACCTACAAGTACAACAAATGATAAATCTAACTACCATAGAATCATGACCACAACGCCACCTACAAGTACAACAAATGATAAATCTAACTACCATAGAATCATGGCCACAACGCCACCTACAATTACAACAAATGATAAATCTAACTACCATAGAATCATGACCACAACACCACCTACAAGTACAACAAATGATAAATCTAACTACCATAGAATCATGGCCACAACACCACCTACCTACAATTACAACAAATGATAAATCTAACTACCATAGAATCATGACCACAACCCCACCTAAAAATACAACAAATGATAAATCTAACTACCATAGAATCATGACCACAACACCACCTACCTACAATTACAACAAATGATAAATCTAAATACCATAGAATCATGACCACAACACCACCTACAATTACAACAAATGATAAATCTAACTACCATAAAATCATGACCATAACGCCACCTACAATTACAACAAATGATAAATCTAACTACCATAAAATCATGGCCACAACACCACCTACAATTACAACAAATGATAAATCTAACTACCATAAAATCATGGCCACAACACCACCTACAATTACAACAAATGATAAATCTAACTATTATAAAATCATGGCCGCAACACCACCTAACTACAAGTACAACAAATGACTAATTATGTAAAGTAGGAAACTGCATGTGGCTGACGATAAATTTGCAAAAAAACCTGATTAAAATTATTAATTAATAAATAATTTATTTAATTTTTTCTCTTTTGCAGCTGTTATTCAAGGTGGGAACATAGCTGAAATGCATCAGCAGATAAAAACCGTGATAGCTTCGGAACAAAAGAAAGGAATCTGGGTTCCTTCAGTGTTGTGATAAACCACATTGTATTTAAGTGTTGTGATACAAAACTATTTATAGCTACATCATGTGACAGATCATGTGGAGAAGAGATAAAATTTGTGTTGTGATTTATAAACGATACAATATTGTTCATTTGACACAAGGAAACTTTAGCATTTTGTTATCATTTTATTTCTCACAAAGTCATTCATATTAGATATTATTTGGAAGAAAGAAAAGGCTACAAATGATTTTTTTAGTGCTTATGTGTTATTTTACTTCTTTTTTTTTTTTGGTTGAGCATTTAGATGGATCATTTCAACCTCTGTTGGTATTTAGATGGATCATTTAAACATCAGTTGGTATTTAGATGGATCATTTAAACACCAGTTGGTATTTAGATGGATCATTTAAACACCAGTTGGTATTTAGATGGATCATTTAAGCATCAGTTGATATTTAGATGGATCATTTAAGCATCAGTTGATATTTAGATGGATCATTTAAACATCAGTTGATATTTAGATGGATCATTTAAGCATCAGTTGATATTTAGATGGATCATTTAAGCATCAGTTGGTATTTAACCAAGTTAAAAAAGAATCATATTTTGTATTAGTCAGACAAGTACTATTAAGTACTTATTATCTAGTCAAAGAAGATCTCTTGATGTCCAAAATAACATGATACTGTTTTAAACGTCTCTGATCAACGGTTATTACTTTTTCTTATTTTCTTGGTTTAAATATTAATTATGGAATTTTTATTGCAATTTTCAATTTTGTGATGTATAGGATTGCAGATTTTTAATGAAATACTAAAAATATATTAAATCTTTATTTTTTAAATTAAATTTTTGAATATGCTGTTAAGCATTTTTTTTCTGTAATTTTTTCCATTTATATATTTAATAACAAAGTTCTGCAAATAAGGTGTTCTTTTTTTTGTGCTTAATCTAGGAAGATATTTTAGGATGGATTTTGTCAAGTATTTGTTTATATGCTTTTGCATTTTATTTCACAACAAAACCAGAACCATGTACATTTTATAGTTGGAAATATATTCTGTGATATTGATGTTTTTTTTAGTTTGCATAAGGTTGCCATAGAAACTGTGCATTTGTTTGAATGTAAGGGAATAATGTATGCCAACTTGTCCTGTAAGGTCAAAGTTTAAAAACAACAGAATTGATGTGATTAAATTTGATAGATTTTTTAAATACTTTTATTTAATTATCTAAAATAAAAAAAAAGACTTACATTTTTTTAGCTCACCTGACCTTTCGGGTCAGGTGTGCTATTGCCATCACTTGGCGTCCGTCGTCCATCCGTAAGCATTTCAATCTTCTTCTAGAGAACCACTGAAGCAAATGGGACCAAACGTGGCAGGAATGTTCATTTGCATGGTCTAACGAAGTGTTGTTACTTTCATTACGATCGATTATCCAACATGGCTGCCAGGGGCCATAAAAACCTCTGATTGGTTGAAATTTTTAATGATCTTCTTCTCCGATACTACATGGAGGATGGAATTGAAAATTGTTATGAATGATCATTGCAAGCTGCTAACCAAGTGTTGTTACTTTTTGGACCAATTGAAAATCCAAGATGGCCACCAGCGGGGGACATAATTTAATATAGCAACACTATAGGAAATATGTAAAACAAACTTCTTCTCAAGATCCACTGGATGGATTGGAACCATACTTGGCAGAAATGTTCCTAACACGGTTCTGATCAATTGTTGTTACTTTTTGTTCCGATCGGTTATCCAATATGGCTGCCAGGGGCCATAATAGCCTCTGATAGACTGAAATTTCAAAGATCTTCTTCTCCGATACTACATGGAGGATGGAATTGAAAATTGTCATGAATGATCATTGCAAGCTGCAAGTGTTGTTACTTTTTGGACCAATTGAAAATCCAAGATGGCCACCAGCGGGGGACATAATTTAACATATGGGAAATATGTAAAACAAACTTCTTCTCAAGAACCACTGGATGGATTGGAACCATACTTGGCAGAAATGTTCCTTGCAAGGTCATTATCAAGTGTCGTTACTTTTTGTTCCGACCACCCTCTGTTCAAGATGACTGCTGTTACTAAAAATAGAAATTTCTTCAATTGTCCATTGCTGCTTTAGTATAAGTCAAAATGAGCTCAAATTATAACTGCAGCTATATAGCAAGGAGTAGGTTAACCATATATTCTGGATTTTTTCTGTGAAATTGTTCTTTCAGCCGATTTATACCGATTATGCAAATTAGGCATATTTTGATAAAAGATCACATTTAAATCTTCTCCTCAGAAACCGCTGAACCAAATTAAAGCCAATTTGGCTGTTACCAAAAATAGAAATGTCTTTACTTGTCCATTGCTGCTTTATTACAAATCAAAATGAGCTCAAATTTTATCTGCAGCTACATGGCAATGAGTAGTTTAACATATATTCTGGGTTTTTCTGTGAGATTTTTTCAACCAGTTTATTCCGTTTAGGAATATTATGAGATAAAAATCACATCAAAATCTTTTGCTCAGAAATTTGAGTTAAAATGATCTTTGGGTGGCCCACTTTCAAGATTATGTGTAACACCCCCATTTTCTATCAACTTTCGATGTCAAATTGAAAACCAGGTGAGCGATTACAGGCTCCTGGGAGCCTCTAGTTTTATATATAAAGTTTAAAATTTTTGTCATTTGCAATATTCTTTTTTTATGTTGAACATATAAAAAAGGTTATTTTTTTATCTTAAAAGTACCATAATGTCAGTTATTGGCAGAACATTAATGTCAATGATTGACAGAACATTAACATCAGTGATTTACAGAACATTAACATCTGTGACTGACATGTCAATGATTGATAGAACATTAACATCAGCATCTTACAGAACATTAATGTCAGTGATTAACAGAACATTAATGTCAGTTATTGACAGAACATTAACATCAGTGGCAGACAACATTAATGTCAGTGATTGACAGAACATTAACATCTGTGGCTGGCATGTCAATGATTGATGTAACATTATTGTCAGTGATTGACAGAACATTAACATCTGTGACTGACATGACAATGATTGACAGAACATGGATGTTTGTGATTGACAAAACATTTGTGTCAGTGATTGACAGAACATTAACATCAGTGATTGACAGACCATTAATGTCAGAGATTAACAACATTAATGTCAGTGATTGACAATACATTAATATATGTTAAGATCATGAATGACAAATTGAAAAAATATCCACTGTTTATGAGACTTTTGTGGAAAAAAAATTCAGGTACATTTGTTTATTGTGTATTATTGTGGTTTTTTTAATGTTTTTTTTTATTTGGAAACCACATTGCTTTATTTGTAGATTTTATTTGTCATGGATGATTGGGCTTATGGGATGGGTGTTGGAATGACAAGTGATATTTTTTCACCATCATCAAAATCATAGACATGGAAAATAAATGGTTTAAATGAAAATGTTGTTGTTATATATACATGACTATAGGGGGCCGTCGTGATCGTATGATAGATGGATTTACAACTACCTGTGTAATCAGTGCCTATCATCACTAAAATTGTGAATTTGAACCCCGTTCATGGCAAGGTACACTCGATACAACATTATGTGATAAAGCTTGTCAGTGACTTATGACAAATCAGTGGTTTTCTCCCGGTACTCCGGTTTCACCACCACTAAAACTGACCGCCACGATATAACTGAAATATTGTTGAAAGTAGCATTGAACACCATACACCAAAACCCAACAAACAATATAAGTCTTGCAAATTGCAGATTACAAAGATACAGTTGCTGTAATTGACAGCTTTCCCCATTTTTTTCTCTGATTTCTATTCAAAGCATAGAATTTTATCCTTTGCGAAACAAATATATAGTAATAATTATACCCCCCCGCAACGAAGTTTCACCATGTCCGTCCGTCTGTAGACAAATCCTATGTCGTACGATAACTTGAGTTGTGTTTCTTAGAATCTTTTAAAATTTTATCAGCTGTTTACTGGTGAAGAGAGGAGGATCCCTTTCTTTTTTGACGTTTTTCACTTTTGCCGTTCCAGAGTTATTGGACTTGATATGACGGAAAATAGAATGTTTACCCTATGTCGTATGATAAATTGAGTAGTGTTTCTCAGAATGTTTTGAAATTTTATCAGCAGCTTACCAGTGAAGAGAGGAGGATCCCTTTCATTCTTGACGATTTTCACTTTTGCCGTTCCAGAGTTATTGGACTTGATATGACGGAAAATAGGATTTTTACCCTATGTCCTATGATAATTTGAGTAGTGTTTCTCAGAATGTTTTGAAATTTTACTAGCAGCTACCGATGAAGAGAGGAGGATCCCTTTCATTTTTGACGATTTTCACTTTTGCCGTTCCAGAGTTATTGGACTTGATACGACAGAAAATAGGATTTTTACCCTATGTCATATGATAATTTGAGCAGTGTTTCTCAGAATGTTTTGAAATTTTATCAGCAGCTTACCGGTGAAGAGAGGAGGGTCCCTTTCATTTTTGGTCGGAACAATCAGTAATGTTTTGGTTATGGAAATAGGTTGGGGAGCGGGTGGTATATCTTAGTGAGCACAGCTCACAGTAATACTAGTTTAATTTGATTTGAATACTGCAATCTGATTGGCTGATCCGCCTGGAGAAAATTTTTGTTATGCTTGATGACCTGGGTTGGTATTGTGACGTCACCAATGTATTCATTCGGCAACAACAAATTCAAATAGTCGCGTGAAATAATCGTATTTAAAATGGAGAAATCATTAAATTTTGTTGTAAAAATAAAATTGTAAGGAATATTTGAAATTTTTGAACAGGTTACCTGGTTTGGAACAGTTTACGCTTTTCATAAGCTGCACCAAACCAGGTTATATCATATAACCTGTTCAAAATTTTCAAATATTCCTTAAATAACACTGTAGAAAGATGCCCGGATGATAGGCAGGTCAATAGCTTGTGTAGTTAAGCAATTTTTGAATGGCATTAAAATTAGGATTGCGTAGCTGAAAAATTTTGATATTGATCAAACATATTTGATGTAGGGAACACAGTATTGATGTATATGTATGTCAACTTCTCATACCCTCTTACTGGAATGATTACTCTGCCCTCTATCAACAATCGTCTCTTGAGGGCGTTCATGCACCATTCATTAAATTTGTGTCACTCGTTATCTTTATCAGATAACCAATCAGCAATCAGACATTACTGATTGTGCACAATGTGCGATCTGGTCAACACCTTTACTGTCAATTTAAGGTAATATGAAACGAGTTTTTGGTGAAATAAACATCTTCAAAAATATTCTTGATATGTTTACATTCCCTAAAAATTAAACCATTCGTGCATGTTTGAGGACGAAAATCGCGATCATTTGTGATTTTTGTAAATAAAATAAATAATCTGGCCACCGAAAGTTGGAAAAAAAATTCTGGCCTTTGCTTCATAGAAAATAAAAAAAAAATCTGGCCTGAACTGAGTAAACAATGTTATAACCTGTCATGCACTATGTGTCGAATGAATTTTCTGTCAAATATTCTAACCTGACTAATCTTGCCAGGCCCCCTCAGAATCAAATTATTTGCCTATATATTATTATGAGATAAAGAATGTGTGCTTTCTTTCACATTCTTGTCTCTTGGGCCAAATAAATTTTAAATAGATTTGAAACAAAGTAGTATTCATTTTTAATGTATAAAAAAACTAATGTTTTAACATAATTACAAGTTGCGTATGCAGTGTCCCCTTACTGGGCCCCGCGAAATTTGCTGAATTATACCAAGGACTATATAAGATTCTATATAGTCCTTGATTATACACATAATGCCGTTAAAAGACATTTACGGCGGTTTAGATCATAGATGGTGATATATATTTATTTTACAGGTAAAGAGATCCTTGTTTAACGTTTCGCTAAGGGAAAATTATTTTTAATGTGGATTGAATGGAAAATAATGGAATGTAAATCGAAACGAAAATGATGTTACCTGTCAAGACTATAACGGAGCATGCGCACAATCTCTACTGAATGAGTTCAAATCTGAGGTCAATAGCATATGATTTGCATTATTGTCCGGGTAGCGAGAATTATCGAAGACAGAATAAAATTACGTTTTCTCCCGAATTATACATGTACATCGTAGCTCTCAAAAAGTGAATGGTTTACGTTCTTTATATATTTAATCTTTACATATATCAGAAATTTTTAGAAAACTGAAAATAATGATTTTGGCATTTCATATTACTTTAAACTCTGTTCTTTCCTCATGTTATTTAAATATTGAACATGTGTTTGCAATGAAAACAATTAAATTTTCAATAGCTCATGTTTACAAATACAATTAACATCTCCTACTTTTGGTGCCTAATCAATGAAGAAATCCAATAATGCATTGCTCATACACATGTATACTTTTGTCATCAGGTATTATCCGTTATCACGGTCATTAGCTTTTCATTCAGAAATATATCTGACAGCCCAACCTTCTATCCAAGATGGCCATCGTAGCTAAAAATAGAATTTATTTAAAAGGCTCAACTTGCATTTTGTTCTGGAAGTGTTGAAAATATACCATTTTGACCAAAAATCATTCAAAGCTCTGATGTGAAACATGTTGGTCAAAATGAAATGTATCTCACAATCCAAGATAACCACTTTTACTAAAAAATAAATGTCTTAAAATGGATAAAATTTCTACATTTTAAGCTGGACTGAAATGAAATTTAAGTTTTAACTACAAAATAATGAGTTGTTTAATATAAGTCAAACCTGTATATAAAGGCCACTCAAGGGAACCTGAAAATGTGGCCTTTATGAGCAGCTTATACACAGGTTAAAATTATATGCACTATTCATCAATGGGAAAACCGCATTGGTGGTGTAATGGTTAGTGTGCTCGCCTCGTGTACGTACGTAGATCGTGGGTTCATTGGTGGTGTAATGGTTAGTGTGCTCGCCTCGTGTACGTACGTAGATCGTGGGTTCATTGGTGGTGTAATGGTTAGTGTGCTCGCCTCGTGTACGTACGTAGATCGTGGGTTCATGGGTGGTGTAATGGTTAGTGTGCTCGCCTCGTGTACGTACGTAGATCGTGGGTTCATGGGTGGTGTAATGGTTAGTGTGCTCGCCTCGTGTACGTACGTAGATCGTGGGTTCATGGGTGGTGTAATGGTTAGTGTGCTCGCCTCGTGTACGTACGTAGATCGTGGGTTCATTGGTGGTGTAATGGTTAGTGTGCTCGCCTCGTGTACGTACGTAGATCGTGGGTTCATTGGTGGTGTAATGGTTAGTGTGCTCGCCTAGTGTACGTACGTAGATCGTGGGTTCATTGGTGGTGTAATGGTTAGTGTGCTCGCCTCGTGTACGTACGTAGATCGTGGGTTCATTGGTGGTGTAATGGTTAGTGTGCTCGCCTCGTGTACGTACGTAGATAGTGGGTTCATTGGTGGTGTAATGGTTAGTGTGCTCGCCTCGTGTACGTACGTAGATCGTGGGTTCATTGGTGGTGTAATGGTTAGTGTGCTCGCCTCGTGTACGTACGTAGATCGTGGGTTCATTGGTGGTGTAATGGTTAGTGTGCTCGCCTCGTGTACGTACGTAGATCGTGGGTTCATTGGTGGTGTAATGGTTAGTGTGCTCGCCTCGTGTACGTACGTAGATCGTGGGTTCATTGGTGGTGTAATGGTTAGTGTGCTCGCCTCGTGTACGTACGTAGATCGTGGGTTCATTGGTGGTGTAATGGTTAGTGTGCTCGCCTCGTGTACGTACGTAGATCGTGGGTTCATTGGTGGTGTAATGGTTAGTGTGCTCGCCTCGTGTACGTACGTAGATCGTGGGTTCATTGGTGGTGTAATGGTTAGTGTGCTCGCCTCGTGTACGTACGTAGATCGTGGGTTCATTGGTGGTGTAATGGTTAGTGTGCTCGCCTCGTGTACGTACGTAGATCGTGGGTTCATTGGTGGTGTAATGGTTAGTGTGCTCGCCTCGTGTACGTACGTAGATCGTGGGTTCATTGGTGGTGTAATTGTTAGTGTGCTCGCCTCGTGTACGTACGTAGATCGTGGGTTCATTGGTGGTGTAATTGTTAGTGTGCTCGCCTCGTGTACGTACGTAGATCGTGGGTTCATTGGTGGTGTAATGGTTAGTGTGCTCGCCTCGTGTACGTACGTAGATCGTGGGTTCATTGGTGGTGTAATTGTTAGTGTGCTCGCCTCGTGTACGTACGTAGATCGTGGGTTCATTGGTGGTGTAATGGTTAGTGTGCTCGCCTCGTGTACGTACGTAGATCGTGGGTTCATTGGTGGTGTAATGGTTAGTGTGCTCGCCTCGTGTACGTACGTAGATCGTGGGTTCATTGGTGGTGTAATTGTTAGTGTGCTCGCCTCGTGTACGTACGTAGATCGTGGGTTCATGCCCCAGTCTGGTCAAACCAAAGATTCTAAACTTGGTATTTATTACTTCTCCACTAAGCACGCAGCATTAAGGAGAAAGAGCAAAGACTGGTTGGCTCGGGATCAAGATAATTTGTCTGAGTGGGGCGATATGTCTATCCACAAACTGTACGTTGCTTCAGTGAGCTAGCACTATAACAATCCAACTAAGTGTATTGGTCTAGTACAATGCAGATTTCATCATCATCTCATTGAAAATTAACTTGTTCTCACCATGATATAGCTGAAATATTGCTGAGTTAGCCTTGAACAACAATCGCTCATTAATGGGGGAAATGAGACTGTCCATTATAGACAGTGATTTGTTATATAGAGGTGCCCTTTAAGGCAGGGTTTACTGTATATTTATGAGTTTATGCGACATTTGTGAATTTGTCAATTATGCAAAATAGTTTTTTTGTTTGTTTTTTTTTCTTTGTTACCAAAAATCATTTTAAGTCTTTATCTGAAACCTCCTTCCAATTTATGCCAAAAAGACAACTACTGAAAATTACATCTATAAAGCTCTATCCAAAATGGACCTGTTACAAAAATGAAATTCTTCAAATGGCCAAACTGGCTATGTGTCATGCTTAAATAAACTTAAGTGTGAGCTGTTGCTTGGTGATCGATTGCTGTTAAACATCATGTCAACAATATTTGAGCTATATTCAATATGAGAACAAGTTTGCAAAAAATCAATCCTGTCAGTAAAAAATGGCACTGGAATATGAGAAAATGTTAGGTTACCTGAGGAAAAAAAAGAATGTAATGGATATGATTTGAAAATTTTGCCTTGCAACAGACCAATAAACAATCACTCCAAGCATACTTGCTTATTAGGAGCTGCTGGCAATTGGCTTTTATGTGGAAGAAGTATTACATGATCTCAAGGCTCTCATTTGCATTATATCCTAAGGGCCAGTTGTATTTTTCGTTAGTATTGCACAACTAGCGAATCACCTATTGGGCGAGTTTTATCCTGCAGCAAAGAAACTATTTCTGAACCCTGTTATTCCCTCTTGGATTGTTGAGTTTCATTAAATGTAAGTTATGGTTTCATGTAAATTTATTTGTTTACAACTTACGGAAAACCAGTTTGTAAAAATTTAAGATTATTTGAAGAACATTAAAGATAATGACCACGTTATTTATAAAAATATATAATTACCTCCCTTGTCTGTAAGTGCTTCTTTTAAAACTTTCAGTTATTGTTCTCTTTATTTATTTTACAGTGGATAACTTTTATATTGAACACCAAACAAGTAACATAGTTGTCATGGTACTGCAACTATTAATTCAGAGGACATACTGTTTTACTCCTGTCCGTTCCTCCGCACGTTTTATCTGCCCAACTCCTCAATACAATTTTCAAACTGGAAACATTTATATTAAGAGGATATATGTACATATACCTAAGGTGTGAATATATTCAGAATGTTTATTTTCTTCAATTTTTCCCCAAATTAATTGGCGTTGACCATTTTTGCCAATACACATAATCATTTTCTGCTAGAATGTTTTTATTTTTAGAAAATATTTGTACATATATTAAAGGTGTGCATATTATCAGGATTTTTTATATTTTTTAATGTTTCACACAATTCCTGGTTATTGAAAACATGTTAGAGAAAACCAAAGGGGCAATCAAGAATGGACAATCTAGAGACTTGGGACAGAACGAAGACAAACAAAACAAAAAGCCACAACACAGAAAACCAAAAAGATTAGCAACACGATCCCTACAAAATCTGAGACACCCGCCGTGTTACTCCAGTTCCTGTTTCATATGAGACACCCGCCGTGTTACTCCAGTTCCTGTTTCTTATGAGACACCCGCCGTGTTACTCCAGTTCCTGTTTCTTATGAGACACCCGCCGTGTTATTCCAGTTCCTGTTTCTTATGAGACACCCGCCGTGTTACTCCAGTTCCTGTTTCATATGAGACACCCGCCGTGTTACTCCAGTTCCTGTTTCTTATGAGACACCCGCCGTGTTACTCCAGTTCCTGTTTCTTATGAGACACCCGCCGTGTTATTCCAGTTCCTGTTTCTTATGAGACACCCGCCGTGTTACTCCAGTTCCTGTTTCTTATGAGACACCCGCAGTGTTACTCCAGTTCCTGTTTCTTATGAGACACCCGCCGTGTTACTCCGGTTCCTGTTTCTTATGAGAAACCACCGTGTTACTCCAGTTCCTGTTTCATATGAGACACCCGCCGTGTTACTCCAGTTCCTGTTTCTTATGAGACACCCGCCGTGTTACTCCAGTTCCTGTTTCTTATGAGACACCCGCCGTGTTACTCCAGTTCCTGTTTCTTATGAGACACCTGCCGTGTTACTCCAGTTCCTGTTTCTTATGAGACACCCGCCGTGTTACTCCAGTTCCTGTTTCTTATGAGACACCCGCCGTGTTACTCCAGTTCCTGTTTCTTATGAGACACCCGCCGTGTTACTCCAGTTCCTGTTTCTTATGAGACACCCGCCGTGTTACTCCAGTTCCTGTTTCTTATGAGACACCCGCCGTGTTACTCCAGTTCCTGTTTCTTATGAGACACCTGCCGTGTTACTCCAGTTCCTGTTTCTTATGAGACATCCGCCGTGTTACTCCAGTTCCTGTTTCTTATGAGACATCCGCCGTGTTACTCCAGTTCCTGTTTCTTATGAGACACCTGCCGTGTTACTCCAGTTCCTGTTTCTTATGAGACACCCGCCGTGTTACTCCAGTTCCTGTTTCTTATGAGACACCCGCCGTGTTACTCCAGTTCCTGTTTTTATTATGAGACACCCGCCGTGTTACTCCAGTTCCTGTTTCTTATGAGACACCCGCCGTGTTACTCCAGTTCCTGTTTCTTATGAGAAACCACCGTGTTACTCCAGTTCCTGTTTCATATGAGACACCCGCCGTGTTACTCCAGTTCCTGTTTCTTATGAGACACCCGCCGTGTTACTCCAGTTCCTGTTTCTTATGAGACACCCGGCGTGTTACTCCAGTTCCTGTTTCTTATGAGACACCCGCCGTGTTACTCCAGTTCCTGTTTCTTATGAGACACCCGCCGTGTTACTCCAGTTCCTGTTTCTTATGAGACACCCGCCGTGTTACTCCAGTTCCTGTTTCTTATGAGACACCCACCGTGTTACTCCAGTTCCTGTTTCTTATGAGACACCCGCCGTGTTACTCCAGTTCCTGTTTCTTATGAGACACCCGCCGTGTTACTCCAGTTCCTGTTTCTTATGAGACACCCGTCGTGTTACTCCAGTTCCTGTTTCTTATGAGACACCCGCCGTGTTACTCCAGTTCCTGTTTCTTATGAGACACCTGCCGTGTTACTCCAGTTCTTGTTTCTTATGAGACATCCGCCGTGTTACTCCAGTTCCTGTTTCTTATGAGACATCCGCCGTGTTACCCCAGTTCCTGTTTCTTATGAGACACCCGCCGTGTTACTCCAGTTCCTGTTTCTTATGAGACACCCGCCGTGTTACTCCAGTTCCTGTTTCTTATGAGACACCCGCCGTGTTACTCCAGTTCCTGTTTTTATTATGAGACACCCGCCGTGTTACTCCAGTTCCTGTTTCTTATGAGACACCCGCCGTGTTACTCCAGTTCCTGTTTCTTATGAGAAACCACTGTGTTACTCCAGTTCCTGTTTCTTATGAGAAACCACCGTGTTACTCCAGTTCCTGTTTCATATGAGACACCCGCCGTGTTACTCCAGTTCCTGTTTCTTATGAGAAACCCGCCGTGTTACTCCAGTTCCTGTTTCTTATGAGACACCTGCCGTGTTACTCCAGTTCCTGTTTCTTATGAAACACCCGCCGTGTTACTCCAGTTCCTGTTTCTTATGAGACACCCACCGTGTTACTCCAGTTCCTGTTTCTTATGAGACACCCGCCGTGTTACTCCAGTTCCTGTTTCTTATGAGACACCCGCCGTGTTACTCCAGTTCCTGTTTCTTATGAGACACCCGCCGTGTTACTCCAGTTCCTGTTTCTTATGAGACACCCACCGTGTTACTCCAGTTCCTGTTTCTTATGAGACACCCGCCGTGTTACTCCAGTTCCTGTTTCTTATGAGACACCCGCCGTGTTACTCCAGTTCCTGTTTCTTATGAGACACCCGCCGTGTTACTCCAGTTCCTGTTTCTTATGAGACACCCACCGTGTTACTCCAGTTCCTGTTTCTTATGAGACACCCGCCGTGTTACTCCAGTTCCTGTTTCTTATGAGACACCCGCCGTGTTACTCCTTGTCAAATCCATTATGGGGGTGAGTGAGTGAGTGATTGTTGCTTAATGCCAATTAATTTTCAATGAGATGGTGATGAGATCTGCTTTGTTCTAGACCAACACGCTGAGTTGGAGTTTTATAGTGCTAGCTCACTGAAACAACATGCAGTACGCGGGTAGACTTTATTCTAATTCCGAGCCAATCAGTCTTTGTTCTTTCTCCTTAATGCTGCGTGCTTAGCGAAGAAACAACAAATACCAATTTTATACTCTTTGGTTTGACCCGATCGGGGATCGAACCCACGATCTACCGCACTCGAGGTGAGCACGCTAACCATTACGCCACCGATGTGGTTATATTCATTCTGGTGATAGAGGAAAGATAAATTTACGTGAAAGGGAAAAGAACCATTGCCATTTGAGAAATGGATATGTCATAATGGTCAACCAGTTCATAGATCGTAGAATTAGTTTTAACGATGACTTCAACCTAGCAGCAACAAAGCCTTGTTTGAGTAGCCTTTGCGTCAACATCTGAGCTTTGTCCAGAAATATCTACTGGACACAAGCGCAAACATAACGCATGAGTTGTGAAATGTAAACTTAGTTTTAATCTTCCTTTGTTGTCGATTTCAATATAAAGGTGAAGGTAAGAAACAGACTACTGAGTATCAGAAGCATCTTTTACTTCAAGCTAGGATATACGAGATACAAATGATTACTGTCTGGAGGACGGTCCAGTGACAGAACAGGAAGCTGGAATGAGAAGTTTGGGCTAATTTTCTATCTTTATTCTTGAGAAGTACTTGAAGGAGGTCTGCCTTACGGTTAGATGTCATGATAGCGACCGTAAAACTTTTGAAACTAGGAACCCTTGATGCTGTAGCTTCTTTGTTACCAGTAACTCTCTATCTATTGAATCATGATATGAACCACAAGCTCTGGAATTTCGTATCGACTGAGAGATACATATTATATATGCAGATTTTTGCTTCATATAAATGGAAGTTGAAATAGTCTTTTTGGTCGTAAAGTGTCGCTCTTAAACTATCCTCGATGTCAATTTATAAAGGACGAAGTCCTTTTAACTGTAGGCTGTACGATTTTTCCCTCCTTTCTATAGGAGTCGACTCCTATGCATCTATTCATAGCCAAATATCTTTTCACCGGAAGTTTTAAAAATAGATCAATCTGTAATCTGTAATCATCTATATTCTGCCAATATAGGCACACCTCCGTTAGGAGTAAAAGGAAAAATCACACGCAAAGTTATATCACTGAATCACCTCCACCATAAAATATTACATATAATATATATATATATCGGTATCACAGTATCCTCCACCACAATATATAGTAAAAGTCAGTATATACAGTCAGCAGTAAAACTGTGAAAATAAGTGTGAGCAAGAGCTCCTCAGTTCAGGAGCAAGAGCTCCTCAGTTCAGGCACAATACACCTCAAACCCATCACGTCTTTCGCCGTGTGATTATAAATTGTTCTTTCGTAACATCGTCTGTTTCTTTTCTAATGCATTGTATCCCTTCGTATGTAGCCTATATATTAATACTCTACAAGCAGGTTCAATATGACTGTCTATGAAGCAACAAAGTTCTCTACACTGGGAAAAGCTACAGTGCTCAAGCAGGTGGTACGGGTTAGCAATAACACATAGCAAATCAGGTACAGTTTTGATGTTAAAGTTGTTACACAGCACTAGACATTGTTCTGTTATTTGAGATAGCAGTTGTTTTCCCTCATTTTCCAAGATCGGACAGTACAACGAAAAATGTGAAAGTTCTTCATTGTTTTCGTTACACAATTTGCACAGAGGTGAAACGTACCCACTATTAAATTTTGCTCTGTTAGACTGCAAGTTATAAGGGAACGACCATTTAACTTGAAGGGGGGGGGGGGGGGGGGGTTATGGTTTTTTTTTCTAAAAAAATATTCTGATTCCCAATATTGCTGAAAAAAATATTCTGATTTTGGTGGAGGAAAAAATAAATAATCTGATTCAGAGTTTTTGTCTTATAACCTAATGTTAATTTTTGCGCGACAAATAAAATAAATATTCTAACTCTTGTGTTGTCCGAAAAAAAAATTCTGAGCGAAACAAAAAACCATAACCCCCCCTTCAAGTTAAATGGTCGGTCCCTAAGTCCCTGTAGCTATTTTCACACGGACAGCCGGGAATTCTAATGATGTCGCGAGTACAGCTGGTATTTGTGCTTAATAATGGATGAATCTTTCCAATTGTGTAGCTGCCCTCTATATATTTCAGTGATGAATAATATCTGGTGATGTTGTTTATCCCGTCAGACCAGTAGTCACGGACTTTTTCCTTTATCAAGGTCTTCCATTTCGATTTTGTCAATGGATTTGTTAAGAATTGATGACATTGTTGGATATCGTATTTGAGACAAATGTTCTTGTTGTCCACAAACCAGCTATGGCTATTTCTATTTTTCAATAACAACTGTCTATCTGCTAATTTCCATTCTACAGAGGATTTTTTGGCTCGTGTAATATTGCCGAATAAAGATAGCGCTTTTAGATGTATTTCTGCCTCAATCGGAAGTAGTCGACTTAAAATATATATTGAGATGTCCGCTATATTATTTGGTTGACTATTTTAGCAAGTCCGCTACATTATTTGGTAGACTCGACAGCTATTTTAGCAATTTTTTTAAGTAAATTTGTAGGCATTCCATATTTTTTCCTGATGGCAAAACAATCAGCAGTTATCATCATTGATAAATTTATCTATAAACACTGGTGTATTTCCAGACTCTTTGAAAGTAGCTCAGGTAACTCCCATACACAAAAAAAATGATCCCCTAAATAAATCAAATTACAGGCCCGTTAGTGTATTACCTATTTTTTCAAAAGTATATGAAAAGGTAATTGAAATTCAGTTAGTCGACTATTTTGATAAAATATTCAACCCTTTTTTATGTGCTTTTAGACGTGGCCATGGATGTCAGACCACACTGCTCAGACTTCTAGAAGACTGGCATGAAGCCCTTGATAAAAACCAATATGTAGCTACAGTATTGATGGATCTCTCGAAGGCGTTTGACTGCCTACCTCATGACATATTGCTTGACAAATTATCAGCATATGGTATATCATCTCATTCGGTCTCTCCTTTGAAATCTTACTTGTCAAATAGAAAACAACAAATTAAAGTTAACAGAGCACTGAGTAGCTGGGCTGACATCCATAAAGGAGTGCCCCAAGGATCTATCCTGGGTCCCCTCTTATTTAATGTCTTTATTAATGACATATTTCACTTTATTTCTGATAGCTCCTTGTATAATTATGCAGATGACAATACCCTCTCATTCTGTAATCCAGATTTTGATGCACTTATATCTACTCTGGAGACTGACTCAAATCAACTAATTGAATGGTTCAGAATAAATAAGATGCAGGCTAATCCAGACAAATTTCAGTTTTTGGCTGTAGGCAGAAAAACTTATGACAAAAATCCATCCATTCATATTCAGAATTTTAATCTTACATGTGAAAGTACTGTGAAACTCCTTGGGATTGATATTGATTATCAACTAAATTTTGATGCTCATATTAGTACAATATGCAGGAAGGCATCCCAACAACTAAATATTCTCAAACGTTTGGGTTCATATTTGAATAGATTAAATAAGTTAACTATATTTCATACTTTCATACTTAGTAATTTTAACTTTTGCCCTTTGGCCTGGCATTTCTGTACTAATAAAAATTCCAAAAAATTAGAAAAAGTGCAGGAAAGAGCACTCCGTTTTGTATATGAAGACTATAATAGTTCTTATGAGGAATTACTACAAAAAGCTAAGGTGCCTTCCTTGCAGATTAGAAGAATGAGAACCATGGCTTTGGAAACATATAAAATAATTAATAAACTTGCACCTGTCTGTCTTCATGATCTTGTCCATATGAAAAACTCTAAATATTCTTTCAGATACAGCAACATTTTGGAAATACCACAGATCAAATCTACACGGTACGGTAAAAAATCTTTCAGATTTGCTGCACCTACATTGTGGAACAGCCTCCCAGATCATTTCAGGACTGAAAATAGCTTCTCCCAATTCAAGAGTCTTTTGCAGTCCTGGAATGGGTCCAAATGTCGCTGTTCTGCATGTAGATGATTAAAATTTTGCTTCTGGTTTGCTTATATTCTTATTTTTTTATTTTTTATTTCTTAATTATTTAAAAAATTTTAGTCTGGCTTGAAAATTTTATATTCTTTGATTTTTTAGTTAGACAAATGCTGCTTTTACTGATTATGTTGGTACCAGTTTTAAGTATTTAGTAGTATTTTTTTATTTTTATTTTTACCTGCTGATTCTTTTTTAAATGCTGCTTTATGTTGGAGCATCTGTGTGTGGATCTTGAACAAGAGTCCAAAAGAGGCAATTGCCACGTGGGTCCTTGTTCAGATCTATGCACAGTCCTCCTTTTTATGCCTGTATGTCTTAGCTTATTTTAGTTTGTAACTTTGCATGTGACTTGTGTTGTTTTATTGTTAATGTATATTCGGTAAAAAGCTCCTTAGAGCTTATGTTGTACTGTTTTATTATGTGCCGAATCAAAATAAAGTTTTCTTATCTTATCTTATCTTAATCTCAAGGCCATAAGTTAAGACAGACAAATGATTGTTTCTGGATCAAGCCCGTTCCTTCCATGAAATCCTGATCCCATTAAGCTGTACGTTGTTCGTCTAGCCTTTTTGATGTTTTCATTAACAGATAGTTTTGCAGAATCTTGATCACTCTTGTGAATACCAATGTGTGTTGTAGTAGTCATTATTGGCATATTACTATTTCTAAAAAAAATATTCTGATTCCCAATGTTGCTGAAAAAAATATTCTGATTTTGGTGGAGGAAAAAAAAAAATAATCTGATTCAGAGTTTTTGTCATATAGCCTAATGTTGAATATAGGAAAAAATTTCGCGCTTTGCGCGACAAAAAAAATAAATATTCTAACTCTCGTGTTGTTCGAAAAAAAATTTATGAACGAAACAAAAAACCATAACCCCCCCTTCAAGTTAAATGGTCGTTCCCTAAAATATATCCTTCTATCTTGTTGTAATTCACAACAATGTCAATCAACATCTGGAGTTCAAGTGGATTATTTGATACGAGAGTAACATCGTCTGCACAAGTAGGCGCACAACAGTTTATGTCTCCAATATGACCACCCAATCCAGTTTTACTAAGTATATCCAGAAGTGGATTCACATATACTTTGTATAAATCAACACTTATTGCACCTCCCTGTCTAACTCCTTGTTCGATTGTAAAAAGTTCTGAGATATTTCCATTCCATTTTACACAAGTAGAGGCATTGCTATATAAGCTGTTCAATAGCAAGATGGATTGATTTGACATACCGGTCTAATACAATCTTCTTATCAAGTTTGCATGTATTACTACATCAAAGGCGGATTTACTGTCCAAAAAGGCAATGTATGTAGGAAGCTTCAGGTCTTTATTTTCCCTCTCGAATTCTTCAATTAATAGTTCACATAAAAGCGGACTTGTATCTTCTGTAAACCCTTTCTGTAGTGTATTTTGAACTTCCAGTATCTTTGGATTTTCCCTTGACTTTATGATTTTCTCAATAATTTTAGAGTATATGGGTGTAACAGTTATCCCTCTATAGAATTTTGCATCTTTGTGATCTCCTTTGTTTTTATACACTGGAAATAATGTTCCAATTTTGAGAATGTCTGAGATATCACCAGTTTCAAATATTTTATCAAGCAGTTTTTGCAGTAATAGATGTAACATTTTTCCACCATATATTATATTTTCCGCCTTGATTCCGTAGAAATCTGTTGCTTTGTTTCTGTTAAGGCTCATAATTGCAGCTTTCATTTCATCTTCACTTATTGACTGATGGAAGAAATTGGATTTGCATAGTTCCAAAATTACTTTGACTTTCTCTTTCACATTATCTAAGAATTCTAAATCATAGTTTTCGCAAGTTGTAAGTTTTCATGGTTAGTTTATGAAAATGTGTTCTCCATCCTTCTATTATCAGTTCATTGTTGTATGTTTCTTCCTCTACTGTGAGATGGTCTATTGGCGTAACGCCTTGTCCTCTTTGTTTCCTGATGAGTTTATAGAATCCTCTACTGTGAGATGGTCGATTGACCTAATGAATTGTCCTCTTTGTTTCCTGATGAGTTTATAGAATCCTCTACTGTGAGATGGTCTATTGGCCTAATGATTTGTCCTCTTTGTTTCCTGATGAGTTTATAGAATCCTCTACTGTGAGATGGTCTATTGGCCTAATGAATTGTCCTCTTTGTTTCCTGATGAGTTTATAGAATCCTCTACTGTGAGATGGTCGATTGACCTAATGAATTGTCCTCTTTGTTTCCTGATGAGTTTATAGAATCCTCTACTGTGAGATGGTCTATTGGCCTAATGAATTGTCCTCTTTGTTTCTTGATGAGTTTATAGAATCCTCTACTGTGAGATGGTCTATTGACCTAATGAATTGTCCTCTTTGTTTCCTGATGAGTTTATAGAATCCTCTACTGTGAGATGGTCGATTGACCTAATGAATTGTCCTCTTTGTTTCCTGATGAGTTTATAGAATCCTCTACTGTGAGATGGTCTATTGGCCTAATGATTTGTCCTCTTTGTTTCCTGATGAGTTTATAGAATCCTCTACTGTGAGATGGTCTATTGGCCTAATGAATTGTCCTCTTTGTTTCCTGATGAGTTTATAGAATCCTCTACTGTGAGATGGTCTATTGACCTAATGAATTGTCCTCTTTGTTTCTTGATGAGTTTATAGAATCCTCTACTGTGAGATGGTCTATTGACCTAATGAATTGTCCTCTTTGTTTCCTGATGAGTTTATAGAATCCTCTACTGTGAGATGGTCTATTGACCTAATGAATTGTCCTCTTTGTTTCCTGATGAGTTTATAGAATCCTCTACTGTGAGATGGTCTATTGACCTAATGAATGGTCCTCTTTGTTTCCTGATGAGTTTATAGAATCCTCTACTGTGAGATGGTCTATTGACCTAATGAATTGTCCTCTTTGTTTCCTGATGAGTTTATAGAATCCTCTACTGTGAGATGGTCTATTGGCCTAATGAATTGTCCTCTTTGTTTCCTGATGAGTTTATAGAATCCTCTACTGTGAGATGGTCGATTGACCTAATGAATTGTCCTCTTTGTTTCCTGATGAGTTTATAGAATCCTCTACTGTGAGATGGTCTATTGGCCTAATGATTTGTCCTCTTTGTTTCCTGATGAGTTTATAGAATCCTCTACTGTGAGATGGTCTATTGGCCTAATGAATTGTCCTCTTTGATTCCTGATGAGTTTATAGAATCCTCTACTGTGAGATGGTCGATTGACCTAATGAATTGTCCTCTTTGTTTCCTGATGAGTTTATAGAATCCTCTATTGTGAGATGGTCTATTGGCCTAATGAATTGTCCTCTTTGTTTCCTGATGAGTTTATAGAATCCTCTACTGTGAGATGGTCTATTGACCTAATGAATTGTCCTCTTTGTTTCCTGATGAGTTTATAGAATCCTCTACTGTGAGATGGTCTATTGACCTAATGAATTGTCCTCTTTGTTTCCTGGTGAGTTTATAGAATCCTCTACTGTGAGATGGTCTATTGACCTAATGAATGGTCCTCTTTGTTTCCTGATGAGTTTATAGAATCCTCTACTGTGAGATGGTCTATTGACCTAATGAATTGTCCTCTTTGTTTCCTGATGAGTTTATAGAATCCTCTACTGTGAGATGGTCTATTGGCCTAATGAATTGTCCTCTTTGTTTCCTGATGAGTTTATAGAATCCTCTACTGTGAGATGGTCGATTGACCTAATGAATTGTCCTCTTTGTTTCCTGATGAGTTTATAGAATCCTCTACTGTGAGATGGTCTATTGGCCTAATGAATTGTCCTCTTTGTTTCCTGATGAGTTTATAGAATCCTCTACTGTGAGATGGTCTATTGGCCTAATGAATTGTCCTCTTTGTTTCCTGATGAGTTTATAGAATCCTCTACTGTGAGATGGTCGATTGACCTAATGAATTGTCCTCTTTGTTTCCTGATGAGTTTATAGAATCCTCTACTGTGAGATGGTCTATTGGCCTAATGAATTGTCCTCTTTGTTTCCTGATGAGTTTATAGAATCCTCTACTGTGAGATGGTCTATTGACCTAATGAATTGTTCACTTTGTTTCCTGATGAGTTTATAGAATCCTCTACTGTGAGATGGTCTATTGACCTAATGAATTGTCCTCTTTGTTTCCTGATGAGTTTATAGAATCCTCTACTGTGAGATGGTCTATTGACCTAATGAATTGTCCTCTTTGTTTCCTGATGAGTTTATAGAATCCTCTACTGTGAGATGGTCTATTGACCTAATGAATTGTCCTCTTTGTTTCCTGATGAGTTTACAGAATCCTCTACTGTGAGATGGTCTATTGACCTAATGAATTGTCCTCTTTGTTTCCTGATGAGTTTATAGAATCCTCTACTGTGAGATGGTCTATTGACCTAATGAATTGTCCTCTTTGTTTCCTGATGAGTTTATAGAATCCTCTACTGTGAGATGGTCTATTGACCTAATGAATTGTCCTCTTTGTTTCCTGATGAGTTTATAGAATCCTCTACTGTGAGATGGTCTATTGACCTAATGAATTGTCCTCTTTGTTTCCTGATGAGTTTATAGAAGGTATTTCTGTCTGATGTTCTCGCTTGTATTAGTTCCTGTCGTACGTGCATTAATTCTCCTTCTTGCGATTTCAAGTCTGCATTCCTTTTACGAAGTAGGCGGGTGGTTCGTTTCTTGTCTTTTAAGTAGTGATTATTAGGGTTGTTTGGTCTTCCCATTTCCTTCCACTTGAAAAAAGCAGCTTTCTTTTCAGATAATGCTATTCGAATATCATCATTCATTACTTGTAACTTTGGTCTTCTCTTGCCCTTTTTTATTTTTGGAGCAGCATCATCAGCTGATTTCACCAATATATTATTCAAATTGTCAAGAGTCTTTGTGATGTCCACAAAAGAGTCAATTTCAGTTGTTAGACTTTCCAAATAGCTCTTAACGTTGTTCTCATATTTTCCTTTATCGATTTTATCCCATCCAATCTTACGAGTAATAACACAATTTTCGGAACTCTTCTTTTGCACAGTTCTTTTGCACGTGTGAAGAACAGTCAATAAAGGGTAGTGGTCGGACACATTACCAGTAATATATAATTTCTCCAATTGGATGATATTGTCATTGTATAAATTTTGATACAGAAAGAAATCAATAGACGTTGAGTCGTGGCCACTATTGTGAATGAAAGTTGCTCCAAGGTCTGATGCAATGAGATCGTGTTCTAACATGAACAATTCAATATGCTGTGTTTTCTATGAGAATTTTTCCCGTTCACAATGTCTTCATTAAAGTCACCCCCTATGATGATGATCTGGTAAGTATTCTTATAAGTCACCATTATTTCGTGTAACTGGTCGATACAGTTATTAAGTTCGTTCAAGTGGTCTGAAGTTCCTTTACATGGCATGTAAACGGATAAGATAATTAAATTTTGGTCACACAATACTTCAATTCCCTGTATTCTGTCCGTACCAACGAATAACGGTGTAATGAACGAGTCTAGTTCTTTTTTCCATAGAATGGCGGTACCCCCATACCCCCTTGCTATTTGGATGGGGGGAATAGGGTCTGTCGAGTCCACTGCTTTTCCCACTCCCGAAAATCTATCACTTATTTCATCCAATAAATGACGTTGACAGTCAAAGAGCCAATGTTCTTGTAATAGATATATATCCACATGATTTTCGATTTCCTTGAATAATGGCCCATGCACAGGTTAAAACATTCTTACAGTTAAAATCTAAAATGTTTAGTTTATTTACACTTAGTACATCATTTGCTGTTGTTTCCAAATGTGGTGGCTCGTTCGAGATAAAAAAAATACTCTGGTTATCATCTTGCACACTTGTGTGATAGAAAGGTGGTTGCCCTTCCTTCGTTTTCTGACCAGCTTTACTGTCAATATTCTGCACATTATGAGTGTTTTGAGCCATGGGCGGTTGTGTCTTGGCTGCGGTTTTTTGTGAGATATCACGTCTTGTTTGAGAATGACTTGAATACACTGATGTAGGCATCGAATGCGTGGTTTCATATGTATTCACACGATCGATTTGTATCAGATTGTCAGTACAGATATTTGTTTGTCCTGAATGATCAATTTCATATGATTGATAATTTGTGTATCCCGAGTCCCATTGATTATGGTAATTGCTTTGATATGACCAGTCATACGAGTAGTTGTACGGGTTATAATGGTATGAGGTAGGTATGCTGGGAGGATCGCATTTTAATTCATTATTCACATTCTTTTGTGTAAACTCATCCTCAAGCTTGTTCAACTCGCTATCAATTCTATTAAGCACGAATTTAGTAACTCTATTTCTCACATGCCCACGACTATATCATCAGTATCACTGTTACTCCGTTTGGTTGTATTATCATTCACATGATGTTTAGGATTGTCATTTACAACACGAGTAGTCAAAGTTTTGATTGTATTTTCTAGTTCCAAGTTTCTGATTTCTGCATTGTGTAATCTTTCCATTATTCTCAACTTAACCTTCATTTCATCATTGATCATTGTCTCTTTGATTTTCAATTGCTCTTCTTTCTTTTTCAGTTTTTGTTCAAGTTGGCGTAATTCTTTCATTTTGATGGCATTAGTGTCCGAGGCTTCATTGCAATGTTTGTTCGTAATTTTGCTCATATTAATTAATATAAACTATTTTTTGTGTCATAGAAAACTAAAGATTGAGGAAGAGGAACAGACAATACAACATCAACAAAGAGAAAGGACAATAAGACAATGGTCCACAAAACATAACATAGAAAACTAAAGATTGAGGAAGAGGAACAGACAATACATCATCAACAAAGAGAAAGGACAATAAGACACATGGTCCACAAAACATAGCATAGACAACTAAAGATTGAGAAAGAGGAACAGACAATACAACATCAACAAAGAGAAAGGACAATAAGACACATGGTCCACAAAACATAGCATAGAAAACTAAAGATTGAGGAAGAGGAACAGACAAATACATCAACAAAGAGAAAGGACAATAAGACACATGGTCCACAAAACATAACATAGAAAACTAAAGATTGAGGAAGAGGAACAGACAAATACAACATCAACAAAGAGAAAGGACAATAAGACAATGGTCCACAAAACATAACATAGAAAACTAAAGATTGAGGAAGAGGAACAGACAAATACAACATCAACAAAGAGAAAGTACAATAAGACACATAGAAAACTAAAGATTGAGAAACACGAACCCCAGCAAAAACCGAGACTTAGGAAGGGTTGACATTTCCTGCACCCGTCGTGTTACTCATATTAAACATCCAGTAATAAATGATATTCGGAAAGGACGGGATTGTGACTATGACAAACAAAACGCATCTGTCGTCAACATAGACATCCAGTAACGGTTAACCAATTAATGATCACGATCCACCATTTCATTGGAATGCGTTCCAATCACGCAAAGTAATAACTTGTGTCCGATCTCATTTTCTTATGGCATTAAGCAAATGAGATATGTTTAATTCGGGTGCAACTTTTGTGTGGTTTTATTCGAAATTTTTTTCCGAAATAATTTATTTATCTCATTATTTTCCGTTTGCATTCCAAATAATATAATAATTGATATACAAATGTATCTTATATATAGATAGAAAACTCGTACACCTAATGGGACCAACATGGAGACAAAGGAACGAGCTTCGTGTGGAGTTCCCACATGCATGTGACAAATGCCCTGAACATAGGCGTTATAAAGAAGAGAATCGCTTGGCACAGCATGAAAGTGATAAGCATAGTACGGTATGAATACAGTTTTGTTCTGATATTTTCAATATTTCTTATGGGTTGTTTTTCTTTCTCTTTATGAAAAAAAATGATACGTATGACCGCATCGGAGATTTAATGGTTAGCGTCCTCACATCGGGTTCTGGATTCGATCTCCGTCTGATCAAATCAAAGACTATGCAATTGTTATTTGCTAAAACATGAATACACAGCGGATAAATGACGTCCTTTGTAAAACATTGGTTTTATATATTGCAACGTATTTAATCGAGGTGAGGCTATGGGCATAGATTGTCACAGAAAAAGGGGTATGATTAATAGGATCGAAAAATCTCACTTAGCAACGGGCCTCCAACAAACACTCATTAAACTCTTGGGGCTACATCTAGTTGTACAGCACAACTAGTGGGTTAGGATTATGATGTTTAACGCCACTTTCAACAATATTTCAGTTATATCATGGCTATCAGTTTTATTGGTTGAGGAAACTGGTGTACCCGGAGAAAACCACCGACCTGTCGCATGTCACTGACAAACTTTATCACATAATGTTGTATCAAATACACATCGCCATGAGCGGGATTCGAACTCACAACGTTAATGGTGATAGGCTCTAATTGCATACATGTAGGTATTTGTAAAACAAACTACCATACGATCACGACCACGACGGCCCACACAACCAATCAGTTTAGATGATAAATAATTATATTTTATTGGTCATGAATGATTAATAGTTAGATCAAACGCTAGTAATGTTCAGTACCATGGTTCAGGAAATGACTAAGTAACTAAATTATATAATATTTAGGGGGTGAGGGCCACGGATAATGATTTCATATTAAATACTCTATAGGGAGGTCATATTTATTTGTGCATTATTGGATATTTTCTAAAGGGTTATATTAACTTGACTACTGGCCAATAACTCTTGATTTTAATGACTATTTATTGTAAGTATTATGTTGTTATTGTTAATTATTATTTATTATCATATTCAACTTTAACGTTATAGACTCTGTTTTGTTGATTTGTATCGGGTATATATTGATATGTGTATGTACAATTGATAAATTGAGAGAGAAATTATGGACCATCAGTTGGAAATCTGATTGACCAGGCATATTCAATGCGAATTGACACTACAGAACCAAGAAGTGTATCTGGTATAAGATACGGTTATGCTCCCACCGTTACACAAATAATGCATTCTTGGGGAGATATGGAAACTTATAAACTTGATGTCGAAATTTATTGACGGTTAACATAGAATGTATGTGGCTCGGCACGAAACGAGTGGAAAGACTCACTAAAGTTCGTCTTTCTCCCGTTTCTAAGCCACATAAATTCTATATTAACCGTCAATACACCAATATTGCATTCATCCTGCAATAAAATTTGCAAAATAATGTTATTTAATTTGATAATAAATAAATTATAACGGAAACCCCATTAATACCTCAATAGTAGTTCTCGTAAGGGGCGTGGCTCAATAGCTTTATTAGGATAATTTGACAAGTGTTATTATGACAGGGATGTGGCTTATTAGCTTTATTAGGCTATTGTGAAAAATGTTATTATGACAGGGGTGTGGCTTAATAGCTTATTAGACAAATGTGAAAAGGGTTATTATGACAATGTGGAAGTGTTATTATGACACTGCCATAAAAAAGCAACAGTTTATTTCCACCCATTTATTATGACAAAAAATAACCCAATTGCAATACAATTTGACTGCTTAAATAGAACCAGTGCAGGATAAAAAGAAATATACTACCTGTAATATCATTGAAGTATAAATTTTAATTATAATATCACATTATTTCTGACTAACCCTTGTCCTTGATATGAGTTTCCATATCTCCCCGAGAATGCATTATTTGTGTAACTGTGGGAGCATAACCGTATCTTATACCAGATACACTTCTTGGTTCTGTAGTGTCAATTCGCATCAGATTTCCAACTGATGGCTCATAGTTTCCCTAACAATATCCTCTTTTCAGAATAGATGGATGCATGGACACAAAACACATTGATGTCAAACATCGAAGACAAGATAGAATCATCAAAAAGGAATAAAGATATGCTTCGCCGTTCTGTAGTACGTCTTATACAACATCTACATGAGAATAATGATTCAACGTTCTATATCAAAGAAGTCATTAAGGCAAGTTAATTACACTATCTAGTAAACGTAGTGGCTTTTGATTGATTGATTGATTGATTGATTGATTGATTGATTGATTGATTGATTGATTGATTGATTGATTGATTGATTGATTGATTGATTGATTGATTGATCGATCGATCGATCGGTCGAATTTCGGCTATATTCATGACAAGAACATGTTTAAAAACAATAAGGGACCGACCATTTAACTTGCAGGAGGGTTATGGTTTTTTGTTTCGTTCAGAATTTTTTCTCCAGAATTTAGCATTAGGTTATATGACAAAAACTCTGAATCAGATATTTTTTTTCTCCACCAAAATCAGAATCTTTTTTTCAGCAACATTGGGAATCAGAATATTTTTTTTAGAAAAAACCATAACCCCCCTTCAAGTTAAATTGTCCGTCCCTAAATCATGCAGGAAAACCTTATGTCATAAAAATTGGTTAGTGATTTGTGACACGTTCAATTGTTATCTCCGGATTCCCCGGTTGGTGCCGCTTTAAAGCTGAAATATTGTTGAAAGTGAAATTAAACACGCATAACCCATTGCATGATTAATCGAAAATCGGTTACCAAAACCAGTTTTCGTCATTTCTTAGAACCACACAGGAAACTGTAATTTTATCTTTGATTCGACATTATTCTTATTATACCAAATTGTCTAGTCTAATGAAAAAAGGGCCACAATGAAATGTACATTAGATAATAATGTCCTTTTGTGCCATATTCAACAGCTAATGAGCTTTCAACTCATGACATTTGGGCAAAATTGTATGCTAAAAGCCCTGTGATTTAAGGTTCACATGAGTTATTATTCAAAGCCCTGTGACTTAAGGTTCACTTGAGTTATTATTCAAAGACCTGTGACTTAAGGTTCACGTGAGTTATTATTACAAGCCCTGTGACTTAATGTTCCTGTGAGTTATTGTTAAAAGCCCTGTGACTTAAGGTTCACGTGAGTTATTATTCAAAGACCTGTGACTTAAGGTACACGTGAGTTATTGTTAAAAGACCTGTGACTTAAGGTTTACGTGAGTTATTATTCGAAGACCTGTGACTTAAGGTTCACGTGAGTTATTGTTAAAAGACCTGTAACATAAGATTCACGTGAGTTATTATTCGAAGACCTGTGACTTAAGGTTCACGTGAGTTATTGTTAAAAGACCTGTGACTTAAGGTTCATGTGAGTTATTATTCAAAGACCTGTGATTTAAGGTTCACGTGAGTTATTGTTAAAAGACCTGTGACTTAAGGTTCATGTGAGTTATTATGCAAAGACCTGTGACTTAAGGTTCACGTGAGTTATTATTCAAAGACCTGTGACTTAAGGTACACGTGAGTTATTGTTAAAAGACCTGTGACTTAAGGTTTACGTGAGTTATTATTCGAAGACCTGTGACTTAAGGTTCACGTGAGTTATTGTTAAAAGACCTGTAACATAAGATTCACGTGAGTTATTATTCGAAGACCTGTGACTTAAGGTTAACGTGAGTTATTGTTAAAAGACCTGTGACTTAAGGTTCATGTGAGTTATTATTCAAAGACCTGTGATTTAAGGTTCACGTGAGTTATTGTTAAAAGACCTGTGACTTAAGGTTCATGTGAGCTATTATGCAAAGACCTGTGACTTAAGGTTCACGTGAGTTATTATTCAAAGACCTGTGATTTAAGGTTCACGTAAGTTATTGCTACAAGACCTGTGATTTAAGGTTCACGTGAGTTATTGTTAAAAGACCTGTGATTTAAGGTTCACGTGAGTTATTGTTAAAAGACCTGTGAATTAAGGTTCATGTGAGTTATTATTCAATCAATCAATCAATCAATCAATCAATCAATCAATCAATCAATCAATCAATCAATCAATCAATCAATCAATCAATCAATCAATCAATCAATCAATCAATCAATCAATCAATCAATCAATCAATCAATCAATCAATCAATCAATCAATCAATCAATCAATCAATCAATCAATCAATCAATCAATCAATCAATCAATCAAAAGCCACTACGTTTACTAGATAGTGTAATTAACTTGCCTTAATGACTTCTCTGATATAGAACGTTGAATCATTATTCTCATGTAGATGTTGTATAAGACGTACTACAGAACGGCGAAGCATATCTTTATTCCTTTTTGATGATTCTATCTTGTCTTCGATGTTTGACATCAATGTGTTTTGTGTCCATGCATCCATCTATTCTGAAAAGAGGATATTGTTAGGGAAACTATGAGCCATCAGTTGGAAATCTGATGCGAATTGACACTACAGAACCAAGAAGTGTATCTGGTATAAGATACGGTTATGCTCCCACAGTTACACAAATAATGCATTCTCGGGGAGATATGGAAACTCATATCAAGGACAAGGGTTAGTCAGAAATAATGTGATATTATAATTAAAATTTATACTTCAATGATATTACAGGTAGTATATTTCTTTTTATCCTGCACTGGTTCTATTTAAGCAGTCAAATTGTATTGCAATTGGGTTATTTTTTGTCATAATAAATGGGTGGAAATAAACTGTTGCTTTTTTATGGCAGTGTCATAATAACACTTCCACATTGTCATAATAACCCTTTTCACATTTGTCTAATAAGCTATTAAGCCACACCCCTGTCATAATAACATTTTTCACAATAGCCTAATAAAGCTAATAAGCCACATCCCTGTCATAATAACACTTGTCAAATTATCCTAATAAAGCTATTGAGCCACGCCCCTTACGAGAACTACTATTGAGGTATTAATGGGGTTTCCGTTATAATTTATTTATTATCAAATTAAATAACATTATTTTGCAAATTTTATTGCAGGATGAATGCAATATTGGTGTATTGACGGTTAATATAGAATTTATGTGGCTTAGAAACGGGAGAAAGACGAACTTTAGTGAGTCTTTCCACTCGTTTCGTGCCGAGCCACATACATTCTATGTTAACCGTCAATAAATTTCGACATCAAGTTTATAAGTTTCCATATCTCCCCAAGAATGCATTATTTGTGTAACGGTGGGAGCATAACCGTATCTTATACCAGATACACTTCTTGGTTCTGTAGTGTCAATTCGCATTGAATATGCCTGGTCAATCAGATTTCCAACTGATGGTCCATAATTTCTCTCTCAATTTATCAATTGTACATACACATATCAATATATACCCGATACAAATCAACAAAACAGAGTCTATAACGTTAAAGTTGAATATGATAATAAATAATAATTAACAATAACAACATAATACTTACAATAAATAGTCATTAAAATCAAGAGTTATTGGCCAGTAGTCAAGTTAATATAACCCTTTAGAAAATATCCAATAATGCACAAATAAATATGACCTCCCTATAGAGTATTTAATATGAAATCATTATCCGTGGCCCTCACCCCCTAAATATTATATAATTTAGTTACTTAGTCATTTCCTGAACCATGGTACTGAACATTACTAGCGTTTGATCTAACTATTAATCATTCATGACCAATAAAATATAATTATTTATCATCTAAACTGATTGGTTGTGTGGGCCGTCGTGGTCGTGATCGTATGGTAGTTTGTTTTACAAATACCTACATGTATGCAATTAGAGCCTATCACCATTAACGTTGTGAGTTCGAATCCCGCTCATGGCGATGTGTATTTGATACAACATTATGTGATAAAGTTTGTCAGTGACATGCGACAGGTCGGTGGTTTTCTCCGGGTACACCAGTTTCCTCAACCAATAAAACTGATAGCCATGATATAACTGAAATATTGTTGAAAGTGGCGTTAAACATCATAATCCTAACCCACTAGTTGTGCTGTACAACTAGATGTAGCCCCAAAAGTTTAATGAGTGTTTGTTGGAGGCCCGTTGCTAAGTGAGATTTTTCGATCCTATTAATCATACCCCTTTTTCTGTGACAATCTATGCCCATAGCCTCACCTCGATTAAATACGTTGCAATATATAAAACCAATGTTTTACAAAGGACGTCATTTATCCGCTGTGTATTCATGTTTTAGCAAATAACAATTGCATAGTCTTTGATTTGATCAGACGGAGATCGAATCCAGAACCCGATGTGAGGACGCTAACCATTAAATCTCCGATGCGGTCATACGTATCATTTTTTTTCATAAAGAGAAAGAAAAACAACCCATAAGAAATATTGAAAATATCAGAACAAAACTGTATTCATACCGTACTATGCTTATCACTTTCATGCTGTGCCAAGCGATTCTCTTCTTTATAACGCCTATGTTCAGGGCATTTGTCACATGCATGTGGGAACTCCACACGAAGCTCGTTCCTTTGTCTCCATGTTGGTCCCATTAGGTGTACGAGTTTTCTATCTATATATAAGATACATTTGTATATCAATTATTATATTATTTGGAATGCAAACGGAAAATAATGAGATAAATAAATTATTTCGGAAAAAAATTTCGAATAAAACCACACAAAAGTTGCACCCGAATTAAACATATCTCATTTGCTTAATGCCATAAGAAAATGAGATCGGACACAAGTTATTACTTTGCGTGATTGGAACGCATTCCAATGAAATGGTGGATCGTGATCATTAATTGGTTAACCGTTACTGGATGTCTATGTTGACGACAGATGCGTTTTGTTTGTCATAGTCACAATCCCGTCCTTTCCGAATATCATTTATTACTGGATGTTTAATATGAGTAACACGACGGGTGCAGGAAATGTCAACCCTTCCTAAGTCTCGGTTTTTGCTGGGGTTCGTGTTTCTCAATCTTTAGTTTTCTATGTGTCTTATTGTACTTTCTCTTTGTTGATGTTGTATTTGTCTGTTCCTCTTCCTCAATCTTTAGTTTTCTATGTTATGTTTTGTGGACCATTGTCTTATTGTCCTTTCTCTTTGTTGATGTTGTATTTGTCTGTTCCTCTTCCTCAATCTTTAGTTTTCTATGTTATGTTTTGTGGACCATGTGTCTTATTGTCCTTTCTCTTTGTTGATGTATTTGTCTGTTCCTCTTCCTCAATCTTTAGTTTTCTATGCTATGTTTTGTGGACCATGTGTCTTATTGTCCTTTCTCTTTGTTGATGTTGTATTGTCTGTTCCTCTTTCTCAATCTTTAGTTGTCTATGCTATGTTTTGTGGACCATGTGTCTTATTGTCCTTTCTCTTTGTTGATGATGTATTGTCTGTTCCTCTTCCTCAATCTTTAGTTTTCTATGTTATGTTTTGTGGACCATTGTCTTATTGTACTTTGTCTTTGTTGATGTTGTATTGTCTGTTCCTCTTCCTCAATCTTTAGTTTTCTATGTTATGTTTTATGGACCATGTGTCTTATTGTCCTTTCTCTTTGTTGATGTTGTATTATCTGTTCCTCTTCCTCAATCTTTAGTTTTCTATGTTATGTTTTGTGGACCATTGTGTTATTGTCCTTTCTCTTTGTTGATGTTGTATTGTCTGTTCCTCTTCCTCAATCTTTAGTTTTCTATGTTATGTTTTGTGGACCATATGTCTTATTGTCCTTTCTCTTTGTTGATGTTGTATTGTCTGTTCCTCTTCCTCAATCTTTAGTTTTCTATGTTATGTTTTGTGGACCATGTGTCTTATTGTCCTTTGTCTTTGTTGATGTTGTATTTGTCTGTTCCTCTTCCTCAATCTTTCGTTTTCTATGTTATGTTTTGTGGACCATGTGTCTTATTGTCCTTTCTCTTTGTAGATGTTGTATTGTCTGTTCCTCTTCCTCAATCTTTAGTTTTCTATGTTATGTTTTGTGGACCATGTGTCTTATTGTCCTTTCTCTTTGTTGATGTTGTATTGTCTGTTCCTCTTCCTCAATCTTTAGTTTTCTATGTTATGTTTTGTGGACCATGTGTCTTATTGTCCTTTGTCTTTGTTGATGTTGTATTGTCTGTTCCTCTTCCTCAATCTTTAGTTTTCTATGTTATGTTTTGTGGACCATGTGTCTTATTGTCCTTTCTCTTTGTTGATGTTGTATTGTCTGTTCCTCTTCCTCAATCTTTAGTTTTCTATGTTATGTTTACTGGACCATGTGTCTTATTGTCCTTTCTCTTTGTTGATGTTGTATTGTCTGTTCCTCTTCCTCAATCTTTAGTTTTCTATGTTATGTTTTCTGGACCATTGTCTTATTGTCCTTTCTCTTTGTTGATGTTGTATTGTCTGTTCCTCTTCCTCAATCTTTAGTTTGCTATGTTATGTTTTGTGGACCATTGTCTTATTGTCCTTTCTCTTTGTTGATGTTGTATTTGTCTGTTCCTCTTCCACAATATTTAGTTTTCTATGTTATGTTTTGTGGACCATTGTCTTATTGTCCTTTCTCTTAGTTGATGTTGTATTGTCTGTTCCTCTTCCTCAATCTTTAGTTTTCTATGTTATGTTTTGTGGACCATGTGTCTTATTGTCCTTTCTCTTTGTTGATGTTGTATTGTCTGTTGCTTTTCCTCAATCTTTAGTTTTCTATGTTATGTTTTGTGGACCATTGTCTTATTGTACTTTCTCTTTGTTGATGTTGTATTTGTCTGTTCCTCTTCCTCAATCTTTAGTTTTCTATGCTATGTTTTGTGGACCATTGTCTTATTTTCCTTACTCTTTGTTGATGTTGTATTGTATGTTCCTCTTCCTCAATCTTTAGTTTTCTATGTTATGTTTTGTGGACCATTGTCTTATTGTCCTTTCTCTTTGTTGATGTTATATTGTCTGTTCCTCTTCCTCAATCTTTGGTTTTCTATGTTATGTTTTGTGGACCATGTGTCTTATTGTCCTTTCTCTTTGTTGATGTTGTATTGTCTGTTCCTCTTCCTCAATCTTTAGTTTTCTATGTTATGTTTTGTGGACCATGTGTCTTATTGTCCTTTCTCTTTGTTGATGTTGTATTGTCTGTTCCTCTTCCTCAATCTTTAGTTTTCTATGTTATGTTTTGTGGACCATTGTCTTATTGTCCTTTGTCTTTGTTGATGTTGTATTGTCTGTTCCTCTTCCTCAATCTTTAGTTTTCTATGTTATGTTTTGTGGACCATTGTCTTATTGTCCTTTCTCTTTGTTGATGTTGTATTTGTCTGTTCCTCTTCCTCAATCTTTAGTTTTCTATGTTATGTTTTGTGGACCATTGTCTTATTGTCCTTTCTCTTTGTTGATGTTGTATTGTCTGTTCCCCTTCCTCAATCTTTAGTTTTCTATGTCATGTTTTGTGGACCATGTGTCTTATTGTCCTTTCTCTTTGTTGATGTTGTATTGTCTGTTCCTCTTCCTCAATCTTTAGTTTTCTATGTTATGTTTTGTGGACCATGTGTCTTATTGTCCTTTCTCTTTGTTGATGTTGTATTTGTCTGTTCCTCTTCCTCAATCTTTAGTTTTCTATGTTATGTTTTGTGGACCATGTGTCTTATTGTCCTTTCTCTTTGTTGATGTTGTATTGTCTGTTCCTCTTCCTCAATCTTTAGTTTTCTATGTTATGTTTTGTGGACCATGTGTCTTATTGTCCTTTGTCTTTGTTGATGTTGTATTGTCTGTTCCTCTTCCTCAATCTTTAGTTTTCTATGTTATGTTTTGTGGACCATGTGTCTTATTGTCCTTTCTCTTTGTTGATGTTGTATTGTCTGTTCCTCTTCCTCAATCTTTAGTTTTCTATGTTATGTTTTGTGGACCATTGTCTTATTGTCCTTTCTCTTTGTTGATGTTGTATTGTCTGTTCCTCTTCCTCAATCTTTAGTTTTCTATGTTATGTTTAGTGGACCATGTGTCTTATTGTCCTTTCTCTTTGTTGATGTTGTATTGTCTGTTCCTCTTCCTCAATCTTTAGTTTTCTATGTTATGTGTTGTGGACCATGTGTCTTATTGTCCTTTGTCTTTGTTGATGTTGTATTATCTGTTCCTCTTCCTCAATCTTTAGTTTTCTATGCTATGTTTTGTGGACCATTGTCTTATTGTCCTTTCTCTTTGTTGATGTTGTATTGTCTGTTCCCCTTCCACAATCTTTAGTTTTCTATGTCATGTTTTGTGGACCATGTGTCTTATTGTTCTTTCTCTTTGTTGATGTTGTATTGTCTGTTCCTCTTCCTCAATCTTTAGTTTTCTATGTTATGTTTTGTGGACCATTGTCTTATTGTCCTTTCTCTTTGTTGATGTTGTATTGTCTGTTCCTCTTCCTCAATCTTTAGTTTTCTATGTTATGTTTAGTGGACCATGTGTCTTATTGTCCTTTCTCTTTGTTGATGTTGTATTGTCTGTTCCTCTTTCTCAATCTTTAGTTTTCTATGTTATGTTTTGTGGACCATGTGTCTTATTGTCCTTTCTCTTTGTTGATGTTGTATTGTCTGTTCCTCTTCCTCAATCTTTAGTTTTCTATGTTATGTTTTGTGGACCATTGTCTTATTGTCTTTTCTCTTTGTTGATGTTGTATTGTCTGTTCCTCTTCCTCAATCTTTAGTTTTCTATGTCATGTTTTGTGGACCATGTGTCTTATTGTCCTTTCTCTTTGTTGATGTTGTATTGTCTGTTCCTCTTCCTCAATCTTTAGTTTTCTTTGTTATGTTTTGTGGACCATTGTCTTATTGTCCTTTGTCTTTGTTGATGTTGTATTGTCTGTTCCTTTTTCTCAATCTTTAGTTTTCTATGCTATGTTTTGTGGACCATGTGTCTTATTGTCCTTTCTCTTTGTTGATGTTGTATTGTCTGTTCCTCTTCCTCAATCTTTAGTTTTCTATGTTATGTTTTGTGGACCATTGTCTTATTGTCCTTTCTCTTTGTTGATGTTGTATTGTCTGTTCCTCTTCCTCAATCTTTAGTTTTCTATGTTATGTTTAGTGGACCATGTGTCTTATTGTCCTTTCTCTTTGTTGATGTTGTATTGTCTGTTCCTCTTCCTCAATCTTTAGTTTTCTATGTTATGTGTTGTGGACCATGTGTCTTATTGTCCTTTGTCTTTGTTGATGTTGTATTGTCTGTTCCTCTTCCTCAATCTTTAGTTTTCTATGTTATGTTTTGTGGACCATTGTCTTATTGTCCTTTCTCTTTGTTGATGTTGTATTGTCTGTTCCTCTTCCTCAATCTTTAGTTTTCTATGTTATGTTTTGTGGACCATTGTCTTATTGTCCTTTCTCTTTGTTGATGTTGTATTGTCTGTTCCTCTTCCTCAATCTTTAGTTTTCTATGTTATGTTTAGTGGACCATGTGTCTTATTGTCCTTTTTCTTTGTTGATGTTGTATTGTCTGTTCCTCTTCCTCAATCTTTAGTTTTCTATGCTATGTTTTGTGGACCATTGTCTTATTGTCCTTTGTCTTTGTTGATGTTGTATTGTCTGTTCCTCTTCCTCAATCTTTAGTTTTCTATGTTATGTTTTGTGGACCATGTGTCTTATTGTCCTTTCTCTTTGTTGATGTTGTATTGTCTGTTCCTCTTTATCAATCTTTAGTTTTCTATGCTATGTTTTGTGGACCATGTGTCTTATTGTCCTTTCTCTTTGTTGATGATGTATTGTCTGTTCCTCTTCCTCAATCTTTAGTTTTCTATGTTATGTTTTGTGGACCATTGTCTTATTGTCCTTTCTCTTTGTTGATGTTGTATTGTCTGTTCCTCTTCCTCAATCTTTAGTTTTCTATGTTATGTTTTGTGGACCATGTGTCTTATTGTCCTTTCTCTTTGTTGATGTTGTATTGTCTGTTCCTCTTCCTCAATCTTTAGTTTTCTATGTTATGTTTTGTGGACCATTGTCTTATTGTCCTTTCTCTTTGTTGATGTTGTATTGTCTGTTCCTCTTCCTCAATCTTTAGTTTCTATGTTATGTTTTGTGGACCATTGTCTTATTGTCCTTTCTCTTTGTTGATGTTGTATTGTCTGTTCCTCTTTCTCAATCTTTAGTTTTCTATGCTATGTTTTGTGGACCATGTGTCTTATTGTCCTTTCTCTTTGTTGATGTTGTATTGTCTGTTCCTCTTCCTCAATCTTTAGTTTTCTATGTTATGTTTTGTGGACCATGTGTCTTATTGTCCTTTCTCTTTGTTGATGTTGTATTGTCTGTTCCTCTTCCTCAATCTTTAGTTTTCTATGTTATGTTTTGTGGACCATGTGTCTTATTGTCCTTTCTCTTTGTTGATGTTGTATTTGTCTGTTCCTCTTCCTCAATCTTTAGTTTTCTATGTTATGTTTTGTGGTCTATTGTCTTATTGTCTTTTCTCTTTGTTGATGTTGTATTGTCTGTTCCTCTTCCGCAATCTTTAATTTTCTATGTTATGTTTTGTGGACCATTGTCTTATTGTCCTTTCTCTTTGTTGATGTTGTATTGTCTGTTCCTCTTCCTCAATCTTTAGTTTTCTATGTTATTTTTTGTGGACCATTGTCTTATTGTACTTTCTCTTTGTTGATGTTGTATTTGTCTGTTCCTCTTCCTCAATCTTTAGTTTTCTATGTTATGTTTTGTGGACCATTGTCTTATTGTATTTTGTCTTTGTTGATGTTGTATTGTCTGTTCCTCTTCCTCAATCTTTAGTTTTCTATGTTATGTTTTGTGGACCATTGTCTTATTGTCCTTTCTCTTTGTTGATGTTGTATTGTCTGTTCCTCTTCCTCAATCTTTAGTTTTCTATGTTATGTTTTGTGGACCATGTGTCTTATTGTCCTTTGTCTTTGTTGATGTTGTATTGTCTGTTCCTCTTCCTCAATCTTTAGTTTTCTATGTTATGTTTTGTGGACCATTGTCTTATTGTCCTTTCTCTTTGTTGATGTTGTATTGTCTGTTCCTCTTCCTCAATCTTTAGTTTTCTATGTTATGTTTTGTGGACCATTGTCTTATTTTCCTTTCTCTTTGTTGATGTTGTATTGTCTGTTCTTCTTCCTCAATCTTTAGTTTTCTATGTTATGCTTTGTGGACCATTGTCTTATTGTCCTTTATTTTGTTGATGTTGTATTGTCTGTTCCTCTTCCTCAATCTTTAGTTTTCTATGTTATGTTTTGTGGACCATTGTCTTATTGTCCTTTCTCTTTGTTGATGTTGTATTTGTCTGTTCCTCTTCCTCAATCTTTAGTTTTCTATGCTATGTTTTGTGGACCATTGTCTTATTGTCCTTTCTCTTTGTTGATGTTGTATTGTCTGTTCCCCTTCCACAATCTTTAGTTTTCTATGTCATGTTTTGTGGACGATGTGTCTTATTGTTCTTTCTCTTTGTTGATGTTGTATTGTCTGTTCCTCTTCCTCAATCTTTAGTTTTCTATGTTATGTTTTGTGGACCATGTGTCTTATTGTCCTTTCTCTTTGTTGATGTTGTATTTGTCTGTTCCTCTTCCTCAATCTTTAGTTTTCTATGTTATGTTTTGTGGACCATGTGTCCTATTGTCCTTTCTCTTTGTTGATGTTGTATTGTCTGTTCCTCTTCCTCAATCTTTAGTTTTCTATGTTATGTTTTGTGGACCATGTGTCTTATTGTCCTTTGTCTTTGTTGATGTTGTATTGTCTGTTCCTCTTCCTCAATCTTTGGTTTTCTATGTTATGTTTTGTGGACCATGTGTCTTATTGTCCTTTCTCTTTGTTGATGTTGTATTTGTCTGTTCCTCTTCCTCAATCTTTAGATTTCTATGTTATGTTTTGTGGTCTATTGTCTTATTGTCTTTTCTCTTTGTTGATGTTGTATTGTCTGTTCCTCTTCCTCAATCTTTAGTTTTCTATGTTATGTTTTGTGGACCATTGTCTTATTGTCCTTTCTCTTTGTTGATGTTGTATTGTCTGTTCCTCTTCCTCAATCTTTAGTTTTCTATGTTATGTTTTGTGGACCATTGTCTTATTTTCCTTTCTCTTTGTTGATGTTGTATTGTCTGTTCCTCTTTCTCAATCTTTAGTTTTCTATGTTATGTTTTGTGGACCATTGTCTTATTGTCCTTTCTCTTTGTTGATGTTGTATTGTCTGTTCCTCTTCCTCAATCTTTGGTTTTCTATGTTATGCTTTGTGGACCATGTGTCTTATTGTCCTTTATTTTGTTGATGTTGTATTGTCTGTTCCTCTTCCTCAATCTTTAGTTTTCTATGTTATGTTTTGTGGACCATGTGTCTTATTGTCCTTTCTCTTTGTTGATGTTGTATTTGTCTGTTCCTCTTCCTCAATCTTTAGTTTTCTATGTTATGTTTTGTGGTCTATTGTCTTATTGTCTTTTCTCTTTGTTGATGTTGTATTGTCTGTTCCTCTTTCTCAATCTTTAGTTTTCTATGCTATGTTTTGTGGACCATGTGTCTTATTGTCCTTTCTCTTTGTTGATGTTGTATTGTCTGTTCCTCTTCCTCAATCTTTAGTTTTCTATGTTATGTTTTGTGGACCATGTGTCTTATTGTCCTTTCTCTTTGTTGATGTTGTATTGTCTGTTCCTCTTCCTCAATCTTTAATTTTCTATGTTATGTTTTGTGGACCATGTGTCTTATTGTCCTTTCTCTTTGTTGATGTTGTATTTGTCTGTTCCTCTTCCTCAATCTTTAGTTTTCTATGTTATGTTTTGTGGTCTATTGTCTTATTGTCTTTTCTCTTTGTTGATGTTGTATTATCTGTTCCTCTTCCGCAATCCTTAATTTTCTATGTTATGTTTTGTGGACCATTGTCTTATTGTCCTTTCTCTTTGTTGATGTTGTATTGTCTGTTCCTCTTCCTCAATCTTTAGTTTTCTATGTTATTTTTTGTGGACCATTGTCTTATTGTACTTTCTCTTTGTTGATGTTGTATTTGTCTGTTCCTCTTCCTCAATCTTTAGTTTTCTATGTTATGTTTTGTGGACCATTGTCTTATTGTCCTTTCTCTTTGTTGATGTTGTATTGTCTGTTCCTCTTCCTCAATCTTTAGTTTTCTATGTTATGTTTTGTGGACCATGTGTCTTATTGTCCTTTCTCTTTGTTGATGTTGTATTGTCTGTTCCTCTTCCTCAATCTTTAGTTTTCTATGTTATGTTTTGTGGACCATTGTCTTATTGTACTTTCTCTTTGTTGATGTTGTATTTGTCTGTTCCTCTTCCTCAATCTTTAGTTTTCTATGTTATGTTTTGTGGACCATTGTCTTATTGTCCTTTCTCTTTGTTGATGTTGTATTGTCTGTTCCTCTTCCTCAATCTTTAGTTTTCTATGTTATGTTTTGTGGACCATTGTCTTATTGTCCTTTCTCTTTGTTGATGTTGTATTGTCTGTTCCTCTTCCTCAATCTTTAGTTTTCTATGTTATGTTTTGTGGACCATTGTCTTATTGTACTTTCTCTTTGTTGATGTTGTATTTGTCTGTTCCTCTTCCTCAATCTTTAGTTTTCTATGTTATGTTTTGTGGACCATTGTCTTATTGTACTTTGTCTTTGTTGATGTTGTATTGTCTGTTCCTCTTCCTCAATCTTTAGTTTTCTATGTTATGTTTTGTGGACCATGTGTCTTATTGTCCTTTCTCTTTGTTGATGTTGTATTTGTCTGTTCCTCTTCCTCAATCTTTAGTTTTCTATGTTATGTTTTGTGGACCATTGTCTTATTGTCCTTTCTCTTTGTTGATGTTGTATTTGTCTGTTCCTCTTCCTCAATCTTTAGTTTTCTATGTTATGTTTTATGGACCATGTGTCTTATTGTCCTTTCTCTTTGTTGATGTTGTATTGTCTGTTCCTCTTCCTCAATCTTTAGTTTTCTATGTTATGTTTTGTGGACCATTGTGTTATTGTCCTTTCTCTTTGTTGATGTTGTATTATCTGTTCCTCTTCCTCAATCTTTAGTTTTCTATGTTATGTTTTGTGGACCATGTGTCTTATTGTCCTTTCTCTTTGTTGATGTTGTATTGTCTGTTCCTCTTCCTCAATCTTTAGTTTTCTATGTTATGTTTTGTGGACCATGTGTCTTATTGTCCTTTGTCTTTGTTGATGTTGTATTTGTCTGTTCCTCTTCCTCAATCTTTCGTTTTCTATGTTATGTTTTGTGGACCATGTGTCTTATTGTCTTTTCTCTTTGTAGATGTTGTATTGTCTGTTCCTCTTCCTCAATCTTTAGTTTTCTATGTTATGTTTTGTGGACCATGTGTCTTATTGTCCTTTCTCTTTGTTGATGTTGTATTGTCTGTTCCTCTTCCTCAATCTTTAGTTTTCTATGTTATGTTTTGTGGACCATTGTCTTATTTTCCTTTCTCTTTGTTGATGTTGTATTGTCTGTTCCTCTTTCTCAATCTTTAGTTTTCTATGTTATGTTTTGTGGACCATTGTCTTATTGTCCTTTCTCTTTGTTGATGTTGTATTGTCTGTTCCTCTTCCTCAATCTTTGGTTTTCTATGTTATGCTTTGTGGACCATGTGTCTTATTGTCCTTTATTTTGTTGATGTTGTATTGTCTGTTCCTCTTCCTCAATCTTTAGTTTTCTATGTTATGTTTTGTGGACCATGTGTCTTATTGTCCTTTCTCTTTGTTGATGTTGTATTTGTCTGTTCCTCTTCCTCAATCTTTAGTTTTCTATGTTATGTTTTGTGGTCTATTGTCTTATTGTCTTTTCTCTTTGTTGATGTTGTATTGTCTGTTCCTCTTTCTCACTCTTTAGTTTTCTATGCTATGTTTTGTGGACCATGTGTCTTATTGTCCTTTCTCTTTGTTGATGTTGTATTGTCTGTTCCTCTTCCTCAATCTTTAGATTTCTATGTTATGTTTTGTGGACCATGTGTCTTATTGTCCTTTGTCTTTGTTGATGTTGTATTTGTCTGTTCCTCTTCCTCAATCTTTAGTTTTCTATGTTATGTTTTGTGGTCTATTGTCTTATTGTCTTTTCTCTTTGTTGATGTTGTATTGTCTGTTCCTCTTCCGCAATCTTTAATTTTCTATGTTATGTTTTGTGGACCATTGTCTTATTGACCTTTCTCTTTGTTGATGTTGTATTGTCTGTTCCTCTTCCTCAATCTTTAGTTTTCTATGTTATGTTTTGTGGACCATTGTCTTATTGTACTTTCTCTTTGTTGATGTTGTATTTGTCTGTTCCTCTTCCTCAATCTTTAGTTTTCTATGTTATGTTTTGTGGACCATTGTCTTATTGTCCTTTCTCTTTGTTGATGTTGTATTGTCTGTTCCTCTTCCTCAATCTTTAGTTTTCTATGTTATGTTTTGTGGACCATGTGTCTTATTGTCCTTTGTCTTTGTTGATGTTGTATTGTCTGTTCCTCTTCCTCAATCTTTAGTTTTCTATGTTATGTTTTGTGGACCATTGTCTTATTGTCCTTTCTCTTTGTTGATGTTGTATTGTCTGTTCCTCTTCCTCAATCTTTAGTTTTCTATGTTATGTTTTGTGGACCATTGTCTTATTGTACTTTCTCTTTGTTGATGTTGTATTTGTCTGTTCCTCTTCCTCAATCTTTAGTTTTCTATGTTATGTTTTGTGGACCATTGTCTTATTGTACTTTGTCTTTGTTGATGTTGTATTGTCTGTTCCTCTTCCTCAATCTTTAGTTTTCTATGTTATGTTTTGTGGACCATGTGTCTTATTGTCCTTTCTCTTTGTTGATGTTGTATTGTCTGTTCCTCTTCCTCAATCTTTAGTTTTCTATGTTATGTTTTGTGGACCATGTGTCTTATTGTCCTTTCTCTTTGTTGATGTTGTATTTGTCTGTTCCTCTTCCTCAATCTTTAGTTTTCTATGTTATGTTTTGTGGACCATTGTCTTATTGTCCTTTCTCTTTGTTGATGTTGTATTTGTCTGTTCCTCTTCCTCAATCTTTAGTTTTCTATGTTATGTTTTATGGACCATGTGTCTTATTGTCCTTTCTCTTTGTTGATGTTGTATTGTCTGTTCCTCTTCCTCAATCTTTAGTTTTCTATGTTATGTTTTGTGGACCATTGTGTTATTGTCCTTTCTCTTTGTTGATGTTGTATTATCTGTTCCTCTTCCTCAATCTTTAGTTTTCTATGTTATGTTTTGTGGTCTATTGTCTTATTGTCTTTTCTCTTTGTTGATGTTGTATTGTCTGTTCCTCTTCCTCAATCTTTAGTTTTCTATGTTATGTTTTGTGGATCATGTGTCTTATTGTCCTTTCTCTTTGTTGATGTTGTATTGTCTGTTCCTCTTCCTCAATCTTTAGTTTTCTATGTTATGTTTTGTGGACCATGTGTCTTATTGTCCTTTCTCTTTGTTGATGTTGTATTTGTCTGTTCCTCTTCCTCAATCTTTAGTTTTCTATGTTATGTTTTGTGGTCTATTGTCTTATTGTCTTTTCTCTTTGTTGATGTTGTATTATCTGTTCCTCTTCCGCAATCTTTAATTTTCTATGTTATGTTTTGTGGACCATTGTCTTATTGTCCTTTCTCTTTGTTGATGTTGTATTGTCTGTTCCTCTTCCGCAATCTTTAGTTTTCTATGTTATTTTTTGTGGACCATTGTCTTATTGTACTTTCTCTTTGTTGATGTTGTATTTGTCTGTTCCTCTTCCTCAATCTTTAGTTTTCTATGTTATGTTTTGTGGACCATGTGTCTTATTGTCCTTTCTCTTTGTTGATGTTGTATTGTCTGTTCCTCTTCCTCAATCTTTAGTTTTCTATGTTATGTTTTGTGGACCATGTGTCTTATTGTCCTTTGTCTTTGTTGATGTTGTATTGTCTGTTCCTCTTCCTCAATCTTTAGTTTTCTATGTTATGTTTTGTGGACCATTGTCTTATTGTCCTTTCTCTTTGTTGATGTTGTATTGTCTGTTCCTCTTCCTCAATCTTTAGTTTTCTATGTTATGTTTTGTGGACCATTGTCTTATTGTACTTTCTCTTTGTTGATGTTGTATTTGTCTGTTCCTCTTCCTCAATCTTTAGTTTTCTATGTTATGTTTTGTGGACCATTGTCTTATTGTACTTTGTCTTTGTTGATGTTGTATTGTCTGTTCCTCTTCCTCAATCTTTAGTTTTCTATGTTATGTTTTGTGGACCATGTGTCTTATTGTCCTTTCTCTTTGTTGATGTTGTATTTGTCTGTTCCTCTTCCTCAATCTTTAGTTTTCTATGTTATGTTTTGTGGACCATTGTCTTATTGTCCTTTCTCTTTGTTGATGTTGTATTTGTCTGTTCCTCTTCCTCAATCTTTAGTTTTCTATGTTATGTTTTATGGACCATGTGTCTTATTGTCCTTTCTCTTTGTTGATGTTGTATTGTCTGTTCCTCTTCCTCAATCTTTAGTTTTCTATGTTATGTTTTGTGGACCATTGTGTTATTGTCCTTTCTCTTTGTTGATGTTGTATTATCTGTTCCTCTTCCTCAATCTTTAGTTTTCTATGTTATGTTTTGTGGACCATGTGTCTTATTGTCCTTTCTCTTTGTTGATGTTGTATTGTCTGTTCCTCTTCCTCAATCTTTAGTTTTCTATGTTATGTTTTGTGGACCATGTGTCTTATTGTCCTTTGTCTTTGTTGATGTTGTATTTGTCTGTTCCTCTTCCTCAATCTTTCGTTTTCTATGTTATGTTTTGTGGACCATGTGTCTTATTGTCTTTTCTCTTTGTAGATGTTGTATTGTCTGTTCCTCTTCCTCAATCTTTCGTTTTCTATGTTATGTTTTGTGGACCATGTGTCTTATTGTCTTTTCTCTTTGTTGATGTTGTATTGTCTGTTCCTCTTCCTCAATCTTTAGTTTTCTATGTTATGTTTTGTGGACCATTGTCTTATTTTCCTTTCTCTTTGTTGATGTTGTATTACCTGTTCCTCTTTCTCAATCTTTAGTTTTCTATGTTATGTTTTGTGGACCATTGTCTTATTGTCCTTTCTCTTTGTTGATGTTGTATTGTCTGTTCCTCTTCCTCAATCTTTGGTTTTCTATGTTATGCTTTGTGGACCATGTGTCTTATTGTCCTTTATTTTGTTGATGTTGTATTGTCTGTTCCTCTTCCTCAATCTTTAGTTTTCTATGTTATGTTTTGTGGACTATGTGTCTTATTGTCCTTTCTCTTTGTTGATGTTGTATTTGTCTGTTCCTCTTCCTCAATCTTTAGTCTTCTATGCTATGTTTTGTGGTCTATTGTCTTATTGTCTTTTCTCTTTGTTGATGTTGTATTGTCTGTTCCTCTTTCTCAATCTTTAGTTTTCTATGCTATGTTTTGTGGACCATGTGTCTTATTGTCCTTTCTCTTTGTTGATGTTGTATTGTCTGTTCCTCTTCCTCAATCTTTAGATTTCTATGTTATGTTTTGTGGACCATGTTTCTTATTGTCCTTTGTCTTTGTTGATGTTGTATTTGTCTGTTCCTCTTCCTCAATCTTTAGTTTTCTATGTTATGTTTTGTGGTCTATTGTCTTATTGTCTTTTCTCTTTGTGATGTTGTATTGTCTGTTCCTCTTCCGCAATCTTTAATTTTCTATGTTATGTTTTGTGGACCATTGTCTTATTGTCCTTTCTCTTTGTTGATGTTGTATTGTCTGTTCCTCTTCCTCAATCTTTAGTTTTCTATGTTATTTTTTGTGGACCATTGTCTTATTGTACTTTCTCTTTGTTGATGTTGTATTTGTCTGTTCCTCTTCCTCAATCTTTAGTTTTCTATGTTATGTTTTGTGGACCATTGTCTTATTGTCCTTTCTCTTTGTTGATGTTGTATTGTCTGTTCCTCTTCCTCAATCTTTAGTTTTCTATGTTATGTTTTGTGGACCATGTGTCTTATTGTCCTTTATCTTTGTTGATGTTGTATTTGTCTGTTCCTCTTCCTCAATCTTTAGTTTTCTATGTTATGTTTTGTGGTCTATTGTCTTATTGTCTTTTCTCTTTGTTGATGTTGTATTGTCTGTTCCTCTTTCTCAATCTTTAGTTTTCTATGCTATGTTTTGTGGACCATGTGTCTTATTGTCCTTTCTCTTTGTTGATGTTGTATTGTCTGTTCCTCTTCCTCAATCTTTAGATTTCTATGTTATGTTTTGTGGACCATGTGTCTTATTGTCCTTTGTCTTTGTTGATGTTGTATTTGTCTGTTCCTCTTCCTCAATCTTTAGTTTTCTATGTTATGTTTTGTGGTCTATTGTCTTATTGTCTTTTCTCTTTGTTGATGTTGTATTGTCTGTTCCTCTTCCGCAATCTTTAATTTTCTATGTTATGTTTTGTGGACCATTGTCTTATTGACCTTTCTCTTTGTTGATGTTGTATTGTCTGTTCCTCTTCCTCAATCTTTAGTTTTCTATGTTATGTTTTGTGGACCATTGTCTTATTGTACTTTCTCTTTGTTGATGTTGTATTTGTCTGTTCCTCTTCCTCAATCTTTAGTTTTCTATGTTATGTTTTGTGGACCATTGTCTTATTGTCCTTTCTCTTTGTTGATGTTGTATTGTCTGTTCCTCTTCCTCAATCTTTAGTTTTCTATGTTATGTTTTGTGGACCATGTGTCTTATTGTCCTTTGTCTTTGTTGATGTTGTATTGTCTGTTCCTCTTCCTCAATCTTTAGTTTTCTATGTTATGTTTTGTGGACCATTGTCTTATTGTCCTTTCTCTTTGTTGATGTTGTATTGTCTGTTCCTCTTCCTCAATCTTTAGTTTTCTATGTTATGTTTTGTGGACCATTGTCTTATTGTACTTTCTCTTTGTTGATGTTGTATTTGTCTGTTCCTCTTCCTCAATCTTTAGTTTTCTATGTTATGTTTTGTGGACCATTGTCTTATTGTACTTTGTCTTTGTTGATGTTGTATTGTCTGTTCCTCTTCCTCAATCTTTAGTTTTCTATGTTATGTTTTGTGGACCATGTGTCTTATTGTCCTTTCTCTTTGTTGATGTTGTATTGTCTGTTCCTCTTCCTCAATCTTTAGTTTTCTATGTTATGTTTTGTGGACCATGTGTCTTATTGTCCTTTCTCTTTGTTGATGTTGTATTTGTCTGTTCCTCTTCCTCAATCTTTAGTTTTCTATGTTATGTTTTATGGACCATGTGTCTTATTGTCCTTTCTCTTTGTTGATGTTGTATTGTCTGTTCCTCTTCCTCAATCTTTAGTTTTCTATGTTATGTTTTGTGGACCATTGTCTTATTGTCCTTTCTCTTTGTTGATGTTGTATTGTCTGTTCCTCTTCCTCAATCTTTAGTTTTCTATGTTATGTTTTGTGGACCATGTGTCTTATTGTCCTTTGTCTTTGTTGATGTTGTATTGTCTGTTCCTCTTCCTCAATCTTTAGTTTTCTATGTTATGTTTTGTGGACCATTGTCTTATTGTCCTTTCTCTTTGTTGATGTTGTATTGTCTGTTCCTCTTCCTCAATCTTTAGTTTTCTATGTTATGTTTTGTGGACCATTGTCTTATTGTACTTTCTCTTTGTTGATGTTGTATTTGTCTGTTCCTCTTCCTCAATCTTTAGTTTTCTATGTTATGTTTTGTGGACCATTGTCTTATTGTACTTTGTCTTTGTTGATGTTGTATTGTCTGTTCCTCTTCCTCAATCTTTAGTTTTCTATGTTATGTTTTGTGGACCATGTGTCTTATTGTCCTTTCTCTTTGTTGATGTTGTATTGTCTGTTCCTCTTCCTCAATCTTTAGTTTTCTATGTTATGTTTTGTGGACCATGTGTCTTATTGTCCTTTCTCTTTGTTGATGTTGTATTTGTCTGTTCCTCTTCCTCAATCTTTAGTTTTCTATGTTATGTTTTATGGACCATGTGTCTTATTGTCCTTTCTCTTTGTTGATGTTGTATTGTCTGTTCCTCTTCCTCAATCTTTAGTTTTCTATGTTATGTTTTGTGGACCATTGTGTTATTGTCCTTTCTCTTTGTTGATGTTGTATTATCTGTTCCTCTTCCTCAATCTTTAGTTTTCTATGTTATGTTTTGTGGTCTATTGTCTTATTGTCTTTTCTCTTTGTTGATGTTGTATTGTCTGTTCCTCTTCCTCAATCTTTAGTTTTCTATGTTATGTTTTGTGGATCATGTGTCTTATTGTCCTTTCTCTTTGTTGATGTTGTATTGTCTGTTCCTCTTCCTCAATCTTTAGTTTTCTATGTTATGTTTTGTGGACCATGTGTCTTATTGTCCTTTCTCTTTGTTGATGTTGTATTTGTCTGTTCCTCTTCCTCAATCTTTAGTTTTCTATGTTATGTTTTGTGGTCTATTGTCTTATTGTCTTTTCTCTTTGTTGATGTTGTATTATCTGTTCCTCTTCCGCAATCTTTAATTTTCTATGTTATGTTTTGTGGACCATTGTCTTATTGTCCTTTCTCTTTGTTGATGTTGTATTGTCTGTTCCTCTTCCTCAATCTTTAGTTTTCTATGTTATTTTTTGTGGACCATTGTCTTATTGTACTTTCTCTTTGTTGATGTTGTATTTGTCTGTTCCTCTTCCTCAATCTTTAGTTTTCTATGTTATGTTTTGTGGACCATGTGTCTTATTGTCCTTTCTCTTTGTTGATGTTGTATTGTCTGTTCCTCTTCCTCAATCTTTAGTTTTCTATGTTATGTTTTGTGGACCATGTGTCTTATTGTCCTTTGTCTTTGTTGATGTTGTATTGTCTGTTCCTCTTCCTCAATCTTTAGTTTTCTATGTTATGTTTTGTGGACCATTGTCTTATTGTACTTTCTCTTTGCTGATGTTGTATTTGTCTGTTCCTCTTCCTCAATCTTTAGTTTTCTATGTTATGTTTTGTGGACCATTGTCTTATTGTCCTTTCTCTTTGTTGATGTTGTATTGTCTGTTCCTCTTCCTCAATCTTTAGTTTTCTATGTTATGTTTTGTGGACCATTGTCTTATTGTCCTTTCTCTTTGTTGATGTTGTATTGTCTGTTCCTCTTCCTCAATCTTTAGTTTTCTATGTTATGTTTTGTGGACCATTGTCTTATTGTACTTTCTCTTTGTTGATGTTGTATTTGTCTGTTCCTCTTCCTCAATCTTTAGTTTTCTATGTTATGTTTTGTGGACCATTGTCTTATTGTACTTTGTCTTTGTTGATGTTGTATTGTCTGTTCCTCTTCCTCAATCTTTAGTTTTCTATGTTATGTTTTGTGGACCATGTGTCTTATTGTCCTTTCTCTTTGTTGATGTTGTATTTGTCTGTTCCTCTTCCTCAATCTTTAGTTTTCTATGTTATGTTTTGTGGACCATTGTCTTATTGTCCTTTCTCTTTGTTGATGTTGTATTTGTCTGTTCCTCTTCCTCAATCTTTAGTTTTCTATGTTATGTTTTATGGACCATGTGTCTTATTGTCCTTTCTCTTTGTTGATGTTGTATTGTCTGTTCCTCTTCCTCAATCTTTAGTTTTCTATGTTATGTTTTGTGGACCATTGTGTTATTGTCCTTTCTCTTTGTTGATGTTGTATTATCTGTTCCTCTTCCTCAATCTTTAGTTTTCTATGTTATGTTTTGTGGACCATGTGTCTTATTGTCCTTTCTCTTTGTTGATGTTGTATTGTCTGTTCCTCTTCCTCAATCTTTAGTTTTCTATGTTATGTTTTGTGGACCATGTGTCTTATTGTCCTTTGTCTTTGTTGATGTTGTATTTGTCTGTTCCTCTTCCTCAATCTTTCGTTTTCTATGTTATGTTTTGTGGACCATGTGTCTTATTGTCTTTTCTCTTTGTAGATGTTGTATTGTCTGTTCCTCTTCCTCAATCTTTAGTTTTCTATGTTATGTTTTGTGGACCATGTGTCTTATTGTCCTTTCTCTTTGTTGATGTTGTATTTGTCTGTTCCTCTTCCTCAATCTTTAGTTTTCTATGTTATGTTTTGTGGACCATTGTCTTATTTTCCTTTCTCTTTGTTGATGTTGTATTGTCTGTTCCTCTTTCTCAATCTTTAGTTTTCTATGTTATGTTTTGTGGACCATTGTCTTATTGTCCTTTCTCTTTGTTGATGTTGTATTGTCTGTTCCTCTTCCTCAATCTTTGGTTTTCTATGTTATGCTTTGTGGACCATGTGTCTTATTGTCCTTTATTTTGTTGATGTTGTATTGTCTGTTCCTCTTCCTCAATCTTTAGTTTTCTATGTTATGTTTTGTGGACCATGTGTCTTATTGTCCTTTCTCTTTGTTGATGTTGTATTTGTCTGTTCCTCTTCCTCAATCTTTAGTTTTCTATGTTATGTTTTGTGGTCTATTGTCTTATTGTCTTTTCTCTTTGTTGATGTTGTATTGTCTGTTCCTCTTTCTCAATCTTTAGTTTTCTATGCTATGTTTTGTGGACCATGTGTCTTATTGTCCTTTCTCTTTGTTGATGTTGTATTGTCTGTTCCTCTTCCTCAATCTTTAGATTTCTATGTTATGTTTTGTGGACCATGTTTCTTATTGTCCTTTGTCTTTGTTGATGTTGTATTTGTCTGTTCCTCTTCCTCAATCTTTAGTTTTCTATGTTATGTTTTGTGGACCATTGTCTTATTGTACTTTCTCTTTGCTGATGTTGTATTTGTCTGTTCCTCTTCCTCAATCTTTAGTTTTCTATGTTATGTTTTGTGGACCATTGTCTTATTGTCCTTTCTCTTTGTTGATGTTGTATTGTCTGTTCCTCTTCCTCAATCTTTAGTTTTCTATGTTATGTTTTGTGGACCATTGTCTTATTGTCCTTTCTCTTTGTTGATGTTGTATTGTCTGTTCCTCTTCCTCAATCTTTAGTTTTCTATGTTATGTTTTGTGGACCATTGTCTTATTGTACTTTCTCTTTGTTGATGTTGTATTTGTCTGTTCCTCTTCCTCAATCTTTAGTTTTCTATGTTATGTTTTGTGGACCATTGTCTTATTGTACTTTGTCTTTGTTGATGTTGTATTGTCTGTTCCTCTTCCTCAATCTTTAGTTTTCTATGTTATGTTTTGTGGACCATGTGTCTTATTGTCCTTTCTCTTTGTTGATGTTGTATTTGTCTGTTCCTCTTCCTCAATCTTTAGTTTTCTATGTTATGTTTTGTGGACCATTGTCTTATTGTCCTTTCTCTTTGTTGATGTTGTATTTGTCTGTTCCTCTTCCTCAATCTTTAGTTTTCTATGTTATGTTTTATGGACCATGTGTCTTATTGTCCTTTCTCTTTGTTGATGTTGTATTGTCTGTTCCTCTTCCTCAATCTTTAGTTTTCTATGTTATGTTTTGTGGACCATTGTGTTATTGTCCTTTCTCTTTGTTGATGTTGTATTATCTGTTCCTCTTCCTCAATCTTTAGTTTTCTATGTTATGTTTTGTGGACCATGTGTCTTATTGTCCTTTCTCTTTGTTGATGTTGTATTGTCTGTTCCTCTTCCTCAATCTTTAGTTTTCTATGTTATGTTTTGTGGACCATGTGTCTTATTGTCCTTTGTCTTTGTTGATGTTGTATTTGTCTGTTCCTCTTCCTCAATCTTTCGTTTTCTATGTTATGTTTTGTGGACCATGTGTCTTATTGTCTTTTCTCTTTGTAGATGTTGTATTGTCTGTTCCTCTTCCTCAATCTTTAGTTTTCTATGTTATGTTTTGTGGACCATGTGTCTTATTGTCCTTTCTCTTTGTTGATGTTGTATTTGTCTGTTCCTCTTCCTCAATCTTTAGTTTTCTATGTTATGTTTTGTGGACCATTGTCTTATTTTCCTTTCTCTTTGTTGATGTTGTATTGTCTGTTCCTCTTTCTCAATCTTTAGTTTTCTATGTTATGTTTTGTGGACCATTGTCTTATTGTCCTTTCTCTTTGTTGATGTTGTATTGTCTGTTCCTCTTCCTCAATCTTTGGTTTTCTATGTTATGCTTTGTGGACCATGTGTCTTATTGTCCTTTATTTTGTTGATGTTGTATTGTCTGTTCCTCTTCCTCAATCTTTAGTTTTCTATGTTATGTTTTGTGGACCATGTGTCTTATTGTCCTTTCTCTTTGTTGATGTTGTATTTGTCTGTTCCTCTTCCTCAATCTTTAGTTTTCTATGTTATGTTTTGTGGTCTATTGTCTTATTGTCTTTTCTCTTTGTTGATGTTGTATTGTCTGTTCCTCTTTCTCAATCTTTAGTTTTCTATGCTATGTTTTGTGGACCATGTGTCTTATTGTCCTTTCTCTTTGTTGATGTTGTATTGTCTGTTCCTCTTCCTCAATCTTTAGATTTCTATGTTATGTTTTGTGGACCATGTTTCTTATTGTCCTTTGTCTTTGTTGATGTTGTATTTGTCTGTTCCTCTTCCTCAATCTTTAGTTTTCTATGTTATGTTTTGTGGTCTATTGTCTTATTGTCTTTTCTCTTTGTTGATGTTGTATTGTCTGTTCCTCTTCCGCAATCTTTAATTTTCTATGTTATGTTTTGTGGACCATTGTCTTATTGTCCTTTCTCTTTGTTGATGTTGTATTGTCTGTTCCTCTTCCTCAATCTTTAGTTTTCTATGTTATTTTTTGTGGACCATTGTCTTATTGTACTTTCTCTTTGTTGATGTTGTATTTGTCTGTTCCTCTTCCTCAATCTTTAGTTTTCTATGTTATGTTTTGTGGACCATTGTCTTATTGTCCTTTCTCTTTGTTGATGTTGTATTGTCTGTTCCTCTTCCTCAATCTTTAGTTTTCTATGTTATGTTTTGTGGACCATGTGTCTTATTGTCCTTTGTCTTTGTTGATGTTGTATTGTCTGTTCCTCTTCCTCAATCTTTAGTTTTCTATGTTATGTTTTGTGGACCATTGTCTTATTGTACTTTCTCTTTGTTGATGTTGTATTTGTCTGTTCCTCTTCCTCAATCTTTAGTTTTCTATGTTATGTTTTGTGGACCATTGTCTTATTGTCCTTTCTCTTTGTTGATGTTGTATTGTCTGTTCCTCTTCCTCAATCTTTAGTTTTCTATGTTATGTTTTGTGGACCATTGTCTTATTGTCCTTTCTCTTTGTTGATGTTGTATTGTCTGTTCCTCTTCCTCAATCTTTAGTTTTCTATGTTATGTTTTGTGGACCATTGTCTTATTGTACTTTCTCTTTGTTGATGTTGTATTTGTCTGTTCCTCTTCCTCAATCTTTAGTTTTCTATGTTATGTTTTGTGGACCATTGTCTTATTGTACTTTGTCTTTGTTGATGTTGTATTGTCTGTTCCTCTTCCTCAATCTTTAGTTTTCTATGTTATGTTTTGTGGACCATGTGTCTTATTGTCCTTTCTCTTTGTTGATGTTGTATTTGTCTGTTCCTCTTCCTCAATCTTTAGTTTTCTATGTTATGTTTTGTGGACCATTGTCTTATTGTCCTTTCTCTTTGTTGATGTTGTATTTGTCTGTTCCTCTTCCTCAATCTTTAGTTTTCTATGTTATGTTTTATGGACCATGTGTCTTATTGTCCTTTCTCTTTGTTGATGTTGTATTGTCTGTTCCTCTTCCTCAATCTTTAGTTTTCTATGTTATGTTTTGTGGACCATTGTGTTATTGTCCTTTCTCTTTGTTGATGTTGTATTATCTGTTCCTCTTCCTCAATCTTTAGTTTTCTATGTTATGTTTTGTGGACCATGTGTCTTATTGTCCTTTCTCTTTGTTGATGTTGTATTGTCTGTTCCTCTTCCTCAATCTTTAGTTTTCTATGTTATGTTTTGTGGACCATGTGTCTTATTGTCCTTTGTCTTTGTTGATGTTGTATTTGTCTGTTCCTCTTCCTCAATCTTTCGTTTTCTATGTTATGTTTTGTGGACCATGTGTCTTATTGTCTTTTCTCTTTGTAGATGTTGTATTGTCTGTTCCTCTTCCTCAATCTTTAGTTTTCTATGTTATGTTTTGTGGACCATGTGTCTTATTGTCCTTTCTCTTTGTTGATGTTGTATTTGTCTGTTCCTCTTCCTCAATCTTTAGTTTTCTATGTTATGTTTTGTGGACCATTGTCTTATTTTCCTTTCTCTTTGTTGATGTTGTATTGTCTGTTCCTCTTTCTCAATCTTTAGTTTTCTATGTTATGTTTTGTGGACCATTGTCTTATTGTCCTTTCTCTTTGTTGATGTTGTATTGTCTGTTCCTCTTCCTCAATCTTTGGTTTTCTATGTTATGCTTTGTGGACCATGTGTCTTATTGTCCTTTATTTTGTTGATGTTGTATTGTCTGTTCCTCTTCCTCAATCTTTAGTTTTCTATGTTATGTTTTGTGGACCATGTGTCTTATTGTCCTTTCTCTTTGTTGATGTTGTATTTGTCTGTTCCTCTTCCTCAATCTTTAGTTTTCTATGTTATGTTTTGTGGTCTATTGTCTTATTGTCTTTTCTCTTTGTTGATGTTGTATTGTCTGTTCCTCTTTCTCAATCTTTAGTTTTCTATGCTATGTTTTGTGGACCATGTGTCTTATTGTCCTTTCTCTTTGTTGATGTTGTATTGTCTGTTCCTCTTCCTCAATCTTTAGATTTCTATGTTATGTTTTGTGGACCATGTTTCTTATTGTCCTTTGTCTTTGTTGATGTTGTATTTGTCTGTTCCTCTTCCTCAATCTTTAGTTTTCTATGTTATGTTTTGTGGTCTATTGTCTTATTGTCTTTTCTCTTTGTTGATGTTGTATTGTCTGTTCCTCTTTCTCAATCTTTAATTTTCTATGTTATGTTTTGTGGACCATTGTCTTATTGTCCTTTCTCTTTGTTGATGTTGTATTGTCTGTTCCTCTTCCTCAATCTTTAGTTTTCTATGTTATTTTTTGTGGACCATTGTCTTATTGTACTTTCTCTTTGTTGATGTTGTATTTGTCTGTTCCTCTTCCTCAATCTTTAGTTTTCTATGTTATGTTTTGTGGACCATTGTCTTATTGTCCTTTCTCTTTGTTGATGTTGTATTGTCTGTTCCTCTTCCTCAATCTTTAGTTTTCTATGTTATGTTTTGTGGACCATGTGTCTTATTGTCCTTTGTCTTTGTTGATGTTGTATTGTCTGTTCCTCTTCCTCAATCTTTAGTTTTCTATGTTATGTTTTGTGGACCATTGTCTTATTGTACTTTCTCTTTGTTGATGTTGTATTTGTCTGTTCCTCTTCCTCAATCTTTAGTTTTCTATGTTATGTTTTGTGGACCATTGTCTTATTGTCCTTTCTCTTTGTTGATGTTGTATTGTCTGTTCCTCTTCCTCAATCTTTAGTTTTCTATGTTATGTTTTGTGGACCATGTGTCTTATTGTCCTTTGTCTTTGTTGATGTTGTATTGTCTGTTCCTCTTCCTCAATCTTTAGTTTTCTATGTTATGTTTTGTGGACCATTGTCTTATTTTCCTTTCTCTTTGTTGATGTTGTATTGTCTGTTCCTCTTTCTCAATCTTTAGTTTTCTATGTTATGTTTTGTGGACCATTGTCTTATTGTCCTTTCTCTTTGTTGATGTTGTATTGTCTGTTCCTCTTCCTCAATCTTTGGTTTTCTATGTTATGCTTTGTGGACCATGTGTCTTATTGTCCTTTATTTTGTTGATGTTGTATTGTCTGTTCCTCTTCCTCAATCTTTAGTTTTCTATGTTATGTTTTGTGGACCATGTGTCTTATTGTCCTTTCTCTTTGTTGATGTTGTATTTGTCTGTTCCTCTTCCTCAATCTTTAGTTTTCTATGTTATGTTTTGTGGTCTATTGTCTTATTGTCTTTTCTCTTTGTTGATGTTGTATTGTCTGTTCCTCTTTCTCAATCTTTAGTTTTCTATGCTATGTTTTGTGGACCATGTGTCTTATTGTCCTTTCTCTTTGTTGATGTTGTATTGTCTGTTCCTCTTCCTCAATCTTTAGTTTTCTATGTTATGTTTTGTGGACCATGTGTCTTATTGTCCTTTGTCTTTGTTGATGTTGTATTGTCTGTTCCTCTTCCTCAATCTTTAGTTTTCTATGTTATGTTTTGTGGTCTATTGTCTTATTGTCTTTTCTCTTTGTTGATGTTGTATTGTCTGTTCCTCTTCCGCAATCTTTAATTTTCTATGTTATGTTTTGTGGACCATTGTCTTATTGTCCTTTCTCTTTGTTGATGTTGTATTGTCTGTTCCTCTTCCTCAATCTTTAGTTTTCTATGTTATTTTTTGTGGACCATTGTCTTATTGTACTTTCTCTTTGTTGATGTTGTATTTGTCTGTTCCTCTTCCTCAATCTTTAGTTTTCTATGTTATGTTTTGTGGACCATTGTCTTATTGTCCTTTCTCTTTGTTGATGTTGTATTGTCTGTTCCTCTTCCTCAATCTTTAGTTTTCTATGTTATGTTTTGTGGACCATGTGTCTTATTGTCCTTTGTCTTTGTTGATGTTGTATTGTCTGTTCCTCTTCCTCAATCTTTAGTTTTCTATGTTATGTTTTGTGGACCATTGTCTTATTGTACTTTCTCTTTGTTGATGTTGTATTTGTCTGTTCCTCTTCCTCAATCTTTAGTTTTCTATGTTATGTTTTGTGGACCATTTTCTTATTGTCCTTTCTCTTTGTTGATGTTGTATTGTCTGTTCCTCTTCCTCAATCTTTAGTTTTCTATGTTATGTTTTGTGGACCATGTGTCTTATTGTCCTTTGTCTTTGTTGATGTTGTATTGTCTGTTCCTCTTCCTCAATCTTTAGTTTTCTATGTTATGTTTTGTGGACCATTGTCTTATTGTCCTTTCTCTTTGTTGATGTTGTATTGTCTGTTCCTCTTCCTCAATCTTTAGTTTTCTATGTTATGTTTTGTGGACCATTGTCTTATTGTACTTTCTCTTTGTTGATGTTGTATTTGTCTGTTCCTCTTCCTCAATCTTTAGTTTTCTATGTTATGTTTTGTGGACCATTGTCTTATTGTACTTTGTCTTTGTTGATGTTGTATTGTCTGTTCCTCTTCCTCAATCTTTAGTTTTCTATGTTATGTTTTGTGGACCATGTGTCTTATTGTCCTTTCTCTTTGTTGATGTTGTATTGTCTGTTCCTCTTCCTCAATCTTTAGTTTTCTATGTTATGTTTTGTGGACCATGTGTCTTATTGTCCTTTCTCTTTGTTGATGTTGTATTTGTCTGTTCCTCTTCCTCAATCTTTAGTTTTCTATGTTATGTTTTGTGGACCATTGTCTTATTGTCCTTTCTCTTTGTTGATGTTGTATTTGTCTGTTCCTCTTCCTCAATCTTTAGTTTTCTATGTTATGTTTTATGGACCATGTGTCTTATTGTCCTTTCTCTTTGTTGATGTTGTATTGTCTGTTCCTCTTCCTCAATCTTTAGTTTTCTATGTTATGTTTTGTGGACCATTGTGTTATTGTCCTTTCTCTTTGTTGATGTTGTATTATCTGTTCCTCTTCCTCAATCTTTAGTTTTCTATGTTATGTTTTGTGGACCATGTGTCTTATTGTCCTTTCTCTTTGTTGATGTTGTATTGTCTGTTCCTCTTCCTCAATCTTTAGTTTTCTATGTTATGTTTTGTGGACCATGTGTCTTATTGTCCTTTGTCTTTGTTGATGTTGTATTTGTCTGTTCCTCTTCCTCAATCTTTCGTTTTCTATGTTATGTTTTGTGGACCATGTGTCTTATTGTCTTTTCTCTTTGTAGATGTTGTATTGTCTGTTCCTCTTCCTCAATCTTTAGTTTTCTATGTTATGTTTTGTGGACCATGTGTCTTATTGTCCTTTCTCTTTGTTGATGTTGTATTGTCTGTTCCTCTTCCTCAATCTTTAGTTTTCTATGTTATGTTTTGTGGACCATGTGTCTTATTGTCCTTTGTCTTTGTTGATGTTGTATTGTCTGTTCCTCTTCCTCAATCTTTAGTTTTCTATGTTATGTTTTGTGGACCATGTGTCTTATTGTCCTTTCTCTTTGTTGATGTTGTATTTGTCTGTTCCTCTTCCTCAATCTTTAGTTTTCTATGTTATGTTTTGTGGTCTATTGTCTTATTGTCTTTTCTCTTTGTTGATGTTGTATTGTCTGTTCCTCTTCCGCAATCTTTAGTTTTCTATGTTATGTTTTGTGGACCATTGTCTTATTGTCCTTTCTCTTTGTTGATGTTGTATTGTCTGTTCCTCTTCCTCAATCTTTAGTTTTCTATGTTATGTTTTGTGGACCATTGTCTTATTGTCCTTTCTCTTTGTTGATGTTGTATTGTCTGTTCCTCTTCCTCAATCTTTAGTTTTCTATGTTATGTTTTGTGGACCATTGTCTTATTTTCCTTTCTCTTTGTTGATGTTGTATTGTCTGTTCCTCTTTCTCAATCTTTAGTTTTCTATGTTATGTTTTGTGGACCATTGTCTTATTGTCCTTTCTCTTTGTTGATGTTGTATTGTCTGTTCCTCTTCCTCAATCTTTGGTTTTCTATGTTATGCTTTGTGGACCATGTGTCTTATTGTCCTTTATTTTGTTGATGTTGTATTGTCTGTTCCTCTTCCTCAATCTTTAGTTTTCTATGTTATGTTTTGTGGACCATGTGTCTTATTGTCCTTTCTCTTTGTTGATGTTGTATTTGTCTGTTCCTCTTCCTCAATCTTTAGTTTTCTATGTTATGTTTTGTGGTCTATTGTCTTATTGTCTTTTCTCTTTGTTGATGTTGTATTGTCTGTTCCTCTTCCTCAATCTTTAGTTTTCTATGTTATGTTTTGTGGACCATGTGTCTTATTGTCCTTTCTCTTTGTTGATGTTGTATTTGTCTGTTCCTCTTCCTCAATCTTTAGTTTTCTATGTTATGTTTTGTGGTCTATTGTCTTATTGTCTTTTCTCTTTGTTGATGTTGTATTATCTGTTCCTCTTCCGCAATCTTTAATTTTCTATGTTATGTTTTGTGGACCATTGTCTTATTGTCCTTTCTCTTTGTTGATGTTGTATTGTCTGTTCCTCTTCCTCAATCTTTAGTTTTCTATGTTATTTTTTGTGGACCATTGTCTTATTGTACTTTCTCTTTGTTGATGTTGTATTTGTCTGTTCCTCTTCCTCAATCTTTAGTTTTCTATGTTATGTTTTGTGGACCATGTGTCTTATTGTCCTTTCTCTTTGTTGATGTTGTATTGTCTGTTCCTCTTCCTCAATCTTTAGTTTTCTATGTTATGTTTTGTGGACCATGTGTCTTATTGTCCTTTGTCTTTGTTGATGTTGTATTGTCTGTTCCTCTTCCTCAATCTTTAGTTTTCTATGTTATGTTTTGTGGACCATTGTCTTATTGTACTTTCTCTTTGCTGATGTTGTATTTGTCTGTTCCTCTTCCTCAATCTTTAGTTTTCTATGTTATGTTTTGTGGACCATTGTCTTATTGTCCTTTCTCTTTGTTGATGTTGTATTGTCTGTTCCTCTTCCTCAATCTTTAGTTTTCTATGTTATGTTTTGTGGACCATTGTCTTATTGTCCTTTCTCTTTGTTGATGTTGTATTGTCTGTTCCTCTTCCTCAATCTTTAGTTTTCTATGTTATGTTTTGTGGACCATTGTCTTATTGTACTTTCTCTTTGTTGATGTTGTATTTGTCTGTTCCTCTTCCTCAATCTTTAGTTTTCTATGTTATGTTTTGTGGACCATTGTCTTATTGTACTTTGTCTTTGTTGATGTTGTATTGTCTGTTCCTCTTCCTCAATCTTTAGTTTTCTATGTTATGTTTTGTGGACCATGTGTCTTATTGTCCTTTCTCTTTGTTGATGTTGTATTTGTCTGTTCCTCTTCCTCAATCTTTAGTTTTCTATGTTATGTTTTGTGGACCATTGTCTTATTGTCCTTTCTCTTTGTTGATGTTGTATTTGTCTGTTCCTCTTCCTCAATCTTTAGTTTTCTATGTTATGTTTTATGGACCATGTGTCTTATTGTCCTTTCTCTTTGTTGATGTTGTATTGTCTGTTCCTCTTCCTCAATCTTTAGTTTTCTATGTTATGTTTTGTGGACCATTGTGTTATTGTCCTTTCTCTTTGTTGATGTTGTATTATCTGTTCCTCTTCCTCAATCTTTAGTTTTCTATGTTATGTTTTGTGGACCATGTGTCTTATTGTCCTTTCTCTTTGTTGATGTTGTATTGTCTGTTCCTCTTCCTCAATCTTTAGTTTTCTATGTTATGTTTTGTGGACCATGTGTCTAATTGTCCTTTGTCTTTGTTGATGTTGTATTTGTCTGTTCCTCTTCCTCAATCTTTCGTTTTCTATGTTATGTTTTGTGGACCATGTGTCTTATTGTCTTTTCTCTTTGTAGATGTTGTATTGTCTGTTCCTCTTCCTCAATCTTTAGTTTTCTATGTTATGTTTTGTGGACCATGTGTCTTATTGTCCTTTCTCTTTGTTGATGTTGTATTTGTCTGTTCCTCTTCCTCAATCTTTAGTTTTCTATGTTATGTTTTGTGGACCATTGTCTTATTTTCCTTTCTCTTTGTTGATGTTGTATTGTCTGTTCCTCTTTCTCAATCTTTAGTTTTCTATGTTATGTTTTGTGGACCATTGTCTTATTGTCCTTTCTCTTTGTTGATGTTGTATTGTCTGTTCCTCTTCCTCAATCTTTGGTTTTCTATGTTATGCTTTGTGGACCATGTGTCTTATTGTCCTTTATTTTGTTGGTGTTGTATTGTCTGTTCCTCTTCCTCAATCTTTAGTTTTCTATGTTATGTTTTGTGGACCATGTGTCTTATTGTCCTTTCTCTTTGTTGATGTTGTATTTGTCTGTTCCTCTTCCTCAATCTTTAGTTTTCTATGTTATGTTTTGTGGTCTATTGTCTTATTGTCTTTTCTCTTTGTTGATGTTGTATTGTCTGTTCCTCTTTCTCAATCTTTAGTTTTCTATGCTATGTTTTGTGGACCATGTGTCTTATTGTCCTTTCTCTTTGTTGATGTTGTATTGTCTGTTCCTCTTCCTCAATCTTTAGATTTCTATGTTATGTTTTGTGGACCATGTTTCTTATTGTCCTTTGTCTTTGTTGATGTTGTATTTGTCTGTTCCTCTTCCTCAATCTTTAGTTTTCTATGTTATGTTTTGTGGTCTATTGTCTTATTGTCTTTTCTCTTTGTTGATGTTGTATTGTCTGTTCCTCTTCCGCAATCTTTAATTTTCTATGTTATGTTTTGTGGACCATTGTCTTATTGTCCTTTCTCTTTGTTGATGTTGTATTGTCTGTTCCTCTTCCTCAATCTTTAGTTTTCTATGTTATTTTTTGTGGACCATTGTCTTATTGTACTTTCTCTTTGTTGATGTTGTATTTGTCTGTTCCTCTTCCTCAATCTTTAGTTTTCTATGTTATGTTTTGTGGACCATTGTCTTATTGTGCTTTCTCTTTGTTGATGTTGTATTGTCTGTTCCTCTTCCTCAATCTTTAGTTTTCTATGTTATGTTTTGTGGACCATGTGTCTTATTGTCCTTTGTCTTTGTTGATGTTGTATTGTCTGTTCCTCTTCCTCAATCTTTAGTTTTCTATGTTATGTTTTGTGGACCATTGTCTTATTGTACTTTCTCTTTGTTGATGTTGTATTTGTCTGTTCCTCTTCCTCAATCTTTAGTTTTCTATGTTATGTTTTGTGGACCATTGTCTTATTGTCCTTTCTCTTTGTTGATGTTGTATTGTCTGTTCCTCTTCCTCAATCTTTAGTTTTCTATGTTATGTTTTGTGGACCATGTGTCTTATTGTCCTTTGTCTTTGTTGATGTTGTATTGTCTGTTCCTCTTCCTCAATCTTTAGTTTTCTATGTTATGTTTTGTGGACCATTGTCTTATTTTCCTTTCTCTTTGTTGATGTTGTATTGTCTGTTCCTCTTTCTCAATCTTTAGTTTTCTATGTTATGTTTTGTGGACCATTGTCTTATTGTCCTTTCTCTTTGTTGATGTTGTATTGTCTGTTCCTCTTCCTCAATCTTTGGTTTTCTATGTTATGCTTTGTGGACCATGTGTCTTATTGTCCTTTATTTTGTTGATGTTGTATTGTCTGTTCCTCTTCCTCAATCTTTAGTTTTCTATGTTATGTTTTGTGGACCATGTGTCTTATTGTCCTTTCTCTTTGTTGATGTTGTATTTGTCTGTTCCTCTTCCTCAATCTTTAGTTTTCTATGTTATGTTTTGTGGTCTATTGTCTTATTGTCTTTTCTCTTTGTTGATGTTGTATTGTCTGTTCCTCTTTCTCAATCTTTAGTTTTCTATGCTATGTTTTGTGGACCATGTGTCTTATTGTCCTTTCTCTTTGTTGATGTTGTATTGTCTGTTCCTCTTCCTCAATCTTTAGTTTTCTATGTTATGTTTTGTGGACCATGTGTCTTATTGTCCTTTGTCTTTGTTGATGTTGTATTGTCTGTTCCTCTTCCTCAATCTTTAGTTTTCTATGTTATGTTTTGTGGTCTATTGTCTTATTGTCTTTTCTCTTTGTTGATGTTGTATTGTCTGTTCCTCTTCCGCAATCTTTAATTTTCTATGTTATGTTTTGTGGACCATTGTCTTATTGTCCTTTCTCTTTGTTGATGTTGTATTGTCTGTTCCTCTTCCTCAATCTTTAGTTTTCTATGTTATTTTTTGTGGACCATTGTCTTATTGTACTTTCTCTTTGTTGATGTTGTATTTGTCTGTTCCTCTTCCTCAATCTTTAGTTTTCTATGTTATGTTTTGTGGACCATTGTCTTATTGTCCTTTCTCTTTGTTGATGTTGTATTGTCTGTTCCTCTTCCTCAATCTTTAGTTTTCTATGTTATGTTTTGTGGACCATGTGTCTTATTGTCCTTTGTCTTTGTTGATGTTGTATTGTCTGTTCCTCTTCCTCAATCTTTAGTTTTCTATGTTATGTTTTGTGGACCATTGTCTTATTGTACTTTCTCTTTGTTGATGTTGTATTTGTCTGTTCCTCTTCCTCAATCTTTAGTTTTCTATGTTATGTTTTGTGGACCATTGTCTTATTGTCCTTTCTCTTTGTTGATGTTGTATTGTCTGTTCCTCTTCCTCAATCTTTAGTTTTCTATGTTATGTTTTGTGGACCATGTGTCTTATTGTCCTTTGTCTTTGTTGATGTTGTATTGTCTGTTCCTCTTCCTCAATCTTTAGTTTTCTATGTTATGTTTTGTGGACCATTGTCTTATTGTCCTTTCTCTTTGTTGATGTTGTATTGTCTGTTCCTCTTCCTCAATCTTTAGTTTTCTATGTTATGTTTTGTGGACCATTGTCTTATTGTACTTTCTCTTTGTTGATGTTGTATTTGTCTGTTCCTCTTCCTCAATCTTTAGTTTTCTATGTTATGTTTTGTGGACCATTGTCTTATTGTACTTTGTCTTTGTTGATGTTGTATTGTCTGTTCCTCTTCCTCAATCTTTAGTTTTCTATGTTATGTTTTGTGGACCATGTGTCTTATTGTCCTTTCTCTTTGTTGATGTTGTATTGTCTGTTCCTCTTCCTCAATCTTTAGTTTTCTATGTTATGTTTTGTGGACCATGTGTCTTATTGTCCTTTCTCTTTGTTGATGTTGTATTTGTCTGTTCCTCTTCCTCAATCTTTAGTTTTCTATGTTATGTTTTGTGGACCATTGTCTTATTGTCCTTTCTCTTTGTTGATGTTGTATTTGTCTGTTCCTCTTCCTCAATCTTTAGTTTTCTATGTTATGTTTTATGGACCATGTGTCTTATTGTCCTTTCTCTTTGTTGATGTTGTATTGTCTGTTCCTCTTCCTCAATCTTTAGTTTTCTATGTTATGTTTTGTGGACCATTGTGTTATTGTCCTTTCTCTTTGTTGATGTTGTATTATCTGTTCCTCTTCCTCAATCTTTAGTTTTCTATGTTATGTTTTGTGGACCATGTGTCTTATTGTCCTTTCTCTTTGTTGATGTTGTATTGTCTGTTCCTCTTCCTCAATCTTTAGTTTTCTATGTTATGTTTTGTGGACCATGTGTCTTATTGTCCTTTGTCTTTGTTGATGTTGTATTTGTCTGTTCCTCTTCCTCAATCTTTCGTTTTCTATGTTATGTTTTGTGGACCATGTGTCTTATTGTCTTTTCTCTTTGTAGATGTTGTATTGTCTGTTCCTCTTCCTCAATCTTTAGTTTTCTATGTTATGTTTTGTGGACCATGTGTCTTATTGTCCTTTCTCTTTGTTGATGTTGTATTGTCTGTTCCTCTTCCTCAATCTTTAGTTTTCTATGTTATGTTTTGTGGACCATGTGTCTTATTGTCCTTTGTCTTTGTTGATGTTGTATTGTCTGTTCCTCTTCCTCAATCTTTAGTTTTCTATGTTATGTTTTGTGGACCATGTGTCTTATTGTCCTTTCTCTTTGTTGATGTTGTATTTGTCTGTTCCTCTTCCTCAATCTTTAGTTTTCTATGTTATGTTTTGTGGTCTATTGTCTTATTGTCTTTTCTCTTTGTTGATGTTGTATTGTCTGTTCCTCTTCCGCAATCTTTAGTTTTCTATGTTATGTTTTGTGGACCATTGTCTTATTGTCCTTTCTCTTTGTTGATGTTGTATTGTCTGTTCCTCTTCCTCAATCTTTAGTTTTCTATGTTATGTTTTGTGGACCATTGTCTTATTGTCCTTTCTCTTTGTTGATGTTGTATTGTCTGTTCCTCTTCCTCAATCTTTAGTTTTCTATGTTATGTTTTGTGGACCATTGTCTTATTTTCCTTTCTCTTTGTTGATGTTGTATTGTCTGTTCCTCTTTCTCAATCTTTAGTTTTCTATGTTATGTTTTGTGGACCATTGTCTTATTGTCCTTTCTCTTTGTTGATGTTGTATTGTCTGTTCCTCTTCCTCAATCTTTGGTTTTCTATGTTATGCTTTGTGGACCATGTGTCTTATTGTCCTTTATTTTGTTGATGTTGTATTGTCTGTTCCTCTTCCTCAATCTTTAGTTTTCTATGTTATGTTTTGTGGACCATGTGTCTTATTGTCCTTTCTCTTTGTTGATGTTGTATTTGTCTGTTCCTCTTCCTCAATCTTTAGTTTTCTATGTTATGTTTTGTGGTCTATTGTCTTATTGTCTTTTCTCTTTGTTGATGTTGTATTGTCTGTTCCTCTTTCTCAATCTTTAGTTTTCTATGCTATGTTTTGTGGACCATGTGTCTTATTGTCCTTTCTCTTTGTTGATGTTGTATTGTCTGTTCCTCTTCCTCAATCTTTAGTTTTCTATGTTATGTTTTGTGGACCATGTGTCTTATTGTCCTTTGTCTTTGTTGATGTTGTATTGTCTGCTCCTCTTCCTCAATCTTTAGTTTTCTATGTTATGTTTTGTGGACCATGTGTCTTATTGTCCTTTCTCTTTGTTGATGTTGTATTTGTCTGTTCCTCTTCCTCAATCTTTAGTTTTCTATGTTATGTTTTGTGGTCTATTGTCTTATTGTCTTTTCTCTTTGTTGATGTTGTATTGTCTGTTCCTCTTCCGCAATCTTTAATTTTCTATGTTATGTTTTGTGGACCATTGTCTTATTGTCCTTTCTCTTTGTTGATGTTGTATTGTCTGTTCCTCTTCCTCAATCTTTAGTTTTCTATTTTATTTTTTGTGGACCATTGTCTTATTGTACTTTCTCTTTGTTGATGTTGTATTTGTCTGTTCCTCTTCCTCAATCTTTAGTTTTCTATGTTATGTTTTGTGGACCATTGTCTTATTGTCCTTTCTCTTTGTTGATGTTGTATTGTCTGTTCCTCTTCCTCAATCTTTAGTTTTCTATGTTATGTTTTGTGGACCATGTGTCTTATTGTCCTTTGTCTTTGTTGATGTTGTATTGTCTGTTCCTCTTCCTCAATCTTTAGTTTTCTATGTTATGTTTTGTGGACCATTGTCTTATTGTACTTTCTCTTTGTTGATGTTGTATTTGTCTGTTCCTCTTCCTCAATCTTTAGTTTTCTATGTTATGTTTTGTGGACCATTGTCTTATTGTCCTTTCTCTTTGTTGATGTTGTATTGTCTGTTCCTCTTCCTCAATCTTTAGTTTTCTATGTTATGTTTTGTGGACCATGTGTCTTATTGTCCTTTGTCTTTGTTGATGTTGTATTGTCTGTTCCTCTTCCTCAATCTTTAGTTTTCTATGTGATGTTTTGTGGACCATTGTCTTATTGTCCTTTCTCTTTGTTGATGTTGTATTGTCTGTTCCTCTTCCTCAATCTTTAGTTTTCTATGTTATGTTTTGTGGACCATTGTCGTATTGTACTTTCTCTTTGTTGATGTTGTATTTGTCTGTTCCTCTTCCTCAATCTTTAGTTTTCTATGTTATGTTTTGTGGACCATTGTCTTATTGTACTTTGTCTTTGTTGATGTTGTATTGTCTGTTCCTCTTCCTCAATCTTTAGTTTTCTATGTTATGTTTTGTGGACCATGTGTCTTATTGTCCTTTGTCTTTGTTGATGTTGTATTGTCTGTTCCTCTTCCTCAATCTTTAGTTTTCTATGTTATGTTTTGTGGACCATTGTCTTATTGTCCTTTCTCTTTGTTGATGTTGTATTGTCTGTTCCTCTTCCTCAATCTTTAGTTTTCTATGTTATGTTTTGTGGACCATGTGTCTTATTGTCCTTTGTCTTTGTTGATGTTGTATTGTCTGTTCCTCTTCCTCAATCTTTAGTTTTCTATGTTATGTTTTGTGGACCATTGTCTTATTGTCCTTTCTCTTTGTTGATGTTGTATTGTCTGTTCCTCTTCCTCAATCTTTAGTTTTCTATGTTATGTTTTGTGGACCATTGTCTTATTGTACTTTCTCTTTGTTGATGTTGTATTTGTCTGTTCCTCTTCCTCAATCTTTAGTTTTCTATGTTATGTTTTGTGGACCATTGTCTTATTGTACTTTGTCTTTGTTGATGTTGTATTGTCTGTTCCTCTTCCTCAATCTTTAGTTTTCTATGTGATGTTTTGTGGACCATGTGTCTTATTGTCCTTTCTCTTTGTTGATGTTGTATTGTCTGTTCCTCTTCCTCAATCTTTAGTTTTCTATGTTATGTTTTGTGGACCATGTGTCTTATTGTCCTTTCTCTTTGTTGATGTTGTATTTGTCTGTTCCTCTTCCTCAATCTTTAGTTTTCTATGTTATGTTTTGTGGACCATTGTCTTATTGTCCTTTCTCTTTGTTGATGTTGTATTTGTCTGTTCCTCTTCCTCAATCTTTAGTTTTCTATGTTATGTTTTATGGACCATGTGTCTTATTGTCCTTTCTCTTTGTTGATGTTGTATTGTCTGTTCCTCTTCCTCAATCTTTAGTTTTCTATGTTATGTTTTGTGGACCATTGTGTTATTGTCCTTTCTCTTTGTTGATGTTGTATTATCTGTTCCTCTTCCTCAATCTTTAGTTTTCTATGTTATGTTTTGTGGACCATGTGTCTTATTGTCCTTTCTCTTTGTTGATGTTGTATTGTCTGTTCCTCTTCCTCAATCTTTAGTTTTCTATGTTATGTTTTGTGGACCATGTGTCTTATTGTCCTTTGTCTTTGTTGATGTTGTATTTGTCTGTTCCTCTTCCTCAATCTTTCGTTTTCTATGTTATGTTTTGTGGACCATGTGTCTTATTGTCTTTTCTCTTTGTAGATGTTGTATTGTCTGTTCCTCTTCCTCAATCTTTAGTTTTCTATGTTATGTTTTGTGGACCATGTGTCTTATTGTCCTTTCTCTTTGTTGATGTTGTATTGTCTGTTCCTCTTCCTCAATCTTTAGTTTTCTATGTTATGTTTTGTGGACCATGTGTCTTATTGTCCTTTGTCTTTGTTGATGTTGTATTGTCTGTTCCTCTTCCTCAATCTTTAGTTTTCTATGTTATGTTTTGTGGACCATGTGTCTTATTGTCCTTTATCTTTGTTGATGTTGTATTTGTCTGTTCCTCTTCCTCAATCTTTAGTTTTCTATGTTATGTTTTGTGGTCTATTGTCTTATTGTCTTTTCTCTTTGTTGATGTTGTATTGTCTGTTCCTCTTCCGCAATCTTTAGTTTTCTATGTTATGTTTTGTGGACCATTGTCTTATTGTCCTTTCTCTTTGTTGATGTTGTATTGTCTGTTCCTCTTCCTCAATCTTTAGTTTTCTATGTTATGTTTTGTGGACCATTGTCTTATTGTCCTTTCTCTTTGTTGATGTTGTATTGTCTGTTCCTCTTCCTCAATCTTTAGTTTTCTATGTTATGTTTTGTGGACCATTGTCTTATTTTCCTTTCTCTTTGTTGATGTTGTATTGTCTGTTCCTCTTTCTCAATCTTTAGTTTTCTATGTTATGTTTTGTGGACCATTGTCTTATTGTCCTTTCTCTTTGTTGATGTTGTATTGTCTGTTCCTCTTCCTCAATCTTTGGTTTTCTATGTTATGCTTTGTGGACCATGTGTCTTATTGTCCTTTATTTTGTTGATGTTGTATTGTCTGTTCCTCTTCCTCAATCTTTAGTTTTCTATGTTATGTTTTGTGGACCATGTGTCTTATTGTCCTTTCTCTTTGTTGATGTTGTATTTGTCTGTTCCTCTTCCTCAATCTTTAGTTTTCTATGTTATGTTTTGTGGTCTATTGTCTTATTGTCTTTTCTCTTTGTTGATGTTGTATTGTCTGTTCCTCTTTCTCAATCTTTAGTTTTCTATGCTATGTTTTGTGGACCATGTGTCTTATTGTCCTTTCTCTTTGTTGATGTTGTATTGTCTGTTCCTCTTCCTCAATCTTTAGTTTTCTATGTTATGTTTTGTGGACCATGTGTCTTATTGTCCTTTGTCTTTGTTGATGTTGTATTGTCTGCTCCTCTTCCTCAATCTTTAGTTTTCTATGTTATGTTTTGTGGACCATGTGTCTTATTGTCCTTTCTCTTTGTTGATGTTGTATTTGTCTGTTCCTCTTCCTCAATCTTTAGTTTTCTATGTTATGTTTTGTGGTCTATTGTCTTATTGTCTTTTCTCTTTGTTGATGTTGTATTGTCTGTTCCTCTTCCGCAATCTTTAATTTTCTATGTTATGTTTTGTGGACCATTGTCTTATTGTCCTTTCTCTTTGTTGATGTTGTATTGTCTGTTCCTCTTCCTCAATCTTTAGTTTTCTATTTTATTTTTTGTGGACCATTGTCTTATTGTACTTTCTCTTTGTTGATGTTGTATTTGTCTGTTCCTCTTCCTCAATCTTTAGTTTTCTATGTTATGTTTTGTGGACCATTGTCTTATTGTCCTTTCTCTTTGTTGATGTTGTATTGTCTGTTCCTCTTCCTCAATCTTTAGTTTTCTATGTTATGTTTTGTGGACCATGTGTCTTATTGTCCTTTGTCTTTGTTGATGTTGTATTGTCTGTTCCTCTTCCTCAATCTTTAGTTTTCTATGTTATGTTTTGTGGACCATTGTCTTATTGTACTTTCTCTTTGTTGATGTTGTATTTGTCTGTTCCTCTTCCTCAATCTTTAGTTTTCTATGTTATGTTTTGTGGACCATTGTCTTATTGTCCTTTCTCTTTGTTGATGTTGTATTGTCTGTTCCTCTTCCTCAATCTTTAGTTTTCTATGTTATGTTTTGTGGACCATGTGTCTTATTGTCCTTTGTCTTTGTTGATGTTGTATTGTCTGTTCCTCTTCCTCAATCTTTAGTTTTCTATGTGATGTTTTGTGGACCATTGTCTTACTGTCCTTTCTCTTTGTTGATGTTGTATTGTCTGTTCCTCTTCCTCAATCTTTAGTTTTCTATGTTATGTTTTGTGGACCATTGTCTTATTGTACTTTCTCTTTGTTGATGTTGTATTTGTCTGTTCCTCTTCCTCAATCTTTAGTTTTCTATGTTATGTTTTGTGGACCATTGTCTTATTGTACTTTGTCTTTGTTGATGTTGTATTGTCTGTTCCTCTTCCTCAATCTTTAGTTTTCTATGTTATGTTTTGTGGACCATGTGTCTTATTGTCCTTTCTCTTTGTTGATGTTGTATTGTCTGTTCCTCTTCCTCAATCTTTAGTTTTCTATGTTATGTTTTGTGGACCATGTGTCTTATTGTCCTTTGTCTTTGTTGATGTTGTATTTGTCTGTTCCTCTTCCTCAATCTTTAGTTTTCTATGTTATGTTTTGTGGACCATTGTCTTATTGTCCTTTCTCTTTGTTGATGTTGTATTTGTCTGTTCCTCTTCCTCAATCTTTAGTTTTCTATGCTATGTTTTATGGACCATGTGTCTTATTGTCCTTTCTCTTTGTTGATGTTGTATTGTCTGTTCCTCTTCCTCAATCTTTAGTTTTCTATGTTATGTTTTGTGGACCATTGTGTTATTGTCCTTTCTCTTTGTTGATGTTGTATTATCTGTTCCTCTTCCTCAATCTTTAGTTTTCTATGTTATGTTTTGTGGACCATGTGTCTTATTGTCCTTTCTCTTTGTTGATGTTGTATTGTCTGTTCCTCTTCCTCAATCTTTAGTTTTCTATGTTATGTTTTGTGGACGATGTGTCTTATTGTCCTTTGTCTTTGTTGATGTTGTATTTGTCTGTTCCTCTTCCTCAATCTTTCGTTTTCTATGTTATGTTTTGTGGACCATGTGTCTTATTGTCTTTTCTCTTTGTAGATGTTGTATTGTCTGTTCCTCTTCCTCAATATTTAGTTTTCTATGTTATGTTTTGTGGACCATGTGTCTTATTGTCCTTTCTCTTTGTTGATGTTGTATTGTCTGTTCCTCTTCCTCAATCTTTAGTTTTCTATGTTATGTTTTGTGGACCATGTGTCTTATTGTCCTTTGTCTTTGTTGATGTTGTATTGTCTGTTCCTCTTCCTCAATCTTTAGTTTTCTATGTTATGTTTTGTGGACCATGTGTCTTATTGTCCTTTCTCTTTGTTGATGTTGTATTGTCTGTTCCTCTTCCTCAATCTTTAGTTTTCTATGTTATGTTTTGTGGACCATGTGTCTTATTGTCCTTTCTCTTTGTTGATGTTGTATTGTCTGTTCCTCTTCCTCAATCTTTAGTTTTCTATGTTATGTTTTCTGGACCATTGTCTTATTGTCCTTTCTCTTTGTTGATGTTGTATTGTCTGTTCCTCTTCCTCAATCTTTAGTTTGCTATGTTATGTTTTGTGGACCATTGTCTTATTGTCCTTTCTCTTTGTTGATGTTGTATTTGTCTGTTCCTCTTCCACAATCTTTAGTTTTCTATGTTATGTTTTGTGGACCATTGTCTTATTGTCCTTTCTCTTTGTTGATGTTGTATTGTCTGTTCCTCTTCCTCAATCTTTAGTTTTCTATGTTATGTTTTGTGGACCATGTGTCTTATTGTCCTTTCTCTTTGTTGATGTTGTATTGTCTGTTTCTTTTCCTCAATCTTTAGTTTTCTATGTTATGTTTTGTGGACCATTGTCTTATTGTACTTTCTCTTTGTTGATGTTGTATTTGTCTGTTCCTCTTCCTCAATCTTTAGTTTTCTATGCTATGTTTTGTGGACCATTGTCTTATTTTCCTTTCTCTTTGTTGATGTTGTATTGTCTGTTCCTCTTCCTCAATCTTTAGTTTTCTATGTTATGTTTTGTGGACCATTGTCTTATTGTCCTTTCTCTTTGTTGATGTTGTATTGTCTGTTCCTCTTCCTCAATCTTTGGATTTCTATGTTATGTTTTGTGGACCATGTGTCTTATTGTCCTTTCTCTTTGTTGATGTTGTATTGTCTGTTCCTCTTCCTCAATCTTTAGTTTTCTATGTTATGTTTTGTGGACCATGTGTCTTATTGTCCTTTCTCTTTGTTGATGTTGTATTGTCTGTTCCTCTTCCTCAATCTTTAGTTTTCTATGTTATGTTTTGTGGACCATTGTCTTATTGTCCTTTCTCTTTGTTGATGTTGTATTGTCTGTTCCTCTTCCTCAATCTTTAGTTTTCTATGTTATGTTTTGTGGACCATGTGTCTTATTGTCCTTTCTCTTTGTTGATGTTGTATTGTCTGTTCCTCTTCCTCAATCTTTAGTTTTCTATGTTATGTTTCGTGGACCATTGTCTTATTGTCCTTTGTCTTTGTTGATGTTGTATTGTCTGTTCCTCTTCCTCAATCTTTAGTTTTCTATGTTATGTTTTGTGGACCATTGTCTTATTGTCCTTTCTCTTTGTTGATGTTGTATTTGTCTGTTCCTCTTCCTCAATCTTTAGTTTTCTATGCTATGTTTTGTGGACCATTGTCTTATTGTCCTTTCTCTTTGTTGATGTTGTATTGTCTGTTCCCCTTCCACAATCTTTAGTTTTCTATGTTATGTTTTGTGGACCATTGTCTTATTGTACTTTCTCTTTGTTGATGTTGTATTTGTCTGTTCCTCTTCCTCAATCTTTAGTTTTCTATGTTATGTTTTGTGGACCATTGTCTTATTGTACTTTGTCTTTGTTGATGTTGTATTGTCTGTTCCTCTTCCTCAATCTTTAGTTTTCTATGTTATGTTTTGTGGACCATGTGTCTTATTGTCCTTTCTCTTTGTTGATGTTGTATTGTCTGTTCCTCTTCCTCAATCTTTAGTTTTCTATGTTATGTTTTGTGGACCATGTGTCTTATTGTCCTTTGTCTTTGTTGATGTTGTATTTGTCTGTTCCTCTTCCTCAATCTTTAGTTTTCTATGTTATGTTTTGTGGACCATTGTCTTATTGTCCTTTCTCTTTGTTGATGTTGTATTTGTCTGTTCCTCTTCCTCAATCTTTAGTTTTCTATGTTATGTTTTATGGACCATGTGTCTTATTGTCCTTTCTCTTTGTTGATGTTGTATTGTCTGTTCCTCTTCCTCAATCTTTAGTTTTCTATGTTATGTTTTGTGGACCATTGTGTTATTGTCCTTTCTCTTTGTTGATGTTGTATTATCTGTTCCTCTTCCTCAATCTTTAGTTTTCTATGTTATGTTTTGTGGACCATGTGTCTTATTGTCCTTTCTCTTTGTTGATGTTGTATTGTCTGTTCCTCTTCCTCAATCTTTAGTTTTCTATGTTATGTTTTGTGGACGATGTGTCTTATTGTCCTTTGTCTTTGTTGATGTTGTATTTGTCTGTTCCTCTTCCTCAATCTTTCGTTTTCTATGTTATGTTTTGTGGACCATGTGTCTTATTGTCTTTTCTCTTTGTAGATGTTGTATTGTCTGTTCCTCTTCCTCAATCTTTAGTTTTCTATGTTATGTTTTGTGGACCATGTGTCTTATTGTCCTTTCTCTTTGTTGATGTTGTATTGTCTGTTCCTCTTCCTCAATCTTTAGTTTTCTATGTTATGTTTTGTGGACCATGTGTCTTATTGTCCTTTCTCTTTGTTGATGTTGTATTGTCTGTTCCTCTTCCTCAATCTTTAGTTTTCTATGTTATGTTTTGTGGACCATGTGTCTTATTGTCCTTTCTCTTTGTTGATGTTGTATTGTCTGTTCCTCTTCCTCAATCTTTAGTTTTCTATGTTATGTTTTCTGGACCATTGTCTTATTGTCCTTTCTCTTTGTTGATGTTGTATTGTCTGTTCCTCTTCCTCAATCTTTAGTTTGCTATGTTATGTTTTGTGGACCATTGTCTTATTGTCCTTTCTCTTTGTTGATGTTGTATTTGTCTGTTCCTCTTCCACAATCTTTAGTTTTCTATGTTATGTTTTGTGGACCATGTGTCTTATTGTCCTTTCTCTTTGTTGATGTTGTATTGTCTGTTTCTTTTCCTCAATCTTTAGTTTTCTATGTTATGTTTTGTGGACCATTGTCTTATTGTACTTTCTCTTTGTTGATGTTGTATTTGTCTGTTCCTCTTCCTCAATCTTTAGTTTTCTATGCTATGTTTTGTGGACCATTGTCTTATTTTCCTTTCTCTTTGTTGATGTTGTATTGTCTGTTCCTCTTCCTCAATCTTTAGTTTTCTATGTTATGTTTTGTGGACCATTGTCTTATTGTCCTTTCTCTTTGTTGATGTTGTATTGTCTGTTCCTCTTCCTCAATCTTTGGATTTCTATGTTATGTTTTGTGGACCATGTGTCTTATTGTCCTTTCTCTTTGTTGATGTTGTATTGTCTGTTCCTCTTCCTCAATCTTTAGTTTTCTATGTTATGTTTTGTGGACCATGTGTCTTATTGTCCTTTCTCTTTGTTGATGTTGTATTGTCTGTTCCTCTTCCTCAATCTTTAGTTTTCTATGTTATGTTTTGTGGACCATTGTCTTATTGTCCTTTCTCTTTGTTGATGTTGTATTGTCTGTTCCTCTTCCTCAATCTTTAGTTTTCTATGTTATGTTTTGTGGACCATGTGTCTTATTGTCCTTTCTCTTTGTTGATGTTGTATTGTCTGTTCCTCTTCCTCAATCTTTAGTTTTCTATGTTATGTTTCGTGGACCATTGTCTTATTGTCCTTTGTCTTTGTTGATGTTGTATTGTCTGTTCCTCTTCCTCAATCTTTAGTTTTCTATGTTATGTTTTGTGGACCATTGTCTTATTGTCCTTTCTCTTTGTTGATGTTGTATTTGTCTGTTCCTCTTCCTCAATCTTTAGTTTTCTATGCTATGTTTTGTGGACCATTGTCTTATTGTCCTTTCTCTTTGTTGATGTTGTATTGTCTGTTCCCCTTCCACAATCTTTTTAGTTTTCTATGTTATGTTTTGTGGACCATTGTCTTATTGTACTTTCTCTTTGTTGATGTTGTATTTGTCTGTTCCTCTTCCTCAATCTTTAGTTTTCTATGTTATGTTTTGTGGACCATTGTCTTATTGTACTTTGTCTTTGTTGATGTTGTATTGTCTGTTCCTCTTCCTCAATCTTTAGTTTTCTATGTTATGTTTTGTGGACCATGTGTCTTATTGTCCTTTCTCTTTGTTGATGTTGTATTGTCTGTTCCTCTTCCTCAATCTTTAGTTTTCTATGTTATGTTTTGTGGACCATGTGTCTTATTGTCCTTTGTCTTTGTTGATGTTGTATTTGTCTGTTCCTCTTCCTCAATCTTTAGTTTTCTATGTTATGTTTTGTGGACCATTGTCTTATTGTCCTTTCTCTTTGTTGATGTTGTATTTGTCTGTTCCTCTTCCTCAATCTTTAGTTTTCTATGTTATGTTTTATGGACCATGTGTCTTATTGTCCTTTCTCTTTGTTGATGTTGTATTGTCTGTTCCTCTTCCTCAATCTTTAGTTTTCTATGTTATGTTTTGTGGACCATTGTGTTATTGTCCTTTCTCTTTGTTGATGTTGTATTATCTGTTCCTCTTCCTCAATCTTTAGTTTTCTATGTTATGTTTTGTGGACCATGTGTCTTATTGTCCTTTCTCTTTGTTGATGTTGTATTGTCTGTTCCTCTTCCTCAATCTTTAGTTTTCTATGTTATGTTTTGTGGACGATGTGTCTTATTGTCCTTTGTCTTTGTTGATGTTGTATTTGTCTGTTCCTCTTCCTCAATCTTTCGTTTTCTATGTTATGTTTTGTGGACCATGTGTCTTATTGTCTTTTCTCTTTGTAGATGTTGTATTGTCTGTTCCTCTTCCTCAATCTTTAGTTTTCTATGTTATGTTTTGTGGACCATGTGTCTTATTGTCCTTTCTCTTTGTTGATGTTGTATTGTCTGTTCCTCTTCCTCAATCTTTAGTTTTCTATGTTATGTTTTGTGGACCATGTGTCTTATTGTCCTTTCTCTTTGTTGATGTTGTATTGTCTGTTCCTCTTCCTCAATCTTTAGTTTTCTATGTTATGTTTTGTGGACCATGTGTCTTATTGTCCTTTCTCTTTGTTGATGTTGTATTGTCTGTTCCTCTTCCTCAATCTTTAGTTTTCTATGTTATGTTTTCTGGACCATTGTCTTATTGTCCTTTCTCTTTGTTGATGTTGTATTGTCTGTTCCTCTTCCTCAATCTTTAGTTTGCTATGTTATGTTTTGTGGACCATTGTCTTATTGTCCTTTCTCTTTGTTGATGTTGTATTTGTCTGTTCCTCTTCCACAATCTTTAGTTTTCTATGTTATGTTTTGTGGACCATTGTCTTATTGTCCTTTCTCTTTGTTGATGTTGTATTGTCTGTTCCTCTTCCTCAATCTTTAGTTTTCTATGTTATGTTTTGTGGACCATGTGTCTTATTGTCCTTTCTCTTTGTTGATGTTGTATTGTCTGTTTCTTTTCCTCAATCTTTAGTTTTCTATGTTATGTTTTGTGGACCATTGTCTTATTGTACTTTCTCTTTGTTGATGTTGTATTTGTTTGTTCCTCTTCCTCAATCTTTAGTTTTCTATGCTATGTTTTGTGGACCATTGTCTTATTTTCCTTTCTCTTTGTTGATGTTGTATTGTCTGTTCCTCTTCCTCAATCTTTAGTTTTCTATGTTATGTTTTGTGGACCATTGTCTTATTGTCCTTTCTCTTTGTTGATGTTGTATTGTCTGTTCCTCTTCCTCAATCTTTGGTTTTCTATGTTATGTTTTGTGGACCATGTGTCTTATTGTCCTTTCTCTTTGTTGATGTTGTATTGTCTGTTCCTCTTCCTCAATCTTTAGTTTTCTATGTTATGTTTTGTGGACCATGTGTCTTATTGTCCTTTCTCTTTGTTGATGTTGTATTGTCTGTTCCTCTTCCTCAATCTTTAGTTTTCTATGTTATGTTTTGTGGACCATTGTCTTATTGTCCTTTCTCTTTGTTGATGTTGTATTGTCTGTTCCTCTTCCTCAATCTTTGGTTTTCTATGTTATGTTTTGTGGACGATGTGTCTTATTGTCCTTTCTCTTTGTTGATGTTGTATTGTCTGTTCCTCTTCCTCAATCTTTAGTTTTCTATGTTATGTTTTGTGGACCATGTGTCTTATTGTCCTTTCTCTTTGTTGATGTTGTATTGTCTGTTCCTCTTCCTCAATCTTTAGTTTTCTATGTTATGTTTCGTGGACCATTGTCTTATTGTCCTTTGTCTTTGTTGATGTTGTATTGTCTGTTCCTCTTCCTCAATCTTTAGTTTTCTATGTTATGTTTTGTGGACCATTGTCTTATTGTCCTTTCTCTTTGTTGATGTTGTATTTGTCTGTTCCTCTTCCTCAATCTTTAGTTTTCTATGCTATGTTTTGTGGACCATTGTCTTATTGTCCTTTCTCTTTGTTGATGTTGTATTGTCTGTTCCCCTTCCACAATCTTTAGTTTTCTATGTCATGTTTTGTGGACCATGTGTCTTATTGTCCTTTCTCCTTGTTGATGTTGTATTGTCTGTTCCTCTTCCTCAATCTTTAGTTTTCTATGTTATGTTTTGTGGACCATGTGTCTTATTGTCCTTTCTCTTTGTTGATGTTGTATTTGTCTGTTCCTCTTCCTCAATCTTTAGTTTTCTATGTTATGTTTTGTGGACCATGTGTCCTATTGTCCTTTCTCTTTGTTGATGTTGTATTGTCTGTTCCTCTTCCTCAATCTTTAGTTTTCTATGTTATGTTTTGTGGACCATGTGTCTTATTGTCCTTTGTCTTTGTTGATGTTGTATTGTCTGTTCCTCTTCCTCAATCTTTAGTTTTCTATGTTATGTTTTGTGGACCATGTGTCTTATTGTCCTTTCTCTTTGTTGATGTTGTATTGTCTGTTCCTCTTCCTCAATCTTTAGTTTTCTATGTTATGTTTTGTGGACCATGTGTCTTATTGTCCTTTCTCTTTGTTGATGTTGTATTGTCTGTTCCTCTTCCTCAATCTTTAGTTTTCTATGTTATGTTTTCTGGACCATTGTCTTATTGTCCTTTCTCTTTGTTGATGTTGTATTGTCTGTTCCTCTTCCTCAATCTTTAGTTTGCTATGTTATGTTTTGTGGACCATTGTCTTATTGTCCTTTCTCTTTGTTGATGTTGTATTTGTCTGTTCCTCTTCCACAATCTTTAGTTTTCTATGTTATGTTTTGTGGACCATTGTCTTATTGTCCTTTCTCTTTGTTGATGTTGTATTGTCTGTTCCTCTTCCTCAATCTTTAGTTTTCTATGTTATGTTTTGTGGACCATGTGTCTTATTGTCCTTTCTCTTTGTTGATGTTGTATTGTCTGTTGCTTTTCCTCAATCTTTAGTTTTCTATGTTATGTTTTGTGGACCATTGTCTTATTGTACTTTCTCTTTGTTGATGTTGTATTTGTCTGTTCCTCTTCCTCAATCTTTAGTTTTCTATGCTATGTTTTGTGGACCATTGTCTTATTTTCCTTTCTCTTTGTTGATGTTGTATTGTCTGTTCCTCTTCCTCAATCTTTAGTTTTCTATGTTATGTTTTGTGGACCATTGTCTTATTGTCCTTTCTCTTTGTTGATGTTGTATTGTCTGTTCCTCTTCCTCAATCTTTGGTTTTCTATGTTATGTTTTGTGGACCATGTGTCTTATTGTCCTTTCTCTTTGTTGATGTTGTATTGTCTGTTCCTCTTCCTCAATCTTTAGTTTTCTATGTTATGTTTTGTGGACCATGTTTCTTATTGTCCTTTCTCTTTGTTGATGTTGTATTGTCTGTTCCTCTTCCTCAATCTTTAGTTTTCTATGTTATGTTTTGTGGACCATTGTCTTATTGTCCTTTCTCTTTGTTGATGTTGTATTGTCTGTTCCTCTTCCTCAATCTTTAGTTTTCTATGTTATGTTTCGTGGACCATTGTCTTATTGTCCTTTGTCTTTGTTGATGTTGTATTGTCTGTTCCTCTTCCTCAATCTTTAGTTTTCTATGTTATGTTTTGTGGACCATTGTCTTATTGTCCTTTCTCTTTGTTGATGTTGTATTTGTCTGTTCCTCTTCCTCAATCTTTAGTTTTCTATGCTATGTTTTGTGGACCATGTGTCTTATTGTCCTTTCTCTTTGTTGATGTTGTATTGTCTGTTCCCCTTCCACAATCTTTAGTTTTCTATGTCATGTTTTGTGGACCATGTGTCTTATTGTCCTTTCTCCTTGTTGATGTTGTATTGTCTGTTCCTCTTCCTCAATCTTTAGTTTTCTATGTTATGTTTTGTGGACCATGTGTCTTATTGTCCTTTCTCTTTGTTGATGTTGTATTTGTCTGTTCCTCTTCCTCAATCTTTAGTTTTCTATGTTATGTTTTGTGGACCATGTGTCCTATTGTCCTTTCTCTTTGTTGATGTTGTATTGTCTGTTCCTCTTCCTCAATCTTTAGTTTTCTATGTTATGTTTTGTGGACCATGTGTCTTATTGTCCTTTGTCTTTGTTGATTTTGTATTGTCTGTTCCTCTTCCGCAATCTTTAGTTTTCTATGTTATGTTTTGTGGACCATGTGTCTTATTGTCCTTTCTCTTTGTTGATGTTGTATTTGTCTGTTCCTCTTCCTCAATCTATAGTTTTCTATGTTATGTTTTGTGGTCTATTGTCTTATTGTCTTTTCTCTTTGTTGATGTTGTATTGTCTGTTCCTCTTCCGCAATCTTTAGTTTTCTATGTTATGTTTTGTGGACCATTGTCTTATTGTCCTTTCTCTTTGTTGATGTTGTATTGTCTGTTCCTCTTCCTCAATCTTTAGTTTTCTATGTTATTTTTTGTGGACCATTGCCTTATTGTACTTTCTCTTTGTTGATGTTGTATTTGTCTGTTCCTCTTCCTCAATCTTTAGTTTTCTATGTTATGTTTTGTGGACCATTGACTTATTGTACTTTGTCTTTGTTGATGTTGTATTGTCTGTTCCTCTTCCTCATTCTTTAGTTTTCTATGTTATGTTTTGTGGACCATGTGTCTTATTGTCCTTTCTCTTTGTTGATGTTGTATTGTCTGTTCCTCTTCCTCAATCTTTAGTTTTCTATGTTATGTTTTGTGGACCATGTGTCTTATTGTCCTTTGTCTTTGTTGATGTTGTATTTGTCTGTTCCTCTTCCTCAATCTTTAGTTTTCTATGTTATGTTTTGTGGACCATTGTCTTATTGTCCTTTCTCTTTGTTGATGTTGTATTTGTCTGTTCCTCTTCCTCAATCTTTAGTTTTCTATGTTATGTTTTATGGACCATGTGTCTTATTGTCCTTTCTCTTTGTTGATGTTGTATTGTCTGTTCCTCTTCCTCAATCTTTAGTTTTCTATGTTATGTTTTGTGGACCATTGTGTTATTGTCCTTTCTCTTTGTTGATGTTGTATTATCTGTTCCTCTTCCTCAATCTTTAGTTTTCTATATTATGTTTTGTGGACAATGTGTCTTATTGTCCTTTCTCTTTGTTGATGTTGTATTGTCTGTTCCTCTTCCTCAATCTTTAGTTTTCTATGTTATGTTTTGTGGACCATGTGTCTTATTGTCCTTTGTCTTTGTTGATGTTGTATTTGTCTGTTCCTCTTCCTCAATCTTTCGTTTTCTATGTTATGTTTTGTGGACAATGTGTCTTATTGTCCTTTCTCTTTGTAGATGTTGTATTGTCTGTTCCTCTTCCTCAATCTTTAGTTTTCTATGTTATATTTTGTGGACCATTTTTCTTATTGTCCTTTCTCTTTGTTGATGTTGTATTGTCTGTTCCTCTTCCTCAATCTTTAGTTTTCTATGTTATGTTTTGTGGACCATGTGTCTTATTGTCCTTTGTCTTTGTTGATGTTGTATTGTCTGTTCCTCTTCCTCAATCTTTAGTTTTCTATGTTATGTTTTGTGGACCATGTGTCTTATTGTCCTTTCTCTTTGTTGATGTTGTATTGTCTGTTCCTCTTCCTCAATCGTTAGTTTTCTATGTTATGTTTTGTGGACCATGTGTCTTATTGTCCTTTCTCTTTGTTGATGTTGTATTGTCTGTTCCTCTTCCTCAATCTTTAGTTTTCTATGTTATGTTTTCTGGACCATTGTCTTATTGTCCTTTCTCTTTGTTGATGTTGTATTGTCTGTTCCTCTTCCTCAATCTTTAGTTTGCTATGTTATGTTTTGTGGACCATTGTCTTATTGTACTTTCTCTTTGTTGATGTTGTATTTGTCTGTTCCTCTTCCTCAATCTTTAGTTTTCTATGCTATGTTTTGTGGACCATTGTCTTATTTTCCTTTCTCTTTGTTGATGTTGTATTGTCTGTTCCTCTTCCTCAATCTTTAGTTTTCTATGTTATGTTTTGTGGACCATTGTCTTATTGTCCTTTCTCTTTGTTGATGTTGTATTGTCTGTTCCTCTTCCTCAATCTTTGGTTTTCTATGTTATGTTTTGTGGACCATGTGTCTTATTGTCCTTTCTCTTTGTTGATGTTGTATTGTCTGTTCCTCTTCCTCAATCTTTAGTTTTCTATGTTATGTTTTGTGGACCATGTGTCTTATTGTCCTTTCTCTTTGTTGATGTTGTATTGTCTGTTCCTCTTCCTCAATCTTTAGTTTTCTATGTTATGTTTTGTGGACCATTGTCTTATTGTCCTTTCTCTTTGTTGATGTTGTATTGTCTGTTCCTCTTCCTCAATCTTTAGTTTTCTATGTTATGTTTCGTGGACCATTGTCTTATTGTCCTTTGTCTTTGTTGATGTTGTATTGTCTGTTCCTCTTCCTCAATCTTTAGTTTTCTATGTTATGTTTTGTGGACCATTGTCTTATTGTCCTTTCTCTTTGTTGATGTTGTATTTGTCTGTTCCTCTTCCTCAATCTTTAGTTTTCTATGCTATGTTTTGTGGACCATTGTCTTATTGTCCTTTCTCTTTGTTGATGTTGTATTGTCTGTTCCCCTTCCACAATCTTTAGTTTTCTATGTCATGTTTTGTGGACCATGTGTCTTATTGTCCTTTCTCCTTGTTGATGTTGTATTGTCTGTTCCTCTTCCTCAATCTTTAGTTTTCTATGTTATGTTTTGTGGACCATGTGTCTTATTGTCCTTTCTCTTTGTTGATGTTGTATTTGTCTGTTCCTCTTCCTCAATCTTTAGTTTTCTATGTTATGTTTTGTGGACCATGTGTCCTATTGTCCTTTCTATTTGTTGATGTTGTATTGTCTGTTCCTCTTCCTCAATCTTTAGTTTTCTATGTTATGTTTTGTGGACCATGTGTCTTATTGTCCTTTGTCTTTGTTGATTTTGTATTGTCTGTTCCTCTTCCGCAATCTTTAGTTTTCTATGTTATGTTTTGTGGACCATGTGTCTTATTGTCCTTTCTCTTTGTTGATGTTGTATTTGTCTGTTCCTCTTCCTCAATCTATAGTTTTCTATGTTATGTTTTGTGGTCTATTGTCTTATTGTCTTTTCTCTTTGTTGATGTTGTATTGTCTGTTCCTCTTCCGCAATCTTTAGTTTTCTATGTTATGTTTTGTGGACCATTGTCTTATTGTCCTTTCTCTTTGTTGATGTTGTATTGTCTGTTCCTCTTCCTCAATCTTTAGTTTTCTATGTTATTTTTTGTGGACCATTGCCTTATTGTACTTTCTCTTTGTTGATGTTGTATTTGTCTGTTCCTCTTCCTCAATCTTTAGTTTTCTATGTTATGTTTTGTGGACCATTGACTTATTGTACTTTGTCTTTGTTGATGTTGTATTGTCTGTTCCTCTTCCTCATTCTTTAGTTTTCTATGTTATGTTTTGTGGACCATGTGTCTTATTGTCCTTTCTCTTTGTTGATGTTGTATTGTCTGTTCCTCTTCCTCAATCTTTAGTTTTCTATGTTATGTTTTGTGGACCATGTGTCTTATTGTCCTTTGTCTTTGTTGATGTTGTATTTGTCTGTTCCTCTTCCTCAATCTTTAGTTTTCTATGTTATGTTTTGTGGACCATTGTCTTATTGTCCTTTCTCTTTGTTGATGTTGTATTTGTCTGTTCCTCTTCCTCAATCTTTAGTTTTCTATGTTATGTTTTATGGACCATGTGTCTTATTGTCCTTTCTCTTTGTTGATGTTGTATTGTCTGTTCCTCTTCCTCAATCTTTAGTTTTCTATGTTATGTTTTGTGGACCATTGTGTTATTGTCCTTTCTCTTTGTTGATGTTGTATTATCTGTTCCTCTTCCTCAATCTTTAGTTTTCTATATTATGTTTTGTGGACAATGTGTCTTATTGTCCTTTCTCTTTGTTGATGTTGTATTGTCTGTTCCTCTTCCTCAATCTTTAGTTTTCTATGTTATGTTTTGTGGACCATGTGTCTTATTGTCCTTTGTCTTTGTTGATGTTGTATTTGTCTGTTCCTCTTCCTCAATCTTTCGTTTTCTATGTTATGTTTTGTGGACAATGTGTCTTATTGTCCTTTCTCTTTGTAGATGTTGTATTGTCTGTTCCTCTTCCTCAATCTTTAGTTTTCTATGTTATATTTTGTGGACCATGTGTCTTATTGTCCTTTCTCTTTGTTGATGTTGTATTGTCTGTTCCTCTTCCTCAATCTTTAGTTTTCTATGTTATGTTTTGTGGACCATGTGTCTTATTGTCCTTTGTCTTTGTTGATGTTGTATTGTCTGTTCCTCTTCCTCAATCTTTAGTTTTCTATGTTATGTTTTGTGGACCATGTGTCTTATTGTCCTTTCTCTTTGTTGATGTTGTATTGTCTGTTCCTCTTCCTCAATCGTTAGTTTTCTATGTTATGTTTTGTGGACCATGTGTCTTATTGTCCTTTCTCTTTGTTGATGTTGTATTGTCTGTTCCTCTTCCTCAATCTTTAGTTTTCTATGTTATGTTTTCTGGACCATTGTCTTATTGTCCTTTCTCTTTGTTGATGTTGTATTGTCTGTTCCTCTTCCTCAATCTTTAGTTTGCTATGTTATGTTTTGTGGACCATTGTCTTATTGTCCTTTCTCTTTGTTGATGTTGTATTTGTCTGTTCCTCTTCCACAATCTTTAGTTTTCTATGTTATGTTTTGTGGACCATTGTCTTACTGTCCTTTCTCTTTGTTGATGTTGTATTGTCTGTTCCTCTTCCTCAATCTTTAGTTTTCTATGTTATGTTTTGTGGACCATGTGTCTTATTGTCTTTTCTCTTTGTTGATGTTGTATTGTCTGTTTCTTTTCCTCAATCTTTAGTTTTCTATGTTATGTTTTGTGGACCATTGTCTTATTGTACTTTCTCTTTGTTGATGTTGTATTTGTCTGTTCCTCTTCCTCAATCTTTAGTTTTCTATGCTATGTTTTGTGGACCATTGTCTTATTTTCCTTTCTCTTTGTTGATGTTGTATTGTCTGTTCCTCTTCCTCAATCTTTAGTTTTCTATGTTATGTTTTGTGGACCATTGTCTTATTGTCCTTTCTCTTTGTTGATGTTGTATTGTCTGTTCCTCTTCCTCAATCTTTGGTTTTCTATGTTATGTTTTGTGGACCATGTGTCTTATTGTCCTTTCTCTTTGTTGATGTTGTATTGTCTGTTCCTCTTCCTCAATCTTTAGTTTTCTATGTTATGTTTTGTGGACCATTGTCTTATTGTCCTTTCTCTTTGTTGATGTTGTATTGTCTGTTCCTCTTCCTCAATCTTTGGTTTTCTATGTTATGTTTTGTGGACCATGTGTCTTATTGTCCTTTCTCTTTGTTGATGTTGTATTGTCTGTTCCTCTTCCTCAATCTTTAGTTTTCTATGTTATGTTTTGTGGACCATGTGTCTTATTGTCCTTTCTCTTTGTTGATGTTGTATTGTCTGTTCCTCTTCCTCAATCTTTAGTTTTCTATGTTATGTTTTGTGGACCATTGTCTTATTGTCCTTTTTCTTTGTTGGTGTTGTATTGTCTGTTCCTCTTCCTCAATCTTTAGTTTTCTATGTTATGTTTTGTGGACCATTGTCTTATTGTCCTTTCTCTTTGTTGATGTTGTATTTGTCTGTTCCTCTTCCTCAATCTTTAGTTTTCTATGCTATGTTTTGTGGACCATTGTCTTATTGTCCTTTCTCTTTGTTGATGTTGTATTGTCTGTTCCCCTTCCTCAATCTTTAGTTTTCTATGTTATGTTTTGTGGACCATGTGTCTTATTGTCCTTTGTCTTTGTTGATGTTGTATTGTCTGTTCCTCTTCCTCAATCTTTAGTTTTCTATGTTATGTTTTGTGGACCATTGTCTTATTGTCCTTTCTCTTTGTTGATGTTGTATTGTCTGTTCCTCTTCCTCAATCTTTAGTTTTCTATGTTATGTTTTGTGGACCATGTGTCTTATTGTCCTTTCTCTTTGTTGATGTTGTATTGTCTGTCCCTCTTCCTCAATCTTTAGTTTTCTATGTTATGTTTTGTGGACCATTGTCTTATTGTCCTTTCTCTTTGTTGATGTTGTATTGTCTGTTCCTCTTCCTCAATCTTTAGTTTTCTATGTTATGTTTTGTGGACCATGTGTCTTATTGTCCTTTCTCTTTGTTGATGTTGTATTGTCTGTTCCTCTTCCTCAATCTTTAGTTTTCTATGTTATGTTTTCTGGACCATTGTCTTATTGTCCTTTCTCTTTGTTGATGTTGTATTGTCTGTTCCTCTTCCTCAATCTTTAGTTTTCTATGTTATGTTTTGTGGACCATTGTCTTATTGTCCTTTCTCTTTGTTGATGTTGTATTTGTCTGTTCCTCTTCCACAATCTTTAGTTTTCTATGTTATGTTTTGTGGACCATTGTCTTATTGTCCTTTCTCTTTGTTGATGTTGTATTGTCTGTTCCTCTTCCTCAATCTTTAGTTTTCTATGTTATGTTTTGTGGACCATGTGTCTTATTGTCTTTTCTCTTTGTTGATGTTGTATTGTCTGTTGCTTTTCCTCAATCTTTAGTTTTCTATGTTATGTTTTGTGGACCATTGTCTTATTGTACTTTCTCTTTGTTGATGTTGTATTTGTCTGTTCCTCTTCCTCAATCTTTAGTTTTCTATGCTATGTTTTGTGGACCATTGTCTTATTTTCCTTTCTCTTTGTTGATGTTGTATTGTCTGTTCCTCTTCCTCAATCTTTAGTTTTCTATGTTATGTTTTGTGGACCATTGTCTTATTGTCCTTTCTCTTTGTTGATGTTGTATTGTCTGTTCCTCTTCCTCAATCTTTGGTTTTCTATGTTATGTTTTGTGGACCATGTGTCTTATTGTCCTTTCTCTTTGTTGATGTTGTATTGTCTGTTCCTCTTCCTCAATCTTTAGTTTTCTATGTTATGTTTTGTGGACCATGTGTCTTATTGTCCTTTCTCTTTGTTGATGTGTATTGTCTGTTCCTCTTCCTCAATCTTTAGTTTTCTATGTTATGTTTTGTGGACCATTGTCTTATTGTCCTTTTTCTTTGTTGGTGTTGTATTGTCTGTTCCTCTTCCTCAATCTTTAGTTTTCTATGTTATGTTTTGTGGACCATTGTCTTATTGTCCTTTCTCTTTGTTGATGTTGTATTTGTCTGTTCCTCTTCCTCAATCTTTAGTTTTCTATGCTATGTTTTGTGGACCATTGTCTTATTGTCCTTTCTCTTTGTTGATGTTGTATTGTCTGTTCCCCTTCCTCAATCTTTAGTTTTCTATGTTATGTTTTGTGGACCATGTGTCTTATTGTCCTTTGTCTTTGTTGATGTTGTATTGTCTGTTCCTCTTCCTCAATCTTTAGTTTTCTATGTTATGTTTTGTGGACCATTGTCTTATTGTCCTTTCTCTTTGTTGATGTTGTATTGTCTGTTCCTCTTCCTCAATCTTTAGTTTTCTATGTTATGTTTTGTGGACCATGTGTCTTATTGTCCTTTCTCTTTGTTGATGTTGTATTGTCTGTTCCTCTTCCTCAATCTTTAGTTTTCTATGTTATGTTTTGTGGACCATTGTCTTATTGTCCTTTCTCTTTGTTGATGTTGTATTTTCTGTTCCTCTTCCTCAATCTTTAGTTTTCTATGTTATGTTTTGTGGACCATGTGTCTTATTGTCCTTTCTCTTTGTTGATGTTGTATTGTCTGTTCCTCTTCCTCAATCTTTAGTTTTCTATGTTATGTTTTGTGGACCATTGTCTTATTGTCCTTTCTCTTTGTTGATGTTATATTGTCTGTTCCTCTTCCTCAATCTTTAGTTTTCTATGTTATGTTTTGTGGACCATTGTCTTATTGTACTTTCTCTCTGTTGATGTTGTATTGTCTGTTCCTCTTCCTCAATCTTTAGTTTTCTATGTTATGTTTTGTGGACCATTGTCTTATTGTCCTTTCTCTTTGTTGATGTTGTATTGTCTGTTCCTCTTCCTCAATCTTTGGTTTTCTATGTTATGTTTTGTGGACCATGTGTCTTATTGTCCTTTCTCTTTGTTGATGTTGTATTGTCTGTTCCTCTTCCTCAATCTTTAGTTTTCTATGTTATGTTTTGTGGACCATGTGTCTTATTGTCCTTTCTCTTTGTTGATGTTGTATTTTCTGTTCCTCTTCCTCAATCTTTAGTTTTCTATGTTATGTTTTGTGGACCATTGTCTTATTGTCCTTTTTCTTTGTTGGTGTTGTATTGTCTGTTCCTCTTCCTCAATCTTTAGTTTTCTATGTTATGTTTTGTGGACCATTGTCTTATTGTCCTTTCTCTTTGTTGATGTTGTATTTGTCTGTTCCTCTTCCTCAATCTTTAGTTTTCTATGCTATGTTTTGTGGACCATTGTCTTATTTTCCTTTCTCTTTGTTGATGTTGTATTGTCTGTTCCTCTTCCTCAATCTTTAGTTTTCTATGTTATGTTTTGTGGACCATTGTCTTATTGTCCTTTCTCTTTGTTGATGTTGTATTGTCTGTTCCTCTTCCTCAATCTTTGGTTTTCTATGTTATGTTTTGTGGACCATGTGTCTTATTGTCCTTTCTCTTTGTTGATGTTGTATTGTCTGTTCCTCTTCCTCAATCTTTAGTTTTCTATGTTATGTTTTGTGGACCATGTGTCTTATTGTCCTTTCTCTTTGTTGATGTGTATTGTCTGTTCCTCTTCCTCAATCTTTAGTTTTCTATGTTATGTTTTGTGGACCATTGTCTTATTGTCCTTTTTCTTTGTTGGTGTTGTATTGTCTGTTCCTCTTCCTCAATCTTTAGTTTTCTATGTTATTTTTTGTGGACCATTGCCTTATTGTACTTTCTCTTTGTTGATGTTGTATTTGTCTGTTCCTCTTCCTCAATCTTTAGTTTTCTATGTTATGTTTTGTGGACCATTGACTTATTGTACTTTGTCTTTGTTGATGTTGTATTGTCTGTTCCTCTTCCTCATTCTTTAGTTTTCTATGTTATGTTTTGTGGACCATGTGTCTTATTGTCCTTTCTCTTTGTTGATGTTGTATTGTCTGTTCCTCTTCCTCAATCTTTAGTTTTCTATGTTATGTTTTGTGGACCATGTGTCTTATTGTCCTTTGTCTTTGTTGATGTTGTATTTGTCTGTTCCTCTTCCTCAATCTTTAGTTTTCTATGTTATGTTTTGTGGACCATTGTCTTATTGTCCTTTCTCTTTGTTGATGTTGTATTTGTCTGTTCCTCTTCCTCAATCTTTAGTTTTCTATGTTATGTTTTATGGACCATGTGTCTTATTGTCCTTTCTCTTTGTTGATGTTGTATTGTCTGTTCCTCTTCCTCAATCTTTAGTTTTCTATGTTATGTTTTGTGGACCATTGTGTTATTGTCCTTTCTCTTTGTTGATGTTGTATTATCTGTTCCTCTTCCTCAATCTTTAGTTTTCTATATTATGTTTTGTGGACAATGTGTCTTATTGTCCTTTCTCTTTGTTGATGTTGTATTGTCTGTTCCTCTTCCTCAATCTTTAGTTTTCTATGTTATGTTTTGTGGACCATGTGTCTTATTGTCCTTTGTCTTTGTTGATGTTGTATTTGTCTGTTCCTCTTCCTCAATCTTTCGTTTTCTATGTTATGTTTTGTGGACAATGTGTCTTATTGTCCTTTCTCTTTGTAGATGTTGTATTGTCTGTTCCTCTTCCTCAATCTTTAGTTTTCTATGTTATATTTTGTGGACCATGTGTCTTATTGTCCTTTCTCTTTGTTGATGTTGTATTGTCTGTTCCTCTTCCTCAATCTTTAGTTTTCTATGTTATGTTTTGTGGACCATGTGTCTTATTGTCCTTTGTCTTTGTTGATGTTGTATTGTCTGTTCCTCTTCCTCAATCTTTAGTTTTCTATGTTATGTTTTGTGGACCATGTGTCTTATTGTCCTTTCTCTTTGTTGATGTTGTATTGTCTGTTCCTCTTCCTCAATCGTTAGTTTTCTATGTTATGTTTTGTGGACCATGTGTCTTATTGTCCTTTCTCTTTGTTGATGTTGTATTGTCTGTTCCTCTTCCTCAATCTTTAGTTTTCTATGTTATGTTTTCTGGACCATTGTCTTATTGTCCTTTCTCTTTGTTGATGTTGTATTGTCTGTTCCTCTTCCTCAATCTTTAGTTTGCTATGTTATGTTTTGTGGACCATTGTCTTATTGTCCTTTCTCTTTGTTGATGTTGTATTTGTCTGTTCCTCTTCCACAATCTTTAGTTTTCTATGTTATGTTTTGTGGACCATTGTCTTATTGTCCTTTCTCTTTGTTGATGTTGTATTGTCTGTTCCTCTTCCTCAATCTTTAGTTTTCTATGTTATGTTTTGTGGACCATGTGTCTTATTGTCTTTTCTCTTTGTTGATGTTGTATTGTCTGTTGCTTTTCCTCAATCTTTAGTTTTCTATGTTATGTTTTGTGGACCATTGTCTTATTGTACTTTCTCTTTGTTGATGTTGTATTTGTCTGTTCCTCTTCCTCAATCTTTAGTTTTCTATGCTATGTTTTGTGGACCATTGTCTTATTTTCCTTTCTCTTTGTTGATGTTGTATTGTCTGTTCCTCTTCCTCAATCTTTAGTTTTCTATGTTATGTTTTGTGGACCATTGTCTTATTGTCCTTTCTCTTTGTTGATGTTGTATTGTCTGTTCCTCTTCCTCAATCTTTGGTTTTCTATGTTATGTTTTGTGGACCATGTGTCTTATTGTCCTTTCTCTTTGTTGATGTTGTATTGTCTGTTCCTCTTCCTCAATCTTTAGTTTTCTATGTTATGTTTTGTGGACCATGTGTCTTATTGTCCTTTCTCTTTGTTGATGTTGTATTGTCTGTTCCTCTTCCTCAATCTTTAGTTTTCTATGTTATGTTTTGTGGACCATTGTCTTATTGTCCTTTTTCTTTGTTGGTGTTGTATTGTCTGTTCCTCTTCCTCAATCTTTAGTTTTCTATGTTATGTTTTGTGGACCATTGTCTTATTGTCCTTTCTCTTTGTTGATGTTGTATTTGTCTGTTCCTCTTCCTCAATCTTTAGTTTTCTATGCTATGTTTTGTGGACCATTGTCTTATTGTCCTTTCTCTTTGTTGATGTTGTATTGTCTGTTCCCCTTCCTCAATCTTTAGTTTTCTATGTTATGTTTTGTGGACCATGTGTCTTATTGTCCTTTGTCTTTGTTGATGTTGTATTGTCTGTTCCTCTTCCTCAATCTTTAGTTTTCTATGTTATGTTTTGTGGACCATTGTCTTATTGTCCTTTCTCTTTGTTGATGTTGTATTGTCTGTTCCTCTTCCTCAATCTTTAGTTTTCTATGTTATGTTTTGTGGACCATGTGTCTTATTGTCCTTTCTCTTTGTTGATGTTGTATTGTCTGTCCCTCTTCCTCAATCTTTAGTTTTCTATGTTATGTTTTGTGGACCATTGTCTTATTGTCCTTTCTCTTTGTTGATGTTGTATTGTCTGTTCCTCTTCCTCAATCTTTAGTTTTCTATGTTATGTTTTGTGGACCATGTGTCTTATTGTCCTTTCTCTTTGTTGATGTTGTATTGTCTGTTCCTCTTCCTCAATCTTTAGTTTTCTATGTTATGTTTTCTGGACCATTGTCTTATTGTCCTTTCTCTTTGTTGATGTTGTATTGTCTGTTCCTCTTCCTCAATCTTTAGTTTGCTATGTTATGTTTTGTGGACCATTGTCTTATTGTCCTTTCTCTTTGTTGATGTTGTATTTGTCTGTTCCTCTTCCACAATCTTTAGTTTTCTATGTTATGTTTTGTGGACCATTGTCTTATTGTCCTTTCTCTTTGTTGATGTTGTATTGTCTGTTCCTCTTCCTCAATCTTTAGTTTTCTATGTTATGTTTTGTGGACCATGTGTCTTATTGTCTTTTCTCTTTGTTGATGTTGTATTGTCTGTTGCTTTTCCTCAATCTTTAGTTTTCTATGTTATGTTTTGTGGACCATTGTCTTATTGTACTTTCTCTTTGTTGATGTTGTATTTGTCTGTTCCTCTTCCTCAATCTTTAGTTTTCTATGCTATGTTTTGTGGACCATTGTCTTATTTTCCTTTCTCTTTGTTGATGTTGTATTGTCTGTTCCTCTTCCTCAATCTTTAGTTTTCTATGTTATGTTTTGTGGACCATTGTCTTATTGTCCTTTCTCTTTGTTGATGTTGTATTGTCTGTTCCTCTTCCTCAATCTTTGGTTTTCTATGTTATGTTTTGTGGACCATGTGTCTTATTGTCCTTTCTCTTTGTTGATGTTGTATTGTCTGTTCCTCTTCCTCAATCTTTAGTTTTCTATGTTATGTTTTGTGGACCATGTGTCTTATTGTCCTTTCTCTTTGTTGATGTGTATTGTCTGTTCCTCTTCCTCAATCTTTAGTTTTCTATGTTATGTTTTGTGGACCATTGTCTTATTGTCCTTTTTCTTTGTTGGTGTTGTATTGTCTGTTCCTCTTCCTCAATCTTTAGTTTTCTATTTTATGTTTTGTGGACCATTGTCTTATTGTCCTTTCTCTTTGTTGATGTTGTATTTGTCTGTTCCTCTTCCTCAATCTTTAGTTTTCTATGCTATGTTTTGTGGACCATTGTCTTATTGTCCTTTCTCTTTGTTGATGTTGTATTGTCTGTTCCCCTTCCTCAATCTTTAGTTTTCTATGTTATGTTTTGTGGACCATGTGTCTTATTGTACTTTGTCTTTGTTGATGTTGTATTGTCTGTTCCTCTTCCTCAATCTTTAGTTTTCTATGTTATGTTTTGTGGACCATTGTCTTATTGTCCTTTCTCTTTGTTGATGTTGTATTGTCTGTTCCTCTTCCTCAATCTTTAGTTTTCTATGTTATGTTTTGTGGACCATGTGTCTTATTGTCCTTTCTCTTTGTTGATGTTGTATTGTCTGTTCCTCTTCCTCAATCTTTAGTTTTCTATGTTATGTTTTGTGGACCATTGTCTTATTGTCCTTTCTCTTTGTTGATGTTGTATTTTCTGTTCCTCTTCCTCAATCTTTAGTTTTCTATGTTATGTTTTGTGGACCATGTGTCTTATTGTCCTTTCTCTTTGTTGATGTTGTATTGTCTGTTCCTCTTCCTCAATCTTTAGTTTTCTATGTTATGTTTTGTGGACCATTGTCTTATTGTCCTTTCTCTTTGTTGATGTTATATTGTCTGTTCCTCTTCCTCAATCTTTAGTTTTCTATGTTATGTTTTGTGGACCATTGTCTTATTGTACTTTCTCTCTGTTGATGTTGTATTGTCTGTTCCTCTTCCTCAATCTTTAGTTTTCTATGTTATGTTTTGTGGACCATTGTCTTATTGTCCTTTCTCTTTGTTGATGTTGTATTGTCTGTTCCTCTTCCTCAATCTTTGGTTTTCTATGTTATGTTTTGTGGACCATGTGTCTTATTGTCCTTTCTCTTTGTTGATGTTGTATTGTCTGTTCCTCTTCCTCAATCTTTAGTTTTCTATGTTATGTTTTGTGGACCATGTGTCTTATTGTCCTTTCTCTTTGTTGATGTTGTATTTTCTGTTCCTCTTCCTCAATCTTTAGTTTTCTATGTTATGTTTTGTGGACCATTGTCTTATTGTCCTTTTTCTATGTTGGTGTTGTATTGTCTGTTCCTCTTCCTCAATCTTTAGTTTTCTATGTTATGTTTTGTGGACCATTGTCTTATTGTCCTTTCTCTTTGTTGATGTTGTATTTGTCTGTTCCTCTTCCTCAATCTTTAGTTTTCTATGCTATGTTTTGTGGACCATTGTCTTATTTTCCTTTCTCTTTGTTGATGTTGTATTGTCTGTTCCTCTTCCTCAATCTTTAGTTTTCTATGTTATGTTTTGTGGACCATTGTCTTATTGTCCTTTCTCTTTGTTGATGTTGTATTGTCTGTTCCTCTTCCTCAATCTTTGGTTTTCTATGTTATGTTTTGTGGACCATGTGTCTTATTGTCCTTTCTCTTTGTTGATGTTGTATTGTCTGTTCCTCTTCCTCAATCTTTAGTTTTCTATGTTATGTTTTGTGGACCATGTGTCTTATTGTCCTTTCTCTTTGTTGATGTGTATTGTCTGTTCCTCTTCCTCAATCTTTAGTTTTCTATGTTATGTTTTGTGGACCATTGTCTTATTGTCCTTTTTCTTTGTTGGTGTTGTATTGTCTGTTCCTCTTCCTCAATCTTTAGTTTTCTATGTTATGTTTTGTGGACCATTGTCTTATTGTCCTTTCTCTTTGTTGATGTTGTATTTGTCTGTTCCTCTTCCTCAATCTTTAATTTTCTATGCTATGTTTTGTGGACCATTGTCTTATTGTCCTTTCTCTTTGTTGATGTTGTATTGTCTGTTCCCCTTCCTCAATCTTTAGTTTTCTATGTTATGTTTTGTGGACCATGTGTCTTATTGTCCTTTGTCTTTGTTGATGTTGTATTGTCTGTTCCTCTTCCTCAATCTTTAGTTTTCTATGTTATGTTTTGTGGACCATTGTCTTATTGTCCTTTCTCTTTGTTGATGTTGTATTGTCTGTTCCTCTTCCTCAATCTTTAGTTTTCTATGTTATGTTTTGTGGACCATTGTCTTATTGTCCTTTCTCTTTGTTGATGTTGTATTTTCTGTTCCTCTTCCTCAATCTTTAGTTTTCTATGTTATGTTTTGTGGACCATGTGTCTTATTGTCCTTTCTCTTTGTTGATGTTGTATTGTCTGTTCCTCTTCCTCAATCTTTAGTTTTCTATGTTATGTTTTGTGGACCATTGTCTTATTGTCCTTTCTCTTTGTTGATGTTATATTGTCTGTTCCTCTTCCTCAATCTTTAGTTTTCTATGTTATGTTTTGTGGACCATTGTCTTATTGTACTTTCTCTCTGTTGATGTTGTATTGTCTGTTCCTCTTCCTCAATCTTTAGTTTTCTATGTTATGTTTTGTGGACCATTGTCTTATTGTCCTTTCTCTTTGTTGATGTTGTATTGTCTGTTCCTCTTCCTCAATCTTTGGTTTTCTATGTTATGTTTTGTGGACCATGTGTCTTATTGTCCTTTCTCTTTGTTGATGTTGTATTGTCTGTTCCTCTTCCTCAATCTTTAGTTTTCTATGTTATGTTTTGTGGACCATGTGTCTTATTGTCCTTTCTCTTTGTTGATGTTGTATTTTCTGTTCCTCTTCCTCAATCTTTAGTTTTCTATGTTATGTTTTGTGGACCATTGTCTTATTGTCCTTTTTCTTTGTTGGTGTTGTATTGTCTGTTCCTCTTCCTCAATCTTTAGTTTTCTATGTTATGTTTTGTGGACCATTGTCTTATTGTCCTTTCTCTTTGTTGATGTTGTATTTGTCTGTTCCTCTTCCTCAATCTTTAGTTTTCTATGCTATGTTTTGTGGACCATTGTCTTATTGTCCTTTCTCTTTGTTGATGTTGTATTGTCTGTTCCCCTTCCTCAATCTTTAGTTTTCTATGTTATGTTTTGTGGACCATGTGTCTTATTGTCCTTTGTCTTTGTTGATGTTGTATTGTCTGTTCCTCTTCCTCAATCTTTAGTTTTCTATGTTATGTTTTGTGGACCATTGTCTTATTGTCCTTTCTCTTTGTTGATGTTGTATTGTCTGTTCCTCTTCCTCAATCTTTAGTTTTCTATGCTATGTTTTGTGGACCATGTGTCTTATTGTCCTTTCTCTTTGTTGATGTTGTATTGTCTGTTCCTCTTCCTCAATCTTTAGTTTTCTATGTTATGTTTTGTGGACCATTGTCTTATTGTCCTTTCTCTTTGTTGATGTTGTATTGTCTGTTCCTCTTCCTCAATCTTTAGTTTTCTATGCTATGTTTTGTGGACCATGTGTCTTATTGTCCTTTCTCTTTGTTGATGTTGTATTGTCTGTTCCTCTTCCTCAATCTTTAGTTTTCTATGTTATGTTTTGTGGACCATTGTCTTATTGTCCTTTCTCTTTGTTGATGTTATATTGTCTGTTCCTCTTCCTCAATCTTTAGTTTTCTATGTTATGTTTTGTGGACCATTGTCTTATTGTACTTTCTCTCTGTTGATGTTGTATTGTCTGTTCCTCTTCCTCAATCTTTAGTTTTCTATGTTATGTTTTGTGGACCATGTGTCTTATTGTCCTTTCTCTTTGTTGATGTTGTATTGTCTGTTCCTCTTCCTCAATCTTTAGTTTTCTATGTTATGTTTTGTGGACCATGTGTCTTATTGTCCTTTCTCTTTGTTGATGTTGTATTGTCTGTTCCTCTTCCTCAATCTTTAGTTTTCTATGTTATGTTTTGTGGACCATTGTCTTATTGTCCTTTGTCTTTGTTGATGTTGTATTGTCTGTTCCTCTTCCTCAATCTTTAGTTTTCTATGTTATTTTTTGTGGACCATGTGTCTTATTGTCCTTTCTCTTTGTTGATGTTGTATTGTCTGTTCCTCTTCCTCAATCTTTAGTTTTCTATGTTATGTTTTGTGGACCATGTGTCTTATTGTCCTTTCTCTTTGTTGATGTTGTATTTGTCTGTTCCTCTTCCTCAATCTTTAGTTTTCTATATTATGTTTGTGGACCATGTGTCTTATTGTCCTTTCTCTTTGTTGATGTTGTATTGTCTGTTCCTCTTCCTCAATCTTTAGTTTTCTATGTTATGTTTTGTGGACCATGTGTCTTATTGTCCTTTCTCTTTGTTGATGTTGTATTGTCTGTTCCTCTTTCTCAATCTTTAGTTTTCTATGTTATGTTTTGTGGACCATGTGACTTATTGTCCTTTCTCTTTGTTGATGTTGTATTGTCTGTTCCTCTTCCTCAATCTTTAGTTTTCTGTTATGTTTTGTGGACCATTGTCTTATTGTCCTTTCTCTTTGTTGATGTTGTATTGTCTGTTCCTCTTCCTCAATCTTTAGTTTTCTATGTTATGTTTTGTGGACCATGTGTCTTATTGTCCTTTCTCTTTGTTGATGTTGTATTGTCTGTTCCTCTTCCTCAATCTTTAGTTTTCTATTTTATGTTTTGTGGACCATGTGTCTTATTGTCCTTTGTCTTTGTTGATGTTGTATTGTCTGTTCCTCTTCCTCAATCTTTAGTTTTCTATGTTATGTTTTGTGGACCATGTGTCTTATTGTCCTTTCTCTTTGTTGATGTTGTATTGTCTGTTCCTCTTCCTCAATCTTTAGTTTTCTATGTTATGTTTTGTGGACCATGTGTCTTATTGTCCTTTGTCTTTGTTGATGTTGTATTGTCTCTTCCTCTTCCTCAATCTTTAGTTTTCTATGTTATGTTTTGTGGACCATTGTCTTATTGTCCTTTCTCTTTGTTGATGTTGTATTGTCTGTTCCTCTTCCTCAATCTTTAGTTTTCTATGTTATGTTTTGTGGACCATGTGTCTTATTGTCCTTTCTCTTTGTTGATGTTGTATTGTCTGTTCCTCTTCCTCAATCTTTAGTTTTCTATGTTATGTTTTGTGGACCATTGTCTTATTGTCCTTTCTCTTTGTTGATGTTGTATTGTCTGTTCCTCTTCCTCAATCTTTAGTTTTCTATGTTATGTTTTGTGGACCATGTGTCTTATTGTCCTTTCTCTTTGTTGATGTTGTATTGTCTGTTCCTCTTCCTCAATCTTTAGTTTTCTATGTTATGTTTTGTGGACCATTGTCTTATTGTCCTTTCTCTTTGTTGATGTTATATTGTCTGTTCCTCTTCCTCAATCTTTAGTTTTCTATGTTATGTTTTGTGGACCATTGTCTTATTGTACTTTCTCTCTGTTGATGTTGTATTGTCTGTTCCTCTTCCTCAATCTTTAGTTTTCTATGTTATGTTTTGTGGAACATTGTCTTATTGTCCTTTCTCTTTGTTGATGTTGTATTGTCTGTTCCTCTTCCTCAATCTTTGGTTTTCTATGTTATGTTTTGTGGACCATGTGTCTTATTGTCCTTTCTCTTTGTTGATGTTGTATTGTCTGTTCCTCTTCCTCAATCTTTAGTTTTCTATGTTATGTTTTGTGGACCATGTGTCTTATTGTCCTTTCTCTTTGTTGATGTTGTATTGTCTGTTCCTCTTCCTCAATCTTTAGTTTTCTATGTTATGTTTTGTGGACCATTGTCTTATTGTCCTTTTTCTTTGTTGATGTTGTATTGTCTGTTTCTCTTCCTCAATCTTTAGTTTTCTATGTTATGTTTTGTGGACCATTGTCTTATTGTCCTTTCTCTTTGTTGATGTTGTATTTGTCTGTTCCTCTTCCTCAATCTTTAGTTTTCTATGCTATGTTTTGTGGACCATTGTCTTATTGTCCTTTCTCTTTGTTGATGTTGTATTGTCTGTTCCCCTTCCTCAATCTTTAGTTTTCTATGTTATGTTTTGTGGACCATGTGTCTTATTGTCCTTTGTCTTTGTTGATGTTGTATTGTCTGTTCCTCTTCCTCAATCTTTAGTTTTCTATGCTATGTTTTGTGGACCATTGTCTTATTGTCCTTTCTCTTTGTTGATGTTGTATTGTCTGTTCCTCTTCCTCAATCTTTAGTTTTCTATGTTATGTTTTGTGGACCATGTGTCTTATTGTCCTTTCTCTTTGTTGATGTTGTATTGTCTGTTCCTCTTCCTCAATCTTTAGTTTTCTATGTTATGTTTTGTGGACCATTGTCTTATTGTCCTTTGTCTTTGTTGATGTTGTATTGTCTGTTCCTCTTCCTCAATCTTTAGTTTTCTATGTTATTTTTTGTGGACCATGTGTCTTATTGTCCTTTCTCTTTGTTGATGTTGTATTGTCTGTTCCTCTTCCTCAATCTTTAGTTTTCTATGTTATGTTTTGTGGACCATGTGTCTTATTGTCCTTTCTCTTTGTTGATGTTGTATTTGTCTGTTCCTCTTCCTCAATCTTTAGTTTTCTATATTATGTTTGTGGACCATGTGTCTTATTGTCCTTTCTCTTTGTTGATGTTGTATTGTCTGTTCCTCTTCCTCAATCTTTAGTTTTCTATGTTATGTTTTGTGGACCATGTGTCTTATTGTCCTTTCTCTTTGTTGATGTTGTATTGTCTGTTCCTCTTTCTCAATCTTTAGTTTTCTATGTTATGTTTTGTGGACCATGTGACTTATTGTCCTTTCTCTTTGTTGATGTTGTATTGTCTGTTCCTCTTCCTCAATCTTTAGTTTTCTGTTATGTTTTGTGGACCATTGTCTTATTGTCCTTTCTCTTTGTTGATGTTGTATTGTCTGTTCCTCTTCCCCAATCTTTAGTTTTCTATGTTATGTTTTGTGGACCATGTGTCTTATTGTCCTTTCTCTTTGTTGATGTTGTATTGTCTGTTCCTCTTCCTCAATCTTTAGTTTTCTATTTTATGTTTTGTGGACAATGTGTCTTATTGTCCTTTGTCTTTGTTGATGTTGTATTGTCTGTTCCTCTTCCTCAATCTTTAGTTTTCTATGTTATGTTTTGTGGACCATGTGTCTTATTGTCCTTTGTCTTTGTTGATGTTGTATTGTCTGTTCCTCTTCCTCAATCTTTAGTTTTCTATGTTATGTTTTGTGGACCATTGTCTTATTGTCCTTTCTCTTTGTTGATGTTATATTGTCTGTTCCTCTTCCTCAATCTTTAGTTTTCTATGTTATGTTTTGTGGACCATTGTCTTATTGTACTTTCTCTCTGTTGATGTTGTATTGTCTGTTCCTCTTCCTCAATCTTTAGTTTTCTATGTTATGTTTTGTGGACCATTGTCTTATTGTCCTTTCTCTTTGTTGATGTTGTATTGTCTGTTCCTCTTCCTCAATCTTTGGTTTTCTATGTTATGTTTTGTGGACCATGTGTCTTATTGTCCTTTCTCTTTGTTGATGTTGTATTGTCTGTTCCTCTTCCTCAATCTTTAGTTTTCTATGTTATGTTTTGTGGACCATGTGTCTTATTGTCCTTTCTCTTTGTTGATGTTGTATTTTCTGTTCCTCTTCCTCAATCTTTAGTTTTCTATGTTATGTTTTGTGGACCATTGTCTTATTGTCCTTTTTCTTTGTTGGTGTTGTATTGTCTGTTCCTCTTCCTCAATCTTTAGTTTTCTATGTTATGTTTTGTGGACCATTGTCTTATTGTCCTTTCTCTTTGTTGATGTTGTATTTGTCTGTTCCTCTTCCTCAATCTTTAGTTTTCTATGCTATGTTTTGTGGACCATTGTCTTATTGTCCTTTCTCTTTGTTGATGTTGTATTGTCTGTTCCCCTTCCTCAATCTTTAGTTTTCTATGTTATGTTTTGTGGACCATGTGTCTTATTGTCCTTTCTCTTTGTTGATGTTGTATTGTCTGTTCCTCTTCCTCAATCTTTAGTTTTCTATGTTATGTTTTGTGGACCATTGTCTTATTGTCCTTTCTCTTTGTTGATGTTGTATTGTCTGTTCCTCTTCCTCAATCTTTAGTTTTCTATGCTATGTTTTGTGGACCATGTGTCTTATTGTCCTTTCTCTTTGTTGATGTTGTATTGTCTGTTCCTCTTCCTCAATCTTTAGTTTTCTATGTTATGTTTTGTGGACCATTGTCTTATTGTCCTTTCTCTTTGTTGATGTTGTATTGTCTGTTCCTCTTCCTCAATCTTTAGTTTTCTATGTTATGTTTTGTGGACCATGTGTCTTATTGTCCTTTCTCTTTGTTGATGTTGTATTGTCTGTTCCTCTTCCTCAATCTTTAGTTTTCTATGTTATGTTTTGTGGACCATTGTCTTATTGTCCTTTCTCTTTGTTGATGTTATATTGTCTGTTCCTCTTCCTCAATCTTTAGTTTTCTATGTTATGTTTTGTGGACCATTGTCTTATTGTACTTTCTCTCTGTTGATGTTGTATTGTCTGTTCCTCTTCCTCAATCTTTAGTTTTCTATGTTATGTTTTGTGGACCATGTGTCTTATTGTCCTTTCTCTTTGTTGATGTTGTATTGTCTGTTCCTCTTCCTCAATCTTTAGTTTTCTATGTTATGTTTTGTGGACCATGTGTCTTATTGTCCTTTCTCTTTGTTGATGTTGTATTGTCTGTTCCTCTTCCTCAATCTTTAGTTTTCTATGTTATGTTTTGTGGACCATTGTCTTATTGTCCTTTGTCTTTGTTGATGTTGTATTGTCTGTTCCTCTTCCTCAATCTTTAGTTTTCTATGTTATTTTTTGTGGACCATGTGTCTTATTGTCCTTTCTCTTTGTTGATGTTGTATTGTCTGTTCCTCTTCCTCAATCTTTAGTTTTCTATGTTATGTTTTGTGGACCATGTGTCTTATTGTCCTTTCTCTTTGTTGATGTTGTATTTGTCTGTTCCTCTTCCTCAATCTTTAGTTTTCTATATTATGTTTGTGGACCATGTGTCTTATTGTCCTTTCTCTTTGTTGATGTTGTATTGTCTGTTCCTCTTCCTCAATCTTTAGTTTTCTATGTTATGTTTTGTGGACCATGTGTCTTATTGTCCTTTCTCTTTGTTGATGTTGTATTGTCTGTTCCTCTTTCTCAATCTTTAGTTTTCTATGTTATGTTTTGTGGACCATGTGACTTATTGTCCTTTCTCTTTGTTGATGTTGTATTGTCTGTTCCTCTTCCTCAATCTTTAGTTTTCTGTTATGTTTTGTGGACCATTGTCTTATTGTCCTTTCTCTTTGTTGATGTTGTATTGTCTGTTCCTCTTCCTCAATCTTTAGTTTTCTATGTTATGTTTTGTGGACCATGTGTCTTATTGTCCTTTCTCTTTGTTGATGTTGTATTGTCTGTTCCTCTTCCTCAATCTTTAGTTTTCTATTTTATGTTTTGTGGACCATGTGTCTTATTGTCCTTTGTCTTTGTTGATGTTGTATTGTCTGTTCCTCTTCCTCAATCTTTAGTTTTCTATGTTATGTTTTGTGGACCATGTGTCTTATTGTCCTTTCTCTTTGTTGATGTTGTATTGTCTGTTCCTCTTCCTCAATCTTTAGTTTTCTATGTTATGTTTTGTGGACCATGTGTCTTATTGTCCTTTGTCTTTGTTGATGTTGTATTGTCTCTTCCTCTTCCTCAATCTTTAGTTTTCTATGTTATGTTTTGTGGACCATTGTCTTATTGTCCTTTCTCTTTGTTGATGTTGTATTGTCTGTTCCTCTTCCTCAATCTTTAGTTTTCTATGTTATGTTTTGTGGACCATGTGTCTTATTGTCCTTTCTCTTTGTTGATGTTGTATTGTCTGTTCCTCTTCCTCAATCTTTAGTTTTCTATGTTATGTTTTGTGGACCATTGTCTTATTGTCCTTTCTCTTTGTTGATGTTGTATTGTCTGTTCCTCTTCCTCAATCTTTAGTTTTCTATGTTATGTTTTGTGGACCATGTGTCTTATTGTCCTTTCTCTTTGTTGATGTTGTATTGTCTGTTCCTCTTCCTCAATCTTTAGTTTTCTATGTTATGTTTTGTGGACCATTGTCTTATTGTCCTTTCTCTTTGTTGATGTTATATTGTCTGTTCCTCTTCCTCAATCTTTAGTTTTCTATGTTATGTTTTGTGGACCATTGTCTTATTGTACTTTCTCTCTGTTGATGTTGTATTGTCTGTTCCTCTTCCTCAATCTTTAGTTTTCTATGTTATGTTTTGTGGAACATTGTCTTATTGTCCTTTCTCTTTGTTGATGTTGTATTGTCTGTTCCTCTTCCTCAATCTTTGGTTTTCTATGTTATGTTTTGTGGACCATGTGTCTTATTGTCCTTTCTCTTTGTTGATGTTGTATTGTCTGTTCCTCTTCCTCAATCTTTAGTTTTCTATGTTATGTTTTGTGGACCATGTGTCTTATTGTCCTTTCTCTTTGTTGATGTTGTATTGTCTGTTCCTCTTCCTCAATCTTTAGTTTTCTATGTTATGTTTTGTGGACCATTGTCTTATTGTCCTTTTTCTTTGTTGATGTTGTATTGTCTGTTTCTCTTCCTCAATCTTTAGTTTTCTATGTTATGTTTTGTGGACCATTGTCTTATTGTCCTTTCTCTTTGTTGATGTTGTATTTGTCTGTTCCTCTTCCTCAATCTTTAGTTTTCTATGCTATGTTTTGTGGACCATTGTCTTATTGTCCTTTCTCTTTGTTGATGTTGTATTGTCTGTTCCCCTTCCTCAATCTTTAGTTTTCTATGTTATGTTTTGTGGACCATGTGTCTTATTGTCGTTTGTCTTTGTTGATGTTGTATTGTCTGTTCCTCTTCCTCAATCTTTAGTTTTCTATGCTATGTTTTGTGGACCATTGTCTTATTGTCCTTTCTCTTTGTTGATGTTGTATTGTCTGTTCCTCTTCCTCAATCTTTAGTTTTCTATGTTATGTTTTGTGGACCATGTGTCTTATTGTCCTTTCTCTTTGTTGATGTTGTATTGTCTGTTCCTCTTCCTCAATCTTTAGTTTTCTATGTTATGTTTTGTGGACCATTGTCTTATTGTCCTTTGTCTTTGTTGATGTTGTATTGTCTGTTCCTCTTCCTCAATCTTTAGTTTTCTATGTTATTTTTTGTGGACCATGTGTCTTATTGTCCTTTCTCTTTGTTGATGTTGTATTGTCTGTTCCTCTTCCTCAATCTTTAGTTTTCTATGTTATGTTTTGTGGACCATGTGTCTTATTGTCCTTTCTCTTTGTTGATGTTGTATTTGTCTGTTCCTCTTCCTCAATCTTTAGTTTTCTATATTATGTTTGTGGACCATGTGTCTTATTGTCCTTTCTCTTTGTTGATGTTGTATTGTCTGTTCCTCTTCCTCAATCTTTAGTTTTCTATGTTATGTTTTGTGGACCATGTGTCTTATTGTCCTTTCTCTTTGTTGATGTTGTATTGTCTGTTCCTCTTTCTCAATCTTTAGTTTTCTATGTTATGTTTTGTGGACCATGTGACTTATTGTCCTTTCTCTTTGTTGATGTTGTATTGTCTGTTCCTCTTCCTCAATCTTTAGTTTTCTGTTATGTTTTGTGGACCATTGTCTTATTGTCCTTTCTCTTTGTTGATGTTGTATTGTCTGTTCCTCTTCCCCAATCTTTAGTTTTCTATGTTATGTTTTGTGGACCATGTGTCTTATTGTCCTTTCTCTTTGTTGATGTTGTATTGTCTGTTCCTCTTCCTCAATCTTTAGTTTTCTATTTTATGTTTTGTGGACAATGTGTCTTATTGTCCTTTGTCTTTGTTGATGTTGTATTGTCTGTTCCTCTTCCTCAATCTTTAGTTTTCTATGTTATGTTTTGTGGACCATGTGTCTTATTGTCCTTTCTCTTTGTTGATGTTGTATTGTCTGTTCCTCTTCCTCAATCTTTAGTTTTCTATGTTATGTTTTGTGGACCATGTGTCTTATTGTCCTTTGTCTTTGTTGATGTTGTATTGTCTGTTCCTCTTCCTCAATCTTTAGTTTTCTATGTTATGTTTTGTGGACCATTGTCTTATTGTCCTTTCTCTTTGTTGATGTTGTATTGTCTGTTCCTCTTCCTCAATCTTTAGTTTTCTATGTTATGTTTTGTGGACCATGTGTCTTATTGTCCTTTCTCTTTGTTGATGTTGTATTGTCTGTTCCTCTTCCTCAATCTTTAGTTTTCTATGTTATGTTTTGTGGACCATTGTCTTATTGTCCTTTCTCTTTGTTGATGTTGTATTGTCTGTTCCTCTTCCTCAATCTTTAGTTTTCTATGTTATGTTTTGTGGACCATGTGTCTTATTGTCCTTTCTCTTTGTTGATGTTGTATTGTCTGTTCCTCTTCCTCAATCTTTAGTTTTCTATGTTATGTTTTGTGGACCATTGTCTTATTGTCCTTTCTCTTTGTTGATGTTATATTGTCTGTTCCTCTTCCTCAATCTTTAGTTTTCTATGTTATGTTTTGTGGACCATTGTCTTATTGTACTTTCTCTCTGTTGATGTTGTATTGTCTGTTCCTCTTCCTCAATCTTTAGTTTTCTATGTTATGTTTTGTGGACCATGTGTCTTATTGTTCTTTCTCTTTGTTGATGTTGTATTGTCTGTTCCTCTTCCTCAATCTTTAGTTTTCTATGTTATGTTTTGTGGACCATGTGTCTTATTGTCCTTTCTCTTTGTTGATGTTGTATTGTCTGTTCCTCTTCCTCAATCTTTAGTTTTCTATGTTATGTTTTGTGGACCATTGTCTTATTGTCCTTTGTCTTTGTTGATGTTGTATTGTCTGTTCCTCTTCCTCAATCTTTAGTTTTCTATGTTATTTTTTGTGGACCATGTGTCTTATTGTCCTTTCTCTTTGTTGATGTTGTATTGTCTGTTCCTCTTCCTCAATCTTTAGTTTTCTATGTTATGTTTTGTGGACCATGTGTCTTATTGTCCTTTCTCTTTGTTGATGTTGTATTTGTCTGTTCCTCTTCCTCAATCTTTAGTTTTCTATATTATGTTTGTGGACCATGTGTCTTATTGTCCTTTCTCTTTGTTGATGTTGTATTGTCTGTTCCTCTTCCTCAATCTTTAGTTTTCTATGTTATGTTTTGTGGACCATTGTCTTATTGTCCTTTCTCTTTGTTGATGTTGTATTGTCTGTTCCTCTTCCTCAATCTTTAGTTTTCTATGTTATGTTTTGTGGACCATGTTTCTTATTGTCCTTTCTCGTTGTTGATGTTGTATTGTCTGTTCTTCTTCCTCAATCTTTAGTTTTCTATGTTATGTTTTGTGGACCATTGTCTTATTGTCCTTTCTCTTTGTTGATGTTGTATTTGTCTGTTCCTCTTCCTCAATCTTTAGTTTTCTATGTTATGTTTTGTGGACCATTGTCTTATTGTACTTTCTCTTTGTTGATGTTGTATTTGTCTGTTCCTCTTCCTCAATCTTTAGTTTTCTATGTTATGTTTTGTGGACCATGTGTCTTATTGTCCTTTCTCTTTGTTGATGTTGTATTTGTCTGTTTCTCTTCCTCAATCTTTAGTTTTCTATGTTATGTTTTGTGGACCATTGTCTTATTGTCCTTTCTCTTTGTTGATGTTGTATTGTCTGTTCTTCTTCCTCAATCTTTAGTTTTCTATGTTATGTTTTGTGGACCATGTGTCTTATTGTCCTTTCTCTTTGTTGATGTTGTATTGTCTGTTCCTCTTCCTCAATCTTTAGTTTTCTATGTTATGTTTCGTGGACCATTGTCTTATTGTCCTTTGTCTTTGTTGATGTTGTATTGTCTGTTCCTCTTCCTCAATCTTTAGTTTTCTATGTTATGTTTTGTGGACCATGTGTCTTTTTGTCCTTTCTCTTTGTTGATGTTGTATTTGTCTGTTCCTCTTCCTCAATCTTTAGTTTTCTATGTTATGTTTTGTGGACCATTGTCTTATTGTACTCTCTCTTTGTTGATGTTGTATTTGTCTGTTCCTCTTCCTCAATCTTTAGTTTTCTATGTTATGTTTTGTGGACCATGTGTCTTATTGTCCTTTCTCTTTGTTGATGTTGTATTGTCTGTTCCTCTTCCTCAATCTTTAGTTTTCTATGTTATGTTTTGTGGACCATGTGTCTTATTGTCCTTTCTCTTTGTTGATGTTGTATTGTCTGTTCCTCTTCCTCAATCTTTAGTTTTCTATGTTATGTTTTGTGGACCATGTGTCTTATTGTCCTTTCTCTATGTTGATGTTGTATTTGTCTGTTCCTCTTCGGTTGATGATTCCTTTAATATCTTCAACATTTTCGTAAATTTTGGTGATGGTTTTATTTTGGCCTATTTTGGCCCCTAAATACGAAGTGCCAAAATTAAACACACAAAAATATGTCACACTCCAAAAATTAACCGCCAAAATTGAACGCTGCCTTAATATCTTTTTATATTTATATTCCCTAGTCTGTACCTTTTTGTTTACTTCTTTCCTAAGTAAAACTTTGTCAATTACCGTTACACATGTATATACACACACAAGTCAAACTGAAAAGTGTTCACGATGTTTGCATGACAAGAGAGAAACTACAGGTAAATAAAGTACATTGATAAAAACCATGCAATACCAATAAAATTTATTCAATCAACAAAATGTCAAATATCATTAAAATGACAATTACCTATAGAAAAAAGAAAAATTAATAAACACGTAAATAGTGTCTTATCGGCTTTATTTATTACAACATACAATTCACAATCAAATAGATTTACAGGTCCAAAATCCAATTATAAAGGTGTGATCTGTCATACATTTTTGTGTAACCTTTGATCTATTTATTATGTATAATTGTTGTGTAAACAAATACATGTACCGACCGTTATAATAAGACTGTTTACCTGTAAAAGCGATGATTAATACCAGTGCAAAATTATTATTTGTTGTTTTTATATTCAACGCATTTTACTTTATGCTGTTTAAATATTTAAATTCCTAGTTTTAATAAATATCACAATTTATCCATAATCGATTCGGTTTTTAGTACGACATCAAAATATCCGGTAAGTAACAGTAAAAACGTAGTATCGCTGGTTGAAATGAGAACGCTTCCATTTACGTTCTGAATTAACTGACAAAAAAATTAAACACATGGGAACCAAAAGTGGCCAAAATTAAAAACACTAGAAACGAAAATAGCAAAAATTTCACACACCAAAATAAAACAACCCTCTTTTGGAGAAAAAAGGCCAAAATTAACCTACACCAAGATTTCCCGATTTACGGGGTATACACAACATGCAAATCTATATATTTATGGTAGATATGCACATTTGTTTGTAACACTAGACTGTCATTCTAATAAAAACGTAGATATCAAATTTAGTGCACTCAAAGTCGAAAGGTTAGAAAGCCAAAATATTTAAAAAGGTTTGGGAGCAAGTAGGCCAAAGGGCTTAAACAGGATCGCCAAAATCGACTAAGGTCACCTTATTGATTATGGCATGCAGCTTGAAGATTCGGTGATACTTAGTGCCACCAGTCCACCAAAATACATGTAGCACCGGATGTTTTAATAAACAACATCATTTTGATGTATGGTATCCAACAAAAACATATCATACCTGAACCATAGTCAAAGAAATGTTAGATACCATATGGCATATACAATCATAGTAGTATATGGGTACAGTTCATTTAGCATTTACGGAGGAGCAATGAGGAGCTACCGGAAGTGACGTGACCGGAAGTGACGTCAGTCACGTGACCGGAAGTGAAATCACCAGAAGTCACATGACTTTTCCCCTCAATTTTTTTCCGTATTTTTTCCCCCGTACTTTTGTTTCCCGTACTTTTTCCCCCGTGTCTTTTTTCCCCCCGTACTTTTTTTGTCGTACTATTTTCCCGCATTTTTTTTCCTGTACTTTTTCCCCGTACTTTTTTTCACCGTACTTTTTTTCCCGTACTTTTTTCCCGTATTATTTTCCCGTACTTTTTCAAAAGTCGCAACGTTTGAAATCGAAAGCTTTAAAATATCAGTGAGTTGTTTTTCTAGTACATGTCGTTATAGCACAGTTCATGTTCCTTGCGGAATATCCATTCAAACGTCACCCGTAGGGCTTCCCCTGGAAGGGTGGAATGCGCGCATGCGCGATCTGAAGGGACCAAAAATGAATTTATTTAACCCAAAAGAGGATTGAAATGTTCTATAGCACCAACCAATCATATCACTGGAAATCGAACCAACCAGAAGTCGTTATTTCCGGCCGATTAGCCAATCAGAAGCCAGGAAAAAAGAACCAATCAGAAAGGAGGATACAAAAAGAAACAACCAATCGATTTTTTTTTTCATTTTTCCTCATCTTATTTATTTATTTTTTTTTCATTCCACATGTTTAACAAGTAACAACACGAAATTTTGTACAATAGTCGTCGCTTCCACGGGATTTTACTTTCCCGCCATTTTATTTTCATTATCCGCGTCCTATAACCTTATTATTTTCTACGAACTAACCCTTTTAATGGTTATCTGCCCCTTCCCCGCCATTTTATTTTCATTATCCGCGTTCTATAACCTTATTATTTTCTACGAACTAGCCCTTTTACTGGTTATCTGCCACTTTCCCGCCATTTTATTTTCATTATCCGCGTCCTATAACCTTATTATTATCTACGTACTAGTCCTTTCACTGGTTATCTGCCTCTTCCCCGCCATTTTATTTTCATTATGCACGTCCTATAACCTTATTATTTTCTACGAACTAGCCCTTTCACTGGTTATCTGCCCCTTCCCTGCCATTTTATTTTCATAATTACATTATTTATTTCAATAATTACATTTCTTACAAAAGTTTGCCACCACCACCATCACCTTTACCTCCACCACCACCACCACCATAATCTTCCATAATTTCCAAATCTTTTTCACTATTCAACTTGTCTTTCTTCCGTATTTTCCCTTTCTTATCACTGTTCAACTTGGCTTTCTTCCATTTTTTTCCATATCATTTCACAATTTTCTTCCATATTTTCCATATCATTTCACTATATTCTTCCATATTTTCCCTATCTTTTCACTATTTTCCATATCATTTCACTATTCAACTGACTTTTCTTCTGTATTTTCCCTATCTTTTCACTATTCAACTTAGGTTTCTTCTGTATTTTCCAAATCTTTTCACTATTCAACTTGCTTTTCTTCATTTCTTACTCCCCCACTTACACAACGCACTCAATGATATTCCCAACATAATTAAGTTTTAAAATTCTCCTGTGATTTAAATTTATTTCAAAGAATACCCATTGCTCTAAAATATATTGTGTTCTCCAGCTATTTGAAGAGTATTGAGCAATATTTTCCAGTTATCAGAAACAAGCATTAACAGTTATGATATCTCCTTTATGTACAAACTGCCACGATATAACTGTAATATTGTTGAATGTGGAATTAAACACCATAAACCTAACCCTTTATTTACAGACATATACCTACCTACCTATCTAAGTAGTATAGAGGCACCATCCACTTATTATTTGAGGCGGATTGTGAGGTGGATTGTGACGTCACCGGAAGTCGTGAACCGGAAATGAAAGGGAGATAATTTCCCGCGTTTTTTTTACCCGGTATTTCCCGCGTTTTTACCGGAACGCCTCTAGATTCTAGGTACGAACAATGGAATTGTGAATCCAACCTGTATCGAGTCACTATAGACCTATTACCCCCTATGTTAAACCATTTTTCCCTCCTGAATTGTGCAGTCAGCCGTGATTAATTGACTCAGTGGTATGTGTATGCAATATATGACTGCATTTTCTATGTTCTTTTGTTTGTTTGTTTTTTTTTTTCGTAAATAAAATGTTATTCATCATACGGGGCTTTACATTATAACAAAACGCCAAGTACATTTTCTAAGTTTTATTGATAAGACGATGCACAAAAGTCTTGACTAATTACGGCTCTTCACAGAAACACCTGTCTCAATCGATAATGAAGTATTCCAAACCGAGTAAATTTACATAATTTTGTGTTGCTTAATTAAAGACCTCTCATTATTATTCTATTATTCTAAGTATTGTACCATTCATAGGGGTTTTAACACCGTGTTTTAATTACCAATAATAATGCATACTTTAATACAAATAATTACACACTGAATATATTACCAGACCACTGCAAAATTGTATGATTTTATAAGATGTATTTTTTATTACGGTCTATTAGGCAACCCTTAAATTTTATATTGGTTTTTCTAAAGAGGCCCCGCGTTTAACTATTCATACGCGTGCCAGTGAAGTGGGTATTCGATACGTGAAGTAATCAAAAAGATATTAACCCCCAATGATCAGACAAGTTGAAACATGAATGTATTTACGACACATGCCCTCCGGTGACCTCTAGATGCTTTAAATATAGACATAATACACAAACAAATCAATACCAAGTATTGCTAAATTGATTTCATTATGAAGACACCCATTTATTAATACTGGCGCTTTAAAATCTGATTCAACCCACCATTTTTTTTAGAAATGCCTGTACCAAGTCAGGGTCATTACGGTTTTTCACAGTTTTCCGACTAACCCTTAGTAAGATTGCTCGGAGTTTGGCAATTTTGTTATTTCCCTTAATTACATTTTGTATATTGTATATACTTACAGTAATTCAAATGTAAAAAATATTCCTGGTATATATTAGTGAAAGAAAATAACTTCCTGATTGCAGTGTTGTGGAAAATAAGAAGTTGTATTCAACAATGACACAAAGTTAAGGTAGTAGGCCTCAATCGTAACTACTCGGCCATTCTCGCTACCCTGCAAATAACCTCGTACGTACATAGTAGAAATTCTTCTTAAATTGTTTGCCGGAAGTTAAGTTAAGTTAAGCTGCACAAAAATATAGCCCACGAAAATCCAATATGGAAGACATACTAAGTAAAATCTAATCATGCAAAACTAATTAAAACTTTAATTGAAATATAGAAAATTGTTTAAAATATAACTTTATCAAACTTTCATGTAACTGACATGTGAAAAGTAGTGCGATTTATACGCCTAATGCATACGAGGTTATTTACAGGGTAGTGAGAATGGCCGCGTAGTTACGATTGAGTAGGCCTATGGTATGGGAGGTACTCAAATATATGGTCATCTATGCGTTTGAAAATTCTCCCTCAATTCCAAACTTCTTGGAAACACAGATTGTTTACATTAGCAGCAGACGACCATGGAAATTTCTTCTAGAGACATCAGTGGCAAATTTGCAACTCAAAGCACATCTAGACGTGGGAAACATTTGAATAATATGAAACAGGCACTGCCTGGAAAGCTCGCGAATCTAATCACTAATTAGATATCCTTAGTCTTGGATGAGCAAACATATGCAAAACTTTTTGCTTATGTACATATAATTATTTACCAACTTTGCCTGAAAATAGAAATTTGGTTTACTAGTGACCACCAGTAGACATAATAGAGTATGTAAATGTTGCACATAGCATAGGGTCTGAGACACTCTTCAAGATCACAGCCACAGGTACTTGTGGACAGGACCCTATGGGCTATGGTGCTTCTGATTGCCCATCCCTCCTTTTTTTTTAACATCAATTTTTTTTCATATACACAACATTTTTCAACTTTCTATGTATCACTGTATGACATATATACACAGGGGTTTCAAAGTTTTTTTTATAATAGAAGGTACTTCTTAAATTTTAGGAGGTACCTAAAAAATTAGGCTGAGGGCCATAAGGCCATAAGAAATATAGGCTTTTCAAAGGTAGCGACAACCAGCGCAAATTTTCTAAGAAAATATGAAAATTCTAGATAACTAAAGAACTTGAAATCACTGTGCTTGATGAGGAAACGTGTAGAAACGACTTATTATCTATGCAAATTGTGTGAAAACATTTTAATCGTTAATTATTTGAGTTTTATTTTTTACGCATGCAGTTCGAAACTTTAAATACTGACTTACGATACTTCCGGTGTTGATGTAAACACATTATCAGCTGTTCAGAATGCTGTTTTATCTACCTACCTACCTAAGTCTACCTAAGTCTGTTCCAAACGCAGGAGATCAGCTTGCTCCTCTATATTTGGCTCTACTTCGTTGTCTATTTGGTTTAACTGTCTTCTTCCGGTTGTTGTCTGTTTATCGTTATATGTATGGTCGTACATCATAGGGTGGTTTTGCCACAGCTTATCTAATCTGTTTTCGAAAATCTTTACGTTTTTGGCATTGATAACTGATTCTGGTAGATTATTCCAATCATCGACTACTCTGTTTGTGAAATAATATTTACGTATGTCCAATCTAGATCTGTTCTTGGTTAGCTTTAGTGAATGTCCACGAGTCTGATGAAAAGTACTCTTGTTGATGGGCAATAAATCCTCTGTCACACGCTTATCATAGATTTCAGTAACTATCTTGAAAGTTTCTATCATGTCGCCTCTTAATCGCCTATATCTCAGTGACGGGAGTTTTAGTTTCTTTAATCGCTCTTCATAGGTCAGGTCTTTCATATCCGGTAACATTTTTGTGGCTCTACGTTGGACATTCTCGATTGCCTCTATGTCTTTAGTTTTATATGGGTTCCAAACGCTACTCGCATATTCTAGGATAGGTCTGACAAGTGATTTGAATAATAAGCAGAATGTTTTGAAGTCCAAATATTTAAATGATCTCCTGATTATCCCAACTATTTGATTTGCCTTGTTTACTTGTGTCTGGATATATGTTTTTCGAAGTTAAGCTTTGCGTCTATTGTAACTCCAATGTCTTTTTCCGATTCAACTGATTCTAAGGTGACGTGTGATCCCGAGTATGTTGGCATCGTGTATTTTGTGGTTCTTTGTTGATGGCGTTTACCAATGATTGACAGGACTTTACACTTATCAGGATGAAAGCGCAAAAGCCATTTTTCACTCCACTTAAAGAGGTTGTTGATATCATTTTGGATTATTTCAATGTCACTCTGATTGGCAATATCCCTGTATAGTTTAGTATCATCTGCAAACATGTATACATCTGATTCTACGTTCAGCGGTAAGTCGTTGATAAATATTACAAACAATACTGGTCCAAGTACCGAGCCTTGCGGTATACCACTCGTCACATTATGCCATTTTGATACAGATCCATTTAGTTGTACTCTTTGCTTGCGGTTACTCAGGAAGTTCTTAACCCATACACAAGTCTGGTTGCTTATTCCATATGAACGCAGTTTGTTGATTAGTCTGATGTGTGGTACCTTATCAAAGGCTTTCATAAAGTCTGTATAAATGGTATCGATAGTTCCACCATTATCGAGTATAGTTGTCCAATGGTCAAGTACCTTTAGGAGTTGTAATGTGGTAGATCTGCCACCCATGAAACCGAATTGTCTTATACTAAATAAGTCGAATTTATCCATATGCTGGATGATTTTCTTTCTAATTAACTTTTCCATTAACTTACATATGATGCTAGTAAGACTAACTGGTCTGTAGTTTGATGCAGAGTTCTTACTTCCTTTCTTGAAGAGTGCTGTAATTTGGCCAATTCTCCATCCTTCGGGTACTGTCCCTGTTTTAAAAGAGCTGTTGAATATAGTACAAAGTGGCTTATCGATAATGTCTGTTAATTCATACAAGACTTTAGGGTGAACTTGGTCTGGACCAGGTGATTTTGTAGTATTTAATTCTTTTAATAGTTTATTTACTTCAGTCAATGTAAAATTGTCGTTGTTTGAATGTTTATCATACTGTATATTCTCGAGTAAAGTTTCATCATCATCGTTTTCTATTGTAAATACACTGCTGAAAAAATCAGCCAATATCTCAGCCTTTTCCCCATCGTCTGAAGCAATAATTTTAATTCCATCTCGTTCAGTATGTAGTTCTGAGACTCCAGATTTTGTTTTTCTCTTACTATTAACATACGACCAAAAGTGTTTACTGTTTGATTTTGCTGTTTCAGCTATTTGTTTTTCACGGTTCTTCCGCTCTCTTGTGATAATCGATTTTGCCTTATTTCGGGCTTTAGTATACTCTTTGTAGCTTTCGCTATCCTGTTTACATCTGTATTTTTCCCAGCTTCTATGTTTCTTCCTAATTGAGCGCCTTGCCTCCAGGCTCAGTGGAGTGTTGCCCTTCTTATTTCCAATACGTTTAGTCTGGATGTTATGTTTCATGGCAAATGTTAGTTTACTCATAAAGATATCTATCATATCTGTTGTGTTTTTGTCATTTAATATTTCGTTCCAGTCAATATCTAGTTCCTGACGTAGCTTATCATAGTCTCCTTTGAAATAGTTAAACTTTTCAGTCTTTGTATTTTCATAGTTAAGATAGCATTTTAAGGTAAATGATAATACGCAATGATCACTGCGTCCTACTGGATCTAAGTATTCAATATTCTGAATATAGTTGCTATCATTCACAATGATAAGGTCCAATAAAGACGACTCTTGGTTAATACGATACCTTGTAGGATTTTCCACTACCTGTTGGAAAAAGCAATCTCTAATACATTCTAAAAAGTTCAAACTCGTCTTCTCTTTTGATGTCCATGAGTTCCAGTCTATGTCTGGAAAATTATAATCACCTGCTAACAGAATATGGGTATAAGAGTCTTCAAGTTTACTAATATATAATAATAGTTCATTTAGTTTATCGTGATTTTCATCTGAAGATGACGGACTTTTATAAATACATCCAACTAAAAGTTTGTCTCTGTTTCTAAGGTTTACTTTTACTAGTACACATTCCTTAAAATCTTGGTCTATGTTCACTTCAACCGCCTTCAGATCTTGTTTAATATAAACTAATATACCTCTAGTATCTTGTATAGGAAATTTCTCTGGGAATAAGTCATAACCGTCGAGGTTAAATTCTGCTTTAGATGTACTGTATCTACTGTTTTTCGGCAACGCTTCTGTGATCATGATAATATGCGGGTCTGACTCATCGTTAATGAAACGGGTTCTAAATTCATCAAATTTGTTCATGAAACTATCCGCATTTGTATAAACACATTTAAGTTCAGTCAAAAGTTTAAAATCCTTTCCACCAGTAACATTTGAACTAAACGAATTTACAGTTTTATATACAGACTTGGAGTGATTTATTTGATTTTTGCTACCACTCTGATTATCTTTCTTGCCCACGGGGGGCCTCTGACTATGTGACGGTGTTTCCCCGATTTCTCCTCGGTATTTAGTCTCTTAGTTTCCTCAAACATAGCTTTATTTTGATCTCTTTCATTTTTTGTCATATCATGTGAAATACTAATGTTTTTGAATGGACTTGATTCATCTACATCTTTTAGTTTACTTAGCTGCTTCATAAAAGATTTCTTTACATCAGTGTTTGTAAATGTTACCTTCATAGGTCTTGGTTTTGTGTGAACACTACTCTCACTTTCTCCATCTATCAGTATTTCATCACCGTTCAACAGGTCATTTGGTACGTCAACCTTGTTGCTAGTTTTCTTCTTCCCAATTCTCACTACAGATTTAATGCATGTTTCATCATTGTCTAAAAATTCAGCGAGGTTAGTTACAAATTTAGTGTCATTTTGTTTTCGAACAGATGGTTCACTACTATCAATCTCATTTACCCCATGTATAATTATGTTTTTTTCTCTCATAGTGCTCTCTCTGATTTCTGATACCTTCTTGTTTACTGTTTCTTCAATAACTTCAGTGTTACTATTAGCATGAGTATTAGTTTTCTCAGACTCGTCTACAATACGCTTGACAATCTCTACTACTTCTTCAGAATTTACCTTTGACTCAATTTTAATTTCTAATGTTTTTATTCTGCCTTCCATCTTCTGCATAAACTCTGAACAACGTTTCTCAACCTCCCTGTCTGTACGAAGGTTTTTCATAACTTTCTCCTCACAAGAGGGACAGTACCAATGAAGTGCAGGAGTTTTAAAGTTTTGGTATTCTGATGCCGACAACCCTAAGCATTTGCTACAATAGTAATCATTACAGTACTCACATTGAACGATCTTGTCAGATGCGTTTTCGAAACCCTTTCTACATACTTTGCATTTCCATACCTCCTTGTCACTATCCCTCTCTGGTCCCTTAGATTGAGATCCTATTCGAGTGTTTTTTGGTGGCATTTGTGATATGTATCGACTCTAAATAAAACTTTATTTAACGTGTCAACAATCACAAATGGCGGTCTCAAATAATGTCAAAATCAACAAAGTCTATCCAACTTAATCCTTGATTGTGGTGCACAAACAGAGTAATGTTTCGATGTACTAATGTTCATTAATCATTTATCTCTATTATTTCACAATTTTTACGATGGTTTAAACACGGAAAATGGTAATTTCCACAAATTTTTACTGAGCTTTAACAAAAGCATCCATTACTTTATCTCAACCGGAAGTGTTTGTTTTACTACTGTCTGCCAATTTTTATCAACAATATGAACAGATCAGAAATCCAAATTTGTTTCTAGTGTCAACGCATAATTACAGTCGAGATTTCACACTTAACAAGCTGTCTGAAAGTGCATATGAGGTAACATTTGCCAATGACCTATATATTGACATTTTTACCACACTTTTCTACCACCTAAAACACAACAGGATAGTTCCACTCTCAATCCCTGTTGAGTTTAAACAAAAACACCATAGACTTTTACTTATCTTGATACTCAGTGGTGACATTTCGGTAAATCCTGGACCACCCAAACATCCATGCGGCTATTGCTATAAGCCAGTTGCGAAAAATCATCGTGCTGTATTGTGCGAGGCCTGCAACTACTGGAGCCACATCAAATGTGCTAAGGTTTCACCAACCGAGTATATATCGTTGAGTAATTCTGATGAGCCATGGCTATGCGGTGAATGCAACTCCTTCAAATTCACTGATTCATTTTTTGACAATTCGTTACAAAATGCAGATATAAGCTCTCTGTCGTTATCTTCAGAAGGTTCAAATATTAACATTTTCACCGAACTAATAGATGCCAGAAAGAAACATACGAAAAACTTTCTAATTTGTCACCTGAATATAAACAGTCTGAGATACAAATATGATGAAATCAAAGATATTTTATTAGATAAAGTTGTTGACTGTCTCATAATATCAGAAACTAAATTAGATTCATCTTTTAAAGATTCCATATTTGAGGTTGATGGCTACAAACTTCAGCGGAGAGACCGTACTGACCACGGAGGGGGCATAGCTACTTTCATGCGTGCCGACATACCAGCACGGAGACGTTTTGACATTGAATGTAAGACTCTTGAAAATATTGTGTATGAAGTTACTCTTGATAAAACCAAATGGTTAATATATGCTATTTATAGACCTCCATCAATGGCTAATGATATTTTCACTAACCATATGAACATTTTATTAGATAAAGGTTCTAAATTTATAGAAAATTACATGGTTATTGGTGATCTTAACTATGATATTTTGACTCCTGATAAATCGCAGGTACTTGATGATTTATGTGATATTTTTGATTTAAGAAATATTGTTAAAAATCCTACATGTTTTATGAAAGGATATGAACCATCATTAGTAGATGTTATACTTACTAATAAAAACAATCTTTGTTTTAAGACACTTAATTTTAATACTGGAGTCAGTGATTGTCATCATATGATATCGACATTTATTAAAGGTAATACACCAAATTGTGTAAACAGCAAGATACAATATAGAAGTTTTAAAGATTTTGATGTTAATAAATATATTAGTGATCTAGATAATACTGTTTATCTACATGATTCTAGTGAGTGTGTAGATGATATAAACACTATGTATAATGATTTTAAAACTAAAGTCTCGCAGGTCATTGATCATCATGCACCCATAAAATATAGATACCCTCGAAAAAACTCAGTACCGTATATGAACAGAGAGCTGAGAAAAGCCATATACAAAAAACAAATGCTACGATCGAATTTTGAGAAATACAAAACAAATAAAACCTGGGAAGCATACAGAAAACAAAGAAATCTTGTTACCAAACTAAAAAGAAAATCTATCAACACATATTTTCAAGAAAGATGTACTGGTGGACAAAAATCTAAACATTTTTACAATACACAACATAATACACTGTTTGATTTTAAACCTACAGATGTTGACACTATAAACAAACTGGTTAGCAAAATAAACATCAAGAAAGCTACTGGTGTAGATCAGATCTCATCTAAACTTTTACGTGCTGGTGCACCTGTACTTAACAAGCATATAACAACACTTGTTAATAACACTATCAAAACCAGTGTTTTTCCAACCAGGTTAAAAGAAGCTCAGGTTGTTCCACTACATAAACAAAATGACCCTTTAGACAAAAAGAACTACCGGCCAGTTAGCATCTTACCCACAATTTCTAAAGTTTATGAAATGGTTTTATCTGACCAACTAACTGATTTATTTGAAAATATTTTTCATACTTTTTTATGCGCTTTTAGAAAGGGTCATGGTTGTCAGACAACTTTGCTGAGACTCCTTGAAGATTGGAAAACAGCTCTAGATAAAAATCAGTATGTGGCAGCAATTCTTATGGATCTTTCGAAGGCTTTTGACTGTCTGCCACATGACATTCTCCTTTGTAAGCTGTCTGCATACGGCCTATCTCCAAAATCTGTGGAATTACTTAGAAATTATTTAACTGGTCGTAAGCAACAAATCAAACTTCAGGGAGATCTCAGCAGTTGGGCTGATATACAAAAAGGGGTACCTCAAGGCTCTATACTTGGCCCCTTGTTATTTAATATTTTTATTAACGACATCTTTTATTTTATTGAATATGGTACATTGTATAATTATGCTGATGATAACACCTTGTCTTATGTAAATGATAATTATGAGAAATTAATTGATATACTTGAAAAAGAAAGCTCAGTATTGATAGACTGGTTCAAATTCAATTGTATGCAGGCTAATCCAGATAAGTTTCAAGCCATTGCAGTTGGCAATAAGACACATGCCAAGACACCAGTATTTAAAATAGATTCAGTTGAAATTACTTGTGATGAAGTGGTAAAATTACTAGGAATAGATATTGATTACCAACTTAATTTCAATTATCATATTAAAAATATATGTCGTAAAGCTTCTCAACAGTTGAATGTTTTAAAACGCATTGGTTGTTTCCTTTCAAAATTAAATAAATTAACAATTTTTCATACTTTCATTTTGTCTAATTTTAATTTTTGTCCTTTGGCGTGGCATTTTTGCAATAAAAGTAATACCTCTAAATTAGAAAAAATCCAGGCGAGGGCTTTACGATTTATATACGAGGACTATGAGAGCACATATGATGAGTTATTAGAAAAAGCTAAAGTTCCATCTCTGAAAGTTAGAAGAATGCGTACCATGGCTATTGAATGTTTTAAGATTTTAAACAAACTTTCACCATCTTGTTTACATGATTTAGTTGTTTTTAAAGATTGTAAATATAATTTTAGATATTCCAATATTGTAGATATACCTAGGGTACGAACATCTACCTACGGTAAGAATAGTTTTAAAATATGCAGCAGCTGTTTTATGGAATGACCTACCTGATGATTTTAGAAAAATTTCCAATTTTAATCAGTTTAAGAATATTTTAAAATCTTGGAATGGAAATGTATGTAAATGTTCAGCTTGTGCTGACTTTTAAATTTGTTTAAATTTCTACCATCTAGGTCATATCCAGTTTTTATTTATTGTGCTTATAAAATTTTTATGCTTTGCTCATAATATCAGCTTTTAGTTGTTCATAGTTTGCTACATTAGCTCTTGGTATGCTTAGCTTATAACATCAGCTTTTAATCTGCTTTTTTGCTTATCTTATAACTGTTAGTATTTTACATGTAGTGCTTACTTAGTCTTGTATTTTAGCTGTATGTTGCATGCTTGTTATTTGTTATTTATTATGTGTCTGTGTATGTCGGTTAAAAGCTCAACAGAGCTTATGTTGTATGTTGTTTTAACCATGCCAACTCTAAATAAAGCTTATTTATTTATTTATTTATTTATTATTTAAGGGGTCCAGGGGGCAGTAGCTCCTGAAATCTAGCATTTTTTGGACCAAAAAATGTACTTCAGAGACTGCAAAACATTAAGTGTTTTTGAAAGAAAAATCCCATTAACTTTAGAGTTCAGATTTCACCAAGAGTGAAGACCATGCATAATGCCTGGATTTCCCCCCCCCCCCCCCCAATTTCTTTATTGAATATTTCAGTTTACAGACTTCAGCCAACATTATTAATAGATAGTCTGCCATATCTTAAAAAAACCCAAAAGGACCATACAGAGCTATGGTTCCGCAGCTAGGCTTGACCAAGCCATTGTTATCAAAGCTTAAACTTCTCAATTCTTTTGTTGGCTTTGTCCTTTTCTTTTTCACAATACCTTGGCTTGTGTTTTTTTTTTTTAACTTTATTACCAGTAATTAAACTCATCAAAGACCATTGGCATGGATTAAGACATACAAGTGTCATAATTAATGAAACCAAGGACATATATAGAATACGTCCTTGATGAAACATATAAATTTAATTTGCAATCATCAATCTTTAATAAAATTAATAATTTTAATAGATCAATACAAATATAATTAAACAAAAACAATATATAATATTGTTACTTTCACGACTTATGTGCAAAAAAAATGTTCGAACAAAAACGATTCGCGGGAAGACATTTATTAACATTTGAATCACAAAAGTTAAATTATTTTGGAAAAAAGGGAGGCCGGCGTTTTGACATTACAATGTAATTCGTATTTGAGCCATGTCCGGTCCTTTTTCAAAATTTCTAGTAATTTTCTATCCCTTATCTCCTCGTACCCCCTTTTTAAATGTTTTTCAGCACACTTTCATTTCTGTGAACAACCGCGGTAGGGCCCGGTCAAAATATGTAAATAAATTAGCCAGAAGTTTTTATTTTTTTATACCAGAAGTTAAACAATATGGACGGAGTTAAGTAACAAGACAGTACGCCCCAGAATGATTTGACCCTGGGTTTTAAATGATTTGATCTGGGCCGATTTGACTTGGGCCGATTTGACTTGGGGCCGATTTGACCTGCTACCCGAAATGACAGCGTCCACTGATTATGTCCCTTTGTTATTGAATTATTTCCCTTTATTTGTTATGATTGGTGATGACCTTACCTGCAATGGCGTAAAATTGTTGTTTAGTTTCCTCTGCCCTAGCACCGGTCGGCATCTTCACGAACCGCCGGGCTATTTGACACAGCCCTCGGCACACATCCCCGACTGCCCTGCACACGGAGGGTGCTGACACCGAGTTAAAAGTGTCAGCTATTAAGGAATAAAATCCGCCGGTTGCCAGGAATCTGAGGGTCACCAACACTTGCAGCAAAGGTGGCAAGGCACAACTTCTCAGCGTGTCTCTTTTCAATATGGGCTCTAGGAGTCTCACAATAAATAACATCGTGTCCGGTCGAAATCTAAATCTTTTGAAAATTTCCGTTTCCGGCATCATTTCCAGGGGGTTCTCCCGGTCCACAAGCCTATTGTGGGCAACTCTTTGCCTGTGTCGTCGACGGCGTCTGTTGTTGACGGCCATATTTGAGTTTTTATTCTTTTACTTAAGTTTGGTGGGGAGGTGACTTAAGTTTTTTCTCAAGTTGAGTTAATATTTGTGCTAAGTTTTTTTTCGAGAAATGCATTTTTTTGAGTTTTCTCAAATTTGAGTAAAATCTCAGACTTAAGTCTGAGTTTTGACTTAAGTTTGTTTCGAGAAATCCAGGCCAGGCCATTTAGTTTCCCCCTTATTTATTTTTGCATGTTCAAGGTATATCCTCATGAAAACAATATTTGCAAGGTAGTCAAAAAATATTTTTTATTTCCCTAAAAGTAAATAAAAAAGTGCTTTTTTGCTTCATGTATATAAAATAGAAAAGAAGTATGTCCCCACACTTGATAATTATGGACAAAGTTGTTTTGTTATCTAGGAGTGATTTTTTTTAAAATGAAGTGTGTCTGTAAGACACAAATGAAGGCCCTGCCTGACCATAAGAAATTATAAACAAGTCAAAAACTATAGTAGGAGCCATACAAAACATGTTTGCATTATGTAGCTAGTACGAAAGTCCAACTACCTGTCATTTTGAGAATATTTGAATAAAATCAAAATCCGGTGGACATGCACACCTCCATTATATGTATAAACATCCTACAAAATATTAAAGCTGTAGCTCCTAAACTGTAGGAGGAGATAGCCGAACAAACCATGTATCTATATGCGGACGGACAAGGGTAAATTAATATGCCCCCCCCCCCCCCCCCGACTCTTCGTCGCGGGGGCATACACAAATGCCTAATTATTATGATTGTGTATCCAATTTGTTTTTGGATCTTCTAATGACATGAAGCAAGAAAATCCAAGACTCCCCTCGTGGAAAATTTTAATTCCTAAATAACTGCCATCATATGTTGGCTATCCTATATGTGGGGCTGTCTTAACAGTATTATAGGCGACTGGGCAAAACAGTGCACTGGGGTCCATACCTACAAAACCACTTGCTCACAGGAATAACAGTGCAAATGGTCGATAAAAAAACCACATATATTGTATTGGTACTTCCAACAAAAATCAGTGGTTAAACATTAAAAAACATGTTGACACAATAAACATAATATTTTGTTGTGTGTTGTTTCTATTTTTTTTTTCAATGTAATTTTTTCTATTGTAGGAGCAATACATGCAGGTCTAGGATATAATCAGATCAGAAACTTTTTGTCAGAGTTAAATTTACCCATAATGAGTAAATCATGTTATCAAAGACATGAAAAGAAAGTTGGGAAAATTTTCAGGGATGTTGCTGAAAATTCCTGCATAAGAGCTCAACAATTAGAGAAAGAATTATCCTCTGAAAAGGTATGACAAGCACCATGTTAAGTAAGACCATACAAATTTTATTATCTGGTTCTCATGTCAATTTATGTGAAAAATGATGAGGGAGGGATTTATTATACATATTATCCTGTAAAAAATTGAGGAAATGTTTTTTTTTTTTATAAATTTACACAACTTAATGTCTGATTCATGAAGAAGCTTTCAACAATTGATACTTTTATCATTCCAAATACTATGTATTTTCCATTATTAATTGTTGACAGTAATCATTTTTTCAGGATTATGAGGTTAGTTTTGATGGAGGCTGGCAGAAACGAGGATCTGGATTCAATTATAACAGCCTTACAGGTATGAGCAGCAGTACATTTTACATAAATTATTGTTGGTGTCCAGCCTAACTATGCAAGAATTAAATAGATATGAAGGATTTTTGTCTGATTTTTCTCATTACATGGTTTATTTTTTATGTGATTTGCCCTTAACTATTTACATTTTGTTTGATTTATCTAGTTCTTACCCAGTTGTAATATTAAAACAAGATCATCAAAATACACCTCATAACATGTAATAACACAAAACATTAAATTAGATTCAAATCCTTCTTTCTAGTTTGAAAAATACTTGCATATAGCATACAAGTGGAGGCTGCTGATGAGACTCGCCACTCAAAATATAAGAGTCGAAACACCAAACATTTGGGAAAATTTAGGGTAACCCAGGTCTACTACCTTAAATAGTAAAGTAAGCAATACAAAGAATATGATTATAAATAATGATTATAAATAAATTTCACAATGTATTTTTTACTCACATTTGGAGATAAATGTTTTGTATCGAAAATGGAAAAAAATCCAATATATTTTCGAATACATCACGACCCATAAATTGTAAGCAAAGCAAGTTCCTTTATTAGGAATTTATTAGAACTCGTGACAGGGAACCTGTAATATATATGCCATGAAACCTTTCTAAATCGTCCTATTTGGGACCATGCGTTGTGTTCATACACGGGTGTGTTAAGGCTGTTTCAAGTCGGTTTGTTTCATGCGAGTTGCTCCCCTTTGTAATAGCATACGCAATGACGTTGCATCCATGGAAACGTATTCTTCATGGGTGAACTGCCCGAAGGAAAAAATTTGTTTCTGCAGATCTAATGCACTTATTCCTTGTTCGCTTTGTGACAGTAAAATTAACATTATAGTATTAATAAATGGGTGTCTTCATAATGGACCGGTTATATGTCCAAGGTTAGTCGTAATGGCCCATGAATACTCGGAACCTACAACTATATGTACTTGCAAAACAGACAATTTTCTAATAAACATTCGGAACCAACAACTATATGTTCTTGCAAAACAGAAAATAAATGCACTGCTAAAGCTCATGGTCAAAATGAATATTCGGAACTGAAAGAAAGGTAGATTGAATAGTAAAAAGATATGGAAAATATGGAAGAAAAGAAAGTTGAAAAGTGAAAAGATACGAAAAAACTTCTCGATTTTTCGATTTTTTGTCGTATTGTTTACGTGTGTTTCACGTTTGTAGTGACATTTTCACGTTATCTTTTCAGTTTTAATCACGTTTTTCGTGTCCATTTAACTTGCTAATAACTATTTGTTCGTTGTGTTAAGGTTTTTGTTTACTTTTTTCGAGTTTTGGGTGGAAATTCAACGCTATCGCGGTGATGGTGGAGGAGGAGGAGCAGGAGGAGGAGGAAATTGGTGGTAATGTGACGTGAAGTAGAAATTAGAAACAGAAAACAACAAGGAAAACATTAAAAAAACCGGAGAGATAAACGAAAAGACAAAACACAAGAGAAAAAGATAATTAAACAGACCGTGTCGAATGTCACAGCACTTCGATGACTCATCAAAATACGGAAGAAACCCCAGTTGAATAGTGAAAAGATATTGAAAATGCCGAAGAAAATTGTAAAATGATATTGAAAATATGGAAGAAAATAGAGAAAATATATGAAAAATACGGAAGAAATATAAGTTGAATAGTGAAAAGATATAGAAAATATGGAAGAAAGGCAAGTTGAATAGTGATAAGATATGGAAAATATGGAAGAAAATAGGGAAATGATATGGAAATTACGAAAGAAAAGTCAGTTGAATAGCGAAAAGATATGGAAAATGTGGAAGAAAAGTCAGTTGAATAGTGAAAAGATATGGAAAATACAGAAGAAAAGTAAGTTGAATAGTGAAAAGATATGGAAAATACAGAAGAAAAGTATGTTGAATAGTGAAAAATATGGAAATTATGGAAGAAAAGTAAGTTGAATAGTGAAAAGATTTGGAAAATACAGAAGAAAATTATGAAATGAGACAGAAAAAAAGTAAGTTAAATAGTGAAAAAATAGGGAAAATAGGGAAGAAAAGTAAGTTGAATAGTGATAAGATTTGGAAAGTATGGAAGAAAAATAAGTTGAATAGTGAAAAGATATGGAAATTATGGAAGAAAAGTCAGTTGAATAGTTAAATGATTTGGAAAATATGGAAGAAGAGTATGTTTAATAGTGAAAAGATATGGAAAATACGGAAGAAAAATGTATTTTATTTAAGTTTACGCTATGCCCTACAGTAAGGGGAATAACTCTGCATCTGAAGGGATAACTCTGTAATACGGGATATAACTCTTTATGTGGGGAATAAGTTACAAACTCTGTATGTGCAAGGATAATACTACAGTAGGGGGAATAACTCTTTATGTGGAGGATAAAGGGGGTCATCACTCTTTATTTGGACATATACCTGTGGAGAAAGAGAAATACTATATAATACGTATCAAGAAATGGCTATTTGGAAATCGATTGTTACACTTATATACAAAGAGTTTTACTTACCCTTGGCAGGAAAACTAGTAACAAATTGAATAAAATCTATAATTCTGATAAAAATGTAGATAGATAGGTATTTAGGTATATGTCTTTGTAAATAAAGGGTTAGGTTTATGGTGTTTAATTCCACATTCAACAATATTACAGTCATATCATGGCAGTTTGTACATAAAGGAGATATCATAACTGTTAATGCTTGCTTCTGATAACTGGAAAACATTGCTCAATACTCTTCAAATAGCTGGAGAACACAATATATTTTAGAGCAATGGGTATTCTTTGAAATAAATTTAAATCACAGGAGAATTTTAAAACTTAACTATGTTGGGAATATCATTGAGTGAGTTGTGTAAGTGGGGGAGTAAGAAATGAAGAAAAGCAAGTTGAATAGTGAAAAGATATGGAAAATACAGAAGAAACCCAAGTTGAATAGTGAAAAGATAGGGAAAATACAGAAGAAAAGTCAGTTGAATAGTGAAATGATATGGAAAATACAGAAGAAAATAGTGAAAAAATAGGGAAAATACGAAGAATATAGTGAAATGATATGGAAAATAAGGAAGAAAGGCAAGTCGAATAGTGATAAGATAGGGAAAATATGGAAGAAAAGTATGTTGAATAGTGAAAAGATATGGAAAATATGGAAGAAACCCAAGTCGAATAGTGAAAAGATTTGGGAAATACGGAAGAAAGGCAAGTTGAATAGTGAAATGATATGGCAAATATGGAAGCAAATTGTGAAATGATATGGAAAATATGGAAGAAAGCCAAGTTGAATAGTGATAAGATAGGGAAAATATGGAAGAAAGACAAGTTGAATAGTGAAAAAGATTTTGAAATTATGGAAGAAACCCAAGTTGAATAGTGAAAAGATTTGGAAAATACAGAAGAAAGACAAAGTTGAATAGTGAAATGATATGGAAAATATGGAACAAAAGTTAATTGAATAGTGGAAAGAGATGTAAAATACAGAGGAAAAGTAAGTTGAATAGTGAAAAGATAGGGAAATGGGTGGTGGTGGTGGTGACAAACTTTTGTAAGAAATGTAATTATTGAAATAAATAATGTAATTATGAAAATAAAATGGCAGGGAAGGGTGCAGATAACCAGTGAAAGGGCTAATTCGTAGAAAATAATAAGCTTATAAGACGTGCATAATGAAAATAAAATGGCGAGGAAGAGGCTGATAACCAGTAAAAGGGCTAGTTCGTAGAAAATAATAAGGTTATAGGACGCGGATAATGAAAATAAAATGGCGGGAAAGGGGCAGATAACCAGTAAAAGGGCTAATTCGTAGAAAATAATAAGGTTATAGGACGCGCATATTGAAAATAAAATGGCGGGGAAGGGGCAGATAACCAGTAAAAGGGCTAGTTCGTAGAAAATAATAAGGTTATAGGACGCGAATAATGAAAATAAAATGGCGGGGAAGGGGCAGATAACCATTAAAAGGGCTAGTTCGTAGAAAATAATAAGGTTATAGGACGCGAATAATGAAAATAAAATGGCGGGAAAGTAAAATCCCGTGGAAGCGACGACTATTGTACGAAATTTCGTGTCGTTACTTGTTAAACATGTGGAATGAAAAAAAAAAAAAAAAATTAAAATGAGGAAAAATGAAAAAAAAAGGTCCATTGGATGTTTCTTTTTGTATCCTCCTTTCTGATTGGTTCTTTTTTCCTGGCTTCTGATTGGCTAATCGGCCGGAAATAGCGACTTCTGGTTGGTTCAATTTCCAGTGATATGATTGGTTGGTGAATAGCGACTTCTGGTTGGTTCAATTTCCAGTGATATGATTGGTTGGTGCTATAGAACATTTCAATCCTCTTTTGGGTTAGATAAATTCATTTTTGGACCTTCAGATCGCGCATGCACGCACCCCACACTTCCAGGGGAAGCCCTACGGGTGACGTTTGAATGCATATTCCGCAAGGAACATGAACTGTGTTATAACGACATGTCCTAGAAAAACAACTCACTGATATTTTAAAACTTTCGATTTCAAACGTCGCGACTTTTGAAAAAGTACGGGAAAATAGTACGGGAAAACAAAGTAAGGAAAAAAAGTACAGGGAAAAAAGTACGGAAAAAAAAAGTATGGGGGAAAAAATACGGGGGGGGGGGGGGGGGGGGGGGAATGCGGGAAAATATTACGAACAAAAAATAACGGGAAAAAAAGTACGAGAAAAAATATATACGGGAAATAAGTACGGGAAACAAAAAGTACGTTGAAAAAAGGTACGAGGGAATAAATACGGGAAAAAAGTACGGGAACACAATTGAGGGGAAAAGTCATGTGACTTCTGGTGATGTCACTTCCGGTCACGTGACTGACGTTACTTCTGGTAGCTCCTCATTGCTCCTCCGCAAATGCTAACTGAACTGTACCCATATATACTACTAATGGACAATTTATTAAATTACTGTTGTGTTTTTCCAATAAAAATTAATCGTTAACCTAAACTAGAATTCCGATACACTATATTTACAAACTTAGTAAATGTATTTTCAAAATGGTCATAGTTTGTCGTTTTAGCAAAATAGTTATTGTTGATTCAGGCCAACTTGATCGGGTGTCACTATCGGTCGTAGTTCAGTTGGAACCTTCATTTTTAATTTAGGGTGGACAGGTAAAATAGTTTACATCTGAATTCACTAATCCATTTAATTAGAGTCAATTGACAATTAGTATACCTTTTATATTCTATACCATGCAAACAACAATACTATGAATAGCCGATTGTTGTTATTTGTACGAGAACCTGGTGTTACATATAAATAGTAGATTCGACCACGGTCATAGTTTGAAGTTCAAACAGGCCGGCCAGGTTACTCTGTAACATCAATATCACCACAAAGGATTTTCAAATTTTTAATTGCGTAACGTCTTTTTTCAGAATACAAAAGAATTGATTGAAGACTAGAGAAAAACAAAGATTGCATAGTGTTACAAGAAGATGGATAAAAATAACGTAAGTGGTTTTTTGATGTGTTTACATTTGAACCAAGACTACGAATTTAGCATAACTATTATGATTAATGAAATAAAGAGGCTCCGAAGGGAATTGATACTACGTATTTAGATACACGAGACAAGAAACACACAAACTAAGGAAGGGGCCATTCCACTAAATATATGTATCACACAAATAAATAAAATAATCAAATCTCAAAACAGGAATACAAAAATATTGAACTGTTTACCCCAAAGCATAGCGTATGTTTCTATTTTATCGTTTCAGAAGTACGTGTGTGACAAATGTGGGAAACAGTTTACGGAGAAGAGCAACCTCACTAGACACATGAAAACCCATGTAGATTCTTCACAGACTCATTCCTGCGATGTGTGTGGGAAGGAGTTTAAGAGGGCAGACCACAGAAAACGCCACCAGGAATCCCACGACTACACGATTACCTGTCCCGTTTGTGGTCAATATTTTAATAGAAGAGAAAACATGCTCCGTCACCGAGCTCTGCACGAAAGACATGAATTGAGACCGATGATGAAGAGACCTGCATCTCCTGGACCATCCAATAGTCCTCCAAAGCGACCACGAATTCACAGTCCCCAGTCTTCCAACAGTCCGTCCGTTGAACCTAATATATTACCAGAAGACCCGGAGACCCGTATCCTATATTTAAGACACTGGAATACCATTCAATTCCAGGAAAAGAGTGGAAACCGTGTCCAAGACAGGTATAATTTTACCTTACATGAGATGACAGCGTCCACTTTTCCAGAAATGGTACGCCGTATTTTCACAAAACAAACCACAGCCTTCAAGATCAACCTGTCGTTTGCTTTTATTTTGAGAAACGTCGAAACTGGAGAACTACGCTACTACCATTCCAGCCAGAACCACTCCAGATTTTTTTATGTTCCACATCTAATCAGGAACGAAGAAGATTTAGACAAATTTCTGGCCGACTTGAGCCGTCAAGACATGTTAGAATATATCAGACAACAACGTCCTGACACCAAATGGGTTGTCCATTTGCTGACCAATGTGACGTTTTATGTCAACATGCTGTTTGACCACCCGATTGGTGCCAGAGTCGTCCTTCCAGACCATATTTTGAAGAACAAAGCTGTCGTTTGTTTGGTAGCTGGATCCCATGAACCTTATGCAGATAACCTCTGCTTTTTCCGATGCCTGGCCGTACATCGTGGAGCTCCAGTGAAGGACGTAGAAACCCCAACCAAGACGTATTACAGACAGTATCCACAACAACAGGACATGACCCATGCATACTTCAAGGGTGTGACGTTGGATGATTTGGTGATATTGGAGCAGGTATTCAGCTTGGACGTGTATGTGTATGACTTACAAGAAACAGAAGCTGGTGACATCGCAGCTCGGTTGGTACGACGTTCTCCCTATAGCTTTGAAGATACTATGAATTTGAACCTGTACGAGCAGCACTTCAGCTACGTGAGTAATATGGAGAAGTACAGTCACAGCTACCTGTGTTCGAAATGTGACCGGTTGTGGAAACATGTTGGGAAGCTGCACAGACATGAACGGACCTGTACCGGAGATGTTATCTACAAGTATCCTGGTGGCGTGTACCATACAGCAAAGACCATATTCGACCGGTTAGAAGACGAAGGCATCGACGTCCCAGAAGAAGACCGGTATTACCCATATAGAGCTACATATGACATTGAAGTGATGCTACAGCCTACAGACAAGAGACCATCCGAGAAGTTGGAGTGTACCAGTCATCACGTACTACTCAGCATGTCTGTGTGTTCCAACATTCCTATCTATACCGAGCCCATCTGCTTTGTTACAGAAGGTAATACCAGTGAGACGGTGGAGTTCTGTTTGCAGTATTTAACAGATATCAGCGAAAAGGCTTTTAGCTTACTGGTGCCATGGTATGGAATGGTCTTTGAAGAAATTCAACAGAGACTAAACCAAGATTTGAAAGAGTACAAAGACGACGAAGAAAGAGAACGTGAAGAACAGAAACATCACCTGTACCAGTTGAAACAGCAGTTGGAACAGTACTAGTCCGAGATTCCTCTGTCGTCCGACGACATTATATATTTTTGCTAGAGCCGTCGAACGTCAGAGCGCAATATATACGGAAAACAGCGGATTTGCTTCTCCAACTCTGGGTCAGCACATTTCCACGTTTCGTGGCTATCGGATTTTATTTTCTATCAGAAACCCTTATATAAATCGCTTCACCAATCATTTGTCTATTCATTCATAACCATCTTACCCTCAGAAAGTGGTGTTTCACTCCATTACAGCACGATTTTGCCTTAGATCCTATGATTTCGACATTTGTCTTCCATTTTTCAAACATTTGTCACGTGACTACGAGAAAACTACGATTACCGCAATGTATCATGGGAGATGATATGCATATAAACAAACAAACAAATATTTTTATTGCCAATCATAGGCGCCTGTTAAGGCAGAACAATTAACATAAAATTTAATACAGTTGATTATATTGATTGGTAATGATTTTAACAGCAAATTTAGTGAATTACAGATAACCATAAGAAAAAAAAATGTAGTACCTTGTCCAAAAGCAAAAAGGGGGAACGTAACACATGCTCTTACCGAAGCCCGTTGGGAACACTCTGCCATTGAATCTTTTCTTTCCAACACATTCTGTATTATTTCCTTCTGCTCTGCTTTGATCTGTAGATGGACTGTTTGTCCTGCAGAATACGCTTAAATGTATCGTCTTCCATGTGATTTGAATGTTGTTTACGTATGCAAATAATGCTCCAAATAATTTGGCACGCTGCATTAATTAGCTCCCATCATGCAATGCGTTGCTGTCATCATTCAGTTAGTATCGCGAGATCACGTGTGTAGATTCGAAAATGGAAGTCAAATGGCGGAATAATAGGATCTAAGGCAAAATCGTGCTGTAATGGAGTGTAACACCACTTTCTGAGGGTAAGATGGTTATGAATGAATAGAAAAATGATTGGTGAAGCGATTTATATAAGGGTTTCTGATAGTTAATAAAATCCGATAGCCACGAAACGTGGAAATGTGCCGACCCAGAGCTGGTGAGGCAAATCAGCTGTTTTCCGTATATATTGCGCACTGACGTTCGACGGCTCTAGCAAAAATATATAATGTCGTCGGACGACAGAGGAATCTCGGACTAGAACAGTACTTACAAGAACTTCCCGTCATCGATTTCAACACGGGGAAATATGACGTCAACGCCATGAAGGTTGATTTTTTTACTCGATTGGTGGACAGTCACAAGATCAAGTATACTGTGAAACGAAAAAGTAATTTCATGTGTATCAAGACAGAGAAGCTGAAGTTTGTCAATATCAGCAATTATCGTGCCCCGGGCTTTAGTTGCAGCCAGTACCTGAAAGCCTAAAAATGTACAGAACAAATAGGGTTCTACCCGTACGAATGGATGACGTCCCTGGACAAACTGAACGTCAGCCAGCTTCCACCTCACGAAGCCTTTTTCAGAACTTTGAAGAATGAGAACATCTCGGCCGAAGACTACCAGCTGTGCCAGAGAGTATGGGAAGACAACGACATGAACACCATGAAAGAGTTCCTGACATGGTACAACAAAAAAGACGTCGAACCCATGTTGGAAGCCATCGACAAGATGTTTCAGTTTAACCAGAACAGACGTATTGATATGTTTAAAGACGGCATCAGCGTTCCCGGACTCGTCTTGAAGTACATGTTCTAAGACCTACCAGACTACTTCACCGTACCGGATGAGAAGAATAAAGATGTGTACGACCTGTACAAGAACAGCATCGTTGGGGGACCGAGCATCGTGTTTCATCGTTACCACGAGAAAGACAAGACCTTCATATGACCTGCCGAGTACACAGATCCAAAGCCCTGTCAATTGATTTATGGTGTAGACGCCAATGCTTTGTACCTTTGGAGTATTATGCAGAAGATGCCTACCGGACATTTCGTCCGACGGAAGAAAGAAGATGGGTTCAAGAGACAAGCTCCAAGACGTTATGAGTGTATGGCCATCGACGGGCTGGAGTGAGAAGCCAAGAACACCGGACAGCATATTCGTCGCCAGGGCAACGACTCCGAAAAATTTATCGGGATGAAACGTTTACCCGTGGACGGATTTTGCAGAGACACCAACACCGTCTACGAATTCCAGGGATGTATCTGGCACAGATATCGATGTTGGATGACCAAAAAAACATAACGGCGTCAACCCCGTCATCGGAAAGAGCTTAGACGACTTGTACCAGCGTACGCAGGACAAGATACAATATATCAAAGACCAAGGCTACAACGTCGTGGAGATGTGGGAATGCCAGTGGATAGCCAGTATCAAAAGAGACCCGGAATTGAGTCGTTTTATCGGAAATCGAAAACGGCCATTTGATGGTTTGGTCATAATGACAGAGGACCAGATACTGACCACCGTCATGGACGAGAAGCTGTTTGGTGCTTTGGAAGTCGATCTTCACGTCCCAGTTGATTTGAAGTCCAAGTTTGCCGAGATGCCCCTGATCTTTAAAAACATCGAAGTATCCAGAGACGATATCGGAGATCACATGAAAACCTACGCCGAAGAAAGAAACGTAATGAATCAACCCCGAACATGTCTGGTCGGAAGTATGTTTGGAGAAAAGATCATGGTTATTTCACCTTTGCTGAAGTGGTATGTGGAACATGGCTTGAAAGTGACCCAGATCCATCAAGTGGTGGAGTACACGCCTGCAACCTGTTTCCAGAAATTCGGCGAACAAGTCAAAGAAGCTCGGCGTGTCAGAGATGCTGATCCAGAGACGAAGATAGTGGCCTAGACCCGCAAGCTTGTTGGAAATTCCAGCTATGGGAAAACAGTCACCAACAAAGAGAGACACACAGACGCCATTTAGTGTCAAGAGCATCAAGTCAGCCGCTATCTCGTCGACCCTTTCTTCCGTCGCTGTAAACAGCTAAGTACCAATACCTTCGAAATGGAGATGAGCAAGCAGACCATTCGACTGGATCTACCCATGCAGTTTGGCTGTTTTGTCTACCGGTACGCCAAGCTCCGGATGTTGGAGTTTTACTACGATTTCATACACGTTTTTGTGGATCGTCGGGACTTCCAGTATTGCGCCATGGACACAGATAGTGCTTATATGGTTTGTCCGCTACCAGTTTGGAAGAAGTAATCAAACCAGAGATGCAGCAGCGTTTCCAGATGGAAAAGAAGAATTAGCTTCCCCGTGATGACACCCCGAACATGCCGCCTACGACAAGAGGACGCCTGGTTTGTTCAAAGCCGAATTTACCGGGGATGGAATGATTGCCTTGTGTAGCAAAACGTACTACTGTTTTGGTGCAGAGGACAAATTTAGCAGCAAAGGAGTCAACAGGAAAACCAACGATATCAATAAAGACACGTATATGGATGTTCTGCTAACCAAACAGGAAAGAGCTGGGTTTTCATATTTTTACCCTAAAAGAAAAGTGTTAGATGATAGTGTTTCTACCAAACCATTGGACATTTAACTTGTGATATAAACTGTTATTTTTATTGTGTATATAATAGACTGTTTAACCAAAGATTTTAAATATTCATCGTTTTATATTTTTGTTCATTTTTTTATTAATCGGTTTTTCCCGTGAATTTTAAAAGTTTATAATTTTTACCTGTAAAATTTAAAGTTCTAGTTGAATATAAAGGAAAAAAATAGTTAATTTGAGGTCAATATACCTCGTTGATTTTCTTTTAAATTAATTTTCTTTAAAAAAATTTGCATTGTACATTGTTGTATATATTTGTATTTATAATATAATTGAAATTGTATAACGGTGTTGGGTCTTTCATATCGTGGCAATGGATGTTGGATGATCAAATATTTTATTTGGTGTTTAACGCCACTTTCAGTTATATCGTGATCAAAGATTTTATTTGGATTTTTGGTGTTTAACGCTATTTTCAGTTATATCGTGGTGGCGGAAACCACCGACCTAGCGCAAAGTCACTGACAAACATGCGTATTTCAAAGATTAGTAAATTATTATAATTGCAAAGGTTTAGACGAACATTTTTTGATCTTATACATAGAAGAGTTTAAAAATACCAAAGAACAGACAACGGCCAAAAGGACAACAACATACACATAAAACAAAGGACAGCACATTAAAGTACAGAGTATGCGCCCCACAGGGACAACACAATGGCCACGTCAAGTTTAAAACAAGGGCGTGGTCAAAAGCCTATGAAAACAGAAAAAAGGGCAAATAGATATCATTCAGACATGGAAAACGATAGAGTACAGACGTATAGAAGGATTGCGTCTACTATGTTCAATGACGGTGTTATCAACATGGGTCGAGTTCTAGTGTTATTTGCCTTCACGAGTCAAATGGGGCAACAGTATCCCACCAATGCATGGAAGTTTTGGGACATTTACCATGCCGTTCTTAAAGGGACAGAATACGAATACTTCAATTGATCGCTCATCCACCAATCAGAATAGAGGTAAAGGAACCAATCAGAAAGCTCCATTTCATAAACAACTGACCAATCGAAATACAGAATGACTGTCCAATCAGATACGTCGTTACGAAAGAAATCGACCAATCAGACACGTCGTTACCAATGAATATTACGTCATTTTCTAAAAATAGTATCACGTTTTTGGATATAAGATGGTGTAACAAGAACTCATTTACTGGCTGGAACCCGCAACATGCCAAGTCGAAAAGGTAAAAGAGCCAAAGCTGTTCAAATGACAGAACAGCAGTCTAAAATCCCGGAGAATACCAACCGCTATTCGAGACCATACGAGGCGTTGGATACCGAGCAGAGAAACCTCATCATCATAGACGATTTGATGGACGAAACGGACCAAAGGGTGGCTTCAGTGTTTACGAAAAAGAGTCACCACAGAAACATCAGCGTCATGTACATCGTACAGAACTTATTCCACAAAGGAAAATATCACAGAGCCATCAGTTTGAACGCTCATTACATGGTTCTATTCAAAACCCCGAGAGACGTATCACAGATTTACAGTATAGCTCAACAGATGTTTCCTAGAAATTCGACATACAGGTTACAAGCCTTCGCCGCCGCTACTTCCGAAAAACCGCACGGGTATTTGCTCATAGACATGAAACAACAGACCCCGGACAGACTCAGATTGAGAAGTCACATCTTCCCTGGAGAGAAACAAACGGTCTATTTGGACGAAAAAAACAGGAGCACGAACAACACTTGCGTCAGTTGTGATCGAGACGCCGTTGTGGTAACATGGTATCTCCATGTTTAAGGAAACACGCTAACGACTTGTTGTATCTACAGAAAGCCAAACCTTGCATCAGCAAACAAATCTTTGCCAAAGCCGACCGAAGTTTGGTAGAGTGTTTGTGCGAGTGTGCGGACAACATTTTAAGAGGAAACGTACAATTGACACAGGCACAGAAGACCAAGCTCAGAAGATACCAAGCAGGTTTGAGGACCCTAGCCAAGAAGTCCATCAGTCTCCAGAAGAAAAAAAACGTTTTACAGAGAGGAGGTTTCCTGGGATCTTTATTAGCACCCATCGCGTCCCTGGTTGCACCCTTGATTTTCAAACTATTCCAATGAGGACTGTACATTTGACCCACACCAATCACTTTTAACAGAGACCCAAATCACCCGTTGAACAGAGGGTCCAGGTCATGTGTACGTTGGACAGAGAGATGAAAGAAGTGTTGGATAGAGAAGACGTCCCCGCCGACGAGCGCTTGAAGCTTCACGATCAAGCTCTTTTTAGATACAGGAACGTACTGGACGATTACAGACCCAAACCCGGTCGATCGGTACCACCACAGAAGACTCCAGATAACGAAGATCTACTCGAAAAAGAAATCACGGAAAGCGTGCCCAAAATGCACAGAGTAAAAGCAGCACTGCTACTGAAAAAGATGAAGACCAGTCCCGACACCAGCTGGAACGAGAAAGGGGAACTGAAATACAAGGGAGAAATCGTTCAAGGAAGCAATGTGGTGGACTTAGTCAACGACGTGTTGTGCAAAAGGAAATGTTTCAACCCACAAAGTTGGGAAACTTTTGGAGAAACCTTACGAGAAGCAAATGTTCCGCAAGATTTGATTAGTCACGAAGACCACTGGAGATACATCAGTCAGACAAAAAGAACACAGAGATCTCGCAAACGACAACAGAGTCCCTCCCCTATAAGACCATACTCCCCAAAAACACCAAGACGCAGAAGGAAAGAAGAACTGGGACGACTTTTAAAACGGAGGTTGATACCACGAAGGGGCAGTTGCAAACATGGAGTCGACCTATTACGACCTTTCGGCTCCCGCCAGTTATGGAGGATTGAGTAAATACAAGCCAAAAGTATATACGAAGAAAGAAGTCAGAGAATGGTTACAGTCTCAGGACACGTACACACCGATTAGAAGAAGATTTCCCAGGAGACGCGTTGTAGTCTATGGAATAGATCACCAATGGCAGGCCGATTTAGTGGACGTTAGCAGAATATCGTCTTACAACAAAGGATTCAAGTACTTGTTGACGTGTATAAATGTGTTATCGAGATACTCATGGGTGATTCCGCTGAAAGAAAAGACGGGAAAAACCTTGGTAGCCGCTTTAGCCACCATCTTTGAGTCGGGTCGACGCCCCGTCCATTTGCAGACTGACAAAGGAACCGAATTTACCAACAGAGTCTTCCAGAAGTTTTTGAGAGAGAACGACGTTCATTTCTTAACCACCCAGAACGAGGAAACGAAAGCCAGTATCGTTGAACGGTTTAACAGAACATTGAAATCCAAGATGTGGAAGTATTTTACTCACCGGGAAGCTCTCACCTATCTTCACGCCCTACAAGATTTGGTAGAATCGTACAATAGAACCCCTCACATAACTATAGGGTTGCCTTCGGCAGAAGTCACGTGTGCCAACCAAACGACGGCAGAAGTTGACCCACAAAGAAATGTCGATTCCAGCCAGGAGAATTGCTTACGGTAGTGAAATGTATCGAAACCAGACCGCCAGTATACTTAATCAAAGACGACCACGGTGAAATTCTGGAGGGAACGTTTTATTCCGAAGAACTACAAAAAGTCATCAAGAAGGACGACGTCTACAAGATAGAAATGATACTGAAAAAGAGAAAGAAGGGGAGACGAGTGCAGTACCTGGTCAAATGGTTGGGATATCCGGACACCTTCAACAATTGGATCTTTAAACAAGACTTACAAAAGAGAGTGACACTACATAAGTGAAGTCAGTCTTACAAATGGCACAGAGTGACATGGACAGCACATCGTCTTGGGTGGCCTTTGGAAAAAAGATACCTCAATCGGAGATCGTGTTCCTCTGTCAGGTAATTATCCTGTACACGGTTATCGTAGTCAGCATATACAACTTGACGGTTGGAAATGCTAACAGCAACCTGTGGACGGCGTTATTGAGCAGTTGTTTGGGTTACTTGCTACCGAACCCGACAATCAAGCAAAAGCATGTTTTATCTGACCTTACCCAGTAATAGTTCCATGGACTATTTTCCGAACTACACCCTGGCCAGTTTTACTACACGATTACCGCAGATGTTGGATTTGGATGGATCCTGGGAGATAGACAATATCCGCACAGTTGGTACAACGTACGTAAAAACGAGGTATGGATACTGTTCACGGAAAGACACCACGAGAAACACGTATTGGTACTGCCCGAAGGTTATTATGCATCCCCGAAGAGAATCTTCAAAGCACTAGAAGGCATGAAACAGCAGAAGGGAATGAAGACGGGATTTAGCATGGATATGAGTGAAGTGAACCACAAAGCGACATTATGGGTTAGAGACTTATCGCAAGTGATCATCAGTCCATTGTTACAGTCGCTCCTGGGATTCGACAAGCTGGATTTTTCACCCGGAATAGATAAAGCACTGTACGTGTCAGACGCTCACCAAGGGCACCATTCCCTGTACCTGTATTATCCTATGATAGAAACGAGCATGGTGGGAGATGCCCAAGTTCCCTTGCTGAGAATAGTACCGGTGGCAGGAAGAGACGGAGAAATGATGACTCGCGCCTTCGACCACATACAGTACTGCCCCCTAGCACAACGCAGATTCCAGGACATCCAGATAGATATAAGGGACGACACGGGACAAGTCGTCCCATTCGAACGAGGGAGAATGGTGGTGACACTTCACTGTAGAAAGAAGAAAACGTATCTGGAATGAAGCCACCATACAGAAACGACGTAAAATATTTCCAAGATTATTACCTTCGCCAAGCGGGTCACGGATACCCCGTGTATGCCGGAGGTCGATTTCAGAGAGGACACGGCCTGGGAAGTATATTCAGAGGACTGTCCAAAGCAGCCATGCCTTTATTGAAGAGTGGAGCCAAAACGTTGGGTCGAGAGGCCCTGAAGACGGTATTTAACATTGCCGGAGACGTGGTCCAAGGGAAGAATCTGAAACAAGCAGCCACAACTAGATTGAAAACCACCGGACAACGGATGCTACTGACAGCCCTGACCCAATCTGGACCTCCGGGTGAACGAACTCTAAAAAGAAACGCACGCCAGAAAAAACCCAGACATCGTCAGACCAGACAATGGAACACATCGAGAGACATCTTCGGATAATGGCCCTCGTGCACCCTCAATCATGCGAATGTACCAAATCAGACTTGGACTTGTTCAGAGTACCACCCACCCAGACCAGCGTGGATCATTACGAATTCGTGGTGAGCGGCGCCGGAAAAGATTACATCGATTTAGCCAATACCCATTTGTTCGTAGAAGCACAGATCACAAAAGCAGATGGGTCGGCCTTGGACGTCGATTCCGACGTGGGACCCGTTAATTTATGGATGCACTCCTTATTCAGCGACGTAAGCGTCAGTCTCAACGAAAAGCTCGTATCACCTCCCACCAGCATGTACCAGTACAGAGCTTACTTGGAAACGTTGCTAAGCTACGGACCCGCCGCCAAGGATTCGCAACTGACAGGAGTCGTGTGGTACAAAAACATACCTGGATTCATGGACAGCAGGGGAAAAAAAGGAAACAAAGGATTCGGAGAAAGACTAGCGCTGATTGCGGAGAGTAAACCGGTGCAGATGATGGGGAAGCTACACTTGGATTTGTTTTGTCAAGAGAAATACCAGCTAAATCAAGTGGAAATGAAGATCAAACTGAGGAGAACCAAGACGTGTTTGCCTTAACGAGTGTCACAGACACCTTTAAGATGAAGATCAAGGACATCAGCCTCTTCATGAGAAAAGTACAACTGAGCCCTAACATACGGATGGGGCACGTCAAAGCCTTGGAAAAGACCAGCAGTAAGTACCCCATTCGGAGAGTGGAAGTCAAAGTAGACACGGTACCTACCGGCATCATAAATTGCTTTGAACGGAATCATTACTAAAAACCCGTTCAATTTCAAACACTACAAGATCAACTTCCTGGCTCTCAACGTAGACGTAAAACAGATTCCCAGCAAACCTTTACAACCAGATTTTAGCAACGACGGATACATCAGGAGTTACATGGGGCTGTATACCAGTACCGGAAAGATGTTCCAGGACGAGGGAAATACCATTTCCAGAGAAGATTACGGAAAAGGCTACACCCTGTTTGGATTTGACCTGACCCCCGACATGTCAGAAGTGGGAACATTCCAGCTGATAAAACAGGGAAATTTAGGTCTGGAGATTCATTTTGCCGAACCACTTCCAGCCACCATCAACATGGTCTTGTATGCAGAGTTTGATAACGTGATCGAAATTGACAGAAACCGACAAGTCTTGTTTGACTACAGTGCTTAGATGAATACCTCAGAAATAGAAGACGTTCTGTAAAATCACACGGAAACCAGATTCGTGTTTAAAGGAGTGTATGCCAGAAACAGATTACCCAGACAATTGAACGTGCATTCGGCACTGGTAGGAAACACGGAACCGGACAGTTTAGACGGAGAACATTGGATTGCCATGTACATTGACGCCAATTCCAGGGGAGAATACTACGACCCGATGTGACTACCACCCTACCAAACCGCGTACGTGGCTTTCCTGAACAAACATTGTACGAGTTGGACTTACAATGCAGTCAGAGTTCAAGACGAAGGAAGCACATTGCATCTAGTACCTGATTCATCGATGTAGAGGATATTCCATGTCAATAATTTTTTTGTCAATGTGTGACGTAAAAGTATTTTTGACATTTACGTCACCGAATATGGTACTGCTTCGACAACTATTTTACCTATTTTGTTCCTGTATTTAAATACTGTTACAGTGACAGCCGGAACCTTTGAACCGTAATGAGAGCGGGAGGTTTGGCGCCTTAAAATCTGATTCAACCCACCATTTCTTTAGAAATGCCTGTATCAAGTCAGGGTCATTACGGTTTTCACAGTTTTCCGGTTGTTGACTGATTTTGTCTGTTTATATAATTATGAGTTTTGACTTTCCCTTTGTAAGATTGTTCGGAGTTCGGTAATTTTGTTATTACCTTTATCACAGGCTCGCTGAAGAACCCCAAAGAAGCAACAGACAGAGTAAAGACTTTTGTGTATATCAATGAAGCTTAGAAAATGTATTTGGTGTTTGTTATAATATAAAGCCCGTATGATGAATAACATTTTATTTACGAAAACATCCATACATACAAATAAACACATATAGAAAAAAAAAGCTGTCATATATTAAAAGCAAAACGTCACCAGGGTTCACTAATAATAACATTACCACGTAATTTACAGATGGTTTCCAGTACATTATATTCCTTTAAGATATATTCCCCAAATACTAATGTCACCTTTGTCGGAATGTGCCGGGGATACGCCTAGTCGCAATCGGGTCCGTTGGGATTACATTCACCACAATATATAGCTCCCTCTACGTTTTGGTGGGACATGTAACAAGGAAAGGTTGTATTCAGATCTGGAATGAGATCCGGCAACACTTTATCCACGTCCTGTAATTTGTCGAATTGTTCAAAGTCCAGGGTCACTACTTGAGATGTTGGATGCATACACTGATCTACGGGGGACGACAGCCAGTGATATCTTATATTTATGGTTAATGCCGGACTCTCGGCGCTAACGTAAACATTTCCGCCTAAGTGTATCTTTAATGACGCATACCTGTTGTGTGACAGGCAATGAACTGCCTCGTCAATATCGTCCAGATACGTTTCAAACATTTTCCATCGAATCAAGGGGAAACACATTTCTATTGCTCCTTGTTTAAGAGTGATTTCTTCTCTTTCCACCCTCAGATACTTTCCCTTTGTAAGATTGTTCGGAGTTCGGTAATTTTGTTATTACCCTTATACACTTTTCCACCCAGATTCCACCTGGAATGTTCTGGGAAGCACACTTACATGTCTTCTGTTAGGGCGAGTCTGTGTTCTTGTTGCATCTGAAACATAAACAATTGTATTTTTAACAAGGGAATACCATTTTTATTTGGATATCGCAAGACAATGCAAATCACAAATTAGTTCTAAATAAGTATTCCAATGTCCGCCTGCGAGTCCACATCCAATGCGATGTGGCATAGCTACAGTTTGAACGCTTAATTTACGCAGTAAAAAGGGGACAATTACCACATATTGGATATTGTCGCTTTTGTATTTTGCTTGTGTTTTCTCTTACTACACATTTAAAATATTTTTTTATTTACTTATTTGTAAGAAATCGACTTACAGGAAATGTACAAAAATGACACAAAGTTTATTAAATGTAAAACTGGTGAACCGCTAATTCTAATCTGTTAAGATAATCCTCAGTTCCGACCAGATCCTTTCCGTTACGCATTAAAACATATCCTTTTTCAACCTTAATATTAAAACTTTCTTTTATGCCGTCTATCAAGCAAAATCGAATTCTTCGCCCATAATTCATATTGAAATTTGTTAATGAATTTTTTAAGTATTTGTGTTTTCTCTTACTACACATTTTAAAATATTTACTTAGTTACAAAAAGAAAATATATTAGAGGACTTACCTTCAAATAGTGAATGATAAATATGTATAATGTAGACAATAAATAGCCAACAATACGTCCGTTCATTTCGAGAATTGCTGAAGAAGTGATGGATTTTGAATTTGAAAAATACAAGTGCAGGGTTCTTCTCCAATTGGTTGGAACTGTCGAAGGTTTTCATTGGTTCCGTTTTACCGAATTCATCGGATGAAGAAAAAAGAGGCGGCTTCCGATTGGTTCTTAATCGATAGATTTTTTTGGTCAATTTGAATTGTTTCTATGAATTTAAATTGTTAAAATTTGAATTTTGGCGGGTTGAATTTCCAGTTCACCACTTCCGGTGACCTCACTTCCGGTTGTGCATGCACACGCGATCACTTCCGGTGACGTCACGATCCCCCTAAAATGCGAATTGAGTTGTCCCCATATACTACTCACATGGACGATGTGATGATGGGACATTTCAGTGTACGACAGTGTGATGAAGTGGTACATACCTTTTAAGTATGTGCCACATACTTTTTAACGGTCACATACCTTTTAAGTATGTGCCCGTTAAGTTAGGTTTTATAATTTTATCCATAATTGGAGTGCTCCGAATCCCGGAGGAATTTTACCTGTACAAAGACAAAAGGTGGCTCTAAGAGCAACAGAGTAAGCAGGATAATTGTCTATTGTATTCTATACTTTACTCATCAATGTTCCATAGAGATTCTCGTGGATTTAGCTTAGTATGTTTGTGCTAGTTTGTTGATAAATTTGTTGTGAATACGCAAAGGGAAATAACTGTATCTATTTCCATTATCCAGGAAGGAAAACAAAAAATCCGTATATGTCAGTTTGATATGAAGGTCTGGATGGGGGTTTACAGAATAGAGAATAATGGTCTTAAAATGAATAAATAGAGGAAAATGGCCCATCAAAATTTTAATGAATATAGAGAAAAATTTGCCCAAATTTTAATGAATACAGATTAACTGGACCATTAAAACGAAACGATATGTTTGCCCCAGAGACTAAGAAGACCCCCATCCAGACAAATATGATTTCAACACATAAATGTGTTTTTGTCTTCGTTACTATGAATAGATCGTTCCTGTTGATATAGTTTCCTTTTCCTATTTTGTGTTATCTTTTTAATTGTCTTGTCAGTTGTTTATTTTGTTTTGCTCATCATGTCTTGTTCTCATTTTTTCTATTATAAATTAGACTATTGACTGTTATTACTACATTAACCTTTAAAAGATACATCTGATTCTAATATTGGACTGGGTTTATATACAGCTTTATGTTGGCATCACACTGTGACTCATAATTTTCTGTAAAAATGAAACACTCACAATTTTTTATACCTTTATTATCTATATATATTTATCTCACCAGGTTAACAAACACATACATAATTAACAACAATTCAAACATAAAAGCACTAAAACAGTTGCACTATATTTAAATATATAGAGATGTTGACAATAATTTTAATGTTCAAACATATTGATCGATTTCACAATGTGCGAAATGTTCTACTGTTCACTCAGCGTCTGAACCGGAATCACTGTCTGAGTAAGGAAGATCTTCTCGGTTGGGTGCTGCTGGCGAATACAGGTTACCCACAGCACGCAGGAAGTCTGATGTTCTGATGGTCTTGTTGTCGTACTGATCCCACAGGGACTCCATGCGACCTTGCATCTTCTTGTACGTATCACACTGGTATCGGGTAAGTTGTTGTTCACCGATCAGTCTGTAAATGATGTTGACAGTCTTGGCTTCCTTCTGGAATCCAGGTACGATTCTGTAAAAGTGGAGTTGGGTGCGGGCCACTTTACCATTGAAACGTCTGTGCCAGCCTATGTATGAAACGAATATTTGAATAAATATGACATAATTCACAGAAAAAAATCAATCGTCAAATATATTATACAGTGATTGTTGAATTAACCCAGCAGTACAATTCTGAGTACAAAACACTTTTTTCTATGGCCGAACTGGTAGTGTGGCCGAAACGACTGGCCGAAGCGACCTGCACTCGTTACGGTCATCTGCTCTGTTTACAAAAAAAAAATGGCAACCTTTGATCTTAGCTTTGATTTTCAACAACCAGATGAGGAAACTTTGGAAGTTCTTATGGAAGTTTTTGCAGATGATAACATTTTCGAGGAGGTCATGTCAACTGCACATAATGTTTTGACAGCTTCAACATCTACCACAAATGCAATTCAAGACCTGAACCAAACACTGACAGAGAACCACAAGGAAAACATTTAATATCCAAGATCAGAAAATAAAAGAGATTTAAAACCATCAGTGAAGAAGAATTAAGAGAGCTACAAGAGAGAACACAATCCATATCAACAATGAAGAACACTAAATGGGGTGTTAGACTATTTCAAGGTGATCTATCATACAAAAAATATATCCCACTTTTTGCAACCCATCATAAATTGAAACAAACCAAGATCAGGATTTGAACCTGAATCTCTCATGCGAACACGAGTACTTTCCATTAAGCTATCTCAGTCTTGAAATACAGATAGGCTGACAAAAAGTAAGACATTAAATTATTTCCCTACATGTATTTCTCTGAAAATATTAGTTTTATATTAACAAAAAAGGGATTGGGCAATTTTCAGCTATATAATAAACAAAAAATGGATTGAGAGCAATATTTAGCTATAGGTTTTGGGGACGTTTTGGTAAAAAGTGGGGGCGTTTTGACATGTATTCTTTTATAACATTTTCTCCTATATAAAAATAATATAAAGACAAAATAACATCAAGGTTCCCTAGAAAAAGAATGTGAAAACACATCTGTTACCTTCAACTCGAATATCGACGTTATAGAGGCTATTCAAACTCTGCGTGGAATCATCAATCAAGCAACTGAAATCTGTTCAGAAGCATAGCCAAATCCAAAGAAATCTAAGGGCGGAGCCAACAACTTTTCTCCTGAAATTAAACATTATATGCAAGAAAAGAAACAATCCTTTTGGCATGGAAGAATGCAGGCAAACCAGGTCCAGGTCACCCACTCTTTCAAAATAAAAACGAGGCGTCCTACAAACTTCGTAAAGCCCAGAGGCTACATACAGCAATTTTGCGAGAAAAGAATTATGAGCGGATAATGGCTGCATCAAAAAACGACACCAACATTTTCCATAACATTATACGAAAACAGCGTAGCTGCAATAAAGCAGATGAGACTGCAATGGTATATAAAGGAAAACAATATAACTCACCAGACGAAATTAGGCAATGCTTTTACGGGTATTTTAAAAAGCTGACTGAACCGCTTACTGATAGCACCTTTGATATGGCTTACGAACAACAAATCAACTTTGACTCTTTGCTCATAGAGGAAATTACAACTGGTAAGTCTTGTGAAGACATCAAGACCCAAATTACTGTTGATGATGTTCAGAAATCCATTAAAAGTGTGAATAAAGGCAAAGCTGCAGACGCACTAGGAATTACTGCGGAACACATTCAGCATGGTGGACAATCGGTCGTACAATACATATTTATAATTTTCCAGGCAATGTTTGACTTGCGAATCGTACCTGACGAAATTAAAGAGGATCTACTTATTCCAATACTAAAGAAAAACAAAAATTCAACTGAACCAACCAGCTACAGAGGAATCACTGTTCTTATGACCCTAGAACAATTATTCGAAAAAGTTTGGCTACTTAAAGGAACACCATATATGGACAAAACACAAAATAAATTACAAAGGGGATTTACGAAAATGCTTATATGTATAAATACTGGCTTTTTACACTCTGAAATTATCAACGAGTCAAAAGAATGCAAAGACCCAGTTTATGTTGTGACCCTTGACGGACAGAGAGCATTTGACCCTCTTTGGATTAATTCCTTAATGAGAAAAATGTTTTTCACTGGTATTCCGTTTGATCTTTGGGAAATCCTTCACCCTCTGTATACAAATGTCACAACCAAAGTAAAATGGGATAATATTCCATCTGATTCATTTCCAATGCTGCAAGGAGTGAGACAAGGAGGCGTTCTATCTATCTGCGCCACTGTACAAACAATTTGATAACGAGCTATTGAATACCCTTGAGGAAAAGAAACTAGGAGCATATATTGGAGCCATTAACATACCTGCCCCAACATGCGCAGACGACATCTGCTGCCTGACAAACAGTCCCATCGACTTACAAGCATGTCTATATATTGTCGAAGATTTTGTGAAGAGAGAGAGAATAAAAATCAACAACAGTAAAAGTGACATTTTAAGATACAACACACCAGATGTGGAAATTCAATGGGAACTCTACGCGACACGAACATTGATGAAACACAAACTACTACACATTTAGGAATTATCTGAAACATCAGTGGAAAACTTGATCTTGACAAGATGTTGAAAACGGGAAGACAAACCCTATACACCCTGTTCGGAGCAGGATTACATGGCAGGAATGGCTTGAATCCACAAATATCTAAGCATATCTGGTCTACATATATGGCCTGGAAATACAACATTTAACTGACCAACAACTAAACCAGCTTAGCCAATTTCAGACCAAATCACTAAAACAACTCCAGTGGCTTCCAGAGAGATGCTCCACAGCAGCTGGCTATTTACTATTAGGATCAGAAACAATCGAGGCACTGGTTCACAAAACGATGCTTGGATTTTTTGGACATATAACAAGAGACAAAGAATCAATCGAAAACCTGATAGTGTACAGACAAATAGCCATATATGACCTAAACAGCAAATGCTGGTTCTCGAAGCTAAAATCAATCCTAGCAAAATATAACCTGCCAGATGCTTTACAACTTCTAGAACATCCGATGAAAAAAGAACACGTCAAAAAGATGGTTGACAGCAAAGTTGATGAATTTTGGTTTAAAAGAATGGTGGAAGATAAATCATCAAAATCAAGTCTTGCCATGATGTCAGTAGTAGTATATCAGGACAGCTCAAGCCACCTTTGAGGAGGATTTGTGAGGATTGTGACGTCACCGGAAGTGACGTCACCAGAAGTCGTGAACCGGAACCGGAAATGAAAGGGAGATAATTTCCCTATACCCGTATTTCCCGCGTTTTTTCCGAAACTCCTCTATATTCTAGGTACGAACAATGGAATTTTGAATTCAACCAATCGTAGCCCTTCTGATATTTGAATCCCACCAATCGTAGCCCTTCTTGCTTCGAATGCAAAAACAAGCAATCGTCGGCCTTCCGATATTTGTATCCCACCAATAGTAAGCCTTCTTTGAACGGCCATTCGTCAACCTTCTGTTGTACGTTCGTCTATTTGAAAAAGTAATTTTTCGCTCCAGCTTTCATATTGACAGGACGTGTCTATTTTGTGGAGAATTTATATTCGAACAAAGGTAAGCATCTCAATCCTACTATACTATTTTAATCAATATCACCTTCTTCAAATTAATTCATGCAGTCTTTTCACGAGTTTTTAATTCAGAAAACATTTTATAAAAAAAAATCAATAGTCTTGTATGATGATCGTGTTGTTTTCTATGGCGAACATCTGTTTCCCATTTACACGTTTTAATCAATATTCTCATAATTTGCTTCAAACTATTGAAAATCAAACCCGTTCCTTTTCAGAATAGAAAGAATTGATACCAATAAAAGAAGAAACGAGGAAATTTACATAGTGTTAAAGGTAAAATTATTTTGGTACTATAGATTGCTACAGTTTTTACTTTTTAGTATGAATCTTTCAGATTTTTTACTACATATTGTTATAATTATAAAAGAATTCAGAAGTGTAGTTTTATAAATAACATTAAGTTCTTAATCGATTTTTTCTTTAAATACGATGAAATAGGACGATGTTCATAATTTGCTTCAAACTATTGAAAATCAAACCCGTTCCTTTTCAGAATAGTACGAATTGATACCAATAAAAGAAGAATCGAGGAAATTTACATAATGTTAAAGGTAAAATTATTTTCGTACTATAGATTGTAAAGTTTTTACTTTTAGGATGAATCTTTCAGAAATTATTTTTACTACATATTGTTATAATTTTAAAAATGTATAAGCCCGAGTTATTATTAATGTCATTCAGTTCTTAACCGATTTTCGGTGAGGTAGGGCATGTGGTCTTATTAAATATGCATTCTTTTTCAGGTTCAAAGAAGATGGATAACAATAACGTAAGTGATTTTTATTGTGTGTTTACATTTGAATCCTTGGGTTTGATAATGAAACATAACGAGGCTCCAGAGGGAATCAATACTATGAATTTAGCATAACTATTGAATATAGTATGAAAAAAGGAAAGAAAAATAACGAGAGTCCGTAGGGAATCGATACTACGTATTTCGATACACGAGTAGATAACGAGACAAAAAAGAAGAAAAAAAAAAAAAAAAAAAAAAAAAAAAAAAGAAACACAAACAAAAGAAGGGCCATTCCACTAAATATATGCATCACGCAAACAAAAAGACGATCAAATCTCAAAACAGGAATACAAAAATACGACTGAACTTTTTAACCAAACATAGCGTGGGTTTCTATTTTATCGTTTCAGAAGTACGTGTGTGACAAATGTGGGAAACAGCTTACGGAGAAGCACAATCTCACCTGCCACATGAAAACCCACGTCCAATCATCTCAAACCCATTCCTGCAATATCTGCGGAAAAGAATTCAGCCGTCTCGATAATAAGAAACGCCACGAGGAATCTCACAACTACACGATTACCTCTCCCGTTTGTGGTCAATTTTTTAATAGAAGAGAAAATATGCTCCGTCACCGAGCTCTGCATCGAGCTCTTCACGAAAGACCAGAGGTCAAGCAGAGACAACCGATGAAGAGACCAATAGCATCTGAACCAGGTCCCGTGACGAAGCAGCGACGTACCGTGTCACCACCAGCAAAGACCTACCAAGAAAAGAGCCGAATTGCAGCCGACACGGAGGTTCTACCAGTGAAACGGTGGATTCCTGTTTGAGCTACCTTATAGAGGTCAGCGAAAAAGCTTTTCGCTTACTGGTGCCAAGGTATGGAATGGTATTTGAAGAAATTCAACAGAGACTAGACCAAGACTTGGAAGAGTACAAAGACGACGAAGAAAGAGAACGTGAAGAAAAGAAACATCACCTGTTCCAGTTGAAACAGCAGTTGGAACAGTACCTGCAAGAACTTCCCGTGGTTGGTTTCAACACGGGGAAATATGACGTCAACGCCATGAAGGTCGATTTTTTTTACTCGATTGGTGTACAGTCACAAGATCAAGTATACCGTGAAACGGAACAACAATTTCATGTGTAGGTGTAATACCACTAAAGAATTCTCCATAGCCTTCTATGTTAAATAAAAAATAATTGAGCTTTCATACAGGATTCATCTTAAGTTTAATCTAAGTGACACTCATATCTCATGGAAGGGGTACCTAATAGGAAGCTTACCTCCGAAAATCAACATACATTTAATGGCATATAAGAAAAAACAGACAGTCTGAAGATGTCTACCGTCAAAAATCCTACTTTCACTTTCGATTTAACACAAATTCAGGTGGTTTCTTTCCAATGCAATCATTTTTTTATTTAAAACCACAAGGACATCAAATATGGGCTTAAGATTATCCTAAAATATGTAGGTTTCTGCTGACATTCAGTATTTTGCAGTATCTAATAGGGTTTATTTTTTATCCAACAATGTAGGAATCCCTTTTCTGTTTACGTACTACTTTCCCATACGTTCTTTTCGACTGGTACCCATGTTTAGTGGTAATACACCTAAGAGCAATAAAAACTTGTTTCTTTAACCTTTTCTTTGCCTTATTTATATTCCTATATCAATATCCAGTCAAAAAAACTATATCAGGTATATGGCAGTCTAATATTTGAAAGAATTAATGTCCATATACAAAGGTACCTCCATGAAGCTTTTAATGAAAAAATCTGATTTTTCAGCTGTTGAGTTGAGATTGTGAAATAACATGACAATGGCTTTTTATCTCAATATATTACAAGTATGAAGCTGATTTTCAACACAATAGGCATCTTATGACATGTAAATATGCTTCATTTGTACATTTAACATCTAATTAATATGAAAATTTGTATTTTAAGCATACCCCCCTTTTTCTGCCTCCTAGAAATGATCTCACACTATACTAAATTATGTTAATTCATGCTATGTTCCCATTAATTTTGCATTGCAAGACATTAAATAAGAATTAATACGTAGATATTAAGCAAAAATTACTTCAAATTGCCCAAAATATGTAAAATTATGATTGTTGATTTTCAGGTTTCTGTTATTTCTTGTGACCTGCAACTGTAATTTTCTTCAAAACTCAATAAATGAATATTTCTTGACAACTTTTGTTATGTTTCAAGTTAGCCGGATGCACAAATGTACATTTACAGTCAATTTATACTCTAAAATATAAAATCCACATTGACAATTTGAAAAATTAACAGTAAATGTTCAGTGACAAATACAATTCTCCTGGGATCACTAAAATTACCTGGTTTTAAGTACATAATTCTGAAATAAAGCTGCTTTCTATAGCCTTATATTTTTTCATATGTACATTTTACATGTGTTCTAACTATAACTACCACAATTTATCAGGAAAAATAAGTAGGATTATAAAATTTTCAAAAATGGTATCATCATATACCGTATTTGAAGTCGACTAAATGCCGCACCATGAAATTGTTAAAATTCTTAATTTTAGCAATCTTTTTCAACATCATCTGCCCTTTTATTACAAAAACACATTAAATCTACCAGTCTCAATAATTGTAAAGTCATAAATAAGTATAAAATTATATTTCAATACCCTCTGTGCATATACATCTAGTGCATGGGGAATATTTTCCAAAATATTTCATAATATTCATATTGAAGCTGTAACATGACACCTTGATGTATTTTGTAACATTTTGGTGTGGAAAATGTCAAACTGGATCTGTTGTGACTGTTCAAAGGCAATTTGAGTGTGGTACCATCAAAATTAAGTTTCTTGTTTTATGCCTAAAAGGTGTAATACCACTAAAGAATTCTCCATAGCCTTCTATGTTAAATAAAAAAAAATTGAGCTTTCATACAGGATTCATCATAAGTTTAATCTAAGTGACACTCATATCTCATGGAAGGGGTACCTAATAGGAAGCTTACCTCCGAAAATCAACATACATTTAATGGCATATAAGAAAAAACAGACAGTCTGAAGATGTCTACCGTCAAAAATCCTACTTTCACTCTCGATTTAGCACAAATTCAGGTGGTTTCTTTCCAATGCAATCATTTTTTTATTTAAAACCACAAGGACATCAAATATGGGCTTAAGATTATCCTAAAATATGTAGGTTTCTGCTGACATTCAGTATTTTGCAGTATCTAATAGGGTTTATTTTTTATCCAACAATGTAGGAATCCCTTTTCTGTTTACGTACTACTTTCCCATACGTTCTTTTCGACTGATACCCATGTTTAGTGGTAATACACCTGTATCAAGACAGAGAAGCTGAAGTTTCTCGACATCGCCACCTACCTGGCTCCTGGTTTTGGTTATAGTCAGTACCTGAAAGCCTACAAGTATACAGAACAGAAGGGGTTCTTCCCGTACGAGTGGATGACGTCCATGGACAAACTGAACGTCAGCCAGCTGCCACCTCACGAAGCCTTTTTCAGTACCTTGAAGAATGAGAACATATCAGCCGATGGCTATCATCAGTGCCAGAGAGTATGGGAAGACAACGACATGAAGACCATGAAAGAGTTCCTGACATGGTACAACAACAAAGACATCGAACCCATGTTGGAAGCCATCGACAAGATGTTTCAGTTTAACCACAACAGACGTATTGATATGTTTAAAGACGACATCAGCGTTCCCGGACTCGTCTTGAAGTACATGTCCTAAGACCTACCAGACTCTAGGGATATATTTTGGACATGATAAAGAAGAATGTGAAAGATTAAATTGGGAAAATAAAATAGAAAAAATGAATAATTTATTACTTTTATGGACAAAAAGAAACTTAACAATCTTAGGGAAAATTTTGATAATCAAATCTTTAATTGTTCCAATATTTACATATGTGGCTAGTGCCTGTGTTGTTCCAGAAAAATATAAGAAAGAAATAGATAGCAAATGCTTCAAATTTATTTGGAATAATAAACCTGATAAAGTAAAACGAAACACTGTAGTAGGGAAACTTGGAAATGGGGGTCTTAAAATGATCGATATTCAAAGTTACTTTATGTCTCTTAAAGCATCTTGGGTAAGTAGACTTGTTAGTAATCAATTAGTTAATTGGAAAGTTATACCGTGTAAGTATTTTGCAAAATTAGGACAAAAATGGTTAGTATTCTCACAGAATTGAGATAATATTACAGTTAACAAATATGCTAAACAGATTCCTGAATTTTATGGAAAAGTACTTCGAAGTTGTAACAAAATAGGAGGTGGTCAAACTAGAACACCCTTAAATTTTGCAGACGTCAGAAAACAAATTATATGGGGAAACAAGTTGATCAAGTTTGATCACAAAACTCTGTTGTTTAATAATTGGATAAATAGTGATTTGATTTATGTAAATGATATTTTAGATGAAAATGGCGAGATATCACACAATTTTATATTAAACCGTTTGAATAATAAATCCAATTGGATCACAGAATTTACCATCATGAAAAAAGCAATTCCAAAAGAATGGGTAGATATAATTAAAACAGAAAATTCCAAAAAAAGTGTAGTCAAAATTTGTAAAAATTATGTATTAATTAAGGGAAATCCCTATAGATTTTCAATCCTAAAGAATAAATTTTTCTATGAATTGCTTCTCAACGAGAAATTTACAAAACCAATTGGTTTTAATTCATGGAATACCTATTTACAAAAAGAACTACCAAAATGTGAAACAGTATGTTATTTTATATTTAATTATTTAAGTGAAAATAAGTTGAAGGTTTTCAGATGGAAATTATTACATTTCATTATTCCTACCAAAAAGCTACTTTTAAAATGGAAAATCATGAAAAATAGTTTATGCAATTTATGTAATTTAGTGGAAGACTATAGTCACTACTTTAGGACTTGTATTTTTTTCAAAGATTTTTGGGTGAAAATAAAAGAATTGTTAAAAAAAAGTGGAATAGAAAATGATATAACTTTATATCATCTTGTATTTGGTTACAAAATATTCGATAAAAGCTATTATGACTTCAATTATTTTCTTACAATCATCGGATTTTCAATATATAAGGCATATTACATTTCAGAGCAAAAAACTAAAAGGCTTGATGTTTACTCATTGTTTGTTAGGGAATACCTTCAAATATATAGAGGAAATGAAATAATTCAGAAAAGTTCATTTCTGAAAAGACTAAAGAATTATTTGTAATCTATTTGAATATGAATTATTTTAATATCATTGTGTCACAAATTTCTCTATATTTATATTATATATATATATATATATTGCTTCATAAGAAGCTTGGGCTTATGAAGCTGGTTGTAACAAGCGCTTGAATAAAATATTATTGTTGTTAAAAAAAAAAAGAAGACCTACCAGACTACTTCACCGTACCGGATGAGAAGAATAAAGATTTGTACGATCTGTACAAGAACAACATCGTTGGTAGTCCGAGCATCATCTTCCATCGTTACCACGAGAAAGACAAGACCTTCATACGACCTGCCGAGTACACAGCTTCAAAGCCCTGTCAGTTTTATGGTGTAGACACCGATGCTCTGTACCTTTGGAGTATTATGTAGAAGATGCCTACCGGACATTTCGTCCGACGGAAGAAAGAAGATGGGTTCAAGAGACAAGCTCCAAGACGTTATGAGCGGATGGCCATCGACTGGTTAGAGTGGGAAGCCAAGAACACCGGACAGCTTATTCGTCACCAGGGCAACGACAAAGAGAAAGTGATAGGACGTCGGCGCCTTCCAGTAGATGGATTCTGTAAAGATACCAACACCGTGTACGAATTCCAGGGATGTTTATGGCATGGTCATCGATGCTGGATCACCAAGGATAAGTCTGTCAACCCCATCAACGGAAAGAGCTTAGACGACTTATTCAAGACCACTCAAGAGAAGATAGACGAGATCAAAGACCAAGGGTATGATGTCAAGCAGATGTGAAAATGTGAGTGGGAACGTCTAAAGAAGCAAGACCCGGAGCTGAATGCATTGATCACCGACAAATAACGACCTTGTGATCGGTACAGTACCATGAGCGAAGATTCCATCCTACAGGCAGTCATGGACGAGAAGCTGTTTGGTGCTTTGGAAGTCGATCTTCACGTCCCGGATGATTTGAAGTTCAAGTTTTCTGAGATACCCCTGGTCTTTAAAAACATCTACGTATCCAGAGACGACATTGGTGACCACATGAAAGCCTATGCAGAAGAAAAGGGGGTCATGAACCAGAAGAGGAAGTGGTTGAATATTCACCATGTGCCTGCTTCCAGAAATTCGGCGATAACATCAGTGAAGCTCGGCGTGCCGGAGATGCCGATCCAGAGAAGAAGATAGTTGCCGAGACCCGCAAGATTGATGGAAATTCCAGCTATGGGAAAACAGTCACCAACAAAGAGAGACACACAGACGTCATTTACTGTCAAGAGCATCAAGTCAGCCGCTATCTCGTCGACCATTCCTTCCGTCGCTGTAACCAGCTGAGTGCCAAGATCTTGGAAGTGGAGATGAGCAAGAAGACCATTCGACTGGATCTACCCATGCAGATTGGCTGTTTTGTCCACTAGTGCGCCAAGCTCCGGATGTTGGAGTTTTACTACGATTTCATAGACGTGTTTGTGGATCCTCGGGACTTCCAGTATTGCGCCATAGACACAGATAGTGCTTATATGACTTTGTCCGCTGCCAGTTTGGAAGAAGTGTTCAAACCAGAGATGCATCAGCGTTACCAGATGAAAACGAAGAATTGGTTTCCACATACAGACACCCCACAGTTAGCAGCCTATGACAAGAGGACGCCTGGTTTGTGTAAGACCGAATTTACTGGAGATGGAATGATTGCCTTGTGTAGCAAGACCTACTTTTGTTTTGGTGGAGAGGACAAATTTAGCTGCAAAGGAGTCAACAGGAAAAGCAACAACGTGACAAAGGAGAAGTACATGGATGTTCTACTAACCAAACAGTCTGGATTCGGTACCAACAGAGGTTTCCGTTCCATTGATAACCAAGTCTTCACGTAGCTACAGGAAAGAGCTGGGTTTTCATATTTTTACCCCAAACGAAAAGTGCTGGCAGATGGAGTGTCTACAACCCCGTTAGATATTTAAATCTGTGAACTGTGATTATAAAGGAAAAATTGTTAAATACTTCACCGATTTTCTTCTAAATATGTTAAATTGATTTTCTTTTAAAAAAAATTCATTGACTGTAATACATTGTATATTATTTTATGAATTTATAAAATAATTGAAATTGTATAACTGTGTTGTTTGTCTTTCATATCGTGACAATGAATGTTAGATGAAATAAACTGATCGGTCAATCAAAGATTATTTACTCCATTTTTGGTGCTTAACGCCACTTTCAGTTATATCGTGGTGGAGGAAACAAGAGAAAACCACCGACCTAACGCAAAGTGACTGACAAACAGGCGTATCTCTATTTCAAAGATTAGGTAGCATTATTATAATTAGGTGTTTGCCAAGGTCTAGACAGACTAGAGGATTTTTTTGATCTTATACATGTCTTATCTTGAAAACTGATCACGCCTATTATACAAAGAAGAGTTTGAAGATACCAAAGTGGTAATCCGAAACTGTATATCGAAGAAGAACAGACAACACAAAAGTACAAAAGGACAAAACATATATATATAAACAAGATGACTTTACATAAAACAAAGGAAAAAAGGACTTCACATTAAAGTATAAAAGGTATGCAAAGCCGTATATGATCCCAACAGGGACAAACAGAACAACGGACTTCACATTAAAGTACAAGAGGTATGCAAAGCCGTGTATGAGCCCCACAGGGACAAACAGAACAAAGAAACGAAAGGGTTAACACAAAGTACATGTAAAGTTTAAAACAATGGGGTATAGTTAGAGGGGGCGTGGTCAAAAGCCTATGAAAACAGAAAAAAAGCAAACATATCATTCAGACATGGAACACGATAGAGTACAGACGTATAGAAGGATTGCATCTACCATGTTCAATGACGGTATTATCAATATGGGTCGAGTTCTAGTGTTATTTGCCTTCACGAGTCAAATGGGACAACAGTATCCCACGGTTGCATGGAAGTTTTGGGACATTTACCATACTGTTCTTAAAGGGACATAATACGAATACTTCAATCGATCGCCCATTCACAAATCAGAATAGAGGAAAAGGAGCCAATCAGAAATCTCAATTTCATAAACAACTGACCAATCGAAATACAGAATGACTGTCCAATCAGATACGTCGTTACGAAAGAAATCGACCAATCAGACACGTCGTTACCAATGAATATTACGTCATTTTCTAAGAACAGTATCACGTTTCTTGAACATATGATGGTGTATCAACTAGAACTCTGCGTCATTTACTGGTTGGAACCCGCAACATGCCAAGTCAAAAAGGTAAAAGAGCCAAAGGCGTTCATATGACAGAACAACATCCTAAAATCCTGCAGGATATTGAACAGATGTTACCAACTGCAGATATTGTACAGATGCCAGCGACCCACGATATCGTACAGATTCCACCGACACAAGACATCTTGCAGATGGCAGCTCAAATGGTCGACATTCGGCCGCTCAAACGAGCCCTGGGAGGAAACCGATACTTGGAATTTAAAGAATGGAACGGATCAAAGAGAGTAGACTTACGATTCTGAAAAGATGGCACAGTCCCTACGAAAGAAGGAGTTAGCTTACATTTGGATCAATGGAAAGCCCTGTGCAACATGTTGGACGTCAAAGACCATTTGCTTACCAGAGTCATAGAAAAAGAACCAGTAGATTGGCGATATCATATCGGAGACGACGTTTTCGTGACGATCAAGGCACCTTACGTCTGTATTCACATCAGAAAGCACTTTATTCCCGCCGGTGAATGGACCTACCGTCCCACCAAGAGAGGTGTGGCTTTACACTTTGGAAAATGGAAAGAACTGAAAAAAACATTCCCATTGTTGGAAGAAAGAGAACCAGAACTGAGACAGTTAGTTCCCTTGTATAGAACAGACATGTAAAATAAAACATCGAAATGAATACTTGTTTCTTCTAAATATGCCCTATCTACCCTAATTCAGTCAGTCGTATCCCGACATCCAAAACGACAACATGAGTAATACTTGTAGTTTATGCAATAGGACCTATGTGTGGCCTGCAGACTTAACACGCCACTTAAAAAGCAAACACGGTCAACAAAAGTCTATACTTAAGCAGCAGCAGCCATACAGACTTACCTCAGAGCAGCAGCAGCAGCCATACACGTTTACCCCAGAGCAGCAGCAGCAGCAGCAGCAATACACGCTTACCCAGAGTTATATGGGACTCTACACCAGTACAGGAAAAATGTATCAAGACGAAGGAAATACCATTTCGAGAGAAGATTATGCCAAAGGAAACACCTTGTTTGGATTTGATCTCACACCCGACACGTCTGAAGTTGGAGCCTTTCAGCTGATAAAACAAGGCAACTTGATATTGGAGATTCATTTCACAGAAGCCCTTACAGCTACCATCAACGTAATCATGTATGCAGAATTTGACAACGTCATTGAAATTGATAGATACAGACAAGTCTTGTTTGACTACAGTGCTTAGATGATCACCTTAGAAATCGACCACGTACTGAAAACATACCCAAGTACCAGAAACGTTTTCAAAGGAGTATACGCCAGAAACAGACTACCCAGAAGATTAAACGTACCTTCGGCCTTGATAGGGAACACGGACCCGGACGATCAACCCGGACGATCAACCGGGAACACACTGTGTATCCCTATACATCGATGCCTATTCTAGAGGAGAATATTACGACCCCACAGGAAGACCACCCTTTTAAGGGCTTACGTGAACTTTATGAACAAACATTGTACGAGTTAGACTTACAACACCATCAGAGTTCAAGACGAAGGCTCCACTGTATACGGACACCACTGTATATTTTATCTGATACACAAATGTGTCGGAAAATCCATGTGCGATGTTACGAGAACATTGAGACACCCGAGAGAAGCCACAGACATAGTCAATACTTTTGTGCATCGTCTTATCGATAAAGCTTAGAAAATGTACTTGGCGTTTGCTATAATGTAAAGCCTGTATGATGAATAACATTTTATTTACGAAAAAAAAGAAGAAAAAAAAAGAAGAAAAAAAGAACATATATAGAAAATGCAGTCATAAATTAACATTAAAAGCATACACTTAACACTGAGTCAATTCAAAGCAAGAAGGGCTACGATTGGTGGGATTCAAATATCAGAAGGTCGACGATTGGTTGTTTTTGAATTCGAAGCAAGAAGGGCAATGATTGGTGGGATTCAAATATCAGAAGGGCTACAATTGGTTGGATTCAAAATTCCATTGTTCGTACCTAGAATCTAGAGGAGTTCAGGAAAAACGCGGGAAATACGGGTATAGGGAATTGATCTCCCTTTCATTTCCGGTTCCGGTTCACGACTACCAATGACGTCACTTCCGGTGACGTCATTTCCGGTGACGTCACAATCCTCACAAATCCTCCTCAAATGTGGCTTGAGCTGTGCTGATATACTACTTCTGTGAGCCAGCTCCAAATAGGAGTGTGCCATCAGGTATGGAAAACAGTAAGAAATAGCCCAAAAGACGTAGAAAAAGCAGCAATAAAAGCTAGAATACTTACCGGGACATACACCTTACAAGCAAATAGATCAAAATTTAACCAATACACAGTGGATCGTACCTGTCCGTTATGTGGAAAAGGAATCGAGAATCGAAAGCATTTCACCCTGCTATGTCCAGTAACAGAAACAGCAAGAACAAAATTTAAACAAAAAATCATTGATAGAATGAACAGCTCAACTGTTACACATCTAGACGTCCAAAATGATGACATCCTGCTACAGATTATAGTGGACTGCAGCGCATTAATAGTGGGACCACAGTACGGTGATTTGAGACATGAAGTGGAGACACTAAGCAGAGAATTAATATACAATGTACATGTTCTTCACATTCGGTTGATGACCTCTATGCACATGCCAGGATGAACTTTATTCTTAACTTTTAACCTTATTAAGTTAGATTATTAAACCCAGAAGTGGGGTGCACCTATACAGATTGGTGGAATATCCATACAACAACAACAATGGCGGTTCAATTGATTTCATGTATTCCTACGCGTTGGCGCGAAATTTGAATTTTGTACTAATCTTTGAATAAATGTTAAAAAAAAGTTTTATTTTATCAACAGAAATAAATTATAAGTATTATTCTCAATATTTGAACAGGTTATGCGATATAAACTGGTTAGGGAAGGTATACGCTTAATAAACCGCGAATACGATATAACTTTATATATTGAGAATAATGAAAGGCAAATATTGTGGAATTTTTTTATTAAATATTTTCACTTAATATGTCACTTAATTTTAACTAAAAGCAACTGCATAACATTAAAAATCCGCTCAAAAGCGGATTTTAAGAGCAAATTGCAAAATATTTGACACCAGATAATTCTGTTTTCCCATACAGTAATGCAAAGGATATGCGCGTGACCCAAGATTTGAACTCTTTCGGGGAGATTATCACTCATGCGCAATGTTCAGTTGATGAAATATATATATATATATATATATATTCCGTGTGTACCACATAAGAATAATTGCAAAACAATTGATTCACACGACATGAAACAGACAGATTCCTCAATAATCATTGTCAGGAATGTGTGCGTGCTTACCTCGGCATCCATGATTGTTTATCTTTTCTTCACGAGGTCATGATCGGCAATGATCGGACCAAAACTTTTCTTCACGAGGTCATGATCGGCAATCATCGGAACAAAACAACCGAAAGTTAATCAGTTTCCACAACAATGGCGAGGACGATAAACATGCACACGGAACATATTTCGACTTGAAACATGCATGAATATTTTAGTAAAGGTACCGCCGTATTACAAATTGAATTTTGAGGGAAAGATTTTCTTCACCCAAAACTGGTGAAATATTACTTTAAGTATTTCCAAAAAGTACACTTGAATTTACCTTTGATCGATTTATTTAATCTATTTTTAGTGAACATTCCATTCTATTTATAATATTTATTGGTGTCTTAAAAATAAACTACGTCCTATACTAGTTGGATTGACATGAGAAATATCATTTCGTTTAAATATTAATTCGCTTAAACGAAATATTAATTCGAAAAAGCGAAATAATATTTCGAAAAAACGAAATAATAATATGTTTAAACGAAATAGTAATCTGTTAAAATGAAATAAAAATTCGTTTAAGCGAAATGATATTTCTCATGTCAATCCCACTAGTATGGGACGTAGTTTATTTTTATGACACCATGTGTAAGCGAAATAAAAAAATATTTCTCATGACAGTTTACGTGCTCCATAGTACGGATTATATTTCAATGTTTTGTTCTTACTTAATCAATATAATTTTATTCGTTTGACCGTAGGGAATTATAATTATTTTTTTCCCTCTTGGGCTTATTTCATTATGGAAGGTGGCGCATTGGTAGTGGGTTTCTCCCCGCTCAAATAAGTAATTGGCGGGTTTTTATTGGGATATATTTTCATTCAGCTCGACAGCGCCGAAGTGATCACACACAAACTTTTATAATCGTAAATTATCGTCGCTCAACATGGATGACTCTAGTCAAGACCAAGATTGTTCTTTAAAGGATATTATAAATGTACTTATGGCCGTTAATAGCCAGGGAGATGACAATACCAAGCTAAGGCAAGAAATCTAATCTATAATTTAAGTCAAGAAGTGCACAGGCCAGTTTGTCAGTTTCTTCCCAAGTTAAAAAACTTAAAACGGACTTTCAATATACTTGGAAATATGAGGGTAATACAGTTCAGTATCTGCTTAATTCTGAATTTCTTGAAGACTTGGCACAATCGATAATTTAAAGTTCGAACACGCCCGAGAAACAATTTCTGAATGAGTTGAGAAGGTCAAGCACCGTAATAAACTGATTTAAATAGCAGACACAAGTGAGGGAGGTTGGGAAACTGTCAGTAAATATGAGAATAACACGGTTGCCAGTGATTCAGATGATGAGAGCAAGATCAACAAAGCTGAGAACAGAGCACTCAGAAAACGCAAATTTAAAGGAAAGAAAATTCTGGCTAAGTCAATCCAGTCAAACCCGCCTCAGTTTGCCGCATCGAAAAAACCAGCCCTTTCGTGAACCCCAGACATGGTATACCGGTTTTCCAGTCTATCAAAACCAACCCGGCACAAGCGGATATCAGCGCAGAGGTCAACAAGGAGGCGGATGTTTTAGCTGTGGGTCGTTCCAGCACTGGAAGTAGCAGCGCTTTAACGAAATACGTCTTTCCACAGCCGGCCGGTCCCGTAATGTTTGCCGTGAACGGATGTTGGAAACGAAACTCGTTCTCTACTTCACTGGTGGCGGTGGTGGTGGTGGCGGCGGTGGATATCCACGATTGCTTAGTTGTCTGTATTGGTGATGGCGACGGCGGCGGTGGTGGTGGTGGTGGCGGCGGTGGATATGCACGATGGTTCTGTGGATATGGTTGACTCGTTCCGTGTTTGTTTCGAAAATGTCTAAGCATGTCGTCTCTCCTCGAGAAGGTCTTGTCACAACTGACGCAAACAATGATGACCAATTACCGAAGGTAAGGTCTTCCTCTTATAGATAAGAGAGAGCGACGAGTACCGCTTCTTATAAACTTTATTCCTATAAGAGGGCGATGACAAAAAAAAAATCAAAAAAAAATCGAGAGCGATGGAGCAGTTTTACGTATTTGCCAATAGCGAAGACTCACTGAACATATTTAACGATAACGCAGGAGGACGATTTCGAGTCTATTTTCCAAACCCTTACGTCTTGGACGGAACGTGGAAATCCACACCGACGTGAAGGATCTACGTGTGCTGTGATTTTGTGGAGAATTCCTACATCAGGGATTCGTACATTCCCGTTCTGCAATCGTTGAGTGTCTTGAACGAAGATGTTACCGTCGTCACTTTCGAGAACCCGGTCTATCACCGAGTGAGAGGTGGCATAGGTCAACACAACGAAATATCCATGAGAGACGACAACCTCGAAAAGACGATCACGTGTTTTGTCTCGTCCATTTCCGCAGAAAGTAGAAAGAAGAGGACCCACTAGCCTGTGGAGACGAAGACATGGAAGGTGGTTGGCGTCCACCCAAGAGAAGAAGAAAAGTGGAGACTGGGACGACCAATCTCCAGATAGAGAGCTGTTTAAAGGGCTATCCCGCGACCGTGTGCTGCGCTGACGAGATACCGGCCCACGTGGGAGTCAGGGCCCCGCACGTTCATCGTCAATACGGACACGTGCGACCGCGGCGGAAGTCACTGGGTGGCGTTTCACTTCCCCCTCGTGGGATCCGCCGAATTTTTCGATTCGCTGGGAAACGCACCGGAAACGTATAATTTTCGCCATCGTCCTGATCGTCAACGGACCGCAATACCACTACTGTTCGTCTCGAATCCAACCCGACGACACCGACACCTGCGGACTGTATTGCCTGTACTACTTCAAACATAGACATCGAGGAATGGAGCTGCCGGACATAGTGAAAGACTTTTCCACCGTTGATTTAAAAGGAAGAAAGGATAAATTTTAAGATCTAACTGTTAACATTGTATAATTGTCATGCATTGTAATTGTCGTTATGATTGAACTTAATAAACAATCGAACTGTATTTGGTCGTGCGTTGTCTTGGTAAATGTCCCCATTATAGAATGTAAATAGGAATTTTTAAAAACGGACGAAATCGTGCTAAAACGACTATTGTCAAGCATTGCTGTGTCTTCATTATAGAATGTATTATACGTAATAAATGATACGAGCGAAATCGTGCATCGTCATAATCCGGATAAGCAAACGATCTGTCCTTAAACGGATTTGTGTGCAGGGTTGTATATGCCGTTCAATTTTAATCCTTTTTGTTACAACTTAATCCCCGAGAGTATCATTTTCTTAATCTCGTTAGATTCATTCAAAATAATTCATATTGTAATAATTTGACATTATAATATCGATGTTTAAATTTATGAAAATTAAATCACATCCTAACATTTTTAGGCATGTGTTTGATAACTAACCAAACTAAAATAATATGTCTTGCTTTATCAGGGGCGGATCCAGGGGGGGGGGGGGTGCACCCTCCCTAAAATTGGAAAAAATGTGATTTTTTTTGCGTAAAATCGTGATTTTCACACGAAATACCCCAAAAATTTTCGCACCTCCCTCCGCTCGGTGCAATTATTTTAAGTGCGCCCCCCCTAACTTGAAATCCTGGATCCGCCCCTGTTTATATATGCAAAACTATCGTTGGTCGAAAAATGAGGCAATGCACTGCATCATCTTAATCCGATTAAGCAAACATGTCCTTAAACGGATTTGTGTACACGGGTATTTGCAACCTTATTAGGTTATATAATAATGTTCCTATTTTTCATTGGTCTAAATATGACACAATGCGCTGCATACCTTTAATCAGATTATATAGCACACCTTATTATGACGTCGAATCGGTGGGTGGGGTTTTCTATTCTTAGTTTTAGGGTTTTCCCGCTATTTTTGGGTATTCCCTTTTGGCCGCCATCTTGGGCCTTAACGCCTTACGAATTTTTTATATACTACTTGAAATATATAGGGAAATATCTTAGTGAGGAATTAGTTTTGACCCGTTGGAGTCCTGTTTACGTTCCAGAAATAGAAACCGGAAGACACGTCAAAAATAACGCGTGCACTGTGGAAATCAAAATAAAATGGATGATACGAAAACATATGACATACGAAAACATATGTACCGGGACGATACCACAGTCAATCTAAGAAAAATATACAAATGCTACATATTTTAAAACATTTTAAAGCAATATGACGTGGATTCTGCGTAGAGAAGGTTAGAATAGAGGCACTAAAAGGGAAAATATTTGATTTTAATGAAAATAACGAAAATCACAGAGTGTACCCGAGTGCCTGTGATTTTAAACCGAATTAAAATATTAACCATTCCGACACCGTTTCTAATATTATTTTATTTTCTAAACTTCCGTTAAAAAAGTCACGACAGCAAAAAAAGCAAGTGGGTGATTTTCAAAAAAACGAAGACTTTCTGTGACATAGAGGGTGAAATTTCAAATTGGACAAATTGACATAATTTTGGTCGTAAAATAATGTCAATATGATATATTTTTCAGATTCAGTTGCTCAGTCAGTCAGTGCAATATAATATATAAAGACAAAAAAAAATAATTCAACTTACATTAGCAACAAAGTGTTAAAATGATAACAAATACAGACTTACTTCCTCAGAGGTATCATTTTCTTTTGGGTATGGTAAAAGACCTAAATGTATTTCCATTTGATAATGATATGAAATAGGCACATTTTGGTACCAAACTTTGTATATATCATGAGAAAACAGTTTCAGTATATCAAAGAAACACTATTTTTACTGTATATTTTAAAAAATCTGGTAATTAAAGTTTTCATACAAGCATAAAAAATATGATCTAATGAGGCTTAATAGTTGTAAATCAATTATTTATATATGCCTAATAAATATAACAAAAGTTAAGTTAAGTTGATCATTGGTGGTATAAACTAGAGGTAACCAAATGAAAATAAAGTCCATTTTTTTATGTTTTGTCACACTCCTGACACATTTTTCTAAAAGATAAATACACCAAATATCAAGCTAAATGCAATCATTGTTGATCACAATAACTTTTTTAAGTAGTAGTACATAATCTATTTTGACTGAAAAAAGGTTTCCCTTGAATATATTTCATTTTTGCATTGTTATGATATTATTTCAATCATATTCTAAGTAATACTATCATAATTATAAAAAATGACAACTCAATTTTCAACCATTTATACATCTTTTCAAGAGTATAGTGCTTATTGAGAATTAAATAATTCCCCGAGACAATTACAAGCAGTTTTATGGAGGCTATATGCTTACAAAATAATCTATTTCTTAAATAAAATTGTCATACTCCTGACTCCCTCTCGAAAATAAACCTGTCGAGCTGAAAATAATATAACCAACTTATTCTTTCCAAACTAAAAGTTATATTTCTTACAGTTAACAGTAAATATTAAAAGAAGATTCAAAATTATGTTTTGGCTTTTTCTAATGATTAGTGTGCTAATTATTTGCCCTTTAGGAATTTATCTCATCAAAAATGGTTAAAATGGATTTGAAATTTATTAAAACTAGTAATAGATCATCTTTTCTTAGTATAAAATTACTTTTTAGTGGTTTTCAAATTAGTTTCCCCATGTTTCTCAATAATTTACTCTACAAAAAAACTTCCTACTGTAATTGCAATCGACATTTAATGTTTTTATGTCAGGAGTGTGACATATTACTGTTGAATGAAAAATTATTGATAAATTTTCAAAAATGCTATATCAAAAGAATGAAAATGTTTTATTGAAAGGCAAGATATATTAAAGTAAGTATTCTGTTTATTTAAAGCAGCATACATCAATTTTTCATTTAGAAAAAAATCCATATTTTGACATGTTTTAAGAAAATATAACCCTTTATCATCACTTATTATGAGAAAGGTGACTTGCAATATACAAAAATACTATAATTATTACTTATTGTTTACATGTAATTAAATTGAAAACATTGTGGAAGTTTGTAGAAGCATGTTTTTTTTTGTTTTTTTTTTTTTATATAAAAGATATGCCTATTAAAAGTGTCACACTCCTGACATTAGTTATTTTGATTTCCTAGCTATGATATGTCATATATCAGAGCTATTTCCAACTTTTTTCTTTGATTGGGTCTGGAGCTTTTGGAAAATAAAGAAAATTGTGAACTATTAAAGCATACAACATAGTACTATACAACTAAGATACAATGTCACACTCCTGACATTTTTTGTGTCTCCTTATGCAAGCCCAATTTTACAACTATCATATTCATCCAGTCTAATAATACTAAATTATTATAACTAATGTTTTTTTACAACATATTTTGACTTTTCTGAACTAATTAGTCTCAACAATGAAAAACTATTAAGGTTTAATTTGACATTTGTACAATTTTCCAAGTTAAATTTATTCATGTACACTAATTTAAAAAATGGAATAATTTTTTGTCGCAAAATCATAGGGTCACAAAACATCTAGATATTTGAAGTAAAATGGTACGAAATTATAGAATACCATCTTTCTTTAATATATTTTTTATTTTATTTTTTTTATCATCAAGGTAAGTTAAGGCAATTTAAAGTTTGTCACGCTAAAACGTCACACTCCTGACAAATTTGACCAGTTTTTAGAGGATAACTTTTTAACCGGAAGAGCAATCTCCATGACACTTTGCATGAAGATAACTGTTACCATTGTACTTGTTTTAAGGTATTTACCTTTCTTTCATATCGTTTAATATTCAAATTATTCTCTGAAAATGAAAAGTCTTCATTTTTTTGAAAATCACCCAAGTAAGAAAAAGATATGTAGTGTAGTGTGCAATGCATGTTAGTTCATAGGAAATACAAGCAGGTTGTGAAAACACAGCAAATTGAGCAAATGTGTCTTAGCCTATTTCGCTGATCTCACACACAGGAACTTGACGAAGAACCCTTGCTAACCCTTTTGACGTTTTGACTTTAGTTTAAATATTTTTTCACTGAAACTGAAACTAGACTACTAGTGAAAGGGAAATATAATTTCAAAATGTAAATCTTTTTGTTTCCAAAATTTATATTCATCGTGTAAGAAAAATAACCGCTTTGCAAAGCACAGGGACTTGTTCTTCTTCTTCCGGTATAGAACAGGAGTCGTTGCCGACTGTTTCAAGTTCTGTTGATGCTACACTGTCGGGCACACACAGATGGAATGCTAGACACTTCGGCACCTGGACAATTCAGCACCAGGACACTTCGGCACCTGTGCGAGACATTTCGGCACCAAGACAATTCGGCACCTGTGTGAGACATTTCGGCACCAAGACAGTTCGGCACTTGTGGTTTTTTTCTTTGATTTTACATACAAAACTTCCAATAGCCTTGATTCTGATGTTTTGATATCTGTTTTCTAGATTTCACAAGATTTACTCGTAAATATGAAAATATGAAAAAATATGAAAACCCATAATAAATCGTTATTATTTTAACAATTTTTTAATTAGTAATTTTTGGTAATAATGACAGAAATCATTTCGTCCAAAATAAATCATTATAAAAAAAAATATTTTGTGATTCAAATCCTTGTTCAAATGTTTAATGTCTTCTCGCGATTCGTTTTTGTTCGAATATTTTGATTTTGTTTTATTATATTTTTAATAATCTATTTATTAAAATTACGTCTACATACGTTAATTTTCTAATATTTTTCTGTCATGGTGTAAACAAACAAAAAACATGCTATGTGGCACCTGATAGACAAATTAATTAATCATCACAATGTGTCGTTTTATCGTATGTATCGTATATATCCATAGATACACATCATTCTTAACTGAGGCTGCATTAACCAAGGCCGTATCAACTAAGGCCACATTTGTTTAAGGCCGGATCATCTCGAAAGCAAACAATCACCAATGCAAACACAAGATGTAAACATTTGATCACTGCTTTTGATCTTAATTAAGTTAATAATGGCTTTTTTTAAAGAATATTTAAATAAATTATGTTTTGATTGCATTTAAGCGATCATTGATGTTTTTTTTAAATATTCGTTGATTTTATTTTAAAAAAAGTAATCTCGTTTGTTTGAAAGAAAATGCCGTGCCGATTTGACACTTTTTTTCAATGGTACCGAAATATCTTGGTGCCGAACTGTCTTTTTCAGCGGGTGCCGAAATGTCTGGTGCCGAACTGTCTTTTTCAACGGGTGCCGAACTGTTTTGGTGCCAAACTTTCTTGTTTCCACACAGATGTAGTTCATTGGTCTATTTACATCTAAAACGTTCCATATTTTTACAATTAAAACTATAATACATGGGGTCCATGGTCTTAGCAACTGGCGGGGCTAACCTGGGGTTAGCCCTAAACTCCTCGATGGTAGCTGCAGCAACTGTGCTGGCTGGTAGGGGGTTCCAGTCTCTGACTGTTCGTTGGAAGAAGGAATTCCTGTATGTTTCGTTGTTGGTTCTTTCTTGGAAAAGGCGATGTTGGCCTCTTGTCCTGCTGTCGTTATGCCTAATATATAAATCCCTGTTGATGTCAATCAGGTTGTGCTGGATCTTGTATAGCATGCATAGTCTACTGTTCTGTCTTCTCTGTTCTAAGCTTTGCCAACCAAGTGATGTTATCATGTTGGTCACACAACCAGGTGTAACCGTGTTCGGTCGGTGCAATTGTTGGTGACGAAGCGTGCAGCTCTTATTTGGATGTTCTCCAATGCCTTGATCTTACTTTGGCTAGTTGGATCCCATACAGTTGCTGCATATTCGATGGTTGGTCTCACAATTGCGGTGTAGCTTGTCTCCTTGACTGTCCTCGTGCATTCTTTCAAGTTCCTTCTAATAAATCCAAGAGTTCTATTTCCTTTGGCAGCTACATTGTCTACATGTTTGTCCCAGGATAAGTTGCTGGTTAGGGTGACTCCTAGATATTTGCTGGAGTCAACTATCTCCAGTGTGTGGCCATGAAGCTGGTAGTTGGTACATGTATGAATAACGGTCTTGAACTTATTAGGTGCTGCTCTAATGACGGTGCATTTGCTCGGTTTGAAAGTCATCTGCCATCTATTTTCCCAATTTTCCAGTGCGGTTAGGTCTTCCTGTAATAGTTGGCTGTCTATAGTCCCATTTATGGCTCGCAATAAGATGGTGTCATCTGCAAAAAGTCGTGTTTCTAAATGTATGATGGTCTCTGGCATATCATTAATGTAGGCTAAGAACAGGAGGGGGCCTAGCACTGAGCCCTGTGGTACTCCTGACAGGACTTGAGCTGATGTTGACTTTGCTCCTTCCAACACTACATTTTGGTTTCGGTTTTCCAAGAACGACTTGATCCATGTAACGGTGTTGTGGTTAACTCCATAGTACGAAAGTTTGTGCAATAGTCTAGCATATGGGACCTTGTCGAATGCCTTAGCAAAGTCTAGCAAGATGATGTCGACTTGTGATCCTTTTGCTAAGCGTTGTTATGATTTTTTTTCCTCGACTATTCTAAAAAACGTGCGTTTTTTTTTTTAGAGTAGTCGATAATCTCGTCTTCATCCTATCATAGGATGAAGATACAGACAGAAAATTTCTTCGGAATCCTAATCTCAACGAGATTAAGTAGTCGAGGGATAAAAAAAAAGCGTAACAAGTCCCTGTGGTTAAAGCTTTTCATCATTTTGATGCGAAATCTGAATACAAGTGAATCATAAAAAAAACCGTTTTATCATTACATTAGGCCAAAAAAAAAATATGTGTGTGTTTAGGGTTTCCCTACCTACCCTATTATTTTGCTCTCAAAAATGTCTACCCTAACATATTTATGGTCATTTTGGCTTAAGCATCGTTTGGATTTCTTCCCCATTAAAGAGATATTAAAGCTCGTTTTAACATATATTTTTTCAACTCGTGACGAAGGTTGTTTCTTTTCAATTTAATTGTAAAAACAATCCAAAAATACTTTGCATGCCCATATAATCCCTAATATCGTTAAAATATCACTTAAAAGGGTCGAAATGAATTTTTGTCCAGGAAGCAAAAATTCAATTAATGGAAAAACCACAAAATATGACAGAATTATCAACGAATTATGTCACTTTTACAAAGTTTCATTGATAAAAACCGGGTTAATGCTTTAATATCCCTTTAACTTAATGTAAAAAATATTTTGAAAAAAAAAAAAAAATATCTACCTACCTACCCTATTTTTTTTAGGAATTGAAACCCTAAACACTCATATATTTTTTTTGGCCTTACTTACAAAATCAATTGTTTCGATTGTGATAATGTCTTGAATCATAAAATTTAAATCCCCAAAATGTATACGATATCTTGATATCTTTATCATGTAAATGTCAATAGTGACATCATAGTAAAGCGCTTAATCAAAATGGCAGACAAACTTCTGGTTTCCAGTTATGATGAAGAAATTTTTAACTTCCGTTTAGGACGAAGAAATTTCTTTCCATAGTATTCAACTCTTTGTTATTACCACATTTCTTCAGTTATAAGTTGTAAAATATCACTTCAAATATGTCATACAGTAGTTAAATGTCATTAAAAATAGTTGTTTTATGGTGTTTAATGCCACAAATTCAACAATATTTCAGTTATGTCGTGGCGGTAAATTTTATTGGTGTAGAAAACCACCGACCTGTCGCAAGTTACTGACAAACTTTATCACATAATGTTGCATCGAGTACACCTCCTCATGAACGGGGCTCGAACTCAAAACTTTAGTGGTGATAGGCACTGATTGCACAGGTAGTTGTAAATCCAACTACCATACAATCACGATCACTGCGGTCACTCTTTAAAAATATGCTAATAGTAAATCTACATTAGTTATTAAAAATAGATTTAAGAAAAATACAAGAAGGGGAGGGTCCTTTCCTCACATTCAAATGTTCCACAAGGCACAGTTCTGATGCTGGGTCCTGTTGTTTTTTTCTGGCATACCATGAATTGCCAGAATATCTTACCTTCAACACTCGGATTGTTTGCAGAAGGCAGTACACTGACAACACTCACAAATTGACTGCTATACCTTCTAGTCTGACTTTAGATGCACCTGCCAGATTGGGAAGTGATTAACTGATGGTTTTTCATCCTGACAAATGTACATTTTTAACAAGTTCAGAAAAAAACCCTATTAATAATGACTATTTAATGTGAGAAGTTTCTACCTATACAAAGGACAGAACTGAACATTCTTAATTTGAATTTAATAGTTTCCCTATACGGTTTTTCATTTTATATTTTTATCCAATATTTATTAACTAATAGTCTATTACTTTGAAAAGCTTATTACCGCACATACCTGTATGAGTGGAAAATCGTTGGATTCATAGCTAAAGTGTTAACTAAAAAAGAAAAAAATGCAAATTTTTGGAAAATCGCTATGTGACTTTTTCTTTTTTATTTTTGTCTCAGAATAATGGATCTTGGTTTAGCATTTGATGATGAAGATTTTGAATCGAAGAAGCAATCTGGACAAGATAGCAAAAAATCCTACAATGCAAAGTTTTGTTCTGAATATGTGAGTATTAAGGATTATTTCTTTAAAGGTTGTATGAGTGGTGATGTTATAAAGCAATTTTTTTATACATTTTTGCTTACTCAGGAACAAATCTTGCAATTTTTCTGCAGTTGTTTATCCAGACTTTCTAATTAAAAAAATCTCGGAGTCAATATTTCAGTAGCCACCTGGGACGGTTATTGATTGAAAATTTGCAGGAGCCTAGTCCAAATTTTACTGGTCTTACCTGGTTTTTCTATTAGTAGCTATAGTAGGAGTTGGTCAAAGTTCTACAAAGAACTGCTGCATGTAATTATGAAAAGAACGTTTTAAGCAGTGACGGTCACCAATATCAACAAAACAAACAATCACCTCTCACCATAGCTGAACCCACTGAATACAAAAACAGACCATGACATATGGATAGTCAGTGCCTCTACCCCTTATATATTTTTCTAAAATAATATAAACTGCATCGGTGGTGTAATGGTTAGCGTGCTCGCCTCGCATGCGGGAGATCGGAGTTCGAATCCTGGTCGGTTCAAACCAAAGACTTTAAAATTGGTATTTGCTGCTTCTCCGCATATTGTGTTGTGTTTTTGTTTTGTTTTTCCTCGTCTAGTGTACCCTATGTTGCCAGTTTCTCTGGATTGTTCATTTTTGATTGCCCCTTTTGTATTCTCTAATGTTTATTAACCAGAACTACTCACAACAAAAATTTATCCACCATGATATACATGTACATGTAGCTGAAAAATTGCCGAATTGGCATTAAACAACAATCACTCATCACTCACTCACTAACAAATTTATTAGGAATATTCTATTACTATCAAATATCTGATAAACTTTTTTTAATGGTAAATGCTACCATTAAAAAATGTTTTATCAGATATTTGAAATAAAAATGCTTGTGTGCCTACCCCACCCCACTACCCAAGAAAAAAATTCAAGATACAGCAAAACAGTATTTTTTACCTTATTGAATCTGCCTCCGTTTTTATAGCTTAATCTTTTGTTTTCTGTTTAGTATTTTGTCGACAATTGTATGTCTTTTTGGTTTTTTTCTTTTGTCCATTTTAATGTCTGTCATTCCTCCAGCTTTTGAGTACCCCTTTGGTATAGATCTTCAAACTTTTCTTATTATGTAAGGAAATCATTGCTTTTACTAGGATCAGTGGATTACCGATTCACTACTGCAGAATTTTGAGTATAAAATTTGTTTAATTACTTTCTTTTTAGTGGTATTACTCAGAAAATCCAGAACCAGAAAATGCAGGAGTTATCTACAAATTCAGGGGAGATAATCTTTATCATCAGAAAAGTTACACAGAGGCATTAGATTTATACAAAGAAGGACTAGGTTTGATTTTTTTATGTTTTATATTTGAAAACATTTGAATTATTGGTGTAGTTTTGTACCCTGTTGTCCATGATAATACGACTTTAAAATTTAGTTGTTGCTAAAAAAAAATTTTTTTTTACTATAAAATAATAGTTTACGTAAAAATAACTTTTTGTAGAGGTTAAGGTTATGGTGATTAACACCACTTTCAACAATATTTCTGTTATATCTTGGTGATCAGTTATTTTAGTGGTGGAAAGCAGAGTACCTGGAGGTAACCACCGACCTGTCGCAAGTCACTGACAAATTTATCACATAATGTTGTATCGAGTACACCTCGCCTGAGCAGGGTTTGAACTCACAACTTTAGTGGTGATAGGCACTGATTATATAGTAGGTGTAGATCCAACAACCATACCATCACGACCACAATGGCCCCTACATTTTGTAGACATTTCTGTCTGGCCTGTAATAATCAGTGATAATAATGGTTTCTATGTATTAAGCGTTAAGGATAATATAGATGAATTAAATGTTCATGATCAGATTATCACAAGGTGTGCTGAGTGAATTGGTACCTTGTCAAAATTGATCAGTTCACTAGCCGATGCTCAGCAGTTCATCCCACAATAAACCTGGTTGCTGCGATACATGTGAAAAAAATATGAAAAAAACCTAGTTGCTACCATACACGTGAACAAAATTTGAAAATGAACATGGTTGCTACCATACATATGAAAAAAAGATGAAAATAAACCTGGTTGCTATGATACATGTGAAAAAATTATGGAAATAAATCTGGTTGCTACGATACATGTGAAAAAAATATGAAAATGAACCTGGTTGCTACGATACATGTGAAAAAATTATGAAAATGAACCTGGTTGCTACCATACATGTGAAAAAAATATGACAATAAACCTGGTTGCTACGATACATGTGAAAAAATTATGAAAATGAACCTGGTTGCTACCATACATGTGAAAAAATTATGAAAATAAACCTGGATTGCTACGATACATGTGAAAAAATTATGGAAATAAATCTGGTTGCTACGATACATCTGAAAAAATGATGAAAATGAACCTGGTTGCTACGATACATCTGAAAAAATTATGAAAATAAACCTGGTTGCTACGATGCATGTGAAAAAATGATGAAATTGAACCTGGTTGCTACCACATACATGTGAAAAAAATATGAAAAAAAACCTGGTTGCTACGATACATGTGAAAAAATTATGGAAATAGATCTGGTTGCTACGATGCATGTGAAAAAATGATGAAAGAGTCATTAAGCAAGCACACAATCAATATTGATTGATTGAACGTCTAGTGAGCAGTATTTCAGGTATAATCATGACGAGAAGAAATAAATTTATATGTAATAAATCATACAGGTAAAAAGATGGTACTGGGATGTACCTATAGGCAGGTTGTTTAGAATATGTCAAGAAACAAAAGAAGGCATGTTATGTTAGTTAAAAAAAAAATAACATTCTTGAGTAACTGTAACTGTATTATATTTTTGGGTCTGTAGAAAGTTTACCTTCAAATAGTAAAACATTACGACAAGATATCCTGGAGTGCATGGCTAGATGTTATCTTCACACAGAGAAATATGCTGAAGCTTTAGACATAGCCCAACGGTTGGTAAGTCAATACAAGCTGGTATTAAATTTCACCTAAGGCGATATTAAAGAAATTGATTGATTGATTTATTGTTGTTTAATGTGAAATGATCAGTACTTTAGCTATATTCACGACGAGAAAAAGTTTTAAATAAATCATTTAGGTAAAAAGGTGCCACTGAGATAGACCAATTTATAGAAGCGTAGATTGCTACAGGATAAAGATCTCGAGGATATTAGAAGAATAGACTTGTTTAAATTTTACCTTGCAACAGGCCATCAACGACTACTCCTAAATAACTTGATAATTTGGAGCTGATTTAATTTGGTTTTTATATTCAAATAAGATTTATTTTGATAAAGCAAATCACATTAGTATCCTCTCTTCAGAACTAATTGATCCCAATGATATCATATTTGGCTTGAATGTTCTTGCATTTCTTTCCATGAGATTTTGTATTCAGTTGCTTTATACCGATTATGCTAATTAGGCATAAAATCATATTAAATTCTTCTCTTCAGAAACCATTTTTCCAAGTGTAATGAAATTGAATTGGGATGATCCTTTGGTTGTCCACATGAAAAAGTTTTCCTGACAGCCATGCATTCAATTTAAGATGGTAGCCATTACTTTTTCTTTCAATTTACCATTACTGCTTCATTTGAAATCAAAATGAACTCAAATTTATACTGCAGCTGAATGATAATGAGTAGTTCTCCCAAATGGGACTTAGATGGTCTTTAGGTGGTCCACTTTCAAAATTGTGTGTGACGACCCCACTCTCCATGCAATATGGCTGCCACAACTAAAACAGAAGTTTCATAAATTGTCCTTTACTGTTTTATTTTAGGCTTATATTAAGTTGGAATTTTAATTTAAACTTCTAAATATGCTAATATTTTTTTCTTTCTATAAGATTTTGAAAAAATTAGAGCAGTTGCAGACTTCTTGTTCATATGGTTTTAAAGATGGCATCAAATAATCCAGTTTTTATCATTTTATTTAGCAGTTTACCGGTATTGCCAAATGGACATCATTTTTTTTTTTGTATCGTAATCATAGCTCTGTAACTTTACGTTCAACAACTTTCTTATTTTGTATGTCTTTCTTGTAAAGCTTAACCCTGAAAAAAAGAGAAACCTACAAAGTGATTTTAGTGTAAGCATATTTTATTTGTTAATTATAACAAATTGGGATCAGACACAAGTTTTCCAACTTATGTACTCTTCTCCCGAATACAATAATTTACAAAGAGGGTTGTAAGGGTTTTTAACGGAAAAATGACTTAATTTTGTTTCAGATTGTAGTTGCTAAATCATTTGATCAAATCATGCAGACAAGGATGTTGTTGAGTCAGATACAGGATAAAATGAATGATATTGAAGGTATTAAATTTTTTGGTATTAATACTACCTACTGACCCTATTATCATATGGAGAAAAATACATACTCGTATGTCACATACAAGATACTTTCATATCATACACACACTAATTGTGATACTCATATGTCACATACAAGATACTTTCATACCATACACACACTAATTGTGATACTCATGTCACATACAAGATACTTTCATACCATACACACACTAATTGTGATACTCATGTCACATACAAGATACTTTCATACCATACACACACTAATTGTGATACTCATATGTCACATACAAGATACTTTCATACCATACACACACTAATTGTGATACTCGTATGTCACATACAAGATACTTTCATACCATACACACACTAATTGTGATACTCATATGTCACATACAAGATACTTTCATACCATACACATACTAATTGTGATACTCATATGTCACATACAAGATACTTTCATACCATACACACACTAATTGTGATACTCATATGTCACATACAAGATACTTTCATACCATACACACACTAATTGTGATTAATTAATTGACAAAAAATATGTAGTGTTTTGTAGCAGTTACAATGTGCTGACTTTTTATCTACAGAAGAGTTCACTCTCCAAACATGTCAGCCACTATGGTCCATGGTCATGCTTTCTGTATCAAACATGTTAGCCACTATGGTCCATGGTCATGCTTTCTGTATCAAACATGTTAGCCACTATGGTCCATGGTCATGCTTTCTGTATCAAACATGTTAGCCACTATGGTCCATGGTCATGCTTTCTGTATCAAACATGTTAGCCACTATGGTCCATGGTCATGCTTTCTGTATCAAACATGTTAACCACTATGGTCCATGGTCATGCTTTCTGTATCAAACATGTTAGCCACTATGGTCCATGGTCATGCTTTCTGTATCAAACATGTTAGCCACTATGGTCCATGGTCATGCTTTCTGTATCAAACATGTTAGCCACTATGGTCCATGGTCATGCTTTCTGTATCAAACATGTTAGCCACTATGGTCCATGGTCATGCTTTCTGTATCAAACATGTTAGCCACTATGGTCCATGGTCATGCTTTCTGTATCAAACATGTTAGCCACTATGGTGCATGGTCATGCTTTCTGTATCAAACATGTTAGCCACTATGGTGCATGGTCATGCTTTCTGTATCAAACATGTTAGCCACTATGGTGCATGGTCATGCTTTCTGTATCGAACATGTTAGCCACTATGGTCCATGGTCATGCTTTCTGTATCAAACATGTTAGCCGCTATGGTCCATGGTCATGCTTTCTGTATCAAACATGTTAGCCACTATGGTCCATGGTCATGCTTTCTGTATCAAACATGTTAGCCACTATGGTGCATGGTCATGCTTTCTGTATCAAACATGTTAACCACTATGGAGCATGGTCATGCTTTCTGTATCAAACATGTTAGCCACTATGGTCCATGGTCATGCTTTCTGTATCAAACATGTTAGCCACTATGGTCCATGGTCATGCTTTCTGTATCAAACATGTTAGCCACTATGGTCCATGGTCATGCTTTCTGTATCAAACATGTTAACCACTATGGTGCATGGTCATGCTTTCTGTATCAAACATGTTAGCCACTATGGTCCATGGTCATGCTTTCTGTATCAAACATATTAGCCACTATGGTGCATGGTCATGCTTTCTGTATCAAACATGTTAGCCACTATGGTCCATGGTCATGCTTTCTGTATCAAACATGTTAGCCACTATGGTCCATGGTCATGCTTTCTGTATCAAACATGTTAGCCACTATGGTGCATGGTCATGCTTTCTGTATCAAACATGTTAGCCACTATGGTCCATGGTCATGCTTTCTGTATCAAACATGTTAACCACTATGGTCCATGGTCATGCTTTCTGTATCAAACATGTTAACCACTATGGTCCATGGTCATGCTTTCTGTATCAAACATGTTAGCCACTATGGTCCATGGTCATGCTTTCTGTATCAAACATGTTAGCCACTATGGTGCATGGTCATGCTTTCTGTATCAAACATGTTAGCCACTATGGTCCATGGTCATGCTTTCTGTATCAAACATGTTAGCCACTATGGTCCATGGTCATGCTTTCTGTATCAAACATGTTAACCACTATGGTCCATGGTCATGCTTTCTGTATCAAACATGTTAGCCACTATGGTGCATGGTCATGCTTTCTGTATCAAACATGTTAGCCACTATGGTCCATGGTCATGCTTTCTGTATCAAACATGTTAGCCACTATGGTGCATGGTCATGCTTTCTGTATCAAACATGTTAGCCACTATGGTCCATGGTCATGCTTTCTGTATCAAACATGTTAGCCGCTATGGTCCATGGTCATGCTTTCTGTATCAAACATGTTAGCCGCTATGGTCCATGGTCATGCTTTCTGTATCAAACATGTTAGCCACTATGGTCCATGGTCATGCTTTCTGTATCAAACATGTTAGCCACTATGGTCCATGGTCATGCTTTCTGTATCAAACATGTTAGCCACTATGGTCCATGGTCATGCTTTCTGTATCAAGCATGTTAGCCACTATGGTCCATGGTCATGCTTTCTGTATCAAACATGTTAGCCACAATGGTCCATGGTCATGCTTTCTGTATCAAGCATGTTAGCCACTATGGTCCATGGTCATGCTTTCTGTATCAAACATGTTAGCCACTATGGTCCATGGTCATGCTTTCTGTATCAAACATGTTAGCCACTATGGTCCATGGTCATGCTTTCTGTATCAAACATGTTAGCCACTATGGTCCATGGTCATGCTTTCTGTATCAAACATGTTAGCCACTATGGTCCATGGTCATGCTTTCTGTATCAAACATGTTAGCCACTATGGTTCATGGTCATGCTTTCTGTATCAAACATGTTAGCCACTATGGTCCATGGTCATGCTTTCTGTATCAAACATGTTAGCCACTATGGTCCATGGTCATGCTTTCTGTATCAAACATGTTAGCCGCTATGGTCCATGGTCATGCTTTCTGTATCAAACATGTTAGCCGCTATGGTCCATGGTCATGCTTTCTGTATCAAACATGTTAACCACTATGGTGCATGGTCATGCTTTCTGTATCAAACATGTTAACCACTATGGTGCATGGTCATGCTTTCTGTATCAAACATGTTAGCCACTATGGTGCATGGTCATGCTTTCTGTATCAAACATGTTAGCCACTATGGTGCATGGTCATGCTTTCTGTATCAAACATGTTAGCCACTATGGTGCATGGTCATGCTTTCTGTATCAAACATGTTAGCCACTATGGTCCATGGTCATGCTTTCTGTATCAAACATGTTAACCACTATGGTCCATGGTCATGCTTTCTGTATCAAACATGTTAGCCACTATGGTCCATGGTCATGCTTTCTGTATCAAACATGTTAGCCACTATGGTCCATGGTCATGCTTTCTGTATCAAACATGTTAGCCACTATGGTGCATGGTCATGCTTTCTGTATCAAACATGTTAGCCACTATGGTCCATGGTCATGCTTTCTGTATCAAACATGTTAACCACTATGGTCCATGGTCATGCTTTCTGTATCAAACATGTTAACCACTATGGTCCATGGTCATGCTTTCTGTATCAAACATGTTAGCCACTATGGTCCATGGTCATGCTTTCTGTATCAAACATGTTAGCCACTATGGTGCATGGTCATGCTTTCTGTATCAAACATGTTAGCCACTATGGTGCATGGTCATGCTTTCTGTATCAAACATGTTAACCACTATGGTCCATGGTCATGCTTTCTGTATCAAACATGTTAGCCACTATGGTGCATGGTCATGCTTTCTGTATCAAACATGTTAGCCACTATGGTCCATGGTCATGCTTTCTGTATCAAACATGTTAGCCACTATTGTCCATGGTCATGCTTTCTGTATCAAACATGTTAGCCACTATGGTCCATGGTCATGCTTTCTGTATCAAACATGTTAGCCACTATGGTGCATGGTCATGCTTTCTGTATCAAACATGTTAACCACTATGGAGCATGGTCATGCTTTCTGTAACAAACATGTTAGCCACTATGGTCCATGGTCATGCTTTCTGTATCAAACATGTTAGCCACTATGGTCCATGGTCATGCTTTCTGTATCAAACATGTTAGCCACTATGGTCCATGGTCATGCTTTCTGTATCAAACATGTTAACCACTATGGTGCATGGTCATGCTTTCTGTATCAAACATGTTAGCCACTATGGTCCATGGTCATGCTTTCTGTATCAAACATATTAGCCACTATGGTGCATGGTCATGCTTTCTGTATCAAACATGTTAGCCACTATGGTCCATGGTCATGCTTTCTGTATCAAACATGTTAGCCACTATGGTCCATGGTCATGCTTTCTGTATCAAACATGTTAGCCACTATGGTGCATGGTCATGCTTTCTGTATCAAACATGTTAACCACTATGGTCTATGGTCATGCTTTCTGTATCAAACATGTTAACCACTATGGTCCATGGTCATGCTTTCTGTATCAAACATGTTAACCACTATGGTCCATGGTCATGCTTTCTGTATCAAACATGTTAGCCACTATGGTGCATGGTCATGCTTTCTGTATCAAACATGTTAGCCACTATGGTCCATGGTCATGCTTTCTGTATCAAACATGTTAGCCACTATTGTCCATGATCATGCTTTCTGTATCAAACATGTTAGCCACTATGGTGCATGGTCATGCTTTCTGTATCAAACATGTTAGCCACTATGGTCCATGGTCATGCTTTCTGTATCAAACATGTTAGTCACTATGATCCATGGTCATGCTTTCTGTATCAAACATGTTGGCCACTATGGTCCATGGTCATGCTTTCTGTATCAAACATGTTAGCCACTATGGTCCATGGTCATGCTTTCTGTATCAAACATGTTAGCCGCTATGGTCCATGGTCATGCTTTCTGTATCAAACATGTTAGCCACTATGGTCCATGGTCATGCTTTCTGTATCAAACATATTAGCCACTATGGTCCATGGTCATGCTTTCTGTATCAAACATGTTAGCCACTATGGTCCATGGTCATGCTTTCTGTATCAAACATGTTAGCCACTATGGTCCATGGTCATGCTTTCTGTATCAAGCATGTTAGCCACTATGGTCCATGGTCATGCTTTCTGTATCAAACATGTTAGCCACAATGGTCCATGGTCATGCTTTCTGTATCAAACATGTTAGCAACTATGGTCCATGGTCATGCTTTCTGTATCAAACATGTTAGCCACTATGGTCCATGGTCATGCTTTCTGTATCAAGCATGTTAGCCACTATGGTCCATGGTCATTCTTTCTGTATCAAACATGTTAGCCACTATGGTCCATGGTCATGCTTTCTGTATCAAACATGTTAGCCACTATGGTCCATGGTCATGCTTTCTGTATCAAACATGTTAGCCACTATGGTCCATGGTCATGCTTTCTGTATCAAACATGTTAGCCACTATGGTCCATGGTCATGCTTTCTGTATCAAACATGTTAGCCACTATGGTCCATGGTCATGCTTTCTGTATCAAACATGTTAGCCACTATGGTCCATGGTCATGCTTTCTGTATCAAACATGTTAGCCACTATGGTCCATGGTCATGCTTTCTGTATCAAACATGTTAGCCGCTATGGTCCATGGTCATGCTTTCTGTATCAAACATGTTAACCACTATGGTGCATGGTCATGCTTTCTGTATCAAACATGTTAGCCACTATGGTGCATGGTCATGCTTTCTGTATCAAACATGTTAGCCACTATGGTCCATGGTCATGCTTTCTGTATCAAACATGTTAGCCACTATGGTGCATGGTCATGCTTTCTGTATCAAACATGTTAGCCACTATGGTCCATGGTCATGCTTTCTGTATCAAACATGTTAACCACTATGGTCCATGGTCATGCTTTCTGTATCAAACATGTTAGCCACTATGGTGCATGGTCATGCTTTCTGTATCAAACATGTTAGCCACTATGGTCCATGGTCATGCTTTCTGTATCAAACATGTTAGCCACTATTGTCCATGGTCATGCTTTCTGTATCAAACATGTTAGCCACTATGGTCCATGGTCATGCTTTCTGTATCAAACATGTTAGCCACTATGGTGCATGGTCATGCTTTCTGTATCAAACATGTTAACCACTATGGAGCATGGTCATGCTTTCTGTAACAAACATGTTAGCCACTATGGTCCATGGTCATGCTTTCTGTATCAAACATGTTAGCCACTATGGTCCATGGTCATGCTTTCTGTATCAAACATGTTAGCCACTATGGTCCATGGTCATGCTTTCTGTATCAAACATGTTAACCACTATGGTGCATGGTCATGCTTTCTGTATCAAACATGTTAGCCACTATGGTCCATGGTCATGCTTTCTGTATCAAACATATTAGCCACTATGGTGCATGGTCATGCTTTCTGTATCAAACATGTTAGCCACTATGGTCCATGGTCATGCTTTCTGTATCAAACATGTTAGCCACTATGGTCCATGGTCATGCTTTCTGTATCAAACATGTTAGCCACTATGGTGCATGGTCATGCTTTCTGTATCAAACATGTTAACCACTATGGTCTATGGTCATGCTTTCTGTATCAAACATGTTAACCACTATGGTCCATGGTCATGCTTTCTGTATCAAACATGTTAACCACTATGGTCCATGGTCATGCTTTCTGTATCAAACATGTTAGCCACTATGGTGCATGGTCATGCTTTCTGTATCAAACATGTTAGCCACTATGGTCCATGGTCATGCTTTCTGTATCAAACATGTTAGCCACTATTGTCCATGATCATGCTTTCTGTATCAAACATGTTAGCCACTATGGTGCATGGTCATGCTTTCTGTATCAAACATGTTAGCCACTATGGTCCATGGTCATGCTTTCTGTATCAAACATGTTAGTCACTATGATCCATGGTCATGCTTTCTGTATCAAACATGTTGGCCACTATGGTCCATGGTCATGCTTTCTGTATCAAACATGTTAGCCACTATGGTCCATGGTCATGCTTTCTGTATCAAACATGTTAGCCGCTATGGTCCATGGTCATGCTTTCTGTATCAAACATGTTAGCCACTATGGTCCATGGTCATGCTTTCTGTATCAAACATATTAGCCACTATGGTCCATGGTCATGCTTTCTGTATCAAACATGTTAGCCACTATGGTCCATGGTCATGCTTTCTGTATCAAACATGTTAGCCACTATGGTCCATGGTCATGCTTTCTGTATCAAGCATGTTAGCCACTATGGTCCATGGTCATGCTTTCTGTATCAAACATGTTAGCCACAATGGTCCATGGTCATGCTTTCTGTATCAAACATGTTAGCAACTATGGTCCATGGTCATGCTTTCTGTATCAAACATGTTAGCCACTATGGTCCATGGTCATGCTTTCTGTATCAAGCATGTTAGCCACTATGGTCCATGGTCATTCTTTCTGTATCAAACATGTTAGCCACTATGGTCCATGGTCATGCTTTCTGTATCAAACATGTTAGCCACTATGGTCCATGGTCATGCTTTCTGTATCAAACATGTTAGCCACTATGGTCCATGGTCATGCTTTCTGTATCAAACATGTTAGCCACTATGGTCCATGGTCATGCTTTCTGTATCAAACATGTTAGCCACTATGGTCCATGGTCATGCTTTCTGTATCAAACATGTTAGCCACTATGGTCCATGGTCATGCTTTCTGTATCAAACATGTTAGCCACTATGGTCCATGGTCATGCTTTCTGTATCAAACATGTTAGCCGCTATGGTCCATGGTCATGCTTTCTGTATCAAACATGTTAACCACTATGGTGCATGGTCATGCTTTCTGTATCAAACATGTTAGCCACTATGGTGCATGGTCATGCTTTCTGTATCAAACATGTTAGCCACTATGGTCCATGGTCATGCTTTCTGTATCAAACATGTTAGCCACTATGGTGCATGGTCATGCTTTCTGTATCAAACATGTTAGCCACTATGGTCCATGGTCATGCTTTCTGTATCAAACATGTTAGCCACTATGGTCCATGGTCATGCTTTCTGTATCAAACATGTTAGCCACTATGGTCCATGGTCATGCTTTCTGTATCAAACATGTTAGCCACTATGGTCCATGGTCATGCTTTCTGTATCAAACATGTTAGCCACTATGGTCCATGGTCATGCTTTCTGTATCAAACATGTTAGCCACTATGGTGCATGGTCATGCTTTCTGTATCAAACATGTTAGCCACTATGGTCCATGGTCATGCTTTCTGTATCAAACATGTTAGCCACTATGGTCCATGGTCATGCTTTCTGTATCGAACATGTTAGCCACTATGGTCCATGGTCATGCTTTCTGTATCAAACATGTTAGCCGCTATGGTCCATGGTCATGCTTTCTGTATCAAACATGTTAGCCACTATGGTCCATGGTCATGCTTTCTGTATCAAACATGTTAGCCACTATGGTGCATGGTCATGCTTTCTGTATCAAACATGTTAACCACTATGGAGCATGGTCATGCTTTCTGTATCAAACATGTTAGCCACTATGGTCCATGGTCATGCTTTCTGTATCAAACATGTTAGCCACTATGGTCCATGGTCATGCTTTCTGTATCAAACATGTTAGCCACTATGGTCCATGGTCATGCTTTCTGTATCAAACATGTTAACCACTATGGTGCATGGTCATGCTTTCTGTATCAAACATGTTAGCCACTATGGTCCATGGTCATGCTTTCTGTATCAAACATATTAGCCACTATGGTGCATGGTCATGCTTTCTGTATCAAACATGTTAGCCACTATGGTCCATGGTCATGCTTTCTGTATCAAACATGTTAGCCACTATGGTCCATGGTCATGCTTTCTGTATCAAACATGTTAGCCACTATGGTGCATGGTCATGCTTTCTGTATCAAACATGTTAGCCACTATGGTCCATGGTCATGCTTTCTGTATCAAACATGTTAACCACTATGGTCCATGGTCATGCTTTCTGTATCAAACATGTTAGCCACTATGGTCCATGGTCATGCTTTCTGTATCAAACATGTTAGCCACTATGGTGCATGGTCATGCTTTCTGTATCAAACATGTTAGCCACTATGGTCCATGGTCATGCTTTCTGTATCAAACATGTTAGCCACTATGGTCCATGGTCATGCTTTCTGTATCAAACATGTTAACCACTATGGTCCATGGTCATGCTTTCTGTATCAAACATGTTAGCCACTATGGTGCATGGTCATGCTTTCTGTATCAAACATGTTAGCCACTATGGTCCATGGTCATGCTTTCTGTATCAAACATGTTAGCCACTATGGTGCATGGTCATGCTTTCTGTATCAAACATGTTAGCCACTATGGTCCATGGTCATGCTTTCTGTATCAAACCTGTTAGCCGCTATGGTCCATGGTCATGCTTTCTGTATCAAACATGTTAGCCGCTATGGTCCATGGTCATGCTTTCTGTATCAAACATGTTAGCCACTATGGTCCATGGTCATGCTTTCTGTATCAAACATGTTAGCCACTATGGTCCATGGTCATGCTTTCTGTATCAAACATGTTAGCCACTATGGTCCATGGTCATGCTTTCTGTATCAAGCATGTTAGCCACTATGGTCCATGGTCATGCTTTCTGTATCAAACATGTTAGCCACAATGGTCCATGGTCATGCTTTCTGTATCAAGCATGTTAGCCACTATGGTCCATGGTCATGCTTTCTGTATCAAACATGTTAGCCACTATGGTCCATGGTCATGCTTTCTGTATCAAACATGTTAGCCACTATGGTCCATGGTCATGCTTTCTGTATCAAACATGTTAGCCACTATGGTCCATGGTCATGCTTTCTGTATCAAACATGTTAGCCACTATGGTCCATGGTCATGCTTTCTGTATCAAACATGTTAGCCACTATGGTTCATGGTCATGCTTTCTGTATCAAACATGTTAGCCACTATGGTCCATGGTCATGCTTTCTGTATCAAACATGTTAGCCACTATGGTCCATGGTCATGCTTTCTGTATCAAACATGTTAGCCGCTATGGTCCATGGTCATGCTTTCTGTATCAAACATGTTAGCCGCTATGGTCCATGGTCATGCTTTCTGTATCAAACATGTTAACCACTATGGTGCATGGTCATGCTTTCTGTATCAAACATGTTAACCACTATGGTGCATGGTCATGCTTTCTGTATCAAACATGTTAGCCACTATGGTGCATGGTCATGCTTTCTGTATCAAACATGTTAGCCACTATGGTCCATGGTCATGCTTTCTGTATCAAACATGTTAGCCACTATGGTGCATGGTCATGCTTTCTGTATCAAACATGTTAGCCACTATGGTCCATGGTCATGCTTTCTGTATCAAACATGTTAACCACTATGGTCCATGGTCATGCTTTCTGTATCAAACATGTTAGCCACTATGGTCCATGGTCATGCTTTCTGTATCAAACATGTTAGCCACTATGGTCCATGGTCATGCTTTCTGTATCAAACATGTTAGCCACTATGGTGCATGGTCATGCTTTCTGTATCAAACATGTTAGCCACTATGGTCCATGGTCATGCTTTCTGTATCAAACATGTTAACCACTATGGTCCATGGTCATGCTTTCTGTATCAAACATGTTAACCACTATGGTCCATGGTCATGCTTTCTGTATCAAACATGTTAGCCACTATGGTCCATGGTCATGCTTTCTGTATCAAACATGTTAGCCACTATGGTGCATGGTCATGCTTTCTGTATCAAACATGTTAGCCACTATGGTCCATGGTCATGCTTTCTGTATCAAACATGTTAACCACTATGGTCCATGGTCATGCTTTCTGTATCAAACATGTTAGCCACTATGGTGCATGGTCATGCTTTCTGTATCAAACATGTTAGCCACTATGGTCCATGGTCATGCTTTCTGTATCAAACATGTTAGCCACTATTGTCCATGGTCATGCTTTCTGTATCAAACATGTTAGCCACTATGGTCCATGGTCATGCTTTCTGTATCAAACATGTTAGCCACTATGGTGCATGGTCATGCTTTCTGTATCAAACATGTTAACCACTATGGAGCATGGTCATGCTTTCTGTAACAAACATGTTAGCCACTATGGTCCATGGTCATGCTTTCTGTATCAAACATGTTAGCCACTATGGTCCATGGTCATGCTTTCTGTATCAAACATGTTAGCCACTATGGTCCATGGTCATGCTTTCTGTATCAAACATGTTAACCACTATGGTGCATGGTCATGCTTTCTGTATCAAACATGTTAGCCACTATGGTCCATGGTCATGCTTTCTGTATCAAACATATTAGCCACTATGGTGCATGGTCATGCTTTCTGTATCAAACATGTTAGCCACTATGGTCCATGGTCATGCTTTCTGTATCAAACATGTTAGCCACTATGGTCCATGGTCATGCTTTCTGTATCAAACATGTTAGCCACTATGGTGCATGGTCATGCTTTCTGTATCAAACATGTTAACCACTATGGTCTATGGTCATGCTTTCTGTATCAAACATGTTAACCACTATGGTCCATGGTCATGCTTTCTGTATCAAACATGTTAACCACTATGGTCCATGGTCATGCTTTCTGTATCAAACATGTTAGCCACTATGGTCCATGGTCATGCTTTCTGTATCAAACATGTTAGCCACTATGGTCCATGGTCATGCTTTCTGTATCAAGCATGTTAGCCACTATGGTCCATGGTCATGCTTTCTGTATCAAACATGTTAGCCGCTATGGTCCATGGTCATGCTTTCTGTATCAAACATGTTAGCCACTATGGTCCATGGTCATGCTTTCTGTATCAAACATGTTAGCCACTATGGTCCATGGTCATGCTTTCTGTATCAAACATGTTAGCCACTATGGTCCATGGTCATGCTTTCTGTATCAAACATGTTAGCCACTATGGTCCATGGTCATGCTTTCTGTATCAAACATGTTAGCCACTATGGTCCATGGTCATGCTTTCTGTATCAAACATATTAGCCACTATGGTGCATGGTCATGCTTTCTGTATCAAACATGTTAGCCACTATGGTCCATGGTCATGCTTTCTGTATCAAACATGTTAGCCACTATGGTCCATGGTCATGCTTTCTGTATCAAACATGTTAGCCACTATGGTGCATGGTCATGCTTTCTGTATCAAACATGTTAACCACTATGGTCTATGGTCATGCTTTCTGTATCAAACATGTTAACCACTATGGTCCATGGTCATGCTTTCTGTATCAAACATGTTAACCACTATGGTCCATGGTCATGCTTTCTGTATCAAACATGTTAGCCACTATGGTGCATGGTCATGCTTTCTGTATCAAACATGTTAGCCACTATGGTCCATGGTCATGCTTTCTGTATCAAACATGTTAGCCACTATTGTCCATGATCATGCTTTCTGTATCAAACATGTTAGCCACTATGGTCCATGGTCATGCTTTCTGTATCAAACATGTTAGCCACTATGGTCCATGGTCATGCTTTCTGTATCAAACATGTTAGTCACTATGATCCATGGTCATGCTTTCTGTATCAAACATGTTGGCCACTATGGTCCATGGTCATGCTTTCTGTATCAAACATGTTAGCCACTATGGTCCATGGTCATGCTTTCTGTATCAAACATGTTAGCCGCTATGGTCCATGGTCATGCTTTCTGTATCAAACATGTTAGCCACTATGGTCCATGGTCATGCTTTCTGTATCAAACATGTTAGCCACTATGGTCCATGGTCATGCTTTCTGTATCAAACATGTTAGCCACTATGGTCCATGGTCATGCTTTCTGTATCAAACATGTTAGCCACTATGGTCCATGGTCATGCTTTCTGTATCAAGCATGTTAGCCACTATGGTCCATGGTCATGCTTTCTGTATCAAACATGTTAGCCACAATGGTCCATGGTCATGCTTTCTGTATCAAACATGTTAGCAACTATGGTCCATGGTCATGCTTTCTGTATCAAACATGTTAGCCACTATGGTCCATGGTCATGCTTTCTGTATCAAGCATGTTAGCCACTATGGTCCATGGTCATTCTTTCTGTATCAAACATGTTAGCCACTATGGTCCATGGTCATGCTTTCTGTATCAAACATGTTAGCCACTATGGTCCATGGTCATGCTTTCTGTATCAAACATGTTAGCCACTATGGTCCATGGTCATGCTTTCTGTATCAAACATGTTAGCCACTATGGTCCATGGTCATGCTTTCTGTATCAAACATGTTAGCCACTATGGTCCATGGTCATGCTTTCTGTATCAAACATGTTAGCCACTATGGTCCATGGTCATGCTTTCTGTATCAAACATGTTAGCCACTATGGTCCATGGTCATGCTTTCTGTATCAAACATGTTAGCCGCTATGGTCCATGGTCATGCTTTCTGTATCAAACATGTTAACCACTATGGAGCATGGTCATGCTTTCTGTAACAAACATGTTAGCCACTATGGTCCATGGTCATGCTTTCTGTATCAAACATGTTAGCCACTATGGTCCATGGTCATGCTTTCTGTATCAAACATGTTAGCCACTATGGTCCATGGTCATGCTTTCTGTATCAAACATGTTAACCACTATGGTGCATGGTCATGCTTTCTGTATCAAACATGTTAGCCACTATGGTCCATGGTCATGCTTTCTGTATCAAACATATTAGCCACTATGGTGCATGGTCATGCTTTCTGTATCAAACATGTTAGCCACTATGGTCCATGGTCATGCTTTCTGTATCAAACATGTTAGCCACTATGGTCCATGGTCATGCTTTCTGTATCAAACATGTTAGCCACTATGGTGCATGGTCATGCTTTCTGTATCAAACATGTTAACCACTATGGTCTATGGTCATGCTTTCTGTATCAAACATGTTAACCACTATGGTCCATGGTCATGCTTTCTGTATCAAACATGTTAACCACTATGGTCCATGGTCATGCTTTCTGTATCAAACATGTTAGCCACTATGGTCCATGGTCATGCTTTCTGTATCAAACATGTTAGCCACTATGGTCCATGGTCATGCTTTCTGTATCAAGCATGTTAGCCACTATGGTCCATGGTCATGCTTTCTGTATCAAACATGTTAGCCGCTATGGTCCATGGTCATGCTTTCTGTATCAAACATGTTAGCCACTATGGTCCATGGTCATGCTTTCTGTATCAAACATGTTAGCCACTATGGTCCATGGTCATGCTTTCTGTATCAAACATGTTAGCCACTATGGTCCATGGTCATGCTTTCTGTAACAAACATGTTAGCCACTATGGTCCATGGTCATGCTTTCTGTATCAAACATGTTAGCCACTATGGTCCATGGTCATGCTTTCTGTATCAAACATATTAGCCACTATGGTGCATGGTCATGCTTTCTGTATCAAACATGTTAGCCACTATGGTCCATGGTCATGCTTTCTGTATCAAACATGTTAGCCACTATGGTCCATGGTCATGCTTTCTGTATCAAACATGTTAGCCACTATGGTGCATGGTCATGCTTTCTGTATCAAACATGTTAACCACTATGGTCTATGGTCATGCTTTCTGTATCAAACATGTTAACCACTATGGTCCATGGTCATGCTTTCTGTATCAAACATGTTAACCACTATGGTCCATGGTCATGCTTTCTGTATCAAACATGTTAGCCACTATGGTGCATGGTCATGCTTTCTGTATCAAACATGTTAGCCACTATGGTCCATGGTCATGCTTTCTGTATCAAACATGTTAGCCACTATTGTCCATGATCATGCTTTCTGTATCAAACATGTTAGCCACTATGGTCCATGGTCATGCTTTCTGTATCAAACATGTTAGCCACTATGGTCCATGGTCATGCTTTCTGTATCAAACATGTTAGTCACTATGATCCATGGTCATGCTTTCTGTATCAAACATGTTGGCCACTATGGTCCATGGTCATGCTTTCTGTATCAAACATGTTAGCCACTATGGTCCATGGTCATGCTTTCTGTATCAAACATGTTAGCCGCTATGGTCCATGGTCATGCTTTCTGTATCAAACATGTTAGCCACTATGGTCCATGGTCATGCTTTCTGTATCAAACATGTTAGCCACTATGGTCCATGGTCATGCTTTCTGTATCAAACATGTTAGCCACTATGGTCCATGGTCATGCTTTCTGTATCAAACATGTTAGCCACTATGGTCCATGGTCATGCTTTCTGTATCAAGCATGTTAGCCACTATGGTCCATGGTCATGCTTTCTGTATCAAACATGTTAGCCACAATGGTCCATGGTCATGCTTTCTGTATCAAACATGTTAGCAACTATGGTCCATGGTCATGCTTTCTGTATCAAACATGTTAGCCACTATGGTCCATGGTCATGCTTTCTGTATCAAGCATGTTAGCCACTATGGTCCATGGTCATTCTTTCTGTATCAAACATGTTAGCCACTATGGTCCATGGTCATGCTTTCTGTATCAAACATGTTAGCCACTATGGTCCATGGTCATGCTTTCTGTATCAAACATGTTAGCCACTATGGTCCATGGTCATGCTTTCTGTATCAAACATGTTAGCCACTATGGTCCATGGTCATGCTTTCTGTATCAAACATGTTAGCCACTATGGTCCATGGTCATGCTTTCTGTATCAAACATGTTAGCCACTATGGTCCATGGTCATGCTTTCTGTATCAAAATGTTAGCCACTATGGTCCATGGTCATGCTTTCTGTATCAAACATGTTAGCCGCTATGGTCCATGGTCATGCTTTCTGTATCAAACATGTTAACCACTATGGTGCATGGTCATGCTTTCTGTATCAAACATGTTAGCCACTATGGTGCATGGTCATGCTTTCTGTATCAAACATGTTAGCCACTATGGTGCATGGTCATGCTTTCTGTATCAAACATGTTAGCCACTATGGTGCATGGTCATGCTTTCTGTATCAAACATGTTAGCCACTTTGGTCCATGGTCATGCTTTCTGTATCAAACATGTTAACCACTATGGTGCATGGTCATGCTTTCTGTATCAAACATGTTAGCCACTATGGTCCATGGTCATGCTTTCTGTATCAAACATGTTAGCCACTATGGTCCATGGTCATGCTTTCTGTATCAAACATGTTAGCCACTATGGTGCATGGTCATGCTTTCTGTATCAAACATGTTAGCCACTATGGTCCATGGTCATGCTTTCTGTATCAAACATGTTAGCCACTATGGTGCATGGTCATGCTTTCTGTATCAAACATGTTAGCCACTATGGTGCATGGTCATGCTTTCTGTATCAAACATGTTAACCACTATGGTCCATGGTCATGCTTTCTGTATCAAACATGTTAGCCACTATGGTCCATGGTCATGCTTTCTGTATCAAACATGTTAGCCACTATGGTCCATGGTCATGCTTTCTGTATCAAACATGTTAGCCGCTATGGTCCATGGTCATGCTTTCTGTATCAAACATGTTAACCACTATGGTGCATGGTCATGCTTTCTGTATCAAACATGTTAGCCACTATGGTGCATGGTCATGCTTTCTGTATCAAACATGTTAGCCACTATGGTCCATGGTCATGCTTTCTGTATCAAACATGTTAGCCACTATGGTGCATGGTCATGCTTTCTGTATCAAACATGTTAGGCACTTTGGTCCATGGTCATGCTTTCTGTATCAAACATGTTAACCACTATGGTGCATGGTCATGCTTTCTGTATCAAACATGTTAGCCACTATGGTCCATGGTCATGCTTTCTGTATCAAACATGTTAGCCACTATGGTCCATGGTCATGCTTTCTGTATCAAACATGTTAGCCACTATGGTGCATGGTCATGCTTTCTGTATCAAACATGTTAGCCACTATGGTCCATGGTCATGCTTTCTGTATCAAACATGTTAGCCACTATGGTGCATGGTCATGCTTTCTGTATCAAACATGTTAGCCACTATGGTGCATGGTCATGCTTTCTGTATCAAACATGTTAACCACTATGGTCCATGGTCATGCTTTCTGTATCAAACATGTTAGCCACTATGGTCCATGGTCATGCTTTCTGTATCAAACATGTTAACCACTATGGTCCATGGTCATGCTTTCTGTATCAAACATGTTAACCACTATGGTCCATGGTCATGTTTTCTGTATCAAACATGATAGCCACTATGGTCCATGGTCATGCTTTCTGTATCAAACATGTTAGCCACTATGGTCCATGGTCATGCTTTCTGTATCAAATATGTTTGCCACTATGGTCCATGGTCATGCTTTCTGTATCAAAATGTTAGCCACTATGGTCCATGGTCATGCTTTCTGTATCAAACATGTTACCCACTATGGTCCATGGTCATGCTTTCTGTATCAAACATGTTAGCCACTATTGTCCATGGTCATGCTTTCTGTATCAAACATGTTAGCCACTATGGTCCATGGTCATGCTTTCTGTATCAAACATGTTAGCCACTATGTTCCATGGTCATGCTTTCTGTATCAAACATGTTAGCCACTATGGTCCATGGTCATGCTTTCTGTATCAAACATGTTAGCCACTATGGTCCATGGTCATGCTTTCTGTATCAAACATGTTAGCCACTATGGTCCATGGTCATGCTTTCTGTATCAAACATGTTAGCCACTATGGTCCATGGTCATGCTTTCTGTATCAAACATGTTAGCCACTATGGTGCATGGTCATGCTTTCTGTATCAAACATGTTAGCCACTATGGTCCATGGTCATGCTTTCTGTATCAAACATGTTAACCACTATGGTCCATGGTCATGCTTTCTGTATCAAACATGTTAACCACTATGGTCCATGGTCATGCTTTCTGTATCAAACATGTTAGCCACTATGGTCCATGGTCATGCTTTCTGTATCAAACATGTTAGCCACTATGGTCCATGGTCATGCTTTATGTATCAAACATGTTAGCCACTATGGTCCATGGTCATGCTTTCTGTATCAAGCATGTTAGCCACTATGGTCCATGGTCATGCTTTCTGTATCAAACATGTTAGCCACTATGGTCCATGGTCATGCTTTCTGTATCAAACATGTTAGCCACTATGGTCCATGGTCATGCTTTCTGTATCAAACATGTTAGCCACTATGGTCCATGGTCATGCTTTCTGTATCAAACATGTTAGCCACTATGGTCCATGGTCATGCTTTCTGTATCAAACATGTTAGCCACTATGGTCCATGGTCATGCTTTCTGTATCAAACATGTTAGCCACTATGGTCCATGGTCATGCTTTCTGTATCAAACATGTTAGCCACTATGGTCCATGGTCATGCTTTCTGTATCAAACATGTTAGCCGCTATGGTCCATGGTCATGCTTTCTGTATCAAACATGTTAACCACTATGGTGCATGGTCATGCTTTCTGTATCAAACATGTTAACCACTATGGTGCATGGTCATGCTTTCTGTATCAAACATGTTAGCCACTATGGTGCATGGTCATGCTTTCTGTATCAAACATGTTAGCCACTATGGTCCATGGTCATGCTTTCTGTATCAAACATGTTAGCCACTATGGTGCATGGTCATGCTTTCTGTATCAAACATGTTAGTCACTATGGTCCATGGTCATGCTTTCTGTATCAAACATGTTAGCCACTATGGTGCATGGTCATGCTTTCTGTATCAAACATGTTAGCCACTATGGTCCATGGTCATGCTTTCTGTATCAAACATGTTAGCCACTATGGTCCATGGTCATGCTTTCTGTATCAAACATGTTAACCACTATGGTGCATGGTCATGCTTTCTGTATCAAACATGTTAGCCACTATGGTCCATGGTCATGCTTTCTGTATCAAACATGTTAACCACTATGGTCCATGGTCATGCTTTCTGTATCAAACATGTTAACCACTATGGTCCATGGTCATGCTTTCTGTATCAAACATGTTAGCCACTATGGTCCATGGTCATGCTTTCTGTATCAAACATGTTAGCCACTATGGTGCATGGTCATGCTTTCTGTATCAAACATGTTAGCCACTATGGTCCATGGTCATGCTTTCTGTATCAAACATGTTAGCCACTATGGTCCATGGTCATGCTTTCTGTATCAAACATGTTAACCACTATGGTCCATGGTCATGCTTTCTGTATCAAACATGTTAGCCACTATGGTGCATGGTCATGCTTTCTGTATCAAACATGTTAGCACTATTGTCCATGGTCATGCTTTCTGTATCAAACATGTTAGCCACTATTGTCCATGGTCATGCTTTCTGTATCAAACATGTTAGCCACTATGGTCCATGGTCATGCTTTCTGTATCAAACATGTTAGCCACTATGGTGCATGGTCATGCTTTCTGTATCAAACATGTTAACCACTATGGAGCATGGTCATGCTTTCTGTAACAAACATGTTAGCCACTATGGTCCATGGTCATGCTTTCTGTATCAAACATGTTAGCCACTATGGTCCATGGTCATGCTTTCTGTATCAAACATGTTAGCCACTATGGTCCATGGTCATGCTTTCTGTATCAAACATGTTAACCACTATGGTGCATGGTCATGCTTTCTGTATCAAATATGTTAGCCACTATGGTCCATGGTCATGCTTTCTGTATCAAACATATTAGCCACTATGGTGCATGGTCATGCTTTCTGTATCAAACATGTTAGCCACTATGGTCTATGGTCATGCTTTCTGTATCAAACATGTTAACCACTATGGTCCATGGTCATGCTTTCTGTATCAAACATGTTAACCACTATGGTCCATGGTCATGCTTTCTGTATCAAACATGTTAGCCACTATGGTGCATGGTCATGCTTTCTGTATCAAACATGTTAACCACTATGGTCCATGGTCATGCTTTCTGTATCAAACATGTTAGCCACTATGGTCCATGGTCATGCTTTCTGTATCAAACATGTTAGCCACTATGGTCCATGGTCATGCTTTCTGTATCAAACATGTTAGCCGCTATGGTCCATGGTCATGCTTTCTGTATCAAACATGTTAACCACTATGGTGCATGGTCATGCTTTCTGTATCAAACATGTTAGCCACTATGGTGCATGGTCATGCTTTCTGTATCAAACATGTTAGCCACTATGGTCCATGGTCATGCTTTCTGTATCAAACATGTTAGCCACTATGGTGCATGGTCATGCTTTCTGTATCAAACATGTTAGCCACTTTGGTCCATGGTCATGCTTTCTGTATCAAACATGTTAACCACTATGGTGCATGGTCATGCTTTCTGTATCAAACATGTTAGCCACTATGGTCCATGGTCATGCTTTCTGTATCAAACATGTTAGCCACTATGGTCCATGGTCATGCTTTCTGTATCAAACATGTTAGCCACTATGGTGCATGGTCATGCTTTCTGTATCAAACATGTTAGCCACTATGGTCCATGGTCATGCTTTCTGTATCAAACATGTTAGCCACTATGGTGCATGGTCATGCTTTCTGTATCAAACATGTTAGCCACTATGGTGCATGGTCATGCTTTCTGTATCAAACATGTTAACCACTATGGTCCATGGTCATGCTTTCTGTATCAAACATGTTAGCCACTATGGTCCATGGTCATGCTTTCTGTATCAAACATGTTAACCACTATGGTCCATGGTCATGCTTTCTGTATCAAACATGTTAACCACTATGGTCCATGGTCATGTTTTCTGTATCAAACATGATAGCCACTATGGTCCATGGTCATGCTTTCTGTATCAAACATGTTAGCCACTATGGTCCATGGTCATGCTTTCTGTATCAAATATGTTTGCCACTATGGTCCATGGTCATGCTTTCTGTATCAAAATGTAAGCCACTATGGTCCATGGTCATGCTTTCTGTATCAAACATGTTACCCACTATGGTCCATGGTCATGCTTTCTGTATCAAACATGTTAGCCACTATTGTCCATGGTCATGCTTTCTGTATCAAACATGTTAGCCACTATGGTCCATGGTCATGCTTTCTGTATCAAACATGTTAGCCACTATGTTCCATGGTCATGCTTTCTGTATCAAACATGTTAGCCACTATGGTCCATGGTCATGCTTTCTGTATCAAACATGTTAGCCACTATGGTCCATGGTCATGCTTTCTGTATCAAACATGTTAGCCACTATGGTCCATGGTCATGCTTTCTGTATCAAACATGTTAGCCACTATGGTCCATGGTCATGCTTTCTGTATCAAACATGTTAGCCACTATGGTGCATGGTCATGCTTTCTGTATCAAACATGTTAGCCACTATGGTCCATGGTCATGCTTTCTGTATCAAACATGTTAACCACTATGGTCCATGGTCATGCTTTCTGTATCAAACATGTTAACCACTATGGTCCATGGTCATGCTTTCTGTATCAAACATGTTAGCCACTATGGTCCATGGTCATGCTTTCTGTATCAAACATGTTAGCCACTATGGTCCATGGTCATGCTTTATGTATCAAACATGTTAGCCACTATGGTCCATGGTCATGCTTTCTGTATCAAGCATGTTAGCCACTATGGTCCATGGTCATGCTTTCTGTATCAAACATGTTAGCCACTATGGTCCATGGTCATGCTTTCTGTATCAAACATGTTAGCCACTATGGTCCATGGTCATGCTTTCTGTATCAAACATGTTAGCCACTATGGTCCATGGTCATGCTTTCTGTATCAAACATGTTAGCCACTATGGTCCATGGTCATGCTTTCTGTATCAAACATGTTAGCCACTATGGTCCATGGTCATGCTTTCTGTATCAAACATGTTAGCCACTATGGTCCATGGTCATGCTTTCTGTATCAAACATGTTAGCCACTATGGTCCATGGTCATGCTTTCTGTATCAAACATGTTAGCCGCTATGGTCCATGGTCATGCTTTCTGTATCAAACATGTTAACCACTATGGTGCATGGTCATGCTTTCTGTATCAAACATGTTAACCACTATGGTGCATGGTCATGCTTTCTGTATCAAACATGTTAGCCACTATGGTGCATGGTCATGCTTTCTGTATCAAACATGTTAGCCACTATGGTCCATGGTCATGCTTTCTGTATCAAACATGTTAGCCACTATGGTGCATGGTCATGCTTTCTGTATCAAACATGTTAGTCACTATGGTCCATGGTCATGCTTTCTGTATCAAACATGTTAGCCACTATGGTGCATGGTCATGCTTTCTGTATCAAACATGTTAGCCACTATGGTCCATGGTCATGCTTTCTGTATCAAACATGTTAGCCACTATGGTCCATGGTCATGCTTTCTGTATCAAACATGTTAACCACTATGGTGCATGGTCATGCTTTCTGTATCAAACATGTTAGCCACTATGGTCCATGGTCATGCTTTCTGTATCAAACATGTTAACCACTATGGTCCATGGTCATGCTTTCTGTATCAAACATGTTAACCACTATGGTCCATGGTCATGCTTTCTGTATCAAACATGTTAGCCACTATGGTCCATGGTCATGCTTTCTGTATCAAACATGTTAGCCACTATGGTGCATGGTCATGCTTTCTGTATCAAACATGTTAGCCACTATGGTCCATGGTCATGCTTTCTGTATCAAACATGTTAGCCACTATGGTCCATGGTCATGCTTTCTGTATCAAACATGTTAACCACTATGGTCCATGGTCATGCTTTCTGTATCAAACATGTTAGCCACTATGGTGCATGGTCATGCTTTCTGTATCAAACATGTTAGCCACTATTGTCCATGGTCATGCTTTCTGTATCAAACATGTTAGCCACTATTGTCCATGGTCATGCTTTCTGTATCAAACATGTTAGCCACTATGGTCCATGGTCATGCTTTCTGTATCAAACATGTTAGCCACTATGGTGCATGGTCATGCTTTCTGTATCAAACATGTTAACCACTATGGAGCATGGTCATGCTTTCTGTAACAAACATGTTAGCCACTATGGTCCATGGTCATGCTTTCTGTATCAAACATGTTAGCCACTATGGTCCATGGTCATGCTTTCTGTATCAAACATGTTAGCCACTATGGTCCATGGTCATGCTTTCTGTATCAAACATGTTAACCACTATGGTGCATGGTCATGCTTTCTGTATCAAACATGTTAGCCACTATGGTCCATGGTCATGCTTTCTGTATCAAACATATTAGCCACTATGGTGCATGGTCATGCTTTCTGTATCAAACATGTTAGCCACTATGGTCTATGGTCATGCTTTCTGTATCAAACATGTTAACCACTATGGTCCATGGTCATGCTTTCTGTATCAAACATGTTAACCACTATGGTCCATGGTCATGCTTTCTGTATCAAACATGTTAGCCACTATGGTCCATGGTCATGCTTTCTGTATCAAACATGTTTGCCACTATGGTGCATGGTCATGCTTTCTGTATCAAACATGTTAGCCACTATGGTCCATGGTCATGCTTTCTGTATCAAACATGTTAACCACTATGGTCCATGGTCATGCTTTCTGTATCAAACATGTTAGCCACTATGGTGCATGGTCATGCTTTCTGTATCAAACATGTTAGCCACTATGGTCCATGGTCATGCTTTCTGTATCAAACATGTTAGCCACTATTGTCCATGATCATGCTTTCTGTATCAAACATGTTAGCCACTATTGTCCATGATCATGCTTTCTGTATCAAACATGTTAGCCACTATGGTGCATGGTCATGCTTTCTGTATCAAACATGTTAGCCACTATGGTCCATGGTCATGCTTTCTGTATCAAACATGTTAGTCACTATGATCCATGGTCATGCTTTCTGTATCAAACATGTTGGCCACTATGGTCCATGGTCATGCTTTCTGTATCAAACATGTTAGCCACTATGGTCCATGGTCATGCTTTCTGTATCAAACATGTTAGCCACTATGGTCCATGGTCATGCTTTCTGTATCAAACATGTTAGCCACTATGGTCCATGGTCATGCTTTCTGTATCAAACATGTTAGCCACTATGGTCCATGGTCATGCTTTCTGTATCAAACATGTTAGCCACTATGGTCCATGGTCATGCTTTCTGTATCAAACATGTTAGCCACTATGGTCCATGGTCATGCTTTCTGTATCAAACATGTTAGCCGCTATGGTCCATGGTCATGCTTTCTGTATCAAACATGTTAACCACTATGGTGCATGGTCATGCTTTCTGTATCAAACATGTTAGCCACTATGGTGCATGGTTATGCTTTCTGTATCAAACATGTTAGCCACTATGGTCCATGGTCATGCTTTCTGTATCAAACATGTTAGCCACTATGGTGCATGGTCATGCTTTCTGTATCAAACATGTTAGCCACTTTGGTCCATGGTCATGCTTTCTGTATCAAACATGTTAACCACTATGGTGCATGGTCATGCTTTCTGTATCAAACATGTTAGCCACTATGGTCCATGGTCATGCTTTCTGTATCAAACATGTTAGCCACTATGGTCCATGGTCATGCTTTCTGTATCAAACATGTTAACCACTATGGTCCATGGTCATGCTTTCTGTATCAAACATGTTAGCCACTATGGTGCATGGTCATGCTTTCTGTATCAAACATGTTAGCCACTATGGTCCATGGTCATGCTTTCTGTATCAAACATGTTAGCCACTATGGTCCATGGTCATGCTTTCTGTATCAAACATGTTAGCCACTATGGTCCATGGTCATGCTTTCTGTATCAAACATGTTAGCCACTATGGTGCATGGTCATGCTTTCTGTATCAAACATGTTAACCACTATGGAGCATGGTCATGCTTTCTGTAACAAACATGTTAGCCACTATGGTCCATGGTCATGCTTTCTGTATCAAACATGTTAGCCACTATGGTCCATGGTCATGCTTTCTGTATCAAACATGTTAGCCACTATGGTCCATGGTCATGCTTTCTGTATCAAACATGTTAACCACTATGGTGCATGGTCATGCTTTCTGTATCAAACATGTTAGCCACTATGGTCCATGGTCATGCTTTCTGTATCAAACATATTAGCCACTATGGTGCATGGTCATGCTTTCTGTATCAAACATGTTAGCCACTATGGTCCATGGTCATGCTTTCTGTATCAAACATGTTAGCCACTATGGTCCATGGTCATGCTTTCTGTATCAAACATGTTAGCCACTATGGTGCATGGTCATGCTTTCTGTATCAAACATGTTAGCCACTATGGTCTATGGTCATGCTTTCTGTATCAAACATGTTAACCACTATGGTCCATGGTCATGCTTTCTGTATCAAACATGTTAACCACTATGGTCCATGGTCATGCTTTCTGTATCAAACATGTTAGCCACTGTGGTCCATGGTCATGCTTTCTGTATCAAACATGTTAGCCACTATGGTGCATGGTCATGCTTTCTGTATCAAACATATTAGCCACTATGGTCCATGGTCATGCTTTCTGTATCAAACATGTTAACCACTATGGTCCATGGTCATGCTTTCTGTATCAAACATGTTAGCCACTATGGTCCATGGTCATGCTTTCTGTATCATACATGTTAGTCACTATGATCCATGGTCATGCTTTCTGTATCAAACATGTTGGCCACTATGGTCCATGGTCATGCTTTCTGTATCAAACATGTTAGCCACTATGGTCCATGGTCATGCTTTCTGTATCAAACATGTTAGCCGCTATGGTCCATGGTCATGCTTTCTGTATCAAACATGTTAGCCACTATGGTCCATGGTCATGCTTTCTGTATCAAACATGTTAGCCACTGTGGTCCATGGTCATGCTTTCTGTATCAAACATGTTAGCCACTATGGTCCATGGTCATGCTTTCTGTATCAAACATGTTAGCCACTATGGTCCATGGTCATGCTTTCTGTATTAAGCATGTTAGCCACTATGGTCCATGGTCATGCTTTCTGTATCAAACATGTTAGCCACAATGGTCCATGGTCATGCTTTCTGTATCAAACATGTTAGCCACTATGGTCCATGGTCATGCTTTCTGTATCAAACATATTAGCCACTATGGTCCATGGTCATGCTTTCTGTATCAAGCATGTTAGCCACTATGGTCCATGGTCATTCTTTCTGTATCAAACATGTTAGCCACTATGGTCCATGATCATGCTTTCTGTATCAAACATGTTAGCCACTATTGTCCATGATCATGCTTTCTGTATCAAACATGTTAGCCACTATGGTGCATGGTCATGCTTTCTGTATCAAACATGTTAGCCACTATGGTCCATGGTCATGCTTTCTGTATCAAACATGTTAGTCACTATGATCCATGGTCATGCTTTCTGTATCAAACATGTTGGCCACTATGGTCCATGGTCATGCTTTCTGTATCAAACATGTTAGCCACTATGGTCCATGGTCATGCTTTCTGTATCAAACATGTTAGCCACTATGGTCCATGGTCATGCTTTCTGTATCAAACATGTTAGCCACTATGGTCCATGGTCATGCTTTCTGTATCAAACATGTTAGCCACTATGGTCCATGGTCATGCTTTCTGTATCAAACATGTTAGCCACTATGGTCCATGGTCATGCTTTCTGTATCAAACATGTTAGCCACTATGGTCCATGGTCATGCTTTCTGTATCAAACATGTTAGCCGCTATGGTCCATGGTCATGCTTTCTGTATCAAACATGTTAACCACTATGGTGCATGGTCATGCTTTCTGTATCAAACATGTTAGCCACTATGGTGCATGGTTATGCTTTCTGTATCAAACATGTTAGCCACTATGGTCCATGGTCATGCTTTCTGTATCAAACATGTTAGCCACTATGGTGCATGGTCATGCTTTCTGTATCAAACATGTTAGCCACTTTGGTCCATGGTCATGCTTTCTGTATCAAACATGTTAACCACTATGGTGCATGGTCATGCTTTCTGTATCAAACATGTTAGCCACTATGGTCCATGGTCATGCTTTCTGTATCAAACATGTTAGCCACTATGGTCCATGGTCATGCTTTCTGTATCAAACATGTTAACCACTATGGTCCATGGTCATGCTTTCTGTATCAAACATGTTAGCCACTATGGTGCATGGTCATGCTTTCTGTATCAAACATGTTAGCCACTATGGTCCATGGTCATGCTTTCTGTATCAAACATGTTAGCCACTATGGTCCATGGTCATGCTTTCTGTATCAAACATGTTAGCCACTATGGTCCATGGTCATGCTTTCTGTATCAAACATGTTAGCCACTATGGTGCATGGTCATGCTTTCTGTATCAAACATGTTAACCACTATGGAGCATGGTCATGCTTTCTGTAACAAACATGTTAGCCACTATGGTCCATGGTCATGCTTTCTGTATCAAACATGTTAGCCACTATGGTCCATGGTCATGCTTTCTGTATCAAACATGTTAGCCACTATGGTCCATGGTCATGCTTTCTGTATCAAACATGTTAACCACTATGGTGCATGGTCATGCTTTCTGTATCAAACATGTTAGCCACTATGGTCCATGGTCATGCTTTCTGTATCAAACATATTAGCCACTATGGTGCATGGTCATGCTTTCTGTATCAAACATGTTAGCCACTATGGTCCATGGTCATGCTTTCTGTATCAAACATGTTAGCCACTATGGTCCATGGTCATGCTTTCTGTATCAAACATGTTAGCCACTATGGTGCATGGTCATGCTTTCTGTATCAAACATGTTAGCCACTATGGTCTATGGTCATGCTTTCTGTATCAAACATGTTAACCACTATGGTCCATGGTCATGCTTTCTGTATCAAACATGTTAACCACTATGGTCCATGGTCATGCTTTCTGTATCAAACATGTTAGCCACTGTGGTCCATGGTCATGCTTTCTGTATCAAACATGTTAGCCACTATGGTGCATGGTCATGCTTTCTGTATCAAACATATTAGCCACTATGGTCCATGGTCATGCTTTCTGTATCAAACATGTTAACCACTATGGTCCATGGTCATGCTTTCTGTATCAAACATGTTAGCCACTATGGTCCATGGTCATGCTTTCTGTATCATACATGTTAGTCACTATGATCCATGGTCATGCTTTCTGTATCAAACATGTTGGCCACTATGGTCCATGGTCATGCTTTCTGTATCAAACATGTTAGCCACTATGGTCCATGGTCATGCTTTCTGTATCAAACATGTTAGCCGCTATGGTCCATGGTCATGCTTTCTGTATCAAACATGTTAGCCACTATGGTCCATGGTCATGCTTTCTGTATCAAACATGTTAGCCACTGTGGTCCATGGTCATGCTTTCTGTATCAAACATGTTAGCCACTATGGTCCATGGTCATGCTTTCTGTATCAAACATGTTAGCCACTATGGTCCATGGTCATGCTTTCTGTATTAAGCATGTTAGCCACTATGGTCCATGGTCATGCTTTCTGTATCAAACATGTTAGCCACAATGGTCCATGGTCATGCTTTCTGTATCAAACATGTTAGCCACTATGGTCCATGGTCATGCTTTCTGTATCAAACATATTAGCCACTATGGTCCATGGTCATGCTTTCTGTATCAAGCATGTTAGCCACTATGGTCCATGGTCATTCTTTCTGTATCAAACATGTTAGCCACTATGGTCCATGGTCATGCTTTCTGTATCAAACATGTTAGCCACTATGGTCCATGGTCATGCTTTCTGTATCAAACATGTTAGCCACTATGGTCCATGGTCATGCTTTCTGTATCAAACATGTTAGCCACTATGGTCCATGGTCATGCTTTCTGTATCAAACATGTTAACCACTATGGTCCATGGTCATGCTTTCTGTATCAAACATGTTAGCCACTATGGTCCATGGTCATGCTTTCTGTATCAAACATGTTAGCCACTATGGTCCATGGTCATGCTTTCTGTATCAAACATGTTAGCCGCTATGGTCCATGGTCATGCTTTCTGTATCAAACATGTTAACCACTATGGTGCATGGTCATGCTTTCTGTATCAAACATGTTAGCCACTATGGTCCATGGTCATGCTTTCTGTATCAAACATGTTAGCCACTATGGTCCATGGTCATGCTTTCTGTATCAAACATGTTAGCCACTATGGTGCATGGTCATGCTTTCTGTATCAAACATGTTAGCCACTATGGTCCATGGTCATGCTTTCTGTATCAAACATGTTAACCACTATGGTGCATGGTCATGCTTTCTGTATCAAACATGTTAGCCACTATGGTCCATGGTCATGCTTTCTGTATCAAACATGTTAGCCACTATGGTCCATGGTCATGCTTTCTGTATCAAACATATTAGCCACTATGGTGCATGGTCATGCTTTCTGTATCAAACATGTTAGCCACTATGGTCCATGGTCATGCTTTCTGTATCAAACATGTTAGCCACTATGGTGCATGGTCATGCTTTCTGTATCAAACATGTTAGCCACTATGGTGCATGGTCATGCTTTCTGTATCAAACATGTTAACCACTATGGTCCATTGTCATGCTTTCTGTATCAAACATGTTAGCCACTATGGTCCATGGTCATGCTTTCTGTATCAAACATGTTAACCACTATGGTCCATGGTCATGCTTTCTGTATCAAACATGTTAACCACTATGGTCCATGGTCATGCTTTCTGTATCAAACATGATAGCCACTATGGTCCATGGTCATGCTTTCTGTATCAAACATGTTAGCCACTATGGTCCATGGTCATGCTTTCTGTATCAAACATGTTACCCACTATGGTCCATGGTCATGCTTTCTGTATCAAACATGTTAGCCACTATTGTCCATGGTCATGCTTTCTGTATCAAACATGTTAGCCACTATGGTCCATGGTCATGCTTTCTGTATCAAACATGTTAGCCACTATGGTGCATGGTCATGCTTTCTGTATCAAACATGTTAGCCACTATGGTCCATGGTCATGCTTTCTGTATCAAACATGTTAGCCACTATGGTCCATGGTCATGCTTTCTGTATCAAACATGTTAGCCACTATGGTGCATGGTCATGCTTTCTGTATCAAACATGTTAGCCACTATGGTCCATGGTCATGCTTTCTGTATCAAACATGTTAGCCACTATGGTCCATGGTCATGCTTTCTGTATCAAACATGTTAGCCACTATGGTCCATGGTCATACTTTCTGTATCAAACATGTTAGCCACTATGGTCCATGGTCATGCTTTCTGTATCAAACATGTTAACCACTATGGTGCATGGTCATGCTTTCTGTATCAAACATGTTAGCCACTATGGTCCATGGTCATGCTTTCTGTATCAAACATGTTAACCACTATGGTCCATGGTCATGCTTTCTGTATCAAACATGTTAACCACTATGGTCCATGGTCATGCTTTCTGTATCAAACATGTTAGCCACTATGGTCCATGGTCATGCTTTCTGTATCAAACATGTTAGCCACTATGGTCCATGGTCATGCTTTCTGTATCAAACATGTTAGCCACTATGGTCCATGGTCATGCTTTATGTATCAAACATGTTAGCCACTATGGTGCATGGTCATGCTTTCTGTATCAAACATGTTAGCCACTATGGTCCATGGTCATTCTTTCTGTATCAAACATGTTAGCCACTATGGTGCATGGTCATGATTTCTGTATCAAACATGTTAACCACCATGGTCCATGTTCATGCTTTCTGTATCAAACATGTTAGCCACTATGGTGCATGGTCATGCTTTCTGTATCAAACATGTTAGCCACTATGGTGCCTGGTCATGCTTTCTGTATCAAACATGTTAGCCACTATGGTCCATGGTCATGCTTTCTGTATCAAACATGTTAACCACTATGGTCCATGGTCATGCTTTCTGTATCAAACATGTTAGCCACTATGGTTCATGGTCATGCTTTCTGTATCAAACATGTTAGCCACTATGGTCCATGGTCATGCTTTCTGTATCAAACATGTTAACCACTATGGTCCATGGTCATGCTTTCTGTATCAAACATGTTAGCCACTATGGTCCATGGTCATGCTTTCTGTATCAAACATGTTAGCCACTATGGTCCATGGTCATGCTTTCTGTATCAACCATGTTAGCCACTATGGTGCATGGTCATGCTTTCTGTATCAAACATGTTAGCCACTATGGTCCATGGTCATGCTTTCTGTATCAAACATGTTCGCCACTATGGTCCATGGTCATGCTTTCTGTATATAACCTGATAATAAAAATAGTGCCAACAAATATATTGCATCTACTTGGAATACCATTTTTTAAATTTAAGGTTATGCACACAGTGTTTAGACAATTTTTTCTCTCAGTATGTAATATTTTCATATACAATATCAGGTCTCGAATATTTTTGTATACAATTTCAGGACTAGAAGAAAGCTTAAAGCTTCTGCTGACTATGCATCCATTTACTTATAGTTTGTGGGTGAAATTAGGTCACTGCTACCAGATCCAAATGAAAAATAGCAAAAATAACATAAACTCTGTGAAGCTTAAAAGATTGTCATGTCTAGTCAGGGTCAGGTAATTATCTAATTAATTTTAATTTATTATTATACATCTATAGGGGTGGGGCTTGACCATGCTTCCATTACAACTAACAGCAATATCTTTATTCTCATCACCATATTACATAGGTACAGAGAAACATTTGAACATATATACAATATATACTATCTATACAAACAGAGTTTTATTTAATCAAATTTAGTTAGGCTATTTGAGAGTTTTGATGAATTTAAGCAAGATTTGTTTTTGTATGACATATTCTCTTTAAAGCATAAGATGTTGGGCCTTCTGTGCAAATTTGTCTTGCCTACTTGCTTATGCCTGTTGCACCTTGCCACTGACGACACTCCTCCACCTTGTTCTGTTTTGTGCCATATGTTCCAGATCTTGCCATCTATAACCCTCTATCTCCATCTCAGCAATAAAATCTCTCCTCCAGGTATTTCTTGGTCTTCCTCTTCCACGCTTTCCCTGAGGGTTCCACTGTAGGACTTGCCTAGTGATGTTGTGTTTCGGCTTCATCAGTGTGTGCCCTATCCACATCCATTTTCTCCTTTTCAATTCTTCCTCAACTGGGGGCTGGTTGGTCTTTAGCCAGAGCTCTTTGTTGGAAATCTTCTCAGGCCATCTGATGTTGAGGATGCGCCTGAGACGGTTATTAATGAATATTTGGAGTTTGTGTAGGAGACTTTTAGTAGTTTTCCAGGTTTCAGCTCCATATAAGAGAATGGTTTTTACATTGGAGTTGAACGATCAAACTTTAGTCTGTAATGAGATATTCCTTGCTTTCCAGATAGACCCCATCATATTAAATACAGTTCTTGCTTTTCCAATTCTAATTTTAACGTCTTTGTCTGATCCACCAAGATTGTCTACTTCACTTCCAAGGTAAGTAAATGAGTCTACTTCTTCCAGATTTTGGCCATTTACTGTCAGATCTGCTCATGTTTTTGTGTTTGACTTTAAAACTTTAGTCTTTTTCTTCATTTGCAAAAAATGGACTCTTCAGAATATAGAAAATGAAATAATAATATATGGTGGGCCTCCCATCATGGCCATTATCTTATGGTAGTTAGAATAACATCTGTCTAGACAATCAATGCCTATAACTACTAATGTTGTTAGTTTGATTCTGGCCTGAGTCCAAGTGTTCTTGATACCAGTATACGTCATATGTCATCAGGCTTCTGGTTTTTTCAGGGTACTCTCATTTCATGAAGTAATAAAACCTACTGCCATGATTTAACCAAAATATTGAAATTGGCATTAAAATACCCATTTCCTAACCTCAATGATATATTTTATTGCACACAATCTTTCCCTCAATCGTTCTTATTATTTGGTACTATTTTTCACTGATATGTGTTTTGCACACCTCACCATAGGCTGGGATAGAACTGACACGCTCAATGGGCACTTATTATTTAATGGTATATATATATATGCTGGTATTTTTTTTTCTTTTCAGATTGCTATTGAGGAACATTATTAGAAATTCTGGTTCTTTTTACAAAGAGAAATTATTACAATTACTGAAGAAGGTAATGTGTTTAGAAACAGGATATTTTATAAGCACTTACTGTGAAATATTTAAATGCATAGTTACCAATTTTCCTGGAACAAGGGAAGTCAATGGCTTTCTAAAATTGTGATGTGAAGGGATAAGTAAGGTATTGTCAGTACTGTCGTCATCATGTCATCATTGTTCATGTTGTTGTCCATAGACTTTTGCATTTCCATTTTAATCTCTGAGACCACTGTCTGAATTAGAACAAAATTTGGCAGGAATGTTCATTGGATGGTCATCAACAAAGTGTTTATTTTCCATCGGAAATCCACCACAGAATAGAAACGAGAGGCCCTAAGATGCCATAAAAGGTTATGTTTCAACCAATTTTGATAATTATTTTATCTTTATGAAGTACTATGCGTCTGTTTCAAACACAGGACATTGCATGTCATTATTTTGCAACTGTTTGTGATGAATTTCTTATTTTTCTAATATTATTTTAGACAGAAGATCTACAGTCTGAACTGGAAGTGCCTGATCATATTGTGCATATGGCTGCAAAGGTATTTTTATTAAGATAGGGATCAAATATTTTTTATCAAGACTCATTGCATTCAAATTGAGGGTGATTCTATTCTCAGATCTTTGTAACAGTGAAAAAACAAAACTTTTCTCATTATCCTTGATTCACAAGTAACCATTTACCAAACTTTTATAAAACATTTGTATAATGTATGGCTTAATTGAATGATATGAATGGTTTGTGTGTATGGTGTAATACAGTGTAAAATGGGAACAGTGTATGGGGAATATGAAATATACTATTTGGAAAAGAAACTGGGAAAGATTCATTTTAATATTATTAAATTAATTTTATTGGTTGAAAATAAGGTTAATATCTTCTTAATTTATTTTTATTTCATCTTTGAAATGTTTCCTGACTCTGGAGTTGTGATAATGTGTTCCAGTGAAGGGTCATATTGTTTCATTGAGCTAACACTATAAATATCTAACTAAGCCTGTTTAACTAGTACAAAACAGTGATCGTCTTCATCCCATCAAAAAATGCAAAAGTGCTAACTTGGCATTAAACAACAATCAGTCATTTACTGAATTAGCCAAATATTTGAGTTATTCTTGGGTAAATTGAACTACAACTATAACAAATAAACCATGTTTTGACTAGAGTTATACAAGGAAATAATTTATTAGCGTTTGAGGTGATAAAATGTTGTGTATTTAATGTAAAAAGATCAAATTCTACTTAGCATCAGTGAATGAAATTGTTTTTGGGCAATAGAGCTGCCCCTTGTTGCCACTCCATCTGAACATTATAGGCTGGCCCCATTACGCAAACAGATATATAAGAAAATACATGTGTAGTGCAAAGAACACATAATTCATTTCAGTGTTGTAATTTATAGCATATTAAGAATTGTACCAAACCATGCAATTTAATGCATAATAGCATATGTAACCTCAACAACATGTTCTTGTTCTTTATTTCAGCACTTAAAAGAGGATCTCGGTCAAAACGAAGATGAAAATGTCGAATCAAACAGCCAGAATGATTCACGTGTAAGTAGTTGTGATATTTCATAGTAGTATTTTCATTCTGTAAGGTCACTTTAAACAGACAAGATTTTAAACTTTCCTATCCTCATTTAAAGTAACATCTTTATTACTGTGGAAGAGATTTTTAAGTGAGCAGAGTGATTGTATAACAACAAGTGAGAAATAAATTGATCAGAGATCTGATGGCAAGAAGAAGTTACAATGTGATAGAAAATGATGCTGTGTATAAAGACCCAACACACTGGGTAAGGCCAGAAAATAGTCCACAGGTATTCATATCACATCACTGGAACATATTAACATTATCGTGACTAAGAGTGAACTCTCACTTATTGATGCTGTATTCTAAGAGTGAACTCTCACTTATTGATGCTGTATTCTAAGAGTGAACATCTCACTTATTGATGCTGTAAGAGGAGAAGCAGTAATTACCTTATATAGTCTTTGTCTTGACCGACCATGATATTTTACACAATCGAGGCAGGCATGCTAACAGTTACACAATCGAGGCAGGCATGCTAACCGTTACACAATCAAGGCAGGCATGCTAACAGTTACACAATCGAGGCAGGCATGCTAACAGTTACACAATCGAGGCAGGCATGCTAACAGTTACACAATCGAGGCAGGCATGCTAATCGTTACACAATCAACACATCCTAATTCAAGATTATACTGCAAAACAAAACATGTCATAAACAGTGATATACATGATCTACAAGTAGCAACAAATCTTACGGTAGGAAAGGGGGGGTAACTTTTGTTGAAAGAGGAAGCTTTATGAGAAGGAGACCACTGCAGCAAGTACAATATAAGGTAGATTAAAACATATACCCACGACAAATTCTTTTAATACATATACCCACGACAAATTCTTTTAATACATATACCCACGACAAATTCTTTTAATACATATACCCACGGCAAAGTCTTTTAATACATATATCCACAGCAAAGTCTTTTAATGCATATACCCACAGCAAAGTCTTTTAATACATATACCCACAGCAAAGTCTTTTAATACATATACCCACGACAAATTCTTTTAATACATATACCCACAGCAAAGTCTTTTAATACATATACCCATGGCAAAGTCTTTTAATACATATACCCACAGCAAATTCTTTTAATACATGTACCCACGGCAAAGTCTTTTAATACATATACCCACAGCAAAGTCTTTTAATACATGTACCCACGACAAAGTCTTTTAATACATGTACCCACGGCAAAGTCTTTTAATACATATACCCACGACAAATTCTTTTAATACATATACCCACGACAAAGCCTTTTAATACATGTACCCACAGCAAAGTCTTTTAATACATATACCCACAGCAAAGTCTTTTAATACATATACCCACGACAAATTCTTTTAATACATATACCCACGGCAAAGTCTTTTAATACATATACCCACAGCAAAGTCTTTTAATACATGTACCCACAGCAAAGTCTTTTAATACATGTACCCACAGCAAAGTCTTTTAATACATGTACCCACAGCAAAGTCTTTTAATACATATACCCACAGCAAAGTCTTTTAATACATATACCCACAGCAAAGTCTTTTAATACATATACCCACAGCAAAGTCTTTTAATACATGTACCCACAGCAAAGTCTTTTAATACATGTACCCACGGCAAAGTCTTTTGATACATATACCCACGACAAAGTCTTTTAATACATATACCCACGGCAAAGTCTTTTAATACATATACCCACAGCAAAGTCTTTTAATACATATACCCACGGCAAAGTCTTTTAATACATATACCCACGACAAAGTCTTTTAATACATGTACCCACGGCAAAGTCTTTTAATACATGTACCCACGACAAAGTCTTTTAATACATATACCCACAGCAAAGTCTTTTAATACATGTACCCACGGCAAAGTCTTTTAATACATATACCCACAGCAAAGTCTTTTAATACATATACCCACAGCAAAGTCTTTTAATACATATACCCACAGCAAAGTCTTTTAATACATATACCCACAGCAAAGTCTTTTAATACATATACCCACAGCAAAGTCTTTTAATACATATACCCACAGCAAAGTCTTTTAATACATATACCCACGGCAAAGTCTTTTAATACATGTACCCACAGCAAAGTCTTTTAATACATGTACCCACAGCAAAGTCTTTTAATACATGTACCCACGGCAAAGTCTTTTAATACATATACCCACAGCAAAGTCTTTTAATACATGTACCCACAGCAAAGTCTTTTAATACATATACCCACGGCAAAGTCTTTTAATACATATACCCACGGCAAAGTCTTTTAATACATATACCCACGGCAAAGTCTTTTAATACATGTACCCACGGCAAAGTCTTTTAATACATATACCCACGACAAAGTCTTTTAATACATATACCCACGGCAAAGCCTTTTAATACATGTACCCACAGCAAAGTCTTTTAATACATATACCCACGACAAAGTCTTTTAATACATGTACCCACAGCAAAGTCTTTTAATACATATACCCACGGCAAAGTCTTTTAATAAGCCTAAGCTTTTTGGTTGGATCATTTATATTTTATGATTGGGGTCATTTATTTATTGAGAACTGGTAATTTAAATTTATCAATGATGAATGGCATGGAACTTAAAGTTTTGATTGTTGATATACTTAATTCTTTATGTTTTTTTAAGGTTGAAGCTGGACAAGGTGATGCTAAAAACTTTGATCAGAGGTGGTTTCCATGGATACATGATGTGGTTTCCATGGATACAACATGATGATTTAACTTTGATCAGAGGTGGTTTTCATGGATACAACATGATGATTTAACTTTGATCAGAGGTGGTCTTTATGGATACAACATGATGATTTAACATGAAAACATCTGTTGATTTAGATAGACTTTATAAATGAGAAAATAAATGAATCATACAGGCTGAATATTACTTTCAAAATGTTTTCTTAAAGTTTATTTCATATGGCCAGATACAAAATGGCTGAATAAGTGGAGAGTTGGTTTTCCAGAAAACCTAAAATGTGATATTTTATGCCGGAAATAAATGACTTTGTTTCATTCATTTTATATGGTTAAGCAATTTTTAAATCAGGAGAGGGGCTGTCGTTGCCGTGATCGTATGGCTATTACCACTGATGTTGTGAGTTTGAATCTCGATCAGGGCGAGGTGTACAACATTATGTGATAAAGTTTGTCAGTGACTTGAGACAGGTCGGTGGTTTTCCCCGGGTCCTCCGGTTTCCTCCACCAATAAAACTGATCGCCACAAAATAAATGAAATATTGTTGAAAATGGCGTTAAGTACAAACAAGCAAACATTTAAAACAGGATGAATCAACTACACAACTCCCCCTTGGGATGAGGTTCCAATGAATGGATGAATCAACTACACAACTCCCCCTTGGGATGAGGTTCCAATGAATGGATGAATCAACTACACAACTCCCCCTTGGGATGAGGTTCCAATGAATGGATGAATCAACTACACAACTCCCCCTTGGGATGAGGTTCCAATGAATGCCTCTTCTTTGGAGAATACCATGCATGCTCCCAGTGGTGGATTCAAGGGGGGGCTTTGGGGGCTTCAGCCCCCACCCCCCGTCGAATAAGTCAAGCACCCTATATTAACATATGCTTTTCAAGGTTAGTTAACGTCACGATAAGGCTTTTAATCGAATGGTTTCGATCTGTGTGATGAAAGTAAAAGAAAATACAAATTAATTTCTTTGTATTGAATTAATCTTCAAAGAGGTAATTATTAGTAATTATGCTAAATCAAATTTTCAAGTTTATTTGAAGTCTTTATGAATGTATTGTCAAAATACCAATTAATCAGGTATTGTCTAAACCGTTATGTAAACATGTCTAGTGACACAATTACCACCCACACCTGTAAATTGAGGCTCTTTCAAGGAAATTCTTTTTTAAATATCATTTATTTTTACAAAAAAATTAAAGGCAAATGTTCCAGTATTACAAAAAAAAAAAAAAATACACGAGTTTCCCTTTTGAAAATATATGAATATAGCATATTTTAAACTCTTAAGTGAAAATATAAATACATATAAAATATTTAAAATTAATTAGAAATAAAATAGACTTAAATTAGATTTTTTCCCTGCTATTGCTCAAACCCTTGAGCACTTTATAAAACTGCCAAAGCACACATACACCAGACCAGAAGAAGCTGACGTAACTTCTTTGTTGAATTCCATTTGCAACTTTGATTTTGTCGTTACCATTGTTATTGTTCAAATGTGCCTGGCTTTTAAGAAAGGGCTCAGCAGATCGCTAGATTTAGATTAAACATATTTTATTGTTAACTACAGTGTATATAACATTTGGATCGGACACAAGTTATTCCAACTTACAAAGGACCTCTACAAGATCACTACAAGAGAGATCACTTGACAGAGGCAGAGACTTAAACACCCGGCGCGCACCCCCCCTAAAATTGGAAAAAATATGATTTTTTGGCGTAAAATCGTGATTTTTCACACTAATTACCCCAAAATTTTTCGTGCCTCCCTCCGCTCAGCGCAATTTTTTTAAGTGTGCCCCCCCTAACTTGAAATCCTGGATCCGCCCCTGAAAAGCATACATTTAATTCAGAGCTCACTACACTGCAGAGAAACAATTGAACAATTCAACCACCAGTGTTTTGAGAGGAGTGCTAAAATATGTGAACCGCTAGACATAGAGGTTAAAAAACCTAGAATATGCGGGAGACAAATAATGAGAGATAATGTTGAAACAGAGAGTCCGGAAGACTACTTTAGGAAGTCAATAACTGTACCTTTTCTCTACTGTACGCTAAATGAAATGAAAACAAGGTTTACCGACCTACACGCCAGAACCGCTTTGGGACTACAGTTGGTTCCATCAATTATTGAAAATATTGCTCCATAACTGAGCCCCCCCCCCCCCCCCCCTACTACTTCTGAATAAGGGCTCTGATGTGGAAAAGATTGAAATTCCAATATTGATCAATATTAGTGGTTTCCTGCAATACTCACTTACTTTTAGAGAAAGTACCTTACGACCATAGATTTCTGTTACCAGAAGAGCAACTGCTGTTAGATGGAACAATTGCATTTCTAAATACAGTCAAACCTGCCCATGCAGTCACCTCTGTTAAGCAGCCACCTGTGTTAAAAGGTGACATTTTTCTTTTCTTGTCATGGAAAATTTCATAAGAACTGAATCTCTTTTAAGAGGTCACCTGTCTTAGAGGGCCACATTTTCTTTGTCCCAAAGGTGACCTCTTAAAACAGGTTTGACTGTATTTGAATTCCAACTTTTGTAAATATCCACGAAGACTCTCAGACCTATTATTTTGGTAAAGGTACATACCAGCCTATATTTCTGGAACCAGAAAATAGCTGTGACATGAAACAATTGGATTTTTAAATATTTTAATGTCTTGTTTAATCATGCTCTGGTCAAAAACAGGGCGGCGATTGGCACTTCTTATAAAGTTATTTCTGATTTGCGAAAACCTGTGAAATCTTTGCCAACTAAACTACAAATTCAAATGATTTAATATTTGTTAAAATATTGTTTGTGAGGTCCTCTGGGACCCGGAAGGGTAAGCAAATGTAATATATAATAATGTAAATTTAATTTTAGTAACTATTATTTGTAGGAGGTCTCATGACTTGTTTAAGTTATTTGTGTTTGTTTGGGTATAATGGTGTCCAACACATATTGTGTTGTGTTTTATTGTTTTGTTTGTCTTCGTCTTGTGTACACTATCTTGTCAGTTTCTCTGGATTGTCCATTCTTGATTGCCCCTTCGGTTTCCTCTAACATTTATCTTTGAAACATAAATTTATCTAGTATAGTATTATATATACGGAAATATTCAGCCTGGTTGTGAAACAGGAAGTTACTTAGACTTGTTACATTCATCGAAAGTTTCCTGTACTCTCATTTTGTTTATTAAGTACCAAATAACTATTATTTGTTGATAAGTATCAATTAAAGTACAATGAGGAAGTATTTTGTGGAATGATACACAGATGTACAAAATAATTAATTATAAGGGTAATAACAAAATTACCGAACTCCGAACAATCTTACAAAGGGAAAGTCAAAACTCATAATTATATAAACAGACAAAATCAGTCAACAACCGGAAAACTGTGTATATAAGGGTAATAACAAAATTACCGAACTCCGAACAATATATTAGGCACTTAAAAGGACATGACAAAAGGCATAAATTTGTATATTTTTGATTAATATTCATCCTGAAAGCCATTGATAAGTTGTTTGGACTTGTTTGTTCTGTGCTCGGATGTTGACATAAATAGTATAAAATGATTCCACCATGTTGAATGTTTTAACCAAAATCATAACAGTATATATTGCAACAAAAATAACGTACTGTACATGTAAGTGTTGTGTGCATGTTATTCAAGGTACTTCAAGAAGCCTATTGGTCTTTGGCAGTGGTGGTATTTTGTTTGGAGTTGCATGTATCTATATGTACTAAACTCGTCGATGGTGTAATCGTTGGCGTGCTCGCCTCAAGTGCTGTAGGTCGTGGGTTCGATCCCCGTTGTGTCAAACCAAAAACTATAAAATTGGTTTTTGTTGCTTCTCCGCTAAGCATGCATCATTGAGAAGTTAGAGCGAAGAATTGTTGGCTCGAAATCAGGATAATGTGTCCCAGTGCAGCGACATGTTTACCCGCGGAATTCGGTTTCAGTGAGCTATAAATATCCAACTAAATGTGTTTGTCTAGTTCAAAGTGGACATATGACAACTGATATTAGAGTACTCATGCTCTATCTGGGACCCTCACACATCTGAATCCATTAAACAAATTGAGATGGTCCAATGAAGAGCTGCTCGATCGGTACATCTGTAATAGATACCACAATACCAGCAGTGTATCAGATATACTCAATAATATGGAGTAGGCATTGCCTAGATGCGAGCACAGCATTTCTGTCTGGCCAGTGTGTATATATTTGAGTGAAAGTTGAATATCACAAAATAATATGAGTAGGCATGGCCTATAGAGAGGACATTAGTATTTGAAATTAAATGATATCCCCTATGACATCCATTAGAAAGTTAAATGAAGTAGAATAGAAAAGTATGAGAAAAAAGTATGGAATCTTTTATTGTTGCACTAGGGACAGTGCAAACATTGAAGACTAACTAGTACTAGTACGCGGGTGTTATCAACCATTATAAAGCCTAAAGGGGGTAGTAGACGCCGGTGTCTGTAAAATGAAAGTATGGTCTTTTAAGTCATAAGAAAAGAGTTTTATTACGAAAATATCAATTAATGCAACCAACATACATAAGCAATATTGGCCTATACCATGCTATGTACAGCCGATATATATTCATAAAGTGTAAATGATGAATGACGTACAGTCAGGGCCGTCTTGTCAGCAATATAGGCCCCGGTCAAAGCAGTGCACTGAGGCCCATATCTATACAAACACTCACAGAAATAAAATTATAAATGGTCGATAAAATTAAACATATATTTCTTGTATTGATACTTCCAACAAAATCAGTGTTTAAAAATTAAAAATTATGCCGTATACAACATACATAGATTAGCATGGAGTTCATTTGCTTGTGGGATCACCGGGCAACTGTCCATTGTGCCCATACATAAGACCGCAATGCGTACGGTTACTTTAATACTGATAATCTTCATTTCGACATTTTAAAGTATGTGTATTTGGGCCAATATTATGCTATCTCCAAGTGAACAAAATAGTTTTTAATTTTAAAAGAATTATATAGGTACCGCTTTCATCAGACATGTCTCTGCTTTCACATACAAAATATTTATCAATATTCAATATTTTTTTTATTGGAAAAAGCACTGTAGAGGCGTGATATATATATTAAGGCAATATTCAGTATCGAAATCATACTCTTTAAAATTATCTGTGACAAGATTATACAGACATATATTCCTTCTTGTGTAATGTTATTACCTTTTCAACAACAAGCTGGTTAATAATTTTATAGCATTTATTTTAGAAAGACTGAGTTTAATAAATAATAACAGATATACATATAGTATGAACGGCATAATTAATAGTTAAATAAATAAAATTCATTGTGTCTTACTATTCTAAACCATTGTCGGCAGATGTTGGTAGTATTCAAATATTTTGTAGGATCAGACTGACGGAAAATTTAAGATGAATAAACAAATGGGTACTGATAGAAATAATTAACACTAACAGAAATAAGGAAAAAGTCATGCGTTCCTTGTTCCTTGCAAGCACATCATGGTTAGAAAATGTTTGTTACTTAGCCAAAGATATAATAAATGCAAAAATTGTATACAAAACGAAAATGAAAAATGTTAATGTTCACCACAAAATGAAAAATGTTAATGTTCACCACTATCTTTTCTTATCAGAGACATATGAGCCGGTGGCAAGAGGCACATGCCCTCCCCCCCCCTCTTTGGCAAAATTTTAAAAAGCTGGATTTTTAGTATACTTTAGGATTTTTGTGATATTTATTTGGAATTACCATTATTCAACACAAATAAACCGTACGAAAGGTAGGAATTAAGTATAAATATGAACGGGTGTCATCCCTTGTGATATTTTAGTACCGCACATTGATAGTAGGGTTTACATTATTGTTAACGAAAGGCCGGGAGCTCCTCCTAGTTATTCTACGTGTACTATAGATGCGTATTAAAAAATATTGATGACATTGTCATCTTTGCGTGTCAGTTGTGACCCAAATATATTAGGCACTTAAAAGGACATGACAAAAGGCATAAATTTGTATATTTTTGATTAATATTCATCCTGAAAGCCATTGATAAGTTGTTTGGACTTGTTTGTTCTGTGCTCGGATGTTGACATAAATAGTATAAAATGATTCCACCATGTGGAATGTTTTAACCAAAATCATAACAGTATATATTGCAACAAAAATAACGTACTGTACATGTAAGTGTTGTGTGCATGTTATTCAAGGTACTTCAAGAAGCCTATTGGTCTTTGGCAGTGGTGGTATTTTGTTTGGAGTTGCATGTATCTTTATGTACTAACCTCGTCGATGGTGTAATCGTTGGCGTGCTCGCCTCAAGTGCTGTAGGTAGTGGTGCACCGATCATCGGAAACATCGACTAATCAGTCGGACGTCATCATACGATCCGATGATCGATTCTTATACCTTGTGGTCGATTCTGATTCCTAGTGTCTAAAATATATATGCTACACTTTATTCTTTGTTTTTATTCCTCATATTGACAAACATGTTGCAGTTTTATCCCAGCTGTTTTTTTCCTCATACTGACAAACATCTTGCAGTTTTGTCCCAGCGTACCTTTGACACCCAGTCAATACACATATTTGGACTAGTCTATTATTTATCTACTGCCCGGAATAGTCCATTTTATATCAGGTGCTACACATATGGAAACCAATGTTTTGTTTTGTTCTAAGTTAATGTTTACAAATGGAAAAATTGTAGTTTGTAAATATACCATACGATTTTATTAAAACCTTTACTTTTGTCAAACACATATTTGGACTGGTCTATTATTTATCTACTGTCCGGAATAGTCCATTTGATGTCGGGTGTTCCACATATAGAAAACGATCTTTTGTTTTGTTAATGTTTACAAATAGAAAAATTATAGTTTGTAAAAATATGATAGGATTTTATTCAAATCTTTACTTTTGTCCAGCATACTCTTGAAATAAAGACTATCTGAGTAATTATAGTCAGTATATAGATTTAGTAGGTAATTGTCACTGATGATCGATCATCGGTCGATGTTGGTATAACGATCATCGATCTTGAAAATGTGACCGATTCCCATCACTAGCTGTAGGTCGTGGGTTCGATCCCCGTTGTGTCAAACCAAAGACTATAAAATTGGTTTTTGTTGCTTCTCCGCTAAGCATGCATCATTGAGAAGTTAGAGCGAAGAATTGTTGGCTCGAAATCAGGATAATGTGTCCCAGTGCAGCGACATGTTTACCCGCGGAATTTGGTTTCAGTGAGCTATAAATATCCAACTAAATGTGTTTGTCTAGTTCAAAGTGGACATATGACAACTGATATTAGAGTACTCATGCTCTATCTGGGACCCTCACACATCTGAATCCATTAAACAAATTGAGATGGTCCAATGACGAGCTGCTCGATCGGTACATCTGTAATAGATACCACAATACCAGCAGTGTATCATATATACTCAATAATATGGAGTAGGCATTGCCTAGATGCGAGCACAGCATTTCTGTCTGGCCAGTGTGTATATATTTGAGTGAAAGTTAAATATCACAAAATAATATGAGTAGGCATGGCCTATAGAGAGGACATTAGTATTTGAAATTAAATGATATCCCCTATGACATCCATTAGAAAGTTAAATGAAGTAGAATAGAAAAGTATGAGAAAAAAGTATGGAATCTTTTATTGTTGCACTAGGGACAGTGCAAACATTGAAGACTAACTAGTACTAGTACGCGGGTGGTATCAACCATTATAAAGCCTAAAGGGGGTAGTAGACGCCGGTGTCTGTAAAATGAAAGTATGGTCTTTTAAGTCATAAGAAAAGAGTTTTATTACGAAAATATCAATTAATGCAACCAACATACATAAGCAATATTGGCCTATACCATGCTATGGACAGCCGATATATATTCATGAAGTGAAATGATGAATGACGTACAGTCAGGGCCGTCTTGTCAGCAATATAGGCCCCGGTCAAAGCAGTGCACTGAGGCCCATATCTATACAAACACTCACAGAAATAAAATTATAAATGGTCGATAAAATTAAACATATATTTCTTGTATTGATACTTCCAACAAAATCAGTGTTTGAAAATTAAAAATTATGCCGTATACAACATACATAGATTAGCATGGAGTTCATTTGCTTGTGGGACCACCGGGCAACTGTCCATTGTGCCCATACATAAGACCGCACTGCGTACGGTTACTTTAATACTGATAATCTTCATTTCGACATTTTAAAGTATGTGTATTTGGGCCAATATTATGCTATCTCCAAGTGAACAAAATAGTTTTTAATTTTAAAAGAATTATATAGGTACCGCTTTCATCAGACATGTCTCTGCTTTCACATACAAAATATTTATCAATATTCAATATTTTGTTTTATTGGAAAAAGCACAGTAGAGGCGTGATATATATATTAAGGCAATATTCAGTATCGAAATCATACTCTTTAAAATTATCTGTGACAAGATTATACAGATATATATTCCTTCTTGTGTAATGTTATTACCTTTTCAACAACAAGCTGGTTAATAATTTTATAGCATTTATTTTAGAAAGACTGAGTTTAATAAATAATAACAGATATACATATAGTATGAACGGCATAATTAATAGTTAAATAAATAAAATTCATTGTGTCTTACTATTCTAAACCATTGTCGGCAGATGTTGGTAGTATTCAAATATTTTGTAGGATCAGACTGACGGAAAATTTAAGATGAATAAACAAATGGGTACTGATAGAAATAATTAACACTAACAGAAATAAGGAAAAAGTCATGCGTTCCTTGTAACTTGCAAGCACATCATGGTTAGAAAATGTTTGTTACTTAGCCAAAGATATAATAAATGCAAAAATTGTATACAAAATGAAAATGAAAAATGTTAATGTTCACCACAAAATGAAAAATGTTAATGTTCACCACTTTCTTTTCTTATCAGAGACATATGAGCCGGTGGCAAGAGGCACATGCCCTCCCCCCCCCCCCCTCTTTGGCAAAATTTTAAAAAGCTGGATTTTTAGTATACTTTAGGATTTTTGTGATATTTATTTGGAATTACCATTATTCAACACAACTAAACCGTACGAAAGGTAGGAATTAAGTATAAATATGAACGGGTGTCATCCCTTGTGATATTTTAGTACCGCACATTGATAGTAGGGTTAACATTATTGTTAACGAAAGGCCGGGAGCTCCTCCTAGTTATTCTACGTGTACTATAGATGCGTATTAAAAAATATTGATGACATTGTCATCTTTGCGTGTCAGTTGTGACCCAAATATATTAGGCACTTAAAAGGACATGACAAAAGGCATAAATTTGTATATTTTTGATTAATATTCATCCTGAAAGCCATTGATAAGTTGTTTGGACTTGTTTGTTCTGTGCTCGGATGTTGACATAAATAGTATAAAATGATTCCACCATGTTGAATGTTTTAACCAAAATCATAACAGTATATATTGCAACAAAAATAACGTACTGTACATGTAAGTGTTGTGTGCATGTTATTCAAGGTACTTCAAGAAGCCTATTGGTCTTTGGCAGTGGTGGTATTTTGTTTGGAGTTGCATGTATCTATATGTACTAACCTCGTCGATGGTGTAATCGTTGGCGTGCTCGCCTCAAGTGCTGTAGGTCGTGGGTTCGATCCCCGTTGTGTCAAACCAAAGACTATAAAATTGGTTTTTGTTGCTTCTCCGCTAAGCATGCATCATTGAGAAGTTAGAGCGAAGAATTGTTGGCTCGAAATCAGGATAATGTGTCCCAGTGCAGCGACATGTTTACCCGCGGAATTCGGTTTCAGTGAGCTATAAATATCCAACTAAATGTGTTTGTCTAGTTCAAAGTGGACATATGACAACTGATATTAGAGTACTCATGCTCTATCTGGGACCCTCACACATCTGAATCCATTAAACAAATTGAGATGGTCCAATGACGAGCTGCTCGATCGGTACATCTGTAATAGATACCACAATACCAGCAGTGTATCATATATACTCAATAATATGGAGTAGGCATTGCCTAGATGCGAGCACAGCATTTCTGTCTGGCCAGTGTGTATATATTTGAGTGAAAGTTGAATATCACAAAATAATATGAGTAGGCATGGCCTATAGAGAGGACATTAGTATTTGAAATTAAATGATATCCCCTATGACATCCATTAGAAAGTTAAATGAAGTAGAATAGAAAAGTATGAGAAAAAAGTATGGAATCTTTTATTGTTGCACTAGGGACAGTGCAAACATTGAAGACTAACTAGTACTAGTACGCGGGTGGTATCAACCATTATAAAGCCTAAAGGGGGTAGTAGACGCCGGTGTCTGTAAAATGAAAGTATGGTCTTTTAAGTCATAAGAAAAGAGTTTTATTACGAAAATATCAATTAATGCAACCAACATACATAAGCAATATTGGCCTATACCATGCTATGTACAGCCGATATATATTCATGAAGTGTAAATGATGAATGACGTACAGTCAGGGCCGTCTTGTCAGCAATATAGGCCCCGGTCAAAGCAGTGCACTGAGGCCCATATCTATACAAACACTCACAGAAATAAAATTATAAATGGTCGATAAAATTAAACATATATTTCTTTTATTGATACTTCCAACAAAATCAGTGTTTGAAAATTAAAAATTATGCCGTATACAACATACATAGATTAGCATGGAGTTCATTTGCTTGTGGGATCACCGGGCAACTGTCCATTGTGCCCATACATAAGACCGCACTGCGTACGGTTACTTTAATACTGATAATCTTCATTTCGACATTTTAAAGTATGTGTATTTGGGCCAATATTATGCTATCTCCAAGTGAACAAAATAGTTTTTAATTTTAAAAGAATTATATAGGTACCGCTTTCATCAGACATGTCTCTGCTTTCACATACAAAATATTTATCAATATTCAATATTTTTTTTATTGGAAAAAGCACTGTAGAGGCGTGATATATATATTAAGGCAATATTCAGTATCGAAATCATACTCTTTAAAATTATCTGTGACAAGATTATACAGACATATATTCCTTCTTGTGTAATGTTATTACCTTTTCAACAACAAGCTGGTTAATAATTTTATAGCATTTATTTTAGAAAGACTGAGTTTAATAAATAATAACAGATATACATATAGTATGAACGGCATAATTAATAGTTAAATAAATAAAATTCATTGTGTCTTACTATTCTAAACCATTGTCGGCAGATGTTGGTAGTATTCAAATATTTTGTAGGATCAGACTGACGGAAAATTTAAGATGAATAAACAAATGGGTACTGATAGAAATAATTAACACTAACAGAAATAAGGAAAAAGTCATGCGTTCCTTGTTCCTTGCAAGCACATCATGGTTAGAAAATGTTTGTTACTTAGCCAAAGATATAATAAATGCAAAAATTGTATACAAAACGAAAATGAAAAATGTTAATGTTCACCACAAAATGAAAAATGTTAATGTTCACCACTATCTTTTCTTATCAGAGACATATGAGCCGGTGGCAAGAGGCACATGCCCTCCCCCCCCCCCCCCCCCCCTTTGGCAAAATTTTAAAAAGCTGGATTTTTAGTATACTTTAGGATTTTTGTGATATTTATTTGGAATTACCATTATTCAACACAAATAAACCGTACGAAAGGTAGGAATTAAGTATAAATATGAACGGGTGTCATCCCTTGTGATATTTTAGTACCGCACATTGATAGTAGGGTTTACATTATTGTTAACGAAAGGCCGGGAGCTCCTCCTAGTTATTCTACGTGTACTATAGATGCGTATTAAAAAATATTGATGACATTGTCATCTTTGCGTGTCAGTTGTGACCCAAATATATTAGGCACTTAAAAGGACATGACAAAAGGCATAAATTTGTATATTTTTGATTAATATTCATCCTGAAAGCCATTGATAAGTTGTTTGGACTTGTTTGTTCTGTGCTCGGATGTTGACATAAATAGTATAAAATGATTCCACCATGTTGAATGTTTTAACCAAAATCATAACAGTATATATTGCAACAAAAATAACGTACTGTACATGTAAGTGTTGTGTGCATGTTATTCAAGGTACTTCAAGAAGCCTATTGGTCTTTGGCAGTGGTGGTATTTTGTTTGGAGTTGCATGTATCTTTATGTACTAACCTCGTCGATGGTGTAATCGTTGGCGTGCTCGCCTCAAGTGCTGTAGGTAGTGGTGCACCGATCATCGGAAACATCGACTAATCAGTCGGACGTCATCATACGATCCGATGATCGATTCTTATACCTTGTGGTCGATTCTGATTCCTAGTGTCTAAAATATATATGCTACACTTTATTCTTTGTTTTTATTCCTCATATTGACAAACATGTTGCAGTTTTATCTCAGCTGTTTTTTTCCTCATACTGACAAACATCTTGCAGTTTTGTCCCAGCGTACCTTTGACACCCAGTCAATACACATATTTGGACTAGTCTATTATTTATCTACTGCCCGGAATAGTCCATTTTATATCAGGTGCTACACATATGGAAACCAATGTTTTGTTTTGTTCTAAGTTAATGTTTACAAATGGAAAAATTGTAGTTTGTAAATATACCATACGATTTTATTAAAACCTTTACTTTTGTCAAACACATATTTGGACTGGTCTATTATTTATCTACTGTCCGGAATAGTCCATTTGATGTCGGGTGTTCCACATATAGAAAACGATCTTTTGTTTTGTTAATGTTTACAAATAGAAAAATTATAGTTTGTAAAAATATGATAGGATTTTATTCAAATCTTTACTTTTGTCCAGCATACTCTTGAAATAAAGACTATCTGAGTAATTATAGTCAGTATATAGATTTAGTAGGTAATTGTCACTGATGATCGATCATCGGTCGATGTTGGTATAACGATCATCGATCTTGAAAATGTGACCGATTCCCATCACTAGCTGTAGGTCGTGGGTTCGATCCCCGTTGTGTCAAACCAAAGACTATAAAATTGGTTTTTGTTGCTTCTCCGCTAAGCATGCATCATTGAGAAGTTAGAGCGAAGAATTGTTGGCTCGAAATCAGGATAATGTGTCCCAGTGCAGCGACATGTTTACCCGCGGAATTTGGTTTCAGTGAGCTATAAATATCCAACTAAATGTGTTTGTCTAGTTCAAAGTGGACATATGACAACTGATATTAGAGTACTCATGCTCTATCTGGGACCCTCACACATCTGAATCCATTAAACAAATTGAGATGGTCCAATGACGAGCTGCTCGATCGGTACATCTGTAATAGATACCACAATACCAGCAGTGTATCATATATACTCAATAATATGGAGTAGGCATTGCCTAGATGCGAGCACAGCATTTCTGTCTGGCCAGTGTGTATATATTTGAGTGAAAGTTAAATATCACAAAATAATATGAGTAGGCATGGCCTATAGAGAGGACATTAGTATTTGAAATTAAATGATATCCCCTATGACATCCATTAGAAAGTTAAATGAAGTAGAATAGAAAAGTATGAGAAAAAAGTATGGAATCTTTTATTGTTGCACTAGGGACAGTGCAAACATTGAAGACTAACTAGTACTAGTACGCGGGTGGTATCAACCATTATAAAGCCTAAAGGGGGTAGTAGACGCCGGTGTCTGTAAAATGAAAGTATGGTCTTTTAAGTCATAAGAAAAGAGTTTTATTACGAAAATATCAATTAATGCAACCAACATACATAAGCAATATTGGCCTATACCATGCTATGTACAGCCGATATATATTCATGAAGTGTAAATGATGAATGACGTACAGTCAGGGCCGTCTTGTCAGCAATATAGGCCCCGGTCAAAGCAGTGCACTGAGGCCCATATCTATACAAACACTCACAGAAATAAAATTATAAATGGTCGATAAAATTAAACATATATTTCTTGTATTGATACTTCCAACAAAATCAGTGTTTGAAAATTAAAAATTATGCCGTATACAACATACATAGATTAGCATGGAGTTCATTTGCTTGTGGGATCACCGGGCAACTGTCCATTGTGCCCATACATAAGACCGCACTGCGTACGGTTACTTTAATACTGATAATCTTCATTTCGACATTTTAAAGTATGTGTATTTGGGCCAATATTATGCTATCTCCAAGTGAACAAAATAGTTTTTAATTTTAAAAGAATTATATAGGTACCGCTTTCATCAGACATGTCTCTGCTTTCACATACAAAATATTTATCAATATTCAATATTTTGTTTTTATTGGAAAAAGCACAGTAGAGGCGTGATATATATATTAAGGCAATATTCAGTATCGAAATCATACTCTTTAAAATTATCTGTGACAAGATTATACAGACATATATTCCTTCTTGTGTAATGTTATTACCTTTTCAACAACAAGCTGGTTAATAATTTTATAGCATTTATTTTAGAAAGACTGAGTTTAATAAATAATAACAGATATACATATAGTATGAACGGCATAATTAATAGTTAAATAAATAAAATTCATTGTGTCTTACTATTCTAAACCATTGTCGGCAGATGTTGGTAGTATTCAAATATTTTGTAGGATCAGACTGACGGAAAATTTAAGATGAATAAACAAATGGGTACTGATAGAAATAATTAACACTAACAGAAATAAGGAAAAAGTCATGCGTTCCTTGTTCCTTGCAAGCACATCATGGTTAGAAAATGTTTGTTACTTAGCCAAAGATATAATAAATGCAAAAATTGTATACAAAATGAAAAATGTTGATGTTCACCACAAAATGAAAAATGTTAATGTTCACCACTATCTTTTCTTATCAGAGACATATGAGCCGGTGGCAAGAGGCACATGCCCTCCCCCCCCCTCTTTGGCAAAATTTTAAAAAGCTGGATTTTTAGTATACTTTAGGATTTTTGTGATATTTATTTGGAATTACCATTATTCAACACAAATAAACCGTACGAAAGGTAGGAATTAAGTATAAATATGAACGGGTGTCATCCCTTGTGATATTTTAGTACCGCACATTGATAGTAGGGTTTACATTATTGTTAACGAAAGGCCGGGAGCTCCTCCTAGTTATTCTACGTGTACTATAGATGCGTATTAAAAAATATTGATGACATTGTCATCTTTGCGTGTCAGTTGTGACCCAAATATATTAGGCACTTAAAAGGACATGACAAAAGGCATAAATTTGTATATTTTTGATTAATATTCATCCTGAAAGCCATTGATAAGTTGTTTGGACTTGTTTGTTCTGTGCTCGGATGTTGACATAAATAGTATAAAATGATTCCACCATGTTGAATGTTTTAACCAAAATCATAACAGTATATATTGCAACAAAAATAACGTACTGTACATGTAAGTGTTGTGTGCATGTTATTCAAGGTACTTCAAGAAGCCTATTGGTCTTTGGCAGTGGTGGTATTTTGTTTGGAGTTGCATGTATCTTTATGTACTAACCTCGTCGATGGTGTAATCGTTGGCGTGCTCGCCTCAAGTGCTGTAGGTAGTGGTGCACCGATCATCGGAAACATCGACTAATCAGTCGGACGTCATCATACGATCCGATGATCGATTCTTATACCTTGTGGTCGATTCTGATTCCTAGTGTCTAAAATATATATGCTACACTTTATTCTTTGTTTTTATTCCTCATATTGACAAACATGTTGCAGTTTTATCCCAGCTGTTTTTTTCCTCATACTGACAAACATCTTGCAGTTTTGTCCCAGCGTACCTTTGACACCCAGTCAATACACATATTTGGACTAGTCTATTATTTATCTACTGCCCGGAATAGTCCATTTTATATCAGGTGCTACACATATGGAAACCAATGTTTTGTTTTGTTCTAAGTTAATATTTACAAATGGAAAAATTGTAGTTTGTAAATATACCATACGATTTTATTAAAACCTTTACTTTTGTCAAACACATATTTGGACTGGTCTATTATTTATCTACTGTCCGGAATAGTCCATTTGATGTCGGGTGTTCCACATATAGAAAACGATCTTTTGTTTTGTTAATGTTTACAAATAGAAAAATTATAGTTTGTAAAAATATGATAGGATTTTATTCAAATCTTTACTTTTGTCCAGCATACTCTTGAAATAAAGACTATCTGAGTAATTATAGTCAGTATATAGATTTAGTAGGTAATTGTCACTGATGATCGATCATCGGTCGATGTTGGTATAACGATCATCGATCTTGAAAATGTGACCGATTCCCATCACTAGCTGTAGGTCGTGGGTTCGATCCCCGTTGTGTCAAACCAAAGACTATAAAATTGGTTTTTGTTGCTTCTCCGCTAAGCATGCATCATTGAGAAGTTAGAGCGAAGAATTGTTGGCTCGAAATCAGGATAATGTGTCCCAGTGCAGCGACATGTTTACCCGCGGAATTTGGTTTCAGTGAGCTATAAATATCCAACTAAATGTGTTTGTCTAGTTCAAAGTGGACATATGACAACTGATATTAGAGTACTCATGCTCTATCTGGGACCCTCACACATCTGAATCCATTAAACAAATTGAGATGGTCCAATGACGAGCTGCTCGATCGGTACATCTGTAATAGATACCACAATACCAGCAGTGTATCATATATACTCAATAATATGGAGTAGGCATTGCCTAGATGCGAGCACAGCATTTCTGTCTGGCCAGTGTGTATATATTTGAGTGAAAGTTAAATATCACAAAATAATATGAGTAGGCATGGCCTATAGAGAGGACATTAGTATTTGAAATTAAATGATATCCCCTATGACATCCATTAGAAAGTTAAATGAAGTAGAATAGAAAAGTATGAGAAAAAAGTATGGAATCTTTTATTGTTGCACTAGGGACAGTGCAAACATTGAAGACTAACTAGTACTAGTACGCGGGTGGTATCAACCATTATAAAGCCTAAAGGGGGTAGTAGACGCCGGTGTCTGTAAAATGAAAGTATGGTCTTTTAAGTCATAAGAAAAGAGTTTTATTACGAAAATATCAATTAATGCAACCAACATACATAAGCAATATTGGCCTATACCATGCTATGTACAGCCGATATATATTCATGAAGTGTAAATGATGAATGACGTACAGTCAGGGCCGTCTTGTCAGCAATATAGGCCCCGGTCAAAGCAGTGCACTGAGGCCCATATCTATACAAACACTCACAGAAATAAAATTATAAATGGTCGATAAAATTAAACATATATTTCTTGTATTGATACTTCCAACAAAATCAGTGTTTGAAAATTAAAAATTATGCCGTATACAACATACATAGATTAGCATGGAGTTCATTTGCTTGTGGGATCACCGGGCAACTGTCCATTGTGCCCATACATAAGACCGCACTGCGTACGGTTACTTTAATACTGATAATCTTCATTTCGACATTTTAAAGTATGTGTATTTGGGCCAATATTATGCTATCTCCAAGTGAACAAAATAGTTTTTAATTTTAAAAGAATTATATAGGTACCGCTTTCATCAGACATGTCTCTGCTTTCACATACAAAATATTTATCAATATTCAATATTTTGTTTTTATTGGAAAAAGCACAGTAGAGGCGTGATATATATATTAAGGCAATATTCAGTATCGAAATCATACTCTTTAAAATTATCTGTGACAAGATTATACAGACATATATTCCTTCTTGTGTAATGTTATTACCTTTTCAACAACAAGCTGGTTAATAATTTTATAGCATTTATTTTAGAAAGACTGAGTTTAATAAATAATAACAGATATACATATAGTATGAACGGCATAATTAATAGTTAAATAAATAAAATTCATTGTGTCTTACTATTCTAAACCATTGTCGGCAGATGTTGGTAGTATTCAAATATTTTGTAGGATCAGACTGACGGAAAATTTAAGATGAATAAACAAATGGGTACTGATAGAAATAATTAACACTAACAGAAATAAGGAAAAAGTCATGCGTTCCTTGTTCCTTGCAAGCACATCATGGTTAGAAAATGTTTGTTACTTAGCCAAAGATATAATAAATGCAAAAATTGTATACAAAATGAAAAATGTTGATGTTCACCACAAAATGAAAAATGTTAATTTTCACCACTATCTTTTCTTATCAGAGACATATGAGCCGGTGGCAAGAGGCACATGCCCTCTCCCCCCCCCCCCCCCCTCTTTGGCAAAATTTTAAAAAGCTGGATTTTTAGTATACTTTATAATTTTTGTGATATTTATTTGGAATTACCATTATTCAACACAACTAAACCGTATGAAAGGTAGGAATTAAGTATAAATATGAACGGGTGTCATCCCTTGTGATATTTTAGTACCGCACATTGATAGTAGGGTTAACATTATTGTTAACGAAAGGCCGGGAGCTCCTCCTAGTTATTATACGTGTACTATAGATGCGTATTAAAAAATATTGATGACATTGTCATCTTTGCGTGTCAGTTGTGACCCAAATACGATTTCAATGCTGACCTTTACTTGTTGCAACGTAAAATATGACGTGATAAAAAAAATCTTAATAACATGACGATGAATGGTGGCCAGATTCGTTTTTATTTACGCATTTATTGTAGAACTTTAGGAATATTGTGGTACATGTACAAATAATCTTGGAGACAGGAATTGTGTTTGGATTTCTTTTAAACTGGTAAGTCATATCCTCGTGTATTGTAAAGTCGAGACCCTAACTTGGCCTAAGACTATTTTGTCTCAAAACATTTCTAAAATAACTGCAACTATTGTATAAATAACATAATCAAGAATAAACATACATGTAGTCTCTTTTGGTACCGATTACATTATTTTTGCATCCTTAGCAAGTGATTAAAAATCCATCTGAAACTTGGAGGGTATTTCCACCATGTTTTGTAGAGTGTATTGTAAAGTCGAGACTCCATATTTGCATACGGTTGTGAATAAATTAAAGATGATACCAATTCAATTTTTTCAACTATAATTAAGATAACTATTTGTAATAACAATCACCGCTAAAAACATTTTTTTTCAGTGTCATATAATATAAAAAACCTGGCATAACACCAAAATTGTCTAATTTGTCTCAGCAGAAAAAAATATTTTTCACATAAAGTTTTTTCAGCTGTTCATTTTAGTTCACTATTTTAAACAGCAATTTATAACAACAATGTGGGTCAATACGGTATATTAAACACAATATACATTCTTTCTTTTATCCATATGTTAAAGTCACATGACCAAGTGTTTTGAAAGGCTACAAGTTGTTATTTTGTTTCACTCATTGTCAGACTTTTTACATTTTAGAGGTTAGATAAATAAGAAATCACATGTTTTGTGAGACATTTTTCTCAATTGATTAAACCCACGAGTCCAAATTCAGTCATATAACCTTTAACCCAAGTTTGTAAGCAAAGCAGCCGACCGTGTCTTCCGTGACCGTGGTGACCCAAGGCTCTTAAAACGGCACAGAAATTGTTTTTTAAAAATGGGCATTAGCAAAAATGGCGGAAATTGCCATCTTGAGGCTTTCTTATGTTATTTTACCTGTTTGAATCTCATTTTTGTTGAGATACTTGGTAATTTCCAACTAAGTCATCACTATTATTGTTTGACAGTCACAGGGCACGTGCTCGCTACGACGTCATCTAATGAATATGCAAAATAGCCGACCCTCGACTTTACAATACACGACGATAACGAAATGTCAATATAAATCTGGAGTTCGACAGTGAAATGCAGTTGGGCGTGACATGAAATGTCCATACGTCAAAAAATGACCAGATTCGTGTTGTCTTAAGTGTCATTCACAGTGATAAAAAAATGAACAGTTGTTGTCCTTAACCTGATAGACCATGTTAACATAAAGTCCTTTCAGTACACCAGTGTTGTATTAATCAAAGTTTTGATTGATCCGAGTAAATATTTAGACCACCCGCGTAGATTCTGCAAAAAATAAAACAAAACTAAAACACACCAAGGCGAGTTTGTTTCTACATCGGCTGCAATGCCTGAAATGGTCCAAAAAATAAATTTGATATTTTCTGAAAATATTGTAGTTCAAAATTAAGTCAAATTTATTCTATAATTATCTTTTACTAATCCGTAACTAGAAAGGTTTTTATCTAATAATCTGGACACGCTTGAAAAAAGTGCTGTGTTTGTTTACATGTCGTCACGATTTACGGAATTGACGCAGTTGCAAATGAAATAGATGTCGTTTTGAAATTTTTTGACTCGGGAATGAAAATACAAGATTATAATTAAAATTCCGCGAAATGTTGTTGACGACTTTGAATAACTATGAATAACTACGAATAACATGACGTCATGACTTTGATAGCGAGATGTCATTCTGATTAATTTAACAATGTAAGCACCTTTTATTGTCTTTTGTTACTTAAATACCATTTTTTAGAAGTTCATGATATCATTTTAGTTTTAAAATCATTTATTGGAGACTTTTTTTTTTATTTTTGGCATTCTCTCCGGGGCTGCCAATTTTTTTTATCAATTTCCGGACGAAAGGATTTCAATCTCATCATAAGGAAGATTGTGTATTCAATGCGCATGCCCATGTTGCTGTAGAGCTCTCTGTGCTCGCTAATATGGAGTAGGCATTGCCTAGATGCGAGCACAGCATTTCTGTCGGGCCAGTGTGTATATATTTGAGTGAAAGTTGAATATCACAACATAATATGAGTAGGCATGGCCTATAGAGAGGACATTAGTATTTGAAATTAAATGATATCCCCTATGACATCCATTGGAAAGTTAAATGAAGTAGAATAGAAAAGTATGAGAAAAAAGTATGGAATCTTTTATTGTTGGACTAGGGACAGTGCAAACATTGAAGACTAACTAGTACTAGTACGCGGGTGATATCAACCATTATAAAGCCTAAAGGGGGTAGTAGACGCCGGTGTCTGTAAAATGAAAGTATGGTCTTTTAAGTCATAAGAAAAGAGTTTCATTACGAAAATATCAATTAATGCAACCAACATACATAAGCAATATTGGCCTATACCATGCTATGTACAGCCGATATATATTCATGAAGTGTAAATGATGAATGACGTACGGTCAGGGCCGTCTTGTCAGCAATATAGGCCCCGGTCAAAGCAGTGCACTGTGGCCCATATCTATACAAACACTCGCAGAAATAAAATTATATATGGTCGATAAAATTAAACATATATTTCTTGTATTGATACTTCCAACAAAATCAGTGTTTAAAAATTAAAAATTATGCCGTATACAACATACATAGATTAGCATGGGGTTCATTTGCTTTTGGGACCACCATTGTGCCCATACATAAGACCGCACTGCGTACAGTTACTTTAATACTGATAATGTTCATTTCGACATTTTAAAGTATGTGTATTTGGGCCGATATTATGCTATCTCCAAGTGAACAAAATAGTTTTTAATTTGAAAAGAATTATATGTCTCTGCTTTCACATACAAAATATTTATCAATATTCAATATTATTTTATTGGAAAAAGCACAGTAGAGGCGTGATATATATATTAAGGCAATATTCAGTATCGAAATCATACTCTTTAAAATTATCTGTGACAAGATTATACAGGCATATATTCCTTCTTGTGTAATGTTATTACCTTTTAAAGTTTCAACAACAAGCTGGTTAATAATTTTATAGCATTTATTTTAGAAAGACTGAGTTTAATAAATAATAACAGATATACATATAGTATGAACGGCATAATTAATAGTTAAATAAATAAAATTCATTGTGTCTTACTATTCTAAACCATTGTCGGCAGATGTTGGTAGTATTCAAATATTTTGTAGGATCAGACTGACGGAAAATTTAAGATGAATAAACAAATGGGTACTGATAGAAATAATTAACACTAACAGAAATAAGGAAAAAGTCACGCGTTCCTTGTTCCTTGCAAGCACATCATGGTTAGAAAATGTTTGTTACTTAGCCAAAGAAATAATAAATGCAAAAATTGTATGAAAATGAAAAATGTTAATGTTCACCACAAAATGAAAAATGTTAATGTTCACCACTATCTTTTCTTATCAGAGACATATGAGCCGGTGGTAAGGGACACATGCCCCCCCCCCCCCCCCTTTTGGCAAAATTTTAAAAAGCTGGATTTTTAGTATACTTTAGGATTTTTGTGATATTTATTTGGAATTACCATTATTCAACACAACTAAACCGTACGAAAAGTAGGAATTAAGTATATATATGAACGGGTGTCATCCCTTGTGATATTTTAGTACCGCACATTGATAGTAGGGTTAAAATTATTGATAACGAAAGGCCGGGAGCAGGAACCTGTGATCTCCTCCTAGTTATTGTACGTGTACTATAGATGCGCATTAAAAAATATTGATGACATTGTCATCTTTGCGTGTCAGTTGTGACCCAAATACGATTTCAATGCTGACCTTTACTTGTTGCAACGTAAAATATGACGTGATAAAAAAAATATTAACATGACGATGAATGGTGGCCAGATTCGTTTTTATTTACGCATTTATTGTAGAACTTTAGGAATATTGTGGTACATGTACAAATAATCTTGGAGACAGGAATTGTGTTTGGATTTCTTTTAAACTGGTAAGTCATATATACAGTAACGAAATGTCAATATAAATCTGGAGTTCGACAGTGCAATGCAGTTGGGCGTGACATGAAATGTCCATACGTCAAAAAATGACCAGATTCGTGTTGTCTTTTAAAGAGTCATTCACAGTGATAAAAAAATGAACAGTTGTTGTCCTTAACCTGATAGTCCATGTTAACATAAAGTCCTTTCAGTACGCCAGTGTTGTATTAATCAAAGTTTTGATTGATCCGAGTAAATATTTAGACCACCCGCGTAGATTCTGCAAAAAATAAAACAAAACTAAAACACACCAAGGCGAGTTTTTCTACATCGGCTGCAAATGGTCCAAAAAATAAACTTGATATTTTCTGAAAATATTGTAGTTCAAAATTAAGTCAAATTTATTCTATAATTATCTTTTACTAATCCGTAACTAGAAAGGTTTTTATCTAATAATCTGGACACGCTTGAAAAAAGTGCTGTGTTTGTTTACATGTCGTCACGATTTACGGAATTGACGCAATTGCAAATGAAATAGATGTCGTTTTGAAATTTTTTGACTCGGGAATGAAAATACAAGATTATAATTAAAATTCCGCGAAATGTTGTTGACGACTTTGAATAACTATGAATAACTACGAATAACATGACGTCATGACTTTGATAGCGAGATGTCATTCTGATTAATTTAACAATGTAAGCACCTTTTATTGTCTTTTGTTACTTAAATACCATTTTTTAGAAGTTCATGATATCATTTTAGTTTTAAAATCATTTATTGGAGACTTTTTTTTTTATTTTTGGCATTCTCTCCGGGGCTGCCAATTTTTTTTATCAATTTCCGGACGAAAGGATTTCAATCTCATCATAAGGAAGATTGTGTATTCAATGCGCATGCCCATGTTGCTGTAGAGCTCTCTGTGCTCGCTAATATGGAGTAGGCATTGCCTAGATGCGAGCACAGCATTTCTGTCGGGCCAGTGTGTATATATTTGAGTGAAAGTTGAATATCACAACATAATATGAGTAGGCATGGCCTATAGAGAGGACATTAGTATTTGAAATTAAATGATATCCCCTATGACATCCATTGGAAAGTTAAATGAAGTAGAATAGAAAAGTATGAGAAAAAAGTATGGAATCTTTTATTGTTGGACTAGGGACAGTGCAAACATTGAAGACTAACTAGTACTAGTACGCGGGTGGTATCAACCATTATAAAGCCTAAAGGGGGTAGTAGACGCCGGTGTCTGTAAAATGAAAGTATGGTCTTTTAAGTCATAAGAAAAGAGTTTCATTACGAAAATATCAATTAATGCAACCAACATACATAAGCAATATTGGCCTATACCATGCTATGTACAGCCGATATATATTCATGAAGTGTAAATGATGAATGACGTACGGTCAGGGCCGTCTTGTCAGCAATATAGGCCCCGGTCAAAGCAGTGCACTGTGGCCCATATCTATACAAACACTCGCAGAAATAAAATTATATATGGTCGATAAAATTAAACATATATTTCTTGTATTGATACTTCCAACAAAATCAGTGTTTAAAATTTAAAAATTATGCCGTATACAACATACATAGATTAGCATGGGGTTCATTTGCTTTTGGGACCACCATTGTGCCCATACATAAGACCGCACTGCGTACAGTTACTTTAATACTGATAATGTTCATTTCGACATTTTAAAGTATGTGTATTTGGGCCGATATTATGCTATCTCCAAGTGAACAAAATAGTTTTTAATTTGAAAAGAATTATATGTCTCTGCTTTCACATACAAAATATTTATCAATATTCAATATTATTTTATTGGAAAAAGCACAGTAGAGGCGTGATATATATATTAAGGCAATATTCAGTATCGAAATCATACTCTTTAAAATTATCTGTGACAAGATTATACAGGCATATATTCCTTCTTGTGTAATGTTATTACCTTTTAAAGTTTCAACAACAAGCTGGTTAATAATTTTATAGCATTTATTTTAAAAAGACTGAGTTTAATAAATAATAACAGATATACATATAGTATGAACGGCATAATTAATAGTTAAATAAATAAAATTCATTGTGTCTTACTATTCTAAACCATTGTCGGCAGATGTTGGTAGTATTCAAATATTTTGTAGGATCAGACTGACGGAAAATTTAAGATGAATAAACAAATGGGTACTGATAGAAATAATTAACACTAACAGAAATAAGGAAAAAGTCACGCGTTCCTTGTTCCTTGCAAGCACATCATGGTTAGAAAATGTTTGTTACATAGCCAAAGAAATAATAAATGCAAAAATTGTATGAAAATGAAAGATGTTAATGTTCACCACAAAATGAAAAATGTTAATGTTCACCACTATCTTTTCTTATCAGAGACATATGAGCCGGTGGTAAGGGACACATGCCCCCCCCCCCCTTTTGGCAAAATTTTAAAAAGCTGGATTTTTAGTATACTTTAGGATTTTTGTGATATTTATTTGGAATTACCATTATTCAACACAACTAAACCGTACGAAAAGTAGGAATTAAGTATATATATGAACGGGTGTCATCCCTTGTGATATTTTAGTACCGCACATTGATAGTAGGGTTAAAATTATTGATAACGAAAGGCCGGGAGGAGGAACCTGTGATCTCCTCCTAGTTATTGTACGTGTACTATAGATGCGTATTAAAAAATATTGATGACATTGTCATCTTTGCGTGTCAGTTGTGACCCAAATACGATTTCAATGCTGACCTTTACTTGTTGCAACGTAAAATATGACGTGATAAAAAAAATATTAACATGACGATGAATGGTGGCCAGATTCGTTTTTATTTACGCATTTATTGTAGAACTTTAGGAATATTGTGGTACATGTACAAATAATCTTGGAGACAGGAATTGTGTTTGGATTTCTTTTAAACTGGTAAGTCATATATACAGTAACGAAATGTCAATATAAATCTGGAGTTCGACAGTGCAATGCAGTTGGGCGTGACATGAAATGTCCATACGTCAAAAAATGACCAGATTCGTGTTGTCTTTTAAAGAGTCATTCACAGTGATAAAAAAATGAACAGTTGTTGTCCTTAACCTGATAGTCCATGTTAACATAAAGTCCTTTCAGTACGCCAGTGTTGTATTAATCAAAGTTTTGATTGATCCGAGTAAATATTTAGACCACCCGCGTAGATTCTGCAAAAAATAAAACAAAACTAAAACACACCAAGGCGAGTTTTTCTACATCGGCTGCAAATGGTCCAAAAAATAAATTTGATATTTTCTGAAAATATTGTAGTTCAAAATTAAGTCAAATTTATTCTATAATTATCTTTTACTAATCCGTAACTAGAAAGGTTTTTATCTAATATCTGGACACGCTTGAAAAAAGTGCTGTGTTTGTTTACATGTCGTCACGATTTACGGAATTGACGCAGTTGCAAATGAAATAGATGTCGTTTTGAAATTTTTTGATTCGGGAATGAAAATACAAGATTTTAATTAAAATTCCGCGAAATGTTGTTGACGACTTTGGCCTATGTCTATGAATAACATGACGTCATGAATTTGATAGCCAGATGTCATTCTGATTAATTTAACAATGTAAGCACCTTTTATTGTCTTTTGTTACTTAAATAGCATTTTTTAGAAGTTCATGATATCATTTTAGTTTTAAAATCATTTATTGGAGACTTTTTTTTATATTTTTGGCATTCTCTCCGGGGCTGCCAATTTTTATCAATTTCCGGACGAAAGGATTTCAATCTCAGACTCATCAAAAGGAAGATTGTGTATTCAATGCGCATGCCCATGTTGCTGTAGAGCTCTCTGTGCTCGCTATAATAAACTTGCCATCACTTGCAGAACGTAGACTTCGCACAAGATTGGTTATGATGTACAAAGTATCATTCCATCTTGTTGATGTACCATCAGACATAATATGGAGTAGGCATTGCCTAGATGCGAGCACAGCATTTCTGTCTGGCCAGTGTGTATATATTTGAGTGAAAGTTGAATATCACAAAATAATATGAGTAGGCATGGCCAATAGAGAGGACATTAGTATTTGAAATTAAATGATATCCCCTATAACATCCATTGGAAAGTTAAATGAAGTAGAATAGAAAAGTATGAGAAAAAAGTATGGAATCTTTTATTGTTGGACTAGGGACAGTGCAAACATTGAAGACTAACTAGTACTAGTACGCGGGTGGTATCAACCATTATAAAGCCTAAAGGGGGTAGTAGACGCCGGTGTCTGTAAAATGAAAGTATGGTCTTTTAAGTCATAAGAAAGAGTTTTATTACGAAAATATCAATTAATGCAACCAACATACATAAGCAATATTGGCCTATACCATGCTATGTACAGCCGATATATATTCATGAAGTGTAAATGATGAATGACGTACGGTCAGGGCCGTCTTGTCAGCAATATAGGCCCCGGTCAAAGCAGTGCACTGAGGCCCATATCTATACAAACACTCACAGAAATAAAATTATAAATGGTCGATAAAATTAAACATATATTTCTTGTATTGATACTTCCAACGAAATCAGTGTTTAAAAATAAAAAAATTATGCCGTATACAACATACATAGATTAGCATGGGGTTCATTTGCTTGTGGGACCACCGGGCAACTGTCCATTGTGCCCATACATAAGACCGCACTGCGTACGGTTACTTTAATACTGATAATCTTCATTTCGACATTTTAAAGTATGTGTATTTGGGCCAATATTATGCTATCTCCAAGTGAACAAAATAGTTTTTAATTTTAAAAGAATTATATAGGTACCGCTTTCATCAGACATGTCTCTGCTTTCACATACAAAATATTTATCAATATTCAATATTTTTTTTATTGGAAAAAGCACTGTAGAGGCGTGATATATATATTAAGGCAATATTCAGTATCGAAATCATATTCTTTAAAATTATCTGTGACAAGATTATACAGACATATATTCCTTCTTGTGTAATGTTATTACCTTTTAAAGTTTCAACAACAAGCTGGTTAATAATTTTATAGCATTTATTTTAGAAAGACTGAGTTTAATAAATAATAACAGATATACATATAGTATGAACGGCATAATTAATAGTTAAATAAATAAAATTCATTGTGTCTTACTATTCTAAACCATTGTCGGCAGATGTTGGTAGTATTCAAATATTTTGTAGGATCAGACTGACGGAAAATTTAAGATGAATAAACAAATGGGTACTGATAGAAATAATTAACACTAACAGAAATAAGGAAAAAGTCACGCGTTCCTTGTTCCTTGCAAGCACATCATGGTTAGAAAATGTTTGTTACTTAGCCAAAGAAATAATAAATGCAAAAATTGTATAAAAATGAAAAATGTTAATGTTCACCACTATCTTTTCTTATCAGAGACATATGAGCCGGTGGCAAGGGGCACATGCCCTCTCTCCCCCCCCCCCCCCTTTTGGCAAAATTTTAAAAAGCTGGATTTTTAGTATACTTTAGGATTTTGGTGATATTTATTTGGAATTACCATTATTCAACACAACTAAACCGTACGAAAGGTAGGAATTAAGTATAAATATGAACGGGTGTCATCCCTTGTGATATTTTAGTACCGCATATTGATAGTAGGGTTAAAATTATTGATAACGAAAGGCCGGGAGCAGGTCCCTGTGTCTGTGATCTCCTCCTAGTTAGATGCGTATTAAAAATATTGATGACATTGTCATCTTTGCGTGTCAGTTGTGACCCAAATACGATTTCAATGCTGACCTTTACTTGTTGCAACGTAAAATATGACGTGATAAAAAAAATAATAACATGACGATGAATGGTGGCCAGATTCGTTTTTATTTACGCATTTATTGTAGAACTTTAGGAATATTGTGGTACATGTACAAATAATCTTGGAGACAGGAATTGTGTTTGGATTTCTTTTAAACTGGTAAGTCATATATACAGTTACGAAATGTCAATATAAATCTGGAGTTCGACAGTGAAATGCAGTTGGGCGTGACATGAAATGTCCATACGTCAAAAAATGACCAGATTCGTGTTGTCTTAAAGAGTCATTCACAGTGATAAAAAAATGAACAGTTGTTGTCCTTAACCTGATAGTCCATGTTAACATAAAGTCCTTTCAGTACGCCAGTGTTGTATTAATCAAAGTTTTGATTGATCCGAGTAAATATTTAGACCACCCGCGTAGATTCTGCAAAAAATAAAACAAAACTAAAACACACTAAGGCGAGTATTTCTACATCGGCTGCAAATGGTCCAAAAAATAAATTTGATATTTTCTGAAAATATTGTAGTTCAAAATTAAGTCAAATTTATTCTATAATTATCTTTTACTAATCCGTATCTAGAAAGGTTTTTATCTAATAATCTGGACACGCTTGAAAAAAGTGCTGTGTTTGTTTACATAATACATGTCGTCACGATTTACGGAATTGACGCAGTTGCAAATGAAATAGATGTCGTTTTGAAATTTTTTGACTCGGGAATGAAAATACAAGATTTTAATTATAATTCCGCGAAATGACGTCAAGACTTTGATAGCGAGATGTCATTCTGATTAATTTAACAATGTAAGCACCTTTTATTGTCTTTTGTTACTTAAATACGATTTTTAGAAGTTCATGATATCATTTTAGTTTTAAAATCATTTATTGGAGACTTTTTTTTTTATTTTTGGCATTCTCTCCGAGACTGCCAATTTTTATCAATATCCGGACGAAAAGATTTCAATCTCATCATAAGGAAGATTGTGTATTCAATGCGCATGCCCATGTTGCTGTAGAGCTCTCTGTGCTCGCTATTAATAGTTTCAGACACAAGGACCAGAAAATATCACCCCCTAACATATAGGCAAATTCATACTTCTAAAGACACATAGACATTCATTCTTCCCATACACAATACCACAGTGAAACCAACTCCCTATAAATACACTTAATCTTGTCCATATACCTTCAGTCGTCTGCTTCAGAGAACAGCTAACATCTGCTGTTCTCTGCAACCTACTATAGTTTTCTTCTTTAATATTCTATAAATAGTTTTTATCACTAAAAGTTCGTTTCTGCACTAATAATTATGTCCCCCAAACGAAGTTTGGGAGACATATTGTGTTTGCTCCGTTTCTTATTATTATTATTCTTCTTCTTTCTTCTGCCAAAAGTTTCTCCAACACATTTCTCGGAGATGCCTTGATCAAACTTTATGAAACCTTGTAGGAATATCATATGCCATGTGAAGTTGTGCCTTTAAGGGTTGATTTTTTCAAAATGGCTGCCGTTGCCATTGAAATGGCCAAAATGCTAAAAAAATGAAAAACACAGAAATTATCATAGCAGGTTACTTGCCAAACAGAAATTGATGAAACTTGATAGGAACAACATCCACAACTAGTGGAACGAGATGAACACAAAATATCCGAATCGGTTGGACAAACTTTGCCGCAGTTGCCATGGAAACAAAAAGGGGGGGGGATTTAAAAAAAAATTGGATTCCTTTCATCAAACTTCATGAAGCTTTGTAGGAATATCCACCGGTGTGTGGCAGCTTTTGAAGGGTTGAACAAATTCAAAATGGTGGCCGTTGCCATGGAAACCAAGGTGCATGGCTATGATATAAATTCAGATGGAATGGTGTATTTTTGGTCACAACTATGTTAACGGATTTGAACATTAAACCAACTATTGGCAACAATTTTGATGAATTTCTAAGCAGTGATCAATTTGTTGCATGGGAATTACAAGATACAATAAAAATAGTCTGTCCGTCCGTCTGTCCGTCCGTCTGTAGACAAATCCTATGTCGTACGATAATTTGAGTTGTGTTTCTTAGAATCTTTTAAAATTTTATCAGCTATTTACTGGTGAAGAGAGGAGGATCCCTTTCATTTTTGACGATTTTCACTTTTGCCGTTCCAGAGTTATTGGACTTGATATGACGGAAAATAGGATTTTTACCGTATGTCGTATGATAACTTGAGTAGTATTTCTCAGAATGTTTTGAAATTTGAGCAGTAGTTTACTCATGAAGAGAGAAGGGTCTCTTTCATTTTTGATGATATTCACTTTTATTGTTCCAGAGTTAGGGACCTTATATTTTATGTAATGTCATAGGAAAATTTTAGTAATGTATGATGGAATCTGGTGAAACTTTACTAAATAATCATTGGCTGGGTAATAGAGGAGGGTCCCTTTCATTTTTGGTCGGAACAATCAGTAATGTTTTGATTATGGAAATAGGTTGGACAGATGTGGGGAGCGGAGGGTATATCTTAGTGAGCTGTGCTCACAGTAATACTAGTTTCAAAGGATGGAATACTGAAAACCTATTATTCAGATGAAGACCTAGTTGACTTAAGAACAGTTTGCTTCCCAGGATTAAATTTGATTGACCCTAATTTACTATTGGAAATTTCTCACATTCAAGCTTGCCAGAAAAACCGGACAGTAAATGAAACTGCTAATCTGGTATCCACATGTAACTGTACTGGAAAATGTAATATAATGCGATGTTCATGCCGCAAATCTAAGATACCTTGCTCAAGCAAATGCCACAAACAAACTCTGACCAAATGTTGTAATAAATAGGAAACTTAATCCAAAATGATATGACAGGCCTTTGATGGGTGTGGCCTGATGAGATGGTAGGCCTTTGGTGGGAGTGACATATTTTTATATTTTTCAATTCAGTAATATCCAGAATCGTACTAAGCTTTAAATTCAGTAATATTCTGAATCCTACTGAAAGCTTAGTAGGATCCAGGATCCTCCTAGTACAGATCTGGATATCCTGATTTGTCTTATTAGATATTGGAATTCTGATTTATACTGGTTTAAATCCAGTACAGATCAGAATTCCAATTTCTACTAGTAGAAATTGGAATTCCAATTTGCACTAGTAGGAATCCGGATCCTACTGGATTCCAATTTGTACTGTACCATATACATATAAAGACAATACATATAGTTATGGTAAACGATTACAACGAAAATTACTTATGAAACGTATTCTTAATAATATATTTATCTTTAAAAAGTCGATGTAATTTAAAAAATAGATAGCTTGTTACAAATGTTATAACAAAATTTGTTTCTTCCTATAACAAGATTTTGGTATCTACGTTAGACATTATTTTTTATGAAACAAAGTTGGGAAATTTTTCATTTTATATGTCATTAGAATAGAGTGTGGATTGTTGTCTGAAGCAAAACAAACAAGCAAACAAACAAACAAAACCAAAAACATAACAAACGTAGATATCAAATTTAGTGCACACGACGTGTTTCTGAAATAACCTTCTTGGATGATACTTAGTTTTCATAACTTAAACTATTTAGGAATTGTGCATAATAAATATACATGTATCTAATGAATCGTATCAGTATAGAAAAATTGACATCTGCTCGGATGATATATAAAAATGTAACCATTAAAATGTTAACATTATGAATATGTTGAAGATACCCAATAAAATTGGCACAAACAGATATTTGTGATGATTTTTTCTGTTTCTCTAGACAAAGTGTGTTTTTGAACATTTTGCTTTAATTAGATAGAATATAAATAATCGTAAACATCATCGGTGATGTAATGCTCGGGTTAGTGTGTTCGACTCAAGAGCGGTATATCGTGGGTTCGAGCACTGGTTGTTAGCGTGTTCGACTCAAGAGCGGTATATCGTGGATTCGAGCACTGGTTGTTAGCGTGTTCCACTCAAGAGCGGTATATCGTGGGTTCGAGCGCTGGTTGTTAGCGTGTTCGACACAAGAGCGGTATATCGTGGGTTTGCGCACTGGTTGGAAGGGTGTTCGACTCAAGAGCGATATATCGTGGGTTCGAGCACTGGCTGGTAGCGTGTTCGATTCGAGAGTGATATATCGTGGCTTCGAGCACTGGTTGGTAGCGTGTTCGACTCAAGAACGGTATATCGTGGGTTCGAGCACTGGTTGGTAGCGTGTTCGACTCAAGAACGGTATATCGTGGGTTCGAGCACTGGTTGGTAGCGTGTTCGACTCAAGAACGGTATATCGTGGGTTCGAGCACTGGTTGGTAGCGTGTTCGACTCAAGAACGGTATATTGTGGGTTCGAGCACTGGTTGGTAGCGTGTTCGACTCAAGAACGGTATATCGTGGGTTTGAGCACTGGTTGGTAGCGTGTTCGACTCAAGAACGGTATATCGTGGGTTCGAGCACTGGTTGGTAGCGTGTTCGACTCAAGAACGGTATATCGTGGGTTCGAGCACTGGTTGGTAGCGTGTTCGACTCAAGAACGGTATATCGTGGGTTCGAGCACTGGTTGGTAGCGTGTTCGACTCAAGAACGGTATATCGTGTGTTCGAGCACTGGTGGTAAAAATACGCGTTTGCTGCTTTTCCACTAAGCAAGCAACATTAAGGAGAAAGAGCAAAGCCTGTTTAGCTCGGAATCAGGATAATGTGCCCGAGTGAAGCTACATTTTACCCGTGGATTGTTGTTTCATTGAGTTAGCACTTTGAACATCCATCTAAGGGAGTTGGTCTAGTAACAAGCAGAGCTAGTCTCATTGAAATGAAATTTGTTATGGCTGATATTTACGTTTATATCACTCGCTATTTAATATCAAATAGTGATTAATAGATTAAGAAATACCTTTACATTGGAAAATGTTGGACATCTATCTCCATTCGAAAATGAACAAAAGGTAGTTTTGGTCGTTTTTTAATTTCAGATGGAAAATCAACCTTACTTATTGGTTCAAAAAATGGAATATCTGAATATTATTTTTCTGGGAACCGGATAGAAAGAAGAGATCTATACCAGAACATTAATATTTTTTCAATTGCTTCCTTGGTTTCTGAAAATATTATTTTCTGGAATGAGTTTGACTTGAAGAACAATAAGATAATAATGAAAAGGTAAGAACACGTTTAGATAATATAAATCAATTAAAAAATTTAATTTATCATCATTGATCATATATCATTACTACAATTGGTTGGTTGGTTATTGATTGATTGATTGATTGATTGTCTAATGTCAAGCGAGTACAGATTGGAGTTGGAAGTACATATTTGGTATGCGAGTACAGATTGGGGGTTGTGAGTACAAATTAGGGTGCGAGTACAGATTGTAGGTGTGAGTTCAGATTGGGTGTGTGAGTATATATTTGGGATGCGAGTACATCTTGCGGTGTAAGACCCGATTGGAGGTGGGAGTACAGATTGGGGGTGGGAGTACAGATTAGGGTGTGAGTACAGATTGTAGGTGTGAGTTCAGATTGGGGGTGTGAGTCCAGATTGGGTGTGTGAGTATAGATTTGGGATGCGAGTACATCTTGCGGTGTGAGACCCGATTGGGGGTGGGAGTACAGATTGGGGATGGGAGTGCAGATTAGGGTGTGAGTACAGATTGTAGGTGTGAGTTCAGATTGGGTGTGTGAGTACAGATTGGGGTGTGAGTATAGATTAGGAATGCGAGTACATCTTGCGGTGTGAGTACCGATTGGGGATGTGAGTACAGATTGGGGTGTGAGTACAGATTGGGAATGCGAGTACAGATTGGGAATGTGAGTACAGATTGGGAGTGGGAAAATAGATTGGGGATGTCAGTGCAGATTGGAGTGTAAGTATATATTAGGGATGTGAGTTCAGATTGGGGGTGTGATGACAGATTGGGGGTGTGAGTACAGATTGGGGTGTGAGTACAGATTGGGAATGTGAGTACAGATTGGGTGCGTGAGTACAGATTGGGAATGTGAGTACAGATTGGACGTGTGAGTACAGATTGGGAGTGGGAAAATAGATTGGGGATGTCAGTACAGATTGGAGTGTAAGTATATATTAGGGGTGTGAGTTCAGATTGGGGGTGTGAGTACAGATTGGGAATGTGAGTACAGATTGGGGATATGAGTACAGATTGAGGGTGTGAGTACAGATTGGGAGTGGGAATATAGATTGGGGGTGTGAGTACAGATTGAGCGTTTGAGTATATATTAGGGGTGTGGGTACATATTTGGGGTGTGAGTACAGATTGGGGGCGGGAGTACAGATTGGGGATGGAAGTACAGATTAGGGGTGGGAATATAGATTGGGGATATGAGTACAGATGGCGGTAAGAGACACTTATTTCCGTCAAATATTAAGAACAAGTTATGTATCTTATTCGTCTATCAAACCAAACGGTCGCCTCTGTCGTAGGTAATGTACTCCACATCGGAGAAACTACAGATATGTCATATATCGCTAGGGGATTATTTCAATTTGAACATTAAAACCAGGATCCGGTTTCAATTAGTATGTAAAGCATATCGCTAATGGTCTCATGTACCGTTGTTCTATTTGTTCATATTTTCACTTGTAGTTTTTTCATATTCAGTATGTTGAGGTGTAGCATGGAAGGTATTCAGTATGTTGAGGTGTAGCATGGAAGGTATTCAGTATGTTGAGGTGTAGCATGGAAGGGTTTAAATAAATGTATATAGCATAATACCTCATTGGAAAGTGCACTTTCTGTTGATTAACCAGGGAATATTCTTGGTATTTCCGTTGCAAATGTTAGATGAAATAGGAAAAACTGTATGAAAATTACTAGTTTTACAGATTTCACACAAACATATATACAATACTTGTGCACTGTCGAAGCATATGGGTAATATGTGTATGAGGCTTAGAAACGCGGGAAAAGGCGAGGCTTTGCCGAGCTTTTTCCCGCGTTTCGCGCCGAATACACATATTTACCTATATGCTTCGACAGTGCACATGTATTGTATTTATCCTGCAATTTTAAATCGTAAATAAACGTTTACTGGACGATGATAAAAGTATTTGAAATAATTTTATGTATGTATTTGAAAACAATATCCCCCGATGTGCCCCGTTTTACATTTGTATGTTCTATTTATAACTGACCAATATCAAAAAATGTTCTATTTATAACTGACCAATATCAAAAAATATATTAGGCAGGCTATATTGGTCGGTAAATGCTGTCATTGCAGGATAAATATACAATACTTGTGCACTGTCGAAGCATATTGGTAATATGTGTATGAGACTTAGAAACGCGGGAAAAGGCGAGGCTTCGCCGAGCCTTTTCCCGCGTTTCGCGCCGAATACACATATTTACCTATATGCTTCGACAGTGCACATGTATTGTATTTATCCTGCAATTTTAAATCGTAAATAAACGTTTACTGGACGATGATAAAAGTATTTGAAACAATTTTGTGTATGTATTTGAAAACAATATCCCCCGATGTGCCCCGTTTTACATTTGTATGTTCTATTTATAACTGACCAATATCAAAAAATGTTCTATTTATAACTGACCAATATAAAAAAAAATATTAGGCAGGCTATATTGGTCGGTAAATGCTGTCATTGCAGGATAAATTATATTATGATCATATATATTCAGTAGGGAAAAGTGAAACTTCGATTGATCGGTTGATTGATTGATTGATTAATTGATTGTTATTATACCTGTGATCTGATTTATTGTTGATAGACATTAAACAAACAATCGCTCAACCACCTTCGTATAGAAATGATTTAAAGTAAATATTTGATGATAGTAATTTAAGTAGGATCAATTAAAAGTTAAACAAAGTGTTAATGTATATCAGGTCTTTCTATTGTATTAATATTGGATGTTCTTCGAATTGCGGGTTCCGTTAAAAAAAAACAATAACCAAAGATGCATACAGCAACGTGAACCCACATCGAAAACAAAACTTATGTATTAGTGTATTTATCCTGCAATGACAGCATTTACCGACCAATATAGCCTGCCTAATATATTTTTTGATATTGGTCAGTTATAAATAGAACATTTTTTGATATTGGTCAGTTATAAATAGAACATACAAATGTAAAACGGGGCACATCGGGGGATATTGTTTTCAAATACATACATAAAATTATTTCAAATACTTTTATCATCGTCCAGTAAACGTTTATTTACGATTTAAAATTGCAGGATAAATACAATACATGTGCACTGTCGAAGCATATAGGTAAATATGTGTATTCGGCGCGAAACGCGGGAAAAAGCTCGGCAAAGCCTCGCCTTTTCCCGCGTTTCTAAGCCTCATACACATATTACCCATATGCTTCGACAGTGCACAAGTATTGTATATATATCGTTCAGCCCAAGGTATGCAAATACACAATTCAACATATATATATATACCGTTAAATCTGCTTGAAAGACCACTTTTAGAAAGCTACAATTTGTGATAAAAGACCACACTTATGCATTCTTGATTGCTCCTCGGTTTTCTCTAGCGTGTATTTACATTACTCCATATATAGATGTCACCTGCTTTTTTAGATCTCCTGTGTTTAGAGACCATGTTGTTTCGACTCTCCCATGAGTGGCCGTTAAAGACATGTTTAATTATTATACTTCACTATCTTTTTTCCTTTATAAAAACATGACAGTAGTTTTGCTATTTCATCCTAAAATCAACTGCATGACTATTCCCCCGGTGGAGCCGGTCAAAAATTGTAGGACTATTCCCCCCTGTGGTAAGTTCAGCAATCATACTTCCCGGACTTTTCTAATTCATTCATTTCATTGGCTTAAATTAAATGACGTCATGCAAGTCCTCGGACTTTTTCATTGCGCGAGCTAAAATCCCGAGACGGCAGACGACAAGTAAACAATGACTATTCCTGTGGTAATCTCGGGCAATCATATTTCCCAGACTTTTCTAAATCATTTATCTCATTGATTTAAATTAAATGACGTATATAATGGAATGATCCTATCACCCTCTAATAGAGGACAAATGTCAATATCTATACAAAAAAGAACGAACTAAAAACAAAAAAAAATGCTTTTATTTGTTTTTTTTTAAATTAATTTCTTCTTCAAATACACACACATGAAATGTATTAATTAAAAAAACCCACTAATAAAGTAGACTAGAAATCCATCAGAAAAGGGCCTACAATTTAGAATTTTGAATTGCACAGTTGTTCAGTATAATAAAACACTAATAGACTTGATATTCGGGTAAAAGCACTTTTATTGTCCCCTCTGTACCAATTATTTTCCTCGACGTTGCCTCGGAAAATAGTTGGTACCTTGGGAACAATAAAAGTGCTATTACCCCCATACCCAGTCAATAAGTGTATACTGTACACTGGGACTTAAAAAGAAATTAATAATGATTTGATCTTATGTAATACATTTCAGAGCGAATGTTCTACCAGGTACCCTCGTGAATGTTACCGTTATAAACGAAGATGTAACAATTGATGGTGGATTAGATGTGGATTGGATCCACCATAACCTTTACTGGGTGGGAGCAAAACGGGTTTCCATAAAAGTTTCAAAATTGGATGGCACATACATTAAAACAGTTTTCAAGGATGAAATTTCTGAATTTGGTGGCATCGCACTGGATCCGTTTGAAGGGTAACACATTGATTGATTGATTGATTTTTGGCGTTTAACGCCACTTTCAGCAATATTTCAGCTATATCATAGCGACCAGTTTTAGTAGTGGAAGAAGCTGGAGTACCGGGAGAGAACCACCGACAAGGACAAGCAACTGGTAAACTTTATCACTTGCGGCTGTGAGTCGGTTGCACCCTTTTAGTAATTTACAAAGCCGGGCGCGAAACCACGCCGTATTGGTGATAGGCTTGAATGAGTTGTTAGGTAATCCAACTACTTAACTCACTGAACCACCCGTGCCCCTTGTAACATATTGATATATCACAATAATAATAATGTAGTATATACACATGCTCGGTTCGTATAATACAAAGTTAAAATACTTCTTCTAATTTAAAGTTTTACCGAAATCCAAATGTTGGCATTCCATATACACGAGGCACTCATTTACGTCCCGACGTTACTCATTTAATTTCAATTTTGGTATAATATTTTTTAAAATTGACATTGATGGTGCGAAGGATTTTATGAGTTATTAGCGACTATTTGATATTTAATCCAAATTATAATGATAAATATTGTGTTTTTTTACACATTATACTCGAGAGAGATCCAGAGAACAAATCGAGAAAGTGTTTTCAGTTTTAAACGAATCGATATATATCTACATTAAAAAGCAGAAATATATAGTTTTGATAACATATTAAAATCTTAACTAAAAGGAGCTATTTAATTTAAGTGCGGTTGCCGTCGTGGTTGTTGGATATACAACTACCTATGCAATCAGTGGCTATCACCACTGATGTTGCGAGTTCGAATCTCGATCGGGGCGAGGTGTGCAACATTATGTGATAAAGTTTGTCAGTGACTTGCGACAGGTCGGTGGTTTTCTCCGGTTTCCCCCACCAATAAAACTGACCGCCACGATATAACTGAAATATTGTTGAAAGTGGCGTTAAACACCATCAAACAAAGAAACAAACATAAATTTAGTGTACACGACGCGTGTTTGGAATAACCTTCGCCGAGTACGCACAAAGACAAAACGTTTTTCGGAACAAGAAAACCAAAAGGCCTAAACAGGATATCCAAAATAAGCTACATATGGTTACTTATACCTGAGAGAGAGTCTTAGTTTTAATAATAATTATATGATTTAGGATCTGTAAATTCTGGTAATAAATATATCTAATAAGCCATGTCAGTGGCAAAACATTGACTACTGAGCGGATGATACACTCGGAGACTAATAGTCCACCAACAGAGGTATCGACCCAGTGATAGTAATAAAACGTAGATATCTAAAAAAGAAAAGAAGACGTATATAATTATTTACTTCATTCATTTATGTAATATAAACATAACATTGAAATTTGACTCTTTTAAAACGGCATCAATGGTGTAATGGTTAGAGTGCACGCCACGAATGTGGTACATTCTGGTTTTGAAACCTGGCCAGATCGTACCAAAGACTATGATGTAAACATAGATATCTAATTTAGCGCACACGACACGTTTCTGGAATAACATTCATCAGGTACGTTTATATTCAAATGATTGGAAATCCAAATAATATTAGAATTTAGAAAGCAAGAAAAACAGAGAGCCTAAAAATCGATTTTTCCGCTAAGCACACAGCAATAAGAAGCCACAGCACAAACTGGTTTGTTCGTAATGACGATGATGTGTCCGAGTGGATCGATATGTCCATCAATGAACCGTTGTTTCGGTGAGATGCAATGTAGCACTATTTAATAGTCTAGTACAAAGATGACATCATCATCATCATCATCATCACGACGACATCATCATCATCATGATCATCATCGTTGTCGTCGTTGTCATCATCGTTGTCGTCGTCGTCATCATCGTTGTCGTCGTCCTCATCATCGTCGTCGTCATCATCATCATCATCATCATCATCATCGTCATCGTCATCATCATCATCATCGTCGTCGTCGTCTTTGCATCAAAACGTAACGTGTTCTCGCCATTGTATAGTTGATAGTTGAAAAACAGGTCACTTGGTATTAAAAAACAATCACTCACTCATTCACTGGACTCTCTGTTTTTAAGTTGGATGTATGCAACAGACACAGGAAGTTCCCCTAAAATAATGCGTATTGGTTTAGATGGTACTAATATGGAAGTTCTGGTGAAGAAAGATATTGAACAACCAGCTTGTATTACAATAGGTATGGTCATCAATTGTTACTATTACAGTATACAACAAAGTTCTTAGGGACCAGTAAATTTATCTTATTGTAGGGGGATTCTATGTTTGGACAACATTTTATTCGTCTACTCTGAGTCGACGAGTAAATCGTTCTAAACTATTAACAAGTGACAGAATGGGGAAAAATAGAGGAGTATTATAGCATTAGATAATTTTATTGGCCAGATATATTTTTTAGAACATTATTTCAGGGAGCTAGCACTATAAAAAGTTTGAAGATACCAAAGGGGTATTCAGAGGTAATGAATCGAAGTAGAACAAACAATACAATGACCAAAAAGGTAAAATTACAAAAGGACAAACATTGATCTCCAAAAATAAAGATTGAGCAACACGAACCCCACTAAAAACTAGGGGTAAAATCGGGTTGTAAAAATACAACTCATCATGTTGGTCTAGTACAAATCAAACATCACAGTAATCTCGTATATCTTTCTTCCCCTGATATAACTGACAACTTGCTCACTTACGCTTAGACAACACTCACACACTCTGGCAAACCTGAAGTTTCTAAACACAGAAATGAAAGCAACAGAAGACGATGAAAATATAGGTTATGGCAATGTTCAACCAATACACAAACAAATATGTTAAATTTGTAAATAAACGTATATCCCTTGCAGTGATCGATCATTGTATCTATAAGAATTCACTAATCACATTAAGTCATTTATTGTGTTTCACTCAGACATTGTTCAATGTTGACACTGACTATAAGCCGTAATATAATGAAAAACAAAAAAAATACCACACTGTTGGAACAATTCTAAAATACCACACTGAAGGAACAATTCTAAAATACCACACTGTGGGAACAATTCTAAAATACCACACTGTGTGAACAATTCTAAAATACCACACTGTCGGAACAATTCTAAAATACCACACTGTCGGAACAATTCTAAAATACCACACTCAGAACAATTCTAAAATACCACACTGTGTGAACAATTCTAAAATACCACACTGTGGGAACAATTCTAAAATACCACACTGTGGGAACAATTCTAAGATACCACACTGTGGGAACAATTCTAAAATACCACACTGTCAGAACAATTCTAAAATACCACACCGTGGGAACAATTCTAAAATACCACACTGGGAACAATTCTAAAATACCACACTGTTGGAACAATTCTAAAATACCACACTGTGGGAACAATTCTAAATTACCACACTGTCTGAACAGTTCTAAAATACCACACTGTGGGAACAATTCTAAAATACCACACTGTTGGAACAATTCTAAAATACCACACTGTTGGAACAATTCTAAAATACCACACTGTGGGAACAATTCTAAAATACCACACTGTCAGAACAATTCTAAAATACCACACTGTGGGAACAATTCTAAAATACCACACTGTTGGAACAATTCTAAATTACCACACTGTGGGAACAATTCTAAAATACCACACTGTTGGAACAATTCTAAAATACCACACTGTGGGAACAATTCTAAAATACCACACTGTGGGAACAATTCTAAAATACCACACTGTCAGAACAGTCCTAAAATACCACACTGTTGGAACAATTCTAAAATACCACACTGTCGGGACAATTCTAAAATACCACACTGTGGGAACAATTCTAAAATACCACACTGTCAGAACAATTCTAAAATACCACACTGTGGGAACAATTCTAAAATACCACACTGTGGGAACAATTCTAAAATACCACACTGTCAGAACAATTCTAAAATACCACACTGTGGGAACAATTCTAAAATACCACACTGTCGGAACAATTCTAAAATACCACACTGTTGGAACAATTCTAAAATACCATACTGTTGGAACAATTCTAAAATACCACACTGTCGGAACAGTTCTAAAATACCACACTGTCGGAACAATTCTAAAATACCACACTGTTGGAACAATTCTAAAATACCACACTGTCGGAACAATTCTAAAATACCACACTGTCGGAACAATTCTAAAATACCACACTGTTGGAACAATTCTAAAATACCACACTGTGGGAACAATTCTAAATTACCACACTGTCTGAACAGTTCTAAAATACCACACTGTTGGAACAATTCTAAAATACCACACTGTGGGAACAATTCTAAAATACCACACTGTCAGAACAATTCTAAAATACCACACTGTGGGAACAATTCTAAAATACCACACTGTTGGAACAATTCTAAATTACCACACTGTGGGAACAATTCTAAAATACCACACTGTGGGAACAATTCTAAAATACCACACTGTCAGAACAATTCTAAAATACCACACTGTGGGAACAATTCTAAAATACCACACTGTTGGAACAATTCTAAATTACCACACTGTGGGAACAATTCTAAAATACCACACTGTTGGAACAATTCTAAAATACCACACTGTGGGAACAATTCTAAAATACCACACTGTGGGAACAATTCTAAAATACCACACTGTCAGAACAGTCCTAAAATACCACACTGTTGGAACAATTCTAAAATACCACACTGTCGGGACAATTCTAAAATACCACACTGTCAGAACAATTCTAAAATACCACACTGTGGGAACAATTCTAAAATACCACACTGTTGGAACAATTCTAAAATACCACACTGTGGGAACAATTCTAAAATACCACACTGTGGGAACAATTCTAAAATACCACACTGTGGGAACAATTCTAAAATACCACACTGTCGGAACAATTCTAAAATACCACACTGTTGGAACAATTCTAAAATACCATACTGTTGGAACAATTCTAAAATACCACACTGTCGGAACAGTTCTAAAATACCACACTTTCGGAACAATTCTAAAATACCACACTGTTGGAACAATTCTAAAATACCACACTGTGTGAACAATTCTAAAATACCACACTGTCGGAATAATTCTAAAATACCACACTGTCGGAACAATTCTAAAATACCACACTCAGAACAATTCTAAAATACCACACTGTGTGAACAATTCTAAAATACCACACTGTGGGAACAATTCTAAAATACCACACTGTGGGAACAATTCTAAAATACCACACTGTGGGAACAATTCTAAAATACCACACTGTCAGAACAATTCTAAAATACAACACCGTGGGAACAATTCTAAAATACCACACTGGGAACAATTCTAAAATACCACACTGTTGGAACAATTCTAAAATACCACACTGTGGGAACAATTCTAAATTACCACACTGTCTGAACAATTCTAAAATACCACACTGTGGGAACAATTCTAAAATACCACACTGTTGGAACAATTCTAAAATACCACACTGTTGGAACAATTCTATAATACCACACTGTGGGAACAATTCTAAAATACCACACTGTCAGAACAATTCTAAAATACCACACTGTGGGAACAATTCTAAAATACCACACTGTTGGAACAATTCTAAATTACCACACTGTGGGAACAATTCTAAAATACCACACTGTTGGAACAATTCTAAAATACCACACTGTGGGAACAATTCTAAAATACCACACTGTGGGAACAATTCTAAAATACCACACTGTCAGAACAGTCCTAAAATACCACACTGTCAGAACAATTCTAAAATACCACACTGTCGGGACAATTCTAAAATACCACACTGTGGTAACAATTCTAAAATACCACACTGTGGGAACAATTCTAAAATACCACACTGTCAGAACAATTCTAAAATACCACACTATGGGAACAATTCTAAAATACCACACTGTCGGAACAATTCTAAAATACCACACTGTTGGAACAATTCTAAAATACCACACTGTTGGAACAATTCTAAAATACCACACTGTCGGAACAGTTCAAAAATACCACACTGTCGGAACAATTCTAAAATACCACACTGTTGGAACAATTCTAAAATACCACACTGTCGGAACAATTCTAAAATACCACACTGTGGGAACAGTTCTAAAATACCACACTGTGGGAACAATTCTAAAATACCACACTGTTGGAACAATTCTAAATTACCACACTGTGGGAACAATTCTAAAATACCACACTGTTGGAACAATTCTAAAATACCACACTGTGGGAACAATTCTAAAATACCACACTGTGGGAACAATTCTAAAATACCACACTGTCAGAACAGTCCTAAAATACCACACTGTTGGAACAATTCTAAAATACCACACTGTCGGGACAATTCTAAAATACCACACTGTCAGAACAATTCTAAAATACCACACTGTGGGAACAATTCTAAAATACCACACTGTTGGAACAATTCTAAAATACCACACTGTGGGAACAATTCTAAAATACCACACTGTGGGAACAATTCTAAAATACCACACTGTGGGAACAATTCTAAAATACCACACTGTCGGAACAATTCTAAAATACCACACTGTTGGAACAATTCTAAAATACCATACTGTTGGAACAATTCTAAAATACCACACTGTCGGAACAGTTCTAAAATACCACACTTTCGGAACAATTCTAAAATACTACACTGTTGGAACAATTCTAAAATACCACACTGTGTGAACAATTCTAAAATACCACACTGTCGGAATAATTCTAAAATACCACACTGTCGGAACAATTCTAAAATACCACACTCAGAACAATTCTAAAATACCACACTGTGTGAACAATTCTAAAATACCACACTGTGGGAACAATTCTAAAATACCACACTGTGGGAACAATTCTAAAATACCACACTGTGGGAACAATTCTAAAATACCACACTGTCAGAACAATTCTAAAATACAACACCGTGGGAACAATTCTAAAATACCACACTGGGAACAATTCTAAAATACCACACTGTTGGAACAATTCTAAAATACCACACTGTGGGAACAATTCTAAATTACCACACTGTCTGAACAATTCTAAAATACCACACTGTGGGAACAATTCTAAAATACCACACTGTTGGAACAATTCTAAAATACCACACTGTTGGAACAATTCTATAATACCACACTGTGGGAACAATTCTAAAATACCACACTGTCAGAACAATTCTAAAATACCACACTGTGGGAACAATTCTAAAATACCACACTGTTGGAACAATTCTAAATTACCACACTGTGGGAACAATTCTAAAATACCACACTGTTGGAACAATTCTAAAATACCACACTGTGGGAACAATTCTAAAATACCACACTGTGGGAACAATTCTAAAATACCACACTGTCAGAACAGTCCTAAAATACCACACTGTCAGAACAATTCTAAAATACCACACTGTCGGGACAATTCTAAAATACCACACTGTGGTAACAATTCTAAAATACCACACTGTGGGAACAATTCTAAAATACCACACTGTCAGAACAATTCTAAAATACCACACTATGGGAACAATTCTAAAATACCACACTGTCGGAACAATTCTAAAATACCACACTGTTGGAACAATTCTAAAATACCACACTGTTGGAACAATTCTAAAATACCACACTGTCGGAACAGTTCAAAAATACCACACTGTCGGAACAATTCTAAAATACCACACTGTTGGAACAATTCTAAAATACCACACTGTCGGAACAATTCTAAAATACCACACTGTGGGAACAGTTCTAAAATACCACACTATCGGAACAGTTCTAAAATACCACACTGTGTGAACAATTCTAAAATACCACACTGTGGGAACAATTCTAAAATACCACACTGTCAGAACAATTCTAAAATACCACACTGTGGGAACAATTCTAAAATACCACACTGTAGGAACAATTCTAAAATACCACACTGTGGGAACAATTCTAAAATACCACACTGTGGGAACAATTCTAAAATACCACACTGTGGGAACAATTCTAAAATACCACACTGTTGGAACAATTCTAAAATACCACACTGTGGGAACAATTCTAAAATACCACACTGTCTGAACAGTTCTAAAATACCACACTGTGGGAACAATTCTAAAATACCACACTGTTGGAACAATTCTAAAATACCACACTGTTGGAACAATTCTAAAATACCACACTGTGGGAACAATTCTAAAATACCACAGTGTGGGAACAATTCTAAAATACCACACTGTGGGAACAATTCTAAAATACCACACTGTTGGAACAATTCTAAAATACCACTCTGTGGGAACAATTCTAAAATACCACACTGTTGGAACAATTCTAAAATACCACACTGTTGGAACAATTCTAAAATACCACACTGTGGGAACAATTCTAAAATACCACACTGTCAGAACAATTCTAAAATACCACACTGTGGGAACAATTCTAAAATACCACACTGTTGGAACAATTCTAAAATACCACACTGTCGGAACAATTCTAAAATACCACACTGTCGGAACAGTTCTAAAATACCACACTGTCGGAACAGTTCTAAAATACCACACTGTGTGAACAATTCTAAAATACCACACTGTGGGAACAATTCTAAAATACCACACTGTCAGAACAATTCTAAAATACCACACTGTGGGAACAATTCTAAAATACCACACTGTAGGAACAATTCTAAAATACCACACGGTGGGAACAATTCTAAAATACCACACTGTGGGAACAATTCTAAAATACCACACTGTGGGAACAATTCTAAAATACCACACTGTTGGAACAATTCTAAAATACCACACTGTGGGAACAATTCTAAAATACCACACTGTCTGAACAGTTCTAAAATACCACACTGTGGGAACAATTCTAAAATACCACACTGTTGGAACAATTCTAAAATACCACACTGTTGGAACAATTCTAAAATACCACACTGTGGGAACAATTCTAAAATACCACACTGTGGGAACAATTCTAAAATACCACACTGTGGGAACAATTCTAAAATACCACACTGTTGGAACAATTCTAAAATACCACTCTGTGGGAACAATTCTAAAATACCACACTGTTGGAACAATTCTAAAATACCACACTGTTGGAACAATTCTAAAATACCACACTGTGGGAACAATTCTAAAATACCACACTGTCAGAACAATTCTAAAATACCACACTGTCAGAACAATTCTAAAATACCACACTGTTGGAACAATTCTAAAATACCACACTGGGAACAATTCTAAAATACCACACTGTTGGAACAATTCTAAAATACCACACTGTGGGAACAATTCTAAAATACCACACTGTGGGAACAATTCTAAAATACCACACTGTGGGAACAATTCTAAAATACCACACTGTCAGAACAGTTCTAAAATACCACACTGTTGGAACAATTCTAAAATACCACACTGTCAGAACAATTCTAAAATACCACACTGTGGGAACAATTCTAAAATACCACACTGTCAGAACAATTCTAAAATACCACACTGTGGGAACAATTCTAAAATACCACACTGTGGGAACAATTCTAAAATACCACACTGTGGGAACAATTCTAAAATACCACACTGTCAGAACAATTCTAAAATACCACACTGTGGGAACAATTCTAAAATACCTCACTATCGGAACAATTCTAAAATACCACACTGTGGGAACAATTCTAAAATACCACACTGTCAGAACAGTCCTAAAATACCACACTGTTGGAACAATTCTAAAATACCACACTGTCGGGACAATTCTAAAATACCACACTGTGGGAACAATTCTAAAATACCACACTGTCAGAACAATTCTAAAATACCACACTGTGGTAACAATTCTAAAATACCACACTGTGGGAACAATTCTAAAATACCACACTGTCAGAACAATTCTAAAATACCACACTATGGGAACAATTCTAAAATACCACACTGTCGGAACAATTCTAAAATACCACACTGTTGGAACAATTCTAAAATACCACACTGTTGGAACAATTCTAAAATACCACACTGTCGGAACAGTTCTAAAATACCACACTGTCGGAACAATTCTAAAATACCACACTGTTGGAACAATTCTAAAATACCACACTGTCGGAACAATTCTAAAATACCACACTGTCGGAACAGTTCTAAAATACCACACTATCGGAACAGTTCTAAAATACCACACTGTGTGAACAATTCTAAAATACCACACTGTGGGAACAATTCTAAAATACCACACTGTCAGAACAATTCTAAAATACCACACTGTGGGAACAATTCTAAAATACCACACTGTAGGAACAATTCTAAAATACCACACTGTGGGAACAATTCTAAAATACCACACTGTGGGAACAATTCTAAAATACCACACTGTGGGAACAATTCTAAAATACCACACTGTTGGAACAATTCTAAAATACCACACTGTGGGAACAATTCTAAAATACCACACTGTCTGAACAGTTCTAAAATACCACACTGTGGGAACAATTCTAAAATACCACACTGTGGGAACAATTCTAAAATACCACACTGTTGGAACAATTCTAAAATACCACACTGTGGGAACAATTCTAAAATACCACACTGTCTGAACAGTTCTAAAATACCACACTGTGGGAACAATTCTAAAATACCACACTGTTGGAACAATTCTAAAATACCACACTGTTGGAACAATTCTAAAATACCACACTGTGGGAACAATTCTAAAATACCACACTGTGGGAACAATTCTAAAATACCACACTGTGGGAACAATTCTAAAATACCACACTGTTGGAACAATTCTAAAATACCACTCTGTGGGAACAATTCTAAAATACCACACTGTGGGAACAATTCTAAAATACCACACTGTTGGAACAATTCTAAAATACCACACTGTGGGAACAATTCTAAAATACCACACTGTCAGAACAATTCTAAAATACCACACTGTCAGAACAATTCTAAAATACCACACTGTTGGAACAATTCTAAAATACCACACTGGGAACAATTCTAAAATACCACACTGTTGGAACAATTCTAAAATACCACACTGTGGGAACAATTCTAAAATACCACACTGTGGGAACAATTCTAAAATACCACACTGTGGGAACAATTCTAAAATACCACACTGTCAGAACAGTTCTAAAATACCACACTGTTGGAACAATTCTAAAATACCACACTGTCAGAACAATTCTAAAATACCACACTGTGGGAACAATTCTAAAATACCACACTGTGGGAACAATTCTAAAATACCACACTGTGGGAACAATTCTAAAATACCACACTGTGGGAACAATTCTAATATACCACACTGTCAGAACAATTCTAAAATACCACACTGTGGGAACAATTCTAAAATACCTCACTATCGGAACAATTCTAAAATACCACACTGTGGGAACAATTCTAAAATACCACACTGTCAGAACAGTCCTAAAATACCACACTGTTGGAACAATTCTAAAATACCACACTGTCGGGACAATTCTAAAATACCACACTGTGGGAACAATTCTAAAATACCACACTGTCAGAACAATTCTAAAATACCACACTGTGGTAACAATTCTAAAATACCACACTGTGGGAACAATTCTAAAATACCACACTGTCAGAACAATTCTAAAATACCACACTATGGGAACAATTCTAAAATACCACACTGTCGGAACAATTCTAAAATACCACACTGTTGGAACAATTCTAAAATACCACACTGTTGGAACAATTCTAAAATACCACACTGTCGGAACAGTTCTAAAATACCACACTGTCGGAACAATTCTAAAATACCACACTGTTGGAACAATTCTAAAATACCACACTGTCGGAACAATTCTAAAATACCACACTGTCGGAACAGTTCTAAAATACCACACTATCGGAACAGTTCTAAAATACCACACTGTGTGAACAATTCTAAAATACCACACTGTGGGAACAATTCTAAAATACCACACTGTCAGAACAATTCTAAAATACCACACTGTGGGAACAATTCTAAAATACCACACTGTAGGAACAATTCTAAAATACCACACTGTGGGAACAATTCTAAAATACCACACTGTGGGAACAATTCTAAAATACCACACTGTGGGAACAATTCTAAAATACCACACTGTTGGAACAATTCTAAAATACCACACTGTGGGAACAATTCTAAAATACCACACTGTTGGAACAATTCTAAAATACCACACTGTGGGAACAATTCTAAAATACCACACTGTTGGAACAATTCTAAAATACCACTCTGTGGGAACAATTCTAAAATACCACACTGTTGGAACAATTCTAAAATACCACTCTGTGGGAACAATTCTAAAATACCACACTGTTGGAACAATTCTAAAATACCACACTGTGGGAACAATTCTAAAATACCACACTGTGGGAACAATTCTAAAATACCACACTGTGGGAACAATTCTAAAATACCACACTGTCAGAACAGTTCTAAAATACCACACTGGGAACAATTCTAAAATACCACACTGTGGGAACAATTCTAAAATACCACACTGTGGGAACAATTCTAAAATACCACACTGTGGGAACAATTCTAAAATACCACACTGTGAGAACAATTCTAAAATACCACACTGTGGGAACAATTCTAAAATACCACACTGTCGGAACAATTCTAAAATACCACACTGTGGGAACAATTCTAAAATACCACACTGTGGGAACAATTCTAAAATACCACACTGTGGGAACAATTCTAAAATACCACACTGTTGGAACAATTCTAAAATACCACACTGTCAGAACAATTCTAAAATACCACACTGTTGGAACAATTCTAAAATACCACACTGTGGGAACAATTCTAAAATACCACACTGTTGGAACAATTCTAAAATACCACACTGTTGGAACAATTCTAAAATACCACACTGTGGGAAGAATTCTAAAATACCACACTGTTGGAACAATTCTAAAATACCACACTGGGAACAATTATAAAATACCACACTGTGGGAACAATTCTAAAATACCACACTGTCGGAACAATTCTAAAATACCACACTGTGGGAACAATTCTAAAATACCACACTGTGGGAACAATTCTAAAATACCACACTGTCAGAACAGTTCTAAAATACCACACTGTTGGAACAATTCTAAAATACCACACTGTGGGAACAATTCTAAAATACCACACTGTTGGAACAATTCTAAAATACCACACTGTCAGAACAATTCTAAAATACCACATTGTGAGAACAATTCTAAAATACCACACTGTGAGAACAATTCTAAAATACCACACTGTGGGAACAATTCTAAAATACCACACTGTCGGAACAATTCTAAAATACCACACTGTGGGAACAATTCTAAAATACCACACTGTCGGAACAATTTTAAAATACCACACTGTGGGAACAATTCTAAAATACCACACTGTTGGAACAATTCTAAAATACCACACTGTCAGAACAATTCTAAAATACCACATTGTTGGAACAATTCTAAAATACCACACTGTTGGAACAATTCTAAAATACCACACTGTCGGAACAGTTCTAAAATACCACACTGTCGGAACAATTCTAAAATACCACACTGTTGGAACAATTCTGAAATACCACACTGTTGGAACAATTCTAAAATACCACACTGTGGGAACAGTTCTAAAATACCACACTGTCGGAATAATTCTTAAATACCACAACACTGTTGGAACAATTCTAAAATACCACAATGTTAGAACAATTCTAAAATACCACAATGTTAGAACAATTCTAAAATACCACAATGTTAGAACAATTCTAAAATACCACAATGTTAGAACAATTCTAAAATACCACAATGTTAGAACAATTCTAAAATACCACACTGTGGGAACAATTCTAAAATACCACACTGTTGGAACAATTCTAAAATACCACAATGTTAGAACAATTCTAAAATACCACACTGTCGGAACAATTCTAAAATACCACATTGTTGGAACAATTCTAAAATACCACAATGTTAGAACAATTCTAAAATACCACACTGTTGGAACAATTCTAAAATACCACAATGTTAGAACAATTCTAAAATACCACACTGTTGGAACAATTCTAAAATACCACACTGTTGGAACAATTCGAAATCACAAATAAAAATCGTAGCACACATATACATGACTGATTACTTTAAGTACAAGAACATTAAGCTATTAATTACTCACATATCTGATGTTTATCTAAGTACAAGAACGTTCAGCTCTTAGGTACTCACATATCTGATGTTTATTTAGGTACAAGAATGTTCAGCTCTTAGGTACTCACATATCTGATGTTTATTTAAGTACAACAACGTTCAGCTCTTAGGTACTCACATATCTGATGTTTATTTAAGTACAAGAACGTTCAGCTCTTAGCTACTCACATATCTTATGTTTATCTAAGTACAACAACGTTCAGCTCTTAGTTACTCACATATCTGATGTTTATTTAAGTACAACAACGTTCAGCTCTTAGTTACTCACATATCTTATGTTTATCTAAGTACAACAACGTTCAGTTCTTAGTTACTCACATATCTGATGTTTATTTAAGTACAACAACGTTCAGCTCTTAGTTACTCACATATCTGATGTTTATTTAAGTACAACAACGTTCAGCTCTTAGTTACTCACATATCTGATGTTTATTTAGGTACAAGAACGTTCAGCTCTTAGTTACTCACATATCTGATGTTTATTTAAGTACAAGAACGTTCAGCTCTTAGTTACTCACATATCTGATGTTTATTTAAGTACAAGAACGTTCAGCTCTTAGTTACTCACATATCTGATGTTTATGTAGGTACAACAACGTTCAGCTCTTAGGTACTCACATATCTGATGTTTATTTAGGTACAAGAACGTTCAGCTCTTAGTTACTCACATATCTGATGTTTATTTAAGTACAACAACGTTCAGCTCTTAGTTACTCACATATCTGATGTTTATTTAAGTACAACAACGTTCAGCTCTTAGTTACTCACATATCTTATGTTTATTTAAGTACACCAACGTTCAGCTCTTAGTTACTCACATATCTTATGTTTATTTAAGTACAAGAACGTTCAGCTCTTAGTTACTCACATATCTGATGTTTATTTAAGTACAACAACGTTCAGCTCTTAGTTACTCACATATCTGATGTTTATTTAAGTACAAGAACTTTCAGCTCTTAGTTACTCACATATCTTATGTTTATCTAAGTACAACAACGTTCAGCTCTTAGTTACTCACATATCTGATGTTTATTTAAGTACAAGAACGTTCAGCTCTTAGCTACTCACATATCTTATGTTTATCTAAGTACAACAACGTTCAGCTCTTAGTTACTCACATATCTGATGTTTATTTAAGTACAACAACGTTCAGCTCTTAGTTACTCACATATTTTATGTTTATTTAAGTACAACAACGTTCAGCTCTTAGGTACTCACATATCTTATGTTTATTTAGGTACAAGAATGTTCAGCTCTTAGGTACTCACATATCTGATGTTTATTTAAGTACAACAACGTTCAGCTCTTAGTTACTCACATATCTGATGTTTATTTAAGTACAACAACGTTCAGCTCTTAGTTACTCACATATTTTATGTTTATTTAAGTACAACAACGTTCAGCTCTTAGGTACTCACATATCTTATGTTTATTTAGGTACAAGAATGTTCAGCTCTTAGGTACTCACATATCTGATGTTTATTTAAGTACAACAAGGTTCAGCTCTTAGTTACTCACATATCTTATGTTTATCTAAGTACAACAACGTTCAGTTCCTAGTTACTCACATATCTGATGTTTATTTAGGTACAAGAACGTTCAGCTCTTAGTTACTCACATATCTGATGTTTATTTAAGTACAAGAACGTTCAGCTCTTAGTTACTCACATATCTGATGTTTATTTAAGTACAAGAACGTTCAGCTCTTAGCTACTCACATATCTTATGTTTATCTAAGTACAACAACGTTCAGCTCTTAGTTACTCACATATCTGATGTTTATTTAAGTACAACAACGTTCAGCTCTTAGTTACTCACATATCTTATGTTTATCTAAGTACAACAACGTTCAGTTCTTAGTTACTCACATATCTGATGTTTATTTAAGTACAACAACGTTCAGCTCTTAGTTACTCACATATCTGATGTTTATTTAAGTACAACAACGTTCAGCTCTTAGTTACTCACATATCTGATGTTTATTTAGGTACAAGAACGTTCAGCTCTTAGTTACTCACATATCTGATGTTTATTTAAGTACAAGAACGTTCAGCTCTTAGTTACTCACATATCTGATGTTTATTTAAGTACAAGAACGTTCAGCTCTTAGTTACTCACATATCTGATGTTTATGTAGGTACAACAACGTTCAGCTCTTAGGTACTCACATATCTGATGTTTATTTAAGTACAAGAACGTTCAGCTCTTAGTTACTCACATATCTGATGTTTATTTAAGTACAACAACGTTCAGCTCTTAGTTACTCACATATCTGATGTTTATTTAAGTACAACAACGTTCAGCTCTTAGTTACTCACATATCTTATGTTTATTTAAGTACACCAACGTTCAGCTCTTAGTTACTCACATATCTTATGTTTATTTAAGTACAAGAACGTTCAGCTCTTAGTTACTCACATATCTGATGTTTATTTAAGTACAACAACGTTCAGCTCTTAGTTACTCACATATCTGATGTTTATTTAAGTACAAGAACGTTCAGCTCTTAGTTACTCACATATCTTATGTTTATCTAAGTACAACAACGTTCAGCTCTTAGTTACTCACATATCTGATGTTTATTTAAGTACAAGAACGTTCAGCTCTTAGCTACTCACATATCTTATGTTTATCTAAGTACAACAACGTTCAGCTCTTAGTTACTCACATATCTGATGTTTATTTAAGTACAACAACGTTCAGCTCTTAGGTACTCACATATCTTATGTTTATTTAGGTACAAGAATGTTCAGCTCTTAGGTACTCACATATCTGATGTTTATTTAAGTACAACAACGTTCAGCTCTTAGGTACTCACATATCTTATGTTTATTTAAGTACAACAACGTTCAGCTCTTAGTTACTCACATATCTGATGTTTATTTAAGTACAAGAACGTTCAGCTCTTAGCTACTCACATATCTGATGTTTAGTTAAGTACAACAACGTTCAGCCCTTAGTTACTCACATATCTTATGTTTATTTAAGTACAACAACGTTCAGCTCTTAGTTACTCACATATCTTATGTTTATTTAGGTACAACAACGTTCAGCTCTTAGTTACTCACATATTTGATGTTTATTTAAGTACCGCAACGTTCAGCTCTTAGTTACTCACATATCTTATGTTTAGTTAAGTACAACAACGTTCAGCTCTTAGTTACTCACATATCTGATGTTTATTTAAGTACAAGAACGTTCAGCTCTTAGGTACTCACATATCTGATGTTTATCTAAGTACAACAACGTTCAGCTCTTAGGTACTCACATATCTTATGTTTATTTAAGTACAGCAACGTTCAGCTCTTAGTTACTCACATATCTGATGTTTATTTAAGTACAAGAACGTTCAGCTCTTAGTTACTCACATATCTGACGTTTATTTAAGTACAACAACGTTCAGCTCTTAGTTACTCACATATCTGATGTTTATTTAAGTACAACAACGTTCAGCTCTTAGTTACTCACATATCTGATGTTTATTTAAGTACAAGAACGTTCAGCTCTTCGTTACTCACATATCTGATGTTTATTTAAGTACAAGAACGTTCAGTTCTTAGGTACTCACATATCTGATGTTTATTTAAGTACAAGAACGTTCAGCTCTTAGTTACTCACATATCTGATGTTTATTTAAGTACAACAACGTTCAGCTCTTAGTTACTCACATATCTTATGTTTATTTAAGTACAAGAACGTTCAGCTCTTAGTTACTCACATATCTGATGTTTATCTAAGTACAAAAAGTTCAGCTCTTAGTTACTCACATATCTGATGTTTATTTAAGTACAACAACGTTCAGCTCTTAGTTACTCACATATCTGATGTTTATTTAAGTACAACAACGTTCAGCTCTTAGTTACTCACATATCTTATGTTTATTTAAGTACAAGAACGTTCAGCTCTTAGTTACTCACATATCTGATGTTTATTTAAGTACAACAACGTTCAGCTCTTAGTTACTCACATATCTGATGTTTATTTAAGTACAACAACGTTCAGCTCTTAGTTACTCACATATCTGATGTTTATTTAAGTACAAGAACGTTCAGTTCTTAGGTACTCACATATCTGATGTTTATTTAAGTACAAGAACGTTCAGCTCTTAGTTACTCACATATCTGATGTTTATTTAAGTACAAGAACGTTCAGCTCTTAGTTACTCACATATCTTATGTTTATGTAAGTACAAGAACGTTCAGCTCTTAGTTACTCACATATCTGATGTTTATCTAAGTACAAGAACGTTCAGCTCTTAGTTACTCACATATCTGATGTTTATCTAAGTACAACAACGTTCAGCTATTAGTTGCTCACATCTACCAAGTACGTATTTTTATTTGATTTCAGATCATCAAAGCCGTGTCATGTATTGGCTGGACAACAGGTTACATTATATCAAGTCAGCCAATTTAGATGGATCAAACATGCAAATAGTGCTTGTGTCTTCGTCGACCATCAGCCTTTCACCAGATCTTACAGTCTTTGGCAAATTTATAGTTTGGACTGATATGGCTTCATCCGGAATTCACAAAGTTAGCATACAGAAAGGTCAGAACGACACAAGGGAAGTTGATACGTTAATAGATGGTATAAATTCTTCCGGAATTACTGTATTTGGCCAAATACAACCAACAGGTAAATAATTTACAAATCCATTTATGCATAACTAATCAAATTTCAGGTATTATGATTGATAGCAATACATGAATTTCAAACAATTAACAACGCATTGCCACAAAACAATACACATCAACTAAAACCTGTAGATTTTAACTTGATGTAAAAAGACCAGACACTATTATCGCTTAAGATACAACACAAGCAGGATGACAGGCACCATAATTGTATCAGTGATTATTGGTAACTAACTTAAATATACTAATCAAAACTCAGTTAGTTATAAACCATTTCAATGCCGATAAAAATATGATATAAGGCGTGAGTTGTTACACAGTTAGCGGAAGCTCCTTTCAGAGAGGCAGAAGGGGAAACAAGGTCATATTGCAATACCACATTGTTCCCTGGTGCATTAACTTTTAAATATAAGTAATCAAATGAAAAACAAAAATCACCACATAATTCTAAAATCTAACAGCAAAATCGTAGAAAGAGACAAAATTGATACTCCTATCACACAAATACATGACGTCTATCACACAAATACATGACCACTCACTTTCCTGGTTTGATACTCCTAACACACAAATACATGACCACTCACTTTCCTGGTTTGATACTCCTAACACACAAATACATGACCACTCACTTTCCTGGTTTGATACTCCTAACACACAAATACATGACCACTCACTTTCCTGGTTTGATACTCCTAACACACAAATACATGACCTCTCACTTTCCTGGTTTGATACTCCTAACACACAAATACATGACCTCTCACTTTCCTGGTTTGATACTCCTAACACACAAATACATGACCACTCACTTTCCTGGTTTGATACTCCTAACACACAAATACATGACCTCTCACTTTCTTGGTTTGATACTCCTAACACACAAATACATGACCTCTCACTTTCCTGGTTTGATACTCCTAACACACAAATACATGACCACTCACTTTCCTGGTTTGATACTCCTAACACACAAATACATGACCACTCACTTTCCTGGTTTGATACTCCTATCACACAAATACATGACCACTCACTTTCCTGGTTTGATACTCCTAACACACAAATACATGACCACTCACTTTCCTGGTTTGATACTCCTAACACACAAATACATGACCACTCACTTTCCTGGTTTGATACTCCTAACACACAAATACATGACCACTCACTTTCCTGGTTTGATACTCCTAACACACAAATACATGACCTTTCACTTTCCTGGTTTGATACTCCTAACACACAAATACATGACCACTCACTTTCCTGGTTTGATACTCCTAACACACAAATACATGACCTCTCACTTTCCTGGTTTGATACTCCTAACACACAAATACATGACCTCTCACTTTCCTGGTTTGATACTCCTAACACACAAATACATGACCTCTCACTTTCCTGGTTTGATACTCCTAACACACAAATACATGACCTCTCACTTTCCTGGTTTGATACTCCTAACACACAAATACATGACCTCTCACTTTCCTGGTTTGATACTCCTAACACACAAATACATGACCTCTCACTTTCCTGGTTTGATACTCCTAACACACAAATACATGACCTCTCACTTTCCTGGTTTGATACTCCTAACACACAAATACATGACCTCTCACTTTCCTGGTTTGATACTCCTAACACACAAATACATGACCTCTCACTTTCCTGGTTTGATACTCCTAACACACAAATACATGACCTCTCACTTTCCTGGTTTGATACTCCTAACACACAAATACATGACCTCTCACTTTCCTGGTTTGATACTCCTAACACACAAATACATGACCTCTCACTTTCCTGGTTTGATACTCCTAACACACAAATACATGACCTCTCACTTTCCTGGTTTGATACTCCTAACACACAAATACATGACCTCTCACTTTCCTGGTTTGATACTCCTAACACACAAATACATGACCTCTCACTTTCCTGGTTTGATACTCCTAACACACAAATACATGACCTCTCACTTTCCTGGTTTGATACTCCTAACACACAAATACATGACCACTCACTTTCCTGGTTTGATACTCCTAACACACAAATACATGACCTCTCACTTTCCTGGTTTGATACTCCTAACAAACAAATACATGACCTCTCACTTTCCTGGTTTGATACTCCTAACACACAAATACATGACCTCTCACTTTCCTGGTTTGATACTCCTAACACACTAATACATGACCTCTCACTTTCCTGGTTTGATACTCCTAACACACAAATACATGACCTCTCACTTTCCTGGTTTGATACTCCTAACACACAAATACATGACCTCTCACTTTCCTGGTTTGATACTCCTAACACACAAATACATGACCTCTCACTTTCCTGGTTTAATACTCCTAACACACAAATACATGACCTCTCACTTTCCTGGTTTGATACTCCTATCACACAAATACATGACCTCTCACTTTCCTGGTTTGATACTCCTAACACACAAATACATGACCACTCACTTTCCTGGTTTGATACTCCTAACACACAAATACATGACCTCTCACTTTCCTGGTTTGATACTCCTAACACACAAATACATGACCTCTCACTTTCCTGGTTTGATACTCCTAACACACAAATACATGACCTCTCACTTTCCTGGTTTAATACTCCTAACACACAAATACATGACCTCTCACTTTCCTGGTTTGATACTCCTAACACACAAATACATGACCTCTCACTTTCCTGGTTTGATACTCCTAACACACAAATACATGACCTCTCACTTTCCTGGTTTGATACTCCTATAACACAAATACATGACCACTCACTTTCCAGGTTTGATACTCCTAACACACAAATACATGACCTCTCACTTTCCTGGTTTGATACTCCTATAACACAAATACATGACCACTCACTTTCCAGGTTTAATACTCCTAACACACAAATACATGACCTCTCACTTTCCTGGTTTGATACTCCTAACACACAAATACATGACCACTCACTTTCCTGGTTTGATACTCCTAACACACAAATACATGACCTCTCACTTTCTTGGTTTGATACTCCTATCACACAAATACATGACCACTCACTTTCCTGGTTTGATACTCCTAACACACAAATACATGACCTCTCACTTTCCTGGTTTGATACTCCTATAGCACAAATACATGACCACTCACTTTCCTGTTTTGATACTCCTAACACACAAATACATGACCTCTCACTTTCCTGGTTTGATACTCCTATAACACAAATACATGACCTCTCACTTTCCTGGTTTGATACTCCTAACACACAAATACATGACCTCTCACTTTCCTGGTTTGATACTCCTAACACACAAATACATGACCTCTCACTTTCCTGGTTTGATACTCCTAACACACAAATACATGACCTCTCACTTTCCTGGTTTAATACTCCTAACACACAAATACATGACCTCTCACTTTCCTGGTTTGATACTCCTAACACACAAATACATGACCTCTCACTTTCCTGGTTTGATACTCCTAACACACAAATACATGACCTCTCACTTTCCTGGTTTGATACTCCTATAACACAAATACATGACCACTCACTTTCCAGGTTTGATACTCCTGACACACAAATACATGACCTCTCACTTTCCTGGTTTAATACTCCTAACACACAAATACATGACCTCTCACTTTCCTGGTTTGATACTCCTAACACACAAATACATGACCACTCACTTTCCTGGTTTGATACTCCTAACACACAAATACATGACCTCTCACTTTCTTGGTTTGATACTCCTATCACACAAATACATGACCACTCACTTTCCTGGTTTGATACTCCTAACACACAAATACATGACCTCTCACTTTCCTGGTTTGATACTCCTATAGCACAAATACATGACCACTCACTTTCCTGTTTTGATACTCCTAACACACAAATACATGACCTCTCACTTTCCTGGTTTGATACTCCTATAACACAAATACATGACCTCTCACTTTCCTGGTTTGATACTCCTAACACACAAATACATGACCTCTCACTTTCCTGGTTTGATACTCCTAACACACAAATACATGACCTCTCACTTTCCTGCCTTTCAATCAGAGGTGGAAGGGTTGTGTAGGGCTATGGTGCTTAACACCACTTTCAACAATATCCCAGTCCTACCGCGAGTCACTGAAAAACTCTATGACATACTGTTGTATCGAGTCCACCTCGCCATTAGCGAGATTCGAACTCACAATTTTCGTGGAGATATGCACTGCTTGCATAAATAATTGTAAATCCAACTACCATACGGTCACGACTATTATGAAAAGAAAGTTTAATCAGTTATAATCAACGATTACACCAATATCAAGAGAACTATTATCTCTAACTTCCACTAGTTTCTTTTTGATAGTCTAAATAGTGCAGTTAACAGAGAAAACTATATCTAATAAAACAGTATGACTACTCTTACATTCCGAATATCAAAAATAAATAAAAGTTAGAGAAAACCGAAGGGGCAATCATAAAATGTGTTGGACACACCTTTACGTAAACAAACACAAATAACGTAAATAAGACATGAACCCTCTTGCAAACAACTGGAGGTAAAGACGAATCGGACATGCAGAAATCGTAACTGACATCCAAAACGGAAACTCAGAATGTAAAGACATGTAATAGGACAACACACCTAAACAAAACCAGGGATGAACTCAGGTGCTCATCAATAAATAAATCACTCGTAACAGAACAAAGATGACAATTCATTCCTGTGTAAATGGACATTCGTGAATTACTGCTTTTTTCGGTTACTCGAGATTAATTTTCGATATTCAGAATCCAAGATTAGTTATACTAAATAAATTTCTATACGTTCTCTGCAGGTTGTAATTATTGTGGTAATAGAGCTGGTTGTCTGTATTTATGCTTACCATCTCCAAGATTAACCCCCAATAATCCGAAATACAAATGTGCATGCCCCGATAGAAACGGACAGACATGCATCAGTAAAGGTATGTTATATTTATATATGATAGCAGTTAACAGCTTCTTGTAACTCTCAGTCAGAAATAGTTTAAAGACATATGCTGTAATATATGGAAATAACAAATGTGATTTGAATTGATTTAGAAATAAAATGAAAAAAAAAATACCACACTCTCTGAACAATTCTAATATTCAACAGAAAAATGGTAGAAAGAGACAAAACCAATACACTTAACACATGAAGACATGACAGCTCACTTTACTGTCTTGATACGGACACTTCTACACTTAACACATGAAGACATGACAGCTCACTTTACTGTCTTGATACGGACACTTCTACACTTAACACATGAAGACATGACAGCTGACTTTACTGTCTTGATACAGACACTTCTATACTTAACACATGAAGACATGACAGCTGACGTTACTGTCTTGATACAGACACTTCTACACTTAACACATGAAGACATGACAGCTGACTTTACTGTCTTGATACAGACACTTCTACACTTAACACATGAAGACATGACAGCTGACTTTACTGTCTTGATACAGACACTTCTACACTTAACACATGAAGACATGACAGCTGACTTTACTGTCTTGATACAGACACTTCTACACTTAACACATGAAGACATGACAGCTGACTTTACTGTCTTGATACAGACACTTCTACACTTAACACATGAAGACATGACAGCTGACTTTACTGTCTTGATACAGACACTTCTACACTTAACACATGAAGACATGATAGCTCACTTTACTGTCTTGATATAGGCACTTCTACACTTAACACATGAAGACATGACAGCTGACTTTACTGTCTTGATACAGACACTTCTACACTTAACACATGAAGACATGACAGCTGACTTTACTGTCTTGATACAGGCACTTCTACACTTAACACATGAAGACATGACAGCTGACTTTACTGTCTTGATACAGACACTTCTACACTTAACACATGAAGACATGACAGCTGACTTTACTGTCTTGATACAGACACTTCTACACTTAACACATGAAGACATGACAGCTGACTTTACTGTCTTGATACAGACACTTCTACACTTAACACATGAAGACATGACAGCTGACTTTACTGTCTTGATACAGACACTTCTACACTTAACACATGAAGACATGACAGCTGACTTTACTGTCTTGATACAGACACTTCTACACTTAACACATGAAGACATGACAGCTGACTTTACTGTCTTGATACAGACACTTCTACACTTAACACATGAAGACATGACAGCTGACTTTACTGTCTTGATACAGACACTTCTACACTTAACACATGAAGACATGACAGCTGACTTTACTGTCTTGATACAGACACTTCTACACTTAACACATGAAGACATGACAGCTGACTTTACTGTCTTGATACAGACACTTCTACACTTAACACATGAAGACATGACAGCTGACTTTACTGTCTTGATACAGACACTTCTACACTTAACACATGAAGACATGACAGCTGACTTTACTGTCTTGATACAGACACTTCTACACTTAACACATGAAGACATGACAGCTGACTTTACTGTCTTGATACAGACACTTCTACACTTAACACATGAAGACATGACAGCTGACTTTACTGTCTTGATACAGACACTTCTACACTTAACACATGAAGACATGACAGCTGACTTTACTGTCTTGATACAGACACTTCTACACTTAACACATGAAGACATGACAGCTGACTTTACTGTCTTGATACAGACACTTCTACACTTAACACATGAAAACATGACAGCTGACTTTACTGTCTTGATACAGACACTTCTACACTTAACACATGAAGACATGACAGCTGACTTTACTGTCTTGATACAGACACTTCTACACTTAACACATGAAGACATGACAGCTGACTTTACTGTCTTGATACAGACACTTCTACACTTAACACATGAAGACATGACAGCTGACTTTACTGTCTTGATACAGACACTTCTACACTTTACACATGAAGACATGACAGCCGACTTTACTGTCTTGATACAGACACTTCTACACTTAACACATGAAGACATGACAGCTGACTTTACTGTCTTGATACAGACACTTCTACACTTAATACATGAAGACATGACAGCTGACTTTACTGTCTTGATACAGACACTTCTACACTTAACACATGAAGACATGACAGCTGACTTTACTGTCTTGATACAGACACTTCTACACTTAACACATGAAGACATGACAGCTGACTTTACTGTCTTGATACAGACACTTCTACACTTAACACATGAAGACATGACAGCTGACTTTACTGTCTTGATACAGACACTTCTACACTTAACACATGAAGACATGACAGCTGACTTTACTGTCTTGATACAGGCACTTCTATAAACAGTGGTGGGGATAGATTAGTTTTATGGGCCCAAGCAACCCGTCTTAAAGAAATGATGATTATATATTCATGCGAAAATTATGTCTTCAGTAAAATATTGTACAACGTATGCTATTTATTTGTGAATGTATCGCTATATATTTAAGGTAACACATCTAAAAAAAAAATCTTTTAATGATTAAGACAACTGATGTTTCCATTTAGCTTGCTTATTAGACACTTAGATTAACAAAGCAAAACCCCATTTGACAACTTCTTTGTATATATGTCACAAACATAATTCCTGTGTAATAAAATTCAAAAAAAGAAATACTGCATTGTCGAAAATAGTTTCGAAATCTAATTGCAAAATCGTAGAAACATAGGCAAAATGGATAACCACATATATACATGGCTGCTTACTTACTTGGATTGATACAGGCACTTAAATAAAACGTAAAGTTTTATAAACTCAAAGAATTACAAACATAGTAAATGTTATATGTAAAATGTGACGAGTTATCGTATAGGACTATGGGAGCACAACAATCCATTGATGAAACCTTTCCTTCACATACGGTTCAAGAGATTCCTTATAAACTGTTCCAATATATCTCTTTTTTTTTAATAAGCAGATACCTGAACAGGCACCAATTAACATTTTGTTTCGTTTCAAATGAAAACTATATTTTAACAAGGTTTAATCGATAATATATCGTAAATTAAGAAAAAAAATTAAATGTGGTTTATTATATAAACGAACACAACCAATAATTAAAAAAAATAACTTGTAAATTTTAATATCTTTTTCAGAATTGCAAGGTTTTGTAGAGACTCTAACCCCATGTCAGCAATTGGTTAATACCTCTTCAGGGTCTTGTCAGTATCCAAACTGTACAGAAACCGGATATTTCCACGCTTTACAATGTGTTGAAATTTCAGGAATGAAGACATGTTGGTGTTCAGATCTATCGGGAAATATTATTCCCGATACCATGATGAAATACCCAAAAGTTCCCGATTGTAACAGAGGTAATATGGTTATTTAAAAATTCCGTTATACAACGTAAGATAAAATGTTTTAAGGTGATAATAGTTAGAAGATACTAGTAGGAGAACCAACATATAGGCAACCTAATATCTCTGTACATAGAAGTGTCAAAGAATTTCACGTGGCATTTTAGGAAAAAAATGTCTTGCGAGTTTTGTAACTCGTTCAAAATTGAGTTAGAATATTCTCTGATAACTCGAAGGAAGAATATGATTGTATTTATAGGAATACAATTGGCGCGTTAGACTTGTCTTTATAACTCAATTCCCCTGATAACATGAAATATAGACCTCCTGATTGCACCAATACAAGGTTTCCTTTTCAAATACAATCGTGAGTGACCACGTTATAAATGATGACCATGACATTATCAATAAAACCTCTCTACGAGATGGGATCGCCAAAGGACTGATATATAGTGAGCCTAAACCCATAAATATTGGAAATGTTACTTTAAAATTTCCTATGAATTCCGTCGAGGATTATGCCAGACAATGGGCATAACGTCAAAGAGAAGAAATAGATACTCTGTCCTCAATAGAGTAAAAATGTGGCGTTGAAAACTTAATAAACTTAATGGGCCAATGAATATTCGTGCAACATCGATCTCCAAATGGCTTAAGCCTCCTGTCTTTCTTCAGGGACAAGCATATTGCTTTTGTTTTCTTGCATACACAACCCTTACAATATCGTTTTTGTATATAAATCGTACTACATACGCTGTTTAATAAAGGACTTGTCAGCCCTACATATACCCCGACGACACTATCGATAGAGAAACTCATATGCAATCATGTATCTGTTTTGTGTTCCTTTGGCATTTCAATAAAAGATGAAGAGCTGTATCATTCGTCAGTCTACTGGCTACCTAGATCGCATAAATGTCTTACAAAATGCGTTATATTGCTGGGTTTGCCAAATGCTCCACTAAGCATATTCCCAAATTATTAACATTTATTCTACCAGAGCCCAACACCGAGCTTCAGAGTTACTGTGACGCTAGCTACCACAATGGTTGTCCGAATCTAACGTGGATTCTGCAAAATGTTAATGACCTGTTAGAGTACATACAAACAAGATCCTTATCCTCATACAATGTCTTTAAACACTTGAGTTCTCTACCATTCAGACAACTATTCCCCACTCTATACTAAAAGACAATCAACTGTGTTTCATAAAAATGGATGCCCAACATAGATACACATACATTGTTTTTGGAAGAGACAGAGAACAGAAGTGCTTACGTCTCCGGTTCGCCTTAGTTCACGTACTGTTTTTAGTAGGGTTCGCCTTGCCCAGCTAGTTTTCCGGGTAATATTTTGTCGATCATTCTTTGTCCTTTTGTTTGTTTTCTGCCGGCCATTATATTTTTTGCATGTCCTTCGTCGATTGGCTTTTGATTACTCCTCTGATATCTTCAAACTTTTTAAGCTAAGAAGAATGAATCTTTGAGTTTGACTGAGCAAGATGTGAGTGGAGTTAAACATTAATAGATCGTATAAATCCTAAATCTGACATTCCCTCAAATGTTATGAACAAATAATGTAGAATTTTACTTTTGAATTTACAATAGGTCACAACTTGAAGCCATGTTTGTTCAATCTAGTTCAGTATACTAGAGGTATACGAGATAGTTATAAACCGAGATGTACTGTAACAGGGGAGTACGATGATGTACAATGTGATCAATATTACTGCTGGTGTGTAGTTGTCACCAATGGAGAAGAAATTACAGGAACACGTGTAATACGTCCACTTGATCCACCATGCACAGGTAGGAACACATGTAATATACACTTAATCCATCGTGCACAGGTAGAAATACAGGTAATACGTCCACTTGATCCACTATAAATAGGTAGGAACACGTGTAATACGTCCACGTAGTCCATCGTGCACAGGTAAAAATACAGGTAATATATACACTTAATATATCGTGCACAGGTAGAAATACAGGTAATATGTCCACTTGATCCACTATAAATAGGTAGGGACACGTGTAATACGTCCACGTAGTCCATCGTGCACAGGTAGGATCACAGGTAATACGTTCACTTAATCTATCGTACACAGGTAGGATCACAGGTAATACGTTCACTTAGTCCATCATACACAGGTAGAAACCAATGTAATACATCCACTTGATCCACCATGCACAGGTAGGAACACATGTAATATACACTTAATCCATCGTGCACAGGTAGAAATACAGGTAATACGTCCACTTGATCCACTATAAATAGGTAGGAACACGTGTAATACGTCCACGTAGTCCATCGTGCACAGGTAAAAATACAGGTAATATATACACTTAATCCATCATGTACAGGTAGAAATACAGGTAATACGTTCAGTAAGTCCATTATGCACAGCTAGAAATACAGGTAATACGTCCACGTAGTCCATCGTGCACAGGTGATAAGTCCACGTAGTCCATCGTACACAGGTAAAACACATGTAATACGTCTACTTGATTCACCATGGACAGATAGAAACATATGTAATACGTCCACGTCTTCCATAGTACACAGGTACATATTATGTAAGTTGTTATGTCCTCCTCTCAAAAACAAAGTAAGGTCAAATAATTAATGATTATGAAATAAAACAATTCTTTATAAGCATATAAATCAACATTTAAGAAATTAATTATATAAGAAATGTGTAGGTTTTAACATGAGACTATGTGCCAACTGTTGGAACGTTATAGTCAATGAATGATTGTTTAACCCCAAATGAGCAATTATTTCGCTACATATGTATATATCCAACGCTTAGTTGGATTATTATTGTGCTGACTCACTGAAACAACAGTCCACGGATAGACATGTTGCTCCCCTCTGACACATTATGTTGATTCTGGGACAACTAATTTTTGCTCTTGCTCCTTAATGGTGCATGCTTAGTGGAGAAGCAGTTAATACCAATTGTCTGTGGTGGCTACAACCCACGATCTACCCGCACTCGAGACGAGCACGTTAAGCATTAAACCACAGGTTGAAACATTGTATTTAACTCTAGTAATGTTAATGTAAAGTTTTATCTGACATTAAGTATGTATTCTATAGAAATACATGACAATAACCATGCAATACAACCAATCAGATACAAAACCTTGTATCATATATATACTTGTGATATAAGATGTACTTTAGTCGATTCTACTTTCGTGAATGCGGGAAACATTGGTTAATAAATACAATATGTCACTGGGGGAAAAGTTAAAAGTATCATTGTATATGTTCGTTTCATATTGCAGGAAATTGTAGCATCACAAATTATTCTTCAGACCAAAATCCCCTAAAAACATTTGGACGGTGACAGCGATTGACGGTATGACGTAGCGTCATCTTTGGAGTATAGCTAACATTATTACCATATTTTGCCCTATTAAAATGTTAGTTAAACATATTGTATGCAAATATATGTTAGTACAATTGTTTGTATCATGTCTCGTAAGTTGTGTAAACCGCATCACTACTTGTCAAAACATGCTTTGTTCCTGTATCTTGTTCTTAACGCTTAGTTGATTATTGTGAACTCAACGTCATATAGATTTTATTTTATTCTTCACAGATTTTGATTCCTTTGGGGTTTTTTTTGTATCTTCAAACTTTTCTTTCTTACCATTTGGATTGTGGTCATCTGTAATTACCACCACTTTAAATATTACTTCAGTTATTTTGTGTCGGTCAGTTTTATTGGCAGAGGAAACTGGGAATCCGGAAAAGACGGAACAAAACTAATAACATTACACAAATAACCGATCAACTTGGTCATGGCTGATAGCACCAGTTTTCATGTTTTCGGTACTCTGCTCCACGATGGCACCAGTTTTCATGTTTTCGGTACTCTGCTCCACCGATGGCACCAGTTTTCATGTTTTCGGTATTCTGCTCCACTGATGGCACCAGTTTTCATGTTTTCGGTACTCTGCTCCACTGATGACACAAGTGTTCATGTTTTCGGTATTTTGCTCCACCGATGGCACCAGTTTTCATGTTTTCGGTACTCTGCTCCACCGATGGCACCAGTTTTCATGTTTTCGGTATTCTGCTCTACCGATGGCACCAGTTTTCATGTTTTCGGTACTCTGCTCCACCGATGGCACCAATTTTCATGTTTTCGGTATTCTGTTCCACCGATGGCACCAGTTTTCATGTTTTCGGTACTCTGCTCCACTGATGGCACCAGTTTTCATGTTTTCGGTACTCTGCTCCACCGATGGCACCAGTTTTCATGTTTTCGGTACTCTGCTCCACTGATGGCACCAGTTTTCATGTTTTCGGTATACGTATACTTATCACTTCGTATTTGATGGTCGCAAAAATCCGTTTACTAGTTCCGCTAACGCGTCGTCAGTAAACTCAATTTGCAACCATCTAATCAACAATTGATTCCGGCAAACCGTAAAATACAATACAGTGATCAGTCTTTTGGTGATTATTTGTAATTTGTTTTTGTTTTATTTACAGAAGCTTTAATCTTTTACTTTTGTATTTCAGTTAATTATAAAGTGCATTTCATTGTGACGTCATCATTATTCTCTATATTTATTATCTTGGCAGTATTGTTGTAAGTATTTTATATTTTGTTATACTAAAGCGACATTCATGTATTTGAAGATGTTATACTCAAACATGGCTTCTTGATAATATAGAGACAAGGGTTATAATAAGTGTTTAATGCCACTTTCATCAATAGTCAATGATGGCAGTCAGTTTTAATGGTGTCAGAAACCGGAGTATTCGGGGAAAACCACCAACCTACCGCAAGTCACTGACAAACTTTATTATAATTTTGCACACCTCACCATGTGCGGGATCGAACTCACGATTTATGTGACTACCACTGATTGCATCTGCGTTGTTCTAGAAAAAACAAAATGCACATTGTTACTTTTGGAGCAGTATACATTTACTTTAGGCCTTTGCATCGTCTGTCCTAAGGTTTACCATTACAATTGCTGATTACCGCTTTAATATCTTCAAACTTTTTTGTCAACAATATTTGGGGTATATCTTCGACGTTAATTGTATCGGTGAAAGACAACGGGGTATCCACATAAATGTAATCACATAAGGTCTTATCGAGTACACCTCATCATGAGTGGGGATCGACTGTACGTCTTTAGTGGTGATAGGCAGTGGTTGAATAGGTAGATGTAAATCTAATTAACATGAGTGGGGATCGACTGTACGTCTTTAGTGGTGATGGGCAGTGGTTGAATAGGTAGATGTAAATCTAATTAACATGAGTGGGGATCGACTGTACGTCTTTAGTGGTGATAGGCAGTGGTTGAATAGGTAGATGTAAATCTAATTAACATGAGTGGGGATCGACTGTGCGTCTTTAGTGGTGATAGGCAGTGGTTGGATAGGTAGATGTAAATCTAACTAACATGAGTGAGGATCGACTGTACGTCTTTAGTGGTGATAGGCAGTGGATGGATAGATAGATGTAAATCTAACTAACATGAGTGAGGATCGACTGTACGTCTTTAGTGGTGATAGGCAGTGGATGGATAGATAGATGTAAATCTAACTAACATGAGTGAGGATCGACTGTACGTCTTTAGTGGTGATAGGTAGTGGTTGGATAGGTAGATGTAAATCTAACTAACATGAGTGAGGATCGACTGTACGTCTTTAGTGGTGATAGGCAGTGGTTGAATAGGTAGATGTAAATCTAATTAACATGAGTGGGGATCGACTGTACCTCTTTAGTGGTGATAGGTAGTGGTTGAATAGGTAGATGTAAATCTAATTAACATGAGTGGGGATCGACTGTGCGTCTTTAGTGGTGACAGGCAGTGGTTGAATAGGTAGATGTAAATCTAATTAACATGAGTGGGGATCGACTGTACGTCTTTAGTGGTGATAGGCAGTGGTTGAATAGGTAGATGTAAATCTAATTAACATGAGTGGGGATCGACTGTGCGTCTTTAGTGGTGATAGGCAGTGGTTGAATAGGTAGATGTAAATCTAACTAACATGAGTGAGGATCGACTGTACGTCTTTAGTGGTGATAGGCAGTGGATGGATAGATAGATGTAAATCTAACTAACATGAGTGAGGATCGACTGTACGTCTTTAGTGGTGATAGGCAGTGGTTGGATAGGTAGATGTAAATCTAACTAACATGAGTGAGGATCGACTGTACGTCTTTAGTGGTGATAGGCAGTGGTTGAATAGGTAGATGTAAATCTAATTAACATGAGTGGGGATCGACTGTACCTCTTTAGTGGTGATAGGTAGTGGTTGAATAGGTAGATGTAAATCTAATTAACATGAGTGGGGATCGACTGTGCGTCTTTAGTGGTGACAGGCAGTGGTTGAATAAGTAGATGTAAATCTAATTAACATGAGTGAGGATCGACTGTACGTCTTTAGTGGTGATAGGCAGTGGTTGAATAGGTAGATGTAAATCTAATTAACATGAGTGGGGATCGACTGTGCGTCTTTAGTGGTGATAGGCAGTGGTTGAATAGGTAGATGTAAATCTAACTAACATGAGTGAGGATCGACTGTATGTCTTTAGTGGTGATAGGCAGTGGATGGATAGATAGATGTAATTCTAACTAACATGAGTGGGGATCGACTGTACACCTTTAGTGGTGATAGGCAGTGGATGGATAGATAGATGTAATTCTAACTAACATGAGTGGGGATCGACTGTACGTCTTTAGTGGTGATAGGCAGTGGATGGATAGATAGATGTAATTCTAACTAACATGAGTGGTGATCGACTGTACGTCTTTAGTGGTGATAGGCAGTGGTTGGATAGGAAGATGTAAATCTAACTAACATGAGTGAGGATCGACTGTACGTCTTTAGTGGTGATAGGCAGTGGATGGATGGATAGATGTAATTCTAACTAACATGAGTGGGGATCGACTGTACGTCTTTAGTGGTGATAGGCAGTGGTTGGATAGGTAGATGTAAATCTAACTAACATGAGTGGGGATCGACTGTACGTCTTTAGTGGTGATAGGCAGTGGATGGATAGATAGATGTAATTCTAACTAACATGAGTGAGGATCGACTGTACGTCTTTAGTGGTGATAGGCAGTGGTTGGATAGGTAGATGTAAATCTAATTAACATGAGTGGGGATCGACTGTACGTCTTTAGTGGTGATAGGCAGTGGTTGGATAGGAAGATGTACATCTAACTAATATACACTTACACTTACAACGGTTCTTCTTGTAACATATACATCCTCATATTATGAGAGAAGCTACTGCATGCAGTTGGGAAGTACTATACATTCCTTTCTAAGCAAATATAAACGAACTCTCATGATGTCGGATTCGGCATTGTGGGCAATAGTCACGATCGGCTGGTGATTGGATTTACATCTACCTATGCAATCAGTATCTATTATCACGATCCCTGCCTCTGTCAAGTTGTACTTGATACAGTTTGCCTTTAGATAAGTCAGAATGGTGTATGTAATGGAGAGGAAAGTCAGAATAGATCTTAGAGTAGAGTAATGGAGAGGTAAAGTCAGAATAGATCTTAGAGTAGAGTAATGGAGAGGTAAAGTCAGAATAGATCTTAGAGTAGAGTAATGGAGAGGTAAAGTCAGAATAGATCTTAGAGTAGAGTAATGGAGAGGTAAAGTCAGAATAGATCTTAGAGTAGAGTAATGGAGAGGTAAAGTCAGAATAGATCTTAGAGTAGAGTAATGGAGAGGTAAAGTCAGAATAGATCTTAGAGTAGAGTAATGGAGAGGTAAAGTCAGAATAGATCTTAGAGTAGAGTAATGGAAAGGTAAAGTCAGAATAGATCTTAGAGTAGAGTAATGGAGAGGTAAAGTCAGAATAGATCTTAGAGTAGAGTAATGGAGAGGTAAAGTCAGAATAGATCTTAGAGTAGAGTAATGGAGAGGTAAAGTCAGAATAGATCTTAGAGTAGAGTAATGGAGAGGTAAAGTCAGAATATATCTTAGAGTAGAGTAATGGAGAGGTAAAGTCAGAATAGATCTTAGAGTAGAGTAATGGAGAGGTAAAGTCAGAATAGATCTTAGAGTAGAGTAATGGAGAGGTAAAGTCAGAATAGATCTTAGAGTAGAGTAATGGAGAGGTAAAGTCAGAATAGATCTTAGAGTAGAGTAATGGAGAGGTAAAGTCAGAATATATCTTAGAGTAGAGTGGTTACGTTTTTAACGTATTTAATGTAGTATATGTATTAGTCTTACATGTCTAATTTAGCTTAAAGTGAACTTGGAGAAAATATTGATGTGGAATAAATTGAGAAAAAAAAATTCCACACTGTTGGAACAATTCTAAAATCAAATATCAAAATCATTGAAAGAGGCAAAATCGATACCCTTAACACACTAATACATGACCGCTCACTTTCAATTATTGGTACAGGAATTTCAATAGATAGTGGCGGGGTTAAGTTAATTTTATGGACCCAAACTAAGTTATCAATAAATAAGTAACAAATAACAGGATTAATCATACTAAACTATATATTATATTTACAGACTGCATTTACAAAGGAGAATGCTTAACAGGATGTTTTATACTCGGTTGATACATTGCCAGACACAGCTGTACTCAGACATAGCTAATGTTGACTATGCTGAGATCAATGATTTGGACATACCCCCAGACACAGATGCATCTGGATACGAGATTCCACGTGAAACAAGAGGCTCTTCGCAGGGCAAACCGAAAATGGCAGTAGACAGTAATGGATATCTGAAACCAAACACATATTATAATGGAATAATGAATTTCCAAAATGCTAAACAAGGATGCTCAAATAGAGCAATTAAGATGGATAAAAAGTGGAAAATTGTGAAAATCAAACAAAGAAATTTTAAATTGTCCGAAGAAAAGGATATGCACTATGCAATACCAGAAAACGTTGAAGATCTTGAGTCACGCGATGATATTTCCCCAGTTTAATTTCAAGCACAGAGCATTATTATTTCGATTTACAGTTGAATATAACAAAATCATTTTGCTTACAAATGACGTTTCATGAATTCATTCTACCACATGTTTTATATTGATCCGATACTTTCAATGTTTTTTTTCTCTAATTTCGATTTTTTATTGTTAACTGTCTATATTTTTGCTTCAATTTAGAGAAACAAATAATTAAAAGCAGAAATAAAGCAGAGAAAATGTGAGTTGTTGGGCTTATTGGACCTCTCTTATTGAGAGAAAAGTAAGAGTCAAGTGAAATCAAAATGTTAACTATGAATTTCGAAAGCTCTTTAGAGAATAGTATGTTATATGAACATCTGTTATATATAACAAATTTGTAATTTACATTGTAACTTTTGTGTACTGAAACATTGTGTGTACAGAATTATGTATGTATAAATCTGTTCTTACAAAAAATAAACAAATTACAAACAAAATATGTTTTCTGTTCTTCCATATATGGATTCTGATTACCCCTTAGGTATCTTCAAACTCTTCTTGGAACACTTCAGACAGGATTTTTTTTTCAAGGAATTCAATTAAATTGCAAAATCTGCATACAAATAAGACTTAAAATAAAATAAAAGGTTATTTTGGATGTTGGCCTCTTTTGGTTCCATGTTACCTTTCATCGTGGTAAAGCGTAAGAGCTAGATAAAATCTAAATGAAAAACAATCAGGAATTTCATTAATGAAAAACCCCCATGAAAATCGGACTTAAGATGAAACCCCCCCCCCCCAAAAAAAATTGTGTGTATTTACCACACATTGTCACTCTTATAATCTGAAAACGGTAACTTTCCGATCGAAACCCCCCCCCCCCCTAAAAAAAAAGAATAGAATTTTAGAGGCCACTTACCCTTCGAGAGCACCTGGGTTCACCGTCGTTTTTCGGTGGGATCCGTGTTGTTCCTCTATTTAGTTTTCTGTGATGTGTTCTTTCTTTGTTTGTCTTAGTCCTGTGTCTTGTATGGCCAATGTTGCTTGTGTCTCTGGATTGTCTTAGTCCTGTGTCTTGTATGGCCAATGTTGTCTGTGTCTCTGGATTGTCTTAGTCCTGTGTCCTGTATGGCCAATGTTGTCTGTGTCTCTGGATTGTCTTAGTCCTGTGTCTTGTATGGCCAATGTTGTCTGTGTCTCTGGATTGTCTTAGTCCTGTGTCCTGTATGGCCAATGTTGTCTGTGTCTCTGGATTGTCTTAGTCCTGTGTCTTGTATGGCCAATGTTGCTTGTGTCTCTGGATTGTCTTAGTTCTGTGTCCTGTATGGCCAATGTTGTCTGTGTCTCTGGATTGTCTTAGTCCTGTGTCCTGTATGGCCAATGTTGTCTGTGTCTCTGGATTGTCTTAGATCTGTGTCCTGTATGGCCAATGTTGTCTGTGTCTCTGGATTGTCTTAGTCCTGTGTCTTGTATGGCCAATGTTGTCTGTGTCTCTGGATTGTCTTAGTCCTGTGTCTTGTATGGCCAATGTTGTCTGTGTCTCTGGATTGTCTTAGTCCTGTGTCCTGTATGGCCAATGTTGTCTGTGTCTCTGGATTGTCTTAGTCCTGTGTCTTGTATGGCTAATGTTGTCTGTGTCTCTGGATTGTCTTAGTCCTGTGTCTTGTATGGCCAATGTTGTATGTGTCTCTGGATTGTCTTAGTCCTGTGTCTTGTATGGCCAATGTTGTCTGTGTCTCTGGATTGTCTTAGTCCTGTGTCTTGTATGGCCAATGTTGTCTGTATCTCTGGATTGTCTTAGTCCTGTGTCTTGTATGGCCAATGTTGTCTGTGTCTCTGGATTGTCTTAGTCCTGTGTCTTGTATGGCCAATGTTGTCTGTGTCTCTGGATTGTCTTAGTTCTGTGTCTTGTATGGCCAATGTTGTCTGTGTCTCTGGATTGTCTTAGTCCTGTGTCTTGTATGGCCAATGTTGTCTGTGTCTCTGGATTGTCTTAGTCCTGTGTCTTGTATGGCCAATGTTGTCTGTGTCTCTGGATTGTCTTAGTCCTGTGTCTTGTATGGCCAATGTTGTCTGTGTCTCTGGATTGTCTTAGTCCTGTGTCTTGTATGGCCAATGTTGTCTGTGTCCCTGGATTGTCTTAGTCCTGTGTCTTGTATGGCCAATGTTGTCTGTGTCTCTGGATTGTCTTAGTTCTGTGTCCTGTATGGCCAATGTTGTCTGTGTCTCTGGATTGTCTTAGTCCTGTGTCTTGTATGGCCAATGTTGTCTGTGTCTCTGGATTGTCTTAGTCCTGTGTCTTGTATGGCCAATGTTGTCTGTGTCTCTGGATTGTCTTAGTCCTGTGTCTTGTATGGCCAATGTTGTCTGTGTCTCTGGATTGTCTTAGTTCTGTGTCTTGTATGGCCAATGTTGCTTGTGTCTCTGGATTGTCTTAGTCCTGTGTCTTGTATGGCCAATGTTGTCTGTGTCTCTGGATTGTCTTAGTCCTGTGTCTTGTATGGCCAATGTTGTCTGTGTCTCTGAATTGTCTTAGTCCTGTGTCTTGTATGGCCAATGTTGTCTGTGTCTCTAGATTGTCTTAGTCCTGTGTCTTGTATGGCCAATGTTGTCTGTCTCTCTGGATTGTCTTAGTCCTGTGTCTTGTATGGCCAATGTTGTCTGTGTCTCTGGATTGTCTTAGTCCTGTGTCTTGTATGGCCAATGTTGCTTGTGTCTGGATTGTCTTAGTCCTGTGTCTTATATGGCCAATGTTGTCTGTGTCTCTGGATTGTCTTAGTCCTGTGTCTTGTATGACCAATGTTGTCTGTGGCTCTGGATTGTCTTAGTCCTGTGTCTTGTATGGCCAATGTTGTCTGTGTCTCTGGATTGTCTTAGTCCTGTGTCTTGTATGGCCAATGTTGTCTGTGTCTCTGGATTGTCTTAGTTCTGTGTCTTGTATGGCCAATGTTGTCTGTGTCTCTGGATTGTCTTAGTCCTGTGTCTTGTATGGCCAATGTTGTCTGTGTCTCTGGATTGTCTTAGTTCTGTGTCCTGTATGGCCAATGTTGTCTGTGTCTCTGGATTGTCTTAGTCCTGTGTCTTGTATGGCCAATGTTGCTTGTGTCTCTGGATTGTCTTAGTCCTGTGTCTTGTATGGCCAATGTTGTCTGTGTCTCTGGATTGTCTTAGTCCTGTGTCTTGTATGGCCAATGGTGTCTGTGTCTCTGGATTGTCTTAGTCCTGTGTCTTGTATGGCCAATGTTGTCTGTGTCTCTGGATTGTCTTAGTCCTGTGTCTTGTATGGCCAATGTTGTCTGTGTCTCTGGATTGTCTTAGTCCTGTGTCTTGTATGGGCAATGTTGTCTGTGTCTCTGGATTGTCTTAGTCCTGTGTCTTGTATGGCCAATGTTGTCTGTTTCTCTGGATTGTATTAGTCCTGTGTCTTGTATGGCCAATGTTGTCTGTGTCTCTGGATTGTCTTAGTCCTGTGTCTTGTATGGCCAATGTTGTCTGTGTCTCTGGATTGTCTTAGTCCTGTGTCTTGTATGGCCAATGTTGTCTGTGTCTCTGGATTGTCTTAGTCCTGTGTCTTGTATGGCCAATGTTGTCTGTGTCTCTGGATTGTCTTAGTCCTGTGTCTTGTATGGCCAATGTTGTCTGTGTCTCTGGATTGTCTTAGTCCTGTGTCCTGTATGGCCAATGTTGTCTGTGTCTCTGGATTGTCTTAGTCCTGTGTCTTGTATGGCCAATGTTGCTTGTGTCTCTGGATTGTCTTAGTCCTGTGTCTTGTATGGCCAATGTTGTCTGTGTCTCTGGATTGTCTTAGTGCTGTGTCTTGTATGGCCAATGTTGTCTGTGTCTCTGGATTGTCTTAGTGCTGTGTCTTGTATGGCCAATGTTGCTTGTGTCTCTGGATTGTCTTAGTCCTGTGTCTTGTATGGCCAGTGTTGTCTGTGTCTCTGGATTGTCTTAGTCCTGTGTCTTGTATGGCCAATGTTGCTTGTGTCTCTGGATTGTCTTAGTCCTGTGTCTTGTATGGCCAATGTTGTCTGTGTCTCTGGATTGTCTTAGTCCTGTGTCTTGTATGGGCAATGTTGTCTGTGTCTCTGGATTGTCTTAGTCCTGTGTCTTGTATGGCCAATGTTGTCTGTTTCTCTGGATTGTATTAGTCCTGTGTCTTGTATGGCCAATGTTGTCTGTGTCTCTGGATTGTCTTAGTCCTGTGTCTTGTATGGCCAATGTTGTCTGTGTCTCTGGATTGTCTTAGTCCTGTGTCTTGTATGGCCAATGTTGTCTGTGTCTCTGGATTGTCTTAGTCCTGTGTCTTGTATGGCCAATGTTGTCTGTGTCTCTGGATTGTCTTAGTTCTGTGTCTTGTATGGCCAATGTTGTCTGTGTCTCTGGATTGTCTTAGTCCTGTGTCTTGTATGGCCAATGTTGCTTGTGTCTCTGGATTGTCTTAGTCCTGTGTCTTGTATGGCCAATGTTGTCTGTGTCTCTGGATTGTCTTAGTCCTGTGTCTTGTATGGCCAGTGTTGTCTGTGTCTCTGGATTGTCTTAGTCCTGTGTCTTGTATGGCCAATGTTGCTTGTGTCTCTGGATTGTCTTAGTCCTGTGTCTTGTATGGCCAATGTTGTCTGTGTCTCTGGATTGTCTTAGTCCTGTGTCTTGTATGGGCAATGTTGTCTGTATCTCTGGATTGTCTTAGTCCTGTGTCTTGTATGGCCAATGTTGTCTGTTTCTCTGGATTGTATTAGTCCTGTGTCTTGTATGGCCAATGTTGTCTGTGTCTCTGGATTGTCTTAGTCCTGTGTCTTGTATGGCCAATGTTGTCTGTGTCTCTGGATTGTCTTAGTCCTGTGTCTTGTATGGCCAATGTTGTCTGTGTCTCTGGATTGTCTTAGTCCTGTGTCTTGTATGGCCAATGTTGTCTGTGTCTCTGGATTGTCTTAGTCCTGTGTCTTGTATGGCCAATGTTGTCTGTTTCTCTGGATTGTCTTAGTCCTGTGTCCTGTATGGCCAATGTTGTCTGTGTCTCTGGATTGTCTTAGTCCTGTGTCTTGTATGGCCAATGTTGCTTGTGTCTCTGGATTGTCTTAGTCCTGTGTCTTGTATGGCCAATGTTGTCTGTGTCTCTGGATTGTCTTAGTGCTGTGTCTTGTATGGCCAATGTTGTCTGTGTCTCTGGATTGTCTTAGTGCTGTGTCTTGTATGGCCAATGTTGCCTGTGTCTCTGGATTGTCTTAGTCCTGTGTCTTGTATGGCCAGTGTTGTCTGTGTCTCTGGATTGTCTTAGTCCTGTGTCTTGTATGGCCAATGTTGTCTGTGTCTCTGGATTGTCTTAGTCCTGTGTCTTGTATGGCCAATGTTGTCTGTGTCTCTGGATTGTCTTAGTCCTGTGTCTTGTATGGGCAATGTTGTCTGTGTCTCTGGATTGTCTTAGTCCTGTGTCTTGTATGGCCAATGTTGTCTGTTTCTCTGGATTGTATTAGTCCTGTGTCTTGTATGGCCAATGTTGTCTGTGTCTCTGGATTGTCTTAGTCCTGTGTCTTGTATGGCCAATGTTGTCTGTGTCTCTGGATTGTCTTAGTCCTGTGTCTTGTATGGGCAATGTTGTCTGTGTCTCTGGATTGTCTTAGTCCTGTGTCTTGTATGGCCAATGTTGTCTGTTTCTCTGGATTGTATTAGTCCTGTGTCTTGTATGGCCAATGTTGTGATGTGTCTCTGGATTGTCTTAGTCCTGTGTCCTGTGTGGCCAATGTTGTCTGTGTCTCTGGATTGTCTTAGTCCTGTGTCTTGTATGGCCAATGTTGTCTGTGTCTCTGGATTGTCTTAGTCCTGTGTCCTGTATGGCCAATGTTGTCTGTGTCTCTGGATTGTCTTAGTCCTGTGTCTTGTATGGCCAATGTTGTCTGTGTCTCTGGATTGTCTTAGTCCTGTGTATTGTATGGCCAATGTTGTATGTGTCTCTGGATTGTCTTAGTGCTGTGTCTTGTATGGCCAATGTTGTCTGTGTCTCTGGATTGTCTTAGTGCTGTGTCTTGTATGGCCAATGTTGCTTGTGTCTCTGGATTGTCTTAGTCCTGTGTCTTGTATGGCCAATGTTGTCTGTGTCTCTGGATTGTCTTAGTCCTGTGTCTTGTATGGCCAATGTTGTCTGTGTCTCTGGATTGTCTTAGTCCTGTGTGTTGTATGGCCAATGTTGTCTGTGTCTCTGGATTGTCTTAGTCCTGTGTCTTGTATGGCCAATGTTGTCTGTGTCTCTGGATTGTCTTAATCCTGTGTCTTGTATGGCCAATGTTGTCTGTGTCTCTGGATTGTCTTAGTCCTGTGTCTTGTATGGCCAATGTTGTCTGTGTCTCTGGATTGTCTTAGTCCTGTGTCTTGTATGGCCAATGTTGTCTGTGTCTCTGGATTGTCTTAGTCCTGTGTCTTGTATGGCCAATGTTGCTTGTGTCTCTGGATTGTCTTAGTCCTATGTCTTGTATGGCCAATTTTGTCTGTGTCTCTGGATTGTCTTCGTCCTGTGTCTTGTATGGCCAATGTTGTCTGTGTCTCTGGATTGTCTTAGTCCTGTGTCTTGTATGGCCAATGTTGCTTGTGTCTCTGGATTGTCTTAGTCCTGTGTCTTGTATGGCCAATGTTGTCTGTGTCTCTGGATTGTCTTAGTCCTGTGTCTTGTATGGGCAATGTTGTCTGTGTCTCTGGATTGTCTTAGTCCTGTGTCTTGTATGGCCAATGTTGTCTGTTTCTCTGGATTGTATTAGTCCTGTGTCTTGTATGGCCAATGTTGCTTGTGTCTCTGGATTGTCTTAGTCATGTGTCTTGTATGGCCAATGTTGTCTGTGTCTCTGGATTGTCTTAGTCCTGTGTCTTATATGGCCAATGTTGTCTGTGTCTCTGGATTGTCTTAGTCCTGTGTCTTGTATGGCCAATGTTGTCTGTGTCTCTGGATTGTCTTAGTCCTGTGTCTTGTATGGCCAATGTTGTCTGTGTCTCTGGATTGTCTTAGTTCTGTGTCCTGTATGGCCAATGTTGTCTGTGTCTCTGGATTGTCGTAGTCCTGTGTCTTGTATGGCCAATGTTGCTTGTGTCTCTGGATTGTCTTAGTGCTGTGTCTTGTATGGCCAATGTTGTCTGTGTCTCTGGATTGTCTTAGTGCTGTGTCTTGTATGGCCAATGTGCTTGTGTCTCTGGATTGTCTTAGTCCTGTGTCTTGTATGGCCAATGTTGTCTGTGTCTCTGGATTGTCTTAGTTCTGTGTCCTGTATGGCCAATGTTGTCTGTGTCTCTGGATTGTCTTAGTCCTGTGTCTTGTATGGCCAATGTTGCTTGTGTCTCTGGATTGTCTTAGTGCTGTGTCTTGTATGGCCAATGTTGTCTGTGTCTCTGGATTGTCTTAGTGCTGTGTCTTGTATGGCCAATGTTGTCTGTGTCTCTGGATTGTCTTAGTGCTGTGTCTTGTATGGCCAATGTTGCTTGTGTCTCTGGATTGTCTTAGTCCTGTGTCTTGTATGGCCAATGTTGTCTGTGTCTCTGGATTGTCTTAGTCCTGTGTCTTGTATGGCCAATGTTGTCTGTGTCTCTGGATTGTCTTAGTCCTGTGTCTTGTATGGCCAATGTTGTCTGTGTCTCTGGATTGTCTTAGTCCTGTGTCTTGTATGGCCAATGTTGTCTGTGTCTCTGGATTGTCTTAGTCCTGTGTCTTGTATGGCCAATGTTGCTTGTGTCTCTGGATTGTCTTAGTCCTGTGTCTTGTATGGCCAATGTTGTCTGTGTCTCTGGATTGTCTTAGTCCTGTGTCTTGTATGGCCAATGTTGTCTGTTTCTCTGGATTGTTTTAGTCCTGTGTCTTGTATGGCCAATGTTGTCTGTGTCTCTGGATTGTCTTAGTCATGTGTCTTGTATGGCCAATGTTGTCTGTGTCTCTGGATTGTCTTAGTCCTGTGTCTTGTATGGCCAATGTTGTCTGTGTCTCTGGATTGTCTTAGTCCTGTGTCTTGTATGGCCAATGTTGTCTGTGTCTCTGGATTGTCTTAGTCCTGTGTCTTGTATGGCCAATGTTGTCTGTGTCTCTGGATTGTCTTAGTCCTGTGTCTTGTATGGCCAATGTTGTCTGTGTCTCTGGATTGTCTTAGTTCTGTGTCCTGTATGGCCAATGTTGTCTGTGTCTCTGGATTGTCTTAGTCATGTGTCTTGAATGGCCAATGTTGTCTGTGTCTCTGGATTGTCTTAGTCCTGTGTCTTGTATGGCCAATGTTGTCTGTGTCTCTGGATTGTCTTAGTCATGTGTCTTGTATGGCCAATGTTGTCTGTGTCTCTGGATTGTCTTAGTCCTGTGTCTTGTATGGCCAATGTTGTCTGTGTCTCTGGATTGTCTTAGTCCTGTGTCTTGTATGGCCAATGTTGTCTGTGTCTCTGGATTGTCTTAGTCCTGTGTCTTGTATGGCCAATGTTGTCTGTGTCTCTGGATTGTCTTAGTCCTGTGTCTTGTATGGCCAATGTTGCTTGTGTCTCTGGATTGTCTTAGTCCTGTGTCTTGTATGGCCAATGTTGCTTGTGTCTCTGGATTGTCTTAGTCCTGTGTCTTGTATGGCCAATGTTGCTTGTGTCTCTGGATTGTCTTAGTCCTGTGTCTTGTATGGCCAATGTTGTCTGTTTCTCTGGATTGTCTTAGTCCTGTGTCTTGTATGGCCAATGTTGTCTGTGTCTCTGGATTGTCTTAGTCCTGTGTCTTGTATGGCCAATGTTGTCTGTGTCTCTGGATTGTCTTAGTCCTGTGTGTTGTATGGCCAATGTTGTCTGTGTCTCTGGATTGTCTTAGTCCTGTGTCTTGTATGGCCAATGTTGTCTGTGTCTCTGGATTGTCTTAGTCCTGTGTCTTGTATGGCCAATGTTGTCTGTGTCTCTGGATTGTCTTAGTTCTGTGTCCTGTATGGCCAATGTTGTCTGTGTCTCTGGATTGTCTTAGTCCTGTGTCTTGTATGGCCAATGTTGTCTGTGTCTCTGGATTGTCTTAGTCCTGTGTCTTGTATGGCCAATGTTGTCTGTGTCTCTGGATTGTCTTAGTCCTGTGTCTTGTATGGCCAATGTTGTCTGTGTCTCTGGATTGTCTTAGTCCTGTGTCTTGTATGGCCAATGTTGTCTGTGTCTCTGGATTGTCTTAGTCCTGTGTCTTGTATGGCCAATGTTGTCTGTGTCTCTGGATTGTCTTAGTCCTGTGTCTTGTATGGCCAATGTTGTCTGTGTCTCTGGATTGTCTTAGTGCTGTGTCTTGTATGGCCAATGTTGTCTGTGTCTCTGGATTGTCTTAGTGCTGTGTCTTGTATGGCCAATGTTGCCTGTGTCTCTGGATTGTCTTAGTCTTGTGTCTTGTATGGCCAGTGTTGTCTGTGTCTCTGGATTGTCTTAGTCCTGTGTCTTGTATGGCCAATGTTGTCTGTGTCTCTGGATTGTCTTAGTCCTGTGTCTTGTATGGCCAATGTTGTCTGTGTCTCTGGATTGTCTTAGTCCTGTGTCTTGTATGGGCAATGTTGTCTGTGTCTCTGGATTGTCTTAGTCCTGTGTCTTGTATGGCCAATGTTGTCTGTTTCTCTGGATTGTATTAGTCCTGTGTCTTGTATGGCCAATGTTGTCTGTGTCTCTGGATTGTCTTAGTCCTGTGTCTTGTATGGCCAATGTTGTCTGTGTCTCTGGATTGTCTTAGTCCTGTGTCTTGTATGGGCAATGTTGTCTGTGTCTCTGGATTGTCTTAGTCCTGTGTCTTGTATGGCCAATGTTGTCTGTTTCTCTGGATTGTATTAGTCCTGTGTCTTGTATGGCCAATGTTGTCTGTGTCTCTGGATTGTCTTAGTCCTGTGTCCTGTGTGGCCAATGTTGTCTGTGTCTCTGGATTGTCTTAGTCCTGTGTCTTGTATGGCCAATGTTGTCTGTGTCTCTGGATTGTCTTAGTCCTGTGTCCTGTATGGCCAATGTTGTCTGTGTCTCTGGATTGTCTTAGTCCTGTGTCTTGTATGGCCAATGTTGTCTGTGTCTCTGGATTGTCTTAGTCCTGTGTATTGTATGGCCAATGTTGTATGTGTCTCTGGATTGTCTTAGTGCTGTGTCTTGTATGGCCAATGTTGTCTGTGTCTCTGGATTGTCTTAGTGCTGTGTCTTGTATGGCCAATGTTGCTTGTGTCTCTGGATTGTCTTAGTCCTGTGTCTTGTATGGCCAATGTTGTATGTGTCTCTGGATTGTCTTAGTCCTGTGTCTTGTATGGCCAATGTTGTCTGTGTCTCTGGATTGTCTTAGTCCTGTGTGTTGTATGGCCAATGTTGTCTGTGTCTCTGGATTGTCTTAGTCCTGTGTCTTGTATGGCCAATGTTGTCTGTGTCTCTGGATTGTCTTAGTCCTGTGTGTTGTATGGCCAATGTTGTCTGTGTCTCTGGATTGTCTTAGTCCTGTGTCTTGTATGGCCAATGTTGTCTGTGTCTCTGGATTGTCTTAGTCCTGTGTCTTGTATGGCCAATGTTGTCTGTGTCTCTGGATTGTCTTAGTCCTGTGTCTTGTATGGCCAATGTTGTCTGTGTCTCTGGATTGTCTTAGTCCTGTGTCTTGTATGGCCAATGTTGTATGTGTCTCTGGATTGTCTTAGTCCTGTGTCTTGTATGGCCAATGTTGTCTGTGTCTCTGGATTGTCTTAGTTCTGTGTCCTGTATGGCCAATGTTGTCTGTGTCTCTGGAGTGTCTTAGTCCTGTGTCTTGTATGGCCAATGTTGCTTGTGTCTCTGGATTGTCTTAGTCCTATGTCTTGTATGGCCAATGTTGTCTGTGTCTCTGGATTGTCTTCGTCCTGTGTCTTGTATGGCCAATGTTGTCTGTGTCTCTGGATTGTCTTAGTCCTGTGTCTTGTATGGCCAATGTTGCTTGTGTCTCTGGATTGTCTTAGTCCTGTGTCTTGTATGGCCAATGTTGTCTGTGTCTCTGGATTGTCTTAGTTCTGTGTCCTGTATGGCCAATGTTGTCTGTGTCTCTGGATTGTCTTAGTCCTGTGTCTTGTATGGCCAATGTTGTCTGTGTCTCTGGATTGTCTTAGTCCTGTGTCTTGTATGGCCAATGTTGTCTGTGTCTCTGGATTGTCTTAGTCCTGTGTCTTGTATGGCCAATGTTGTCTGTGTCTCTGGATTGTCTTAGTTCTGTGTCTTGTATGGCCAATGTTGCTTGTGTCTCTGGATTGTCTTAGTCCTGTGTCTTGTATGGCCAATGTTGTCTGTGTCTCTGGATTGTCTTAGTCCTGTGTCTTGTATGGCCAATGTTGTCTGTGTCTCTGAATTGTCTTAGTCCTGTGTCTTGTATGGCCAATGTTGTCTGTGTCTCTAGATTGTCTTAGTCCTGTGTCTTGTATGGCCAATGTTGTCTGTCTCTCTGGATTGTCTTAGTCCTGTGTCTTGTATGGCCAATGTTGTCTGTGTCTCTGGATTGTCTTAGTCCTGTGTCTTGTATGGCCAATGTTGCTTGTGTCTGGATTGTCTTAGTCCTGTGTCTTATATGGCCAATGTTGTCTGTGTATCTGGATTGTCTTAGTCCTGTGTCTTGTATGACCAATGTTGTCTGTGGCTCTGGATTGTCTTAGTCCTGTGTCTTGTATGGCCAATGTTGTCTGTGTCTCTGGATTGTCTTAGTCCTGTGTCTTGTATGGCCAATGTTGTCTGTGTCTCTGGATTGTCTTAGTCCTGTGTCTTGTATGGCCAATGTTGTCTGTGTCTCTGGATTGTCTTAGTCCTGTGTCTTGTATGGCCAATGTTGTCTGTGTCTCTGGATTGTCTTAGTTCTGTGTCCTGTATGGCCAATGTTGTCTGTGTCTCTGGATTGTCTTAGTCCTGTGTCTTGTATGGCCAATGTTGCTTGTGTCTCTGGATTGTCTTAGTCCTGTGTCTTGTATGGCCAATGTTGTCTGTGTCTCTGGATTGTCTTAGTCCTGTGTCTTGTATGGCCAATGGTGTCTGTGTCTCTGGATTGTCTTAGTCCTGTGTCTTGTATGGCCAATGTTGTCTGTGTCTCTGGATTGTCTTAGTCCTGTGTCTTGTATGGCCAATGTTGTCTGTGTCTCTGGATTGTCTTAGTCCTGTGTCTTGTATGGGCAATGTTGTCTGTATCTCTGGATTGTCTTAGTCCTGTGTCTTGTATGGCCAATGTTGTCTGTTTCTCTGGATTGTATTAGTCCTGTGTCTTGTATGGCCAATGTTGTCTGTGTCTCTGGATTGTCTTAGTCCTGTGTCTTGTATGGCCAATGTTGTCTGTGTCTCTGGATTGTCTTAGTCCTGTGTCTTGTATGGCCAATGTTGTCTGTGTCTCTGGATTGTCTTAGTCCTGTGTCTTGTATGGCCAATGTTGTCTGTGTCTCTGGATTGTCTTAGTCCTGTGTCTTGTATGGCCAATGTTGTCTGTGTCTCTGGATTGTCTTAGTCCTGTGTCCTGTATGGCCAATGTTGTCTGTGTCTCTGGATTGTCTTAGTCCTGTGTCTTGTATGGCCAATGTTGCTTGTGTCTCTGGATTGTCTTAGTCCTGTGTCTTGTATGGCCAATGTTGTCTGTGTCTCTGGATTGTCTTAGTGCTGTGTCTTGTATGGCCAATGTTGTCTGTGTCTCTGGATTGTCTTAGTGCTGTGTCTTGTATGGCCAATGTTGCTTGTGTCTCTGGATTGTCTTAGTCCTGTGTCTTGTATGGCCAGTGTTGTCTGTGTCTCTGGATTGTCTTAGTCCTGTGTCTTGTATGGCCAATGTTGCTTGTGTCTCTGGATTGTCTTAGTCCTGTGTCTTGTATGGCCAATGTTGTCTGTGTCTCTGGATTGTCTTAGTCCTGTGTCTTGTATGGGCAATGTTGTCTGTGTCTCTGGATTGTCTTAGTCCTGTGTCTTGTATGGCCAATGTTGTCTGTTTCTCTGGATTGTATTAGTCCTGTGTCTTGTATGGCCAATGTTGTCTGTGTCTCTGGATTGTCTTAGTCCTGTGTCTTGTATGGCCAATGTTGTCTGTGTCTCTGGATTGTCTTAGTCCTGTGTCTTGTATGGCCAATGTTGTCTGTGTCTCTGGATTGTCTTAGTCCTGTGTCTTGTATGGCCAATGTTGTCTGTGTCTCTGGATTGTCTTAGTTCTGTGTCCTGTATGGCCAATGTTGTCTGTGTCTCTGGATTGTCTTAGTCCTGTGTCTTGTATGGCCAATGTTGCTTGTGTCTCTAGATTGTCTTAGTCCTGTGTCTTGTATGGCCAATGTTGTCTGTGTCTCTGGATTGTCTTAGTCCTGTGTCTTGTATGGCCAGTGTTGTCTGTGTCTCTGGATTGTCTTAGTCCTGTGTCTTGTATGGCCAATGTTGCTTGTGTCTCTGGATTGTCTTAGTCCTGTGTCTTGTATGGCCAATGTTGTCTGTGTCTCTGGATTGTCTTAGTCCTGTGTCTTGTATGGGCAATGTTGTCTGTATCTCTGGATTGTCTTAGTCATGTGTCTTGTATGGCCAATGTTGTCTGTTTCTCTGGATTGTATTAGTCCTGTGTCTTGTATGGCCAATGTTGTCTGTGTCTCTGGATTGTCTTAGTCCTGTGTCTTGTATGGCCAATGTTGTCTGTGTCTCTGGATTGTCTTAGTCCTGTGTCTTGTATGGCCAATGTTGTCTGTGTCTCTGGATTGTCTTAGTCCTGTGTCTTGTATGGCCAATGTTGTCTGTGTCTCTGGATTGTCTTAGTCCTGTGTCTTGTATGGCCAATGTTGTCTGTGTCTCTGGATTGTCTTAGTCCTGTGTCCTGTATGGCCAATGTTGTCTGTGTCTCTGGATTGTCTTAGTCCTGTGTCTTGTATGGCCAATGTTGCTTGTGTCTCTGGATTGTCTTAGTCCTGTGTCTTGTATGGCCAATGTTGTCTGTGTCTCTGGATTGTCTTAGTGCTGTGTCTTGTATGGCCAATGTTGTCTGTGTCTCTGGATTGTCTTAGTGCTGTGTCTTGTATGGCCAATGTTGCCTGTGTCTCTGGATTGTCTTAGTCCTGTGTCTTGTATGGCCAGTGTTGTCTGTGTCTCTGGATTGTCTTAGTCCTGTGTCTTGTATGGCCAATGTTGTCTGTGTCTCTGGATTGTCTTAGTCCTGTGTCTTGTATGGCCAATGTTGTCTGTGTCTCTGGATTGTCTTAGTCCTGTGTCTTGTATGGGCAATGTTGTCTGTGTCTCTGGATTGTCTTAGTCCTGTGTCTTGTATGGCCAATGTTGTCTGTTTCTCTGGATTGTATTAGTCCTGTGTCTTGTATGGCCAATGTTGTCTGTGTCTCTGGATTGTCTTAGTCCTGTGTCTTGTATGGCCAATGTTGTCTGTGTCTCTGGATTGTCTTAGTCCTGTGTCTTGTATGGGCAATGTTGTCTGTGTCTCTGGATTGTCTTAGTCCTGTGTCTTGTATGGCCAATGTTGTCTGTTTCTCTGGATTGTATTAGTCATGTGTCTTGTATGGCCAATGTTGTGATGTGTCTCTGGATTGTCTTAGTCCTGTGTCCTGTGTGGCCAATGTTGTCTGTGTCTCTGGATTGTCTTAGTCCTGTGTCTTGTATGGCCAATGTTGTCTGTGTCTCTGGATTGTCTTAGTCCTGTGTCCTGTATGGCCAATGTTGTCTGTGTCTCTGGATTGTCTTAGTCCTGTGTCTTGTATGGCCAATGTTGTCTGTGTCTCTGGATTGTCTTAGTCCTGTGTATTGTATGGCCAATGTTGTATGTGTCTCTGGATTGTCTTAGTGCTGTGTCTTGTATGGCCAATGTTGTCTGTGTCTCTGGATTGTCTTAGTGCTGTGTCTTGTATGGCCAATGTTGCTTGTGTCTCTGGATTGTCTTAGTCCTGTGTCTTGTATGGCCAATGTTGTCTGTGTCTCTGGATTGTCTTAGTCCTGTGTCTTGTATGGCCAATGTTGTCTGTGTCTCTGGATTGTCTTAGTCCTGTGTGTTGTATGGCCAATGTTGTCTGTGTCTCTGGATTGTCTTAGTCCTGTGTCTTGTATGGCCAATGTTGTCTGTGTCTATGGATTGTCTTAGTCCTGTGTCTTGTATGGCCAATGTTGTCTGTGTCTCTGGATTGTCTTAGTCCTGTGTCTTGTATGGCCAATGTTGTCTGTGTCTCTGGATTGTCTTAGTCCTGTGTCTTGTATGGCCAATGTTGCTTGTGTCTCTGGATTGTCTTAGTCCTATGTCTTGTATGGCCAATGTTGTCTGTGTCTCTGGATTGTCTTCGTCCTGTGTCTTGTATGGCCAATGTTGTCTGTGTCTCTGGATTGTCTTAGTCCTGTGTCTTGTATGGCCAATGTTGCTTGTGTCTCTGGATTGTCTTAGTCCTGTGTCTTGTATGGCCAATGTTGTCTGTGTCTCTGGATTGTCTTAGTCCTGTGTCTTGTATGGGCAATGTTGTCTGTGTCTCTGGATTGTCTTAGTCCTGTGTCTTGTATGGCCAATGTTGTCTGTTTCTCTGGATTGTATTAGTCCTGTGTCTTGTATGGCCAATGTTGCTTGTGTCTCTGGATTGTCTTAGTCATGTGTCTTGTATGGCCAATGTTGTCTGTGTCTCTGGATTGTCTTAGTCCTGTGTCTTATATGGCCAATGTTGTCTGTGTCTCTGGATTGTCTTAGTCCTGTGTCTTGTATGGCCAATGTTGTCTGTGTCTCTGGATTGTCTTAGTCCTGTGTCTTGTATGGCCAATGTTGTCTGTGTCTCTGGATTGTCTTAGTTCTGTGTCCTGTATGGCCAATGTTGTCTGTGTCTCTGGATTGTCGTAGTCCTGTGTCTTGTATGGCCAATGTTGCTTGTGTCTCTGGATTGTCTTAGTGCTGTGTCTTGTATGGCCAATGTTGTCTGTGTCTCTGGATTGTCTTAGTGCTGTGTCTTGTATGGCCAATGTGCTTGTGTCTCTGGATTGTCTTAGTCCTGTGTCTTGTATGGCCAATGTTGTCTGTGTCTCTGGATTGTCTTAGTTCTGTGTCCTGTATGGCCAATGTTGTCTGTGTCTCTGGATTGTCTTAGTCCTGTGTCTTGTATGGCCAATGTTGCTTGTGTCTCTGGATTGTCTTAGTGCTGTGTCTTGTATGGCCAATGTTGTCTGTGTCTCTGGATTGTCTTAGTGCTGTGTCTTGTATGGCCAATGTTGTCTGTGTCTCTGGATTGTCTTAGTGCTGTGTCTTGTATGGCCAATGTTGCTTGTGTCTCTGGATTGTCTTAGTCCTGTGTCTTGTATGGCCAATGTTGTCTGTGTCTCTGGATTGTCTTAGTCCTGTGTCTTGTATGGCCAATGTTGTCTGTGTCTCTGGATTGTCTTAGTCCTGTGTCTTGTATGGCCAATGTTGTCTGTGTCTCTGGATTGTCTTAGTCCTGTGTCTTGTATGGCCAATGTTGTCTGTGTCTCTGGATTGTCTTAGTCCTGTGTCTTGTATGGCCAATGTTGCTTGTGTCTCTGGATTGTCTTAGTCCTGTGTCTTGTATGGCCAATGTTGTCTGTGTCTCTGGATTGTCTTAGTCCTGTGTCTTGTATGGCCAATGTTGTCTGTTTCTCTGGATTGTTTTAGTCCTGTGTCTTGTATGGCCAATGTTGTCTGTGTCTCTGGATTGTCTTAGTCATGTGTCTTGTATGGCCAATGTTGTCTGTGTCTCTGGATTGTCTTAGTCCTGTGTCTTGTATGGCCAATGTTGTCTGTGTCTCTGGATTGTCTTAGTCCTGTGTCTTGTATGGCCAATGTTGTCTGTGTCTCTGGATTGTCTTAGTCCTGTGTCTTGTATGGCCAATGTTGTCTGTGTCTCTGGATTGTCTTAGTCCTGTGTCTTGTATGGCCAATGTTGTCTGTGTCTCTGGATTGTCTTAGTTCTGTGTCCTGTATGGCCAATGTTGTCTGTGTCTCTGGATTGTCTTAGTCATGTGTCTTGTATGGCCAATGTTGTCTGTTTCTCTGGATTGTCTTAGTCCTGTGTCTTGTATGGCCAATGTTGTCTGTGTCTCTGGATTGTCTTAGTCATGTGTCTTGTATGGCCAATGTTGTCTGTGTCTCTGGATTGTCTTAGTCCTGTGTCTTGTATGGCCAATGTTGTCTGTGTCTCTGGATTGTCTTAGTCCTGTGTCTTGTATGGCCAATGTTGTCTGTGTCTCTGGATTGTCTTAGTCCTGTGTCTTGTATGGCCAATGTTGTCTGTGTCTCTGGATTGTCTTAGTCCTGTGTCTTGTATGGCCAATGTTGCTTGTGTCTCTGGATTGTCTTAGTCCTGTGTCTTGTATGGCCAATGTTGCTTGTGTCTCTGGATTGTCTTAGTCCTGTGTCTTGTATGGCCAATGTTGCTTGTGTCTCTGGATTGTCTTAGTCCTGTGTCTTGTATGGCCAATGTTGTCTGTTTCTCTGGATTGTCTTAGTCCTGTGTCTTGTATGGCCAATGTTGTCTGTGTCTCTGGATTGTCTTAGTCCTGTGTCTTGTATGGCCAATGTTGTCTGTGTCTCTGGATTGTCTTAGTCCTTTATCTTGTATGGCCAATGTTGTCTGTGTCTCTGGATTGTCTTAGTCCTGTGTCTTGTATGGCCAATGTTGTCTGTGTCTCTGGATTGTCTTAGTCCTGTGTCTTGTATGGCCAATGTTGTCTGTGTCTCTGGATTGTCTTAGTTCTGTGTCCTGTATGGCCAATGTTGTCTGTGTCTCTGGATTGTCTTAGTCCTGTTTCTTGTATGGCCAATGTTGTCTGTGTCTCTGGATTGTCTTAGTCCTGTGTCTTGTATGGCCAATGTTGTCTGTGTCTCTGGATTGTCTTAGTCCTGTGTCTTGTATGGCCAATGTTGTCTGTGTCTCTGGATTGTCTTAGTCCTGTGTCTTGTATGGCCAATGTTGTCTGTGTCTCTGGATTGTCTTAGTCCTGTGTCTTGTATGGCCAATGTTGTCTGTGTCTCTGGATTGTCTTAGTCCTGTGTCTTGTATGGCCAATGTTGTCTGTGTCTCTGGATTGTCTTAGTGCTGTGTCTTGTATGGCCAATGTTGTCTGTGTCTCTGGATTGTCTTAGTGCTGTGTCTTGTATGGCCAATGTTGCCTGTGTCTCTGGATTGTCTTAGTCTTGTGTCTTGTATGGCCAGTGTTGTCTGTGTCTCTGGATTGTCTTAGTCCTGTGTCTTGTATGGCCAATGTTGTCTGTGTCTCTGGATTGTCTTAGTCCTGTGTCTTGTATGGCCAATGTTGTCTGTGTCTCTGGATTGTCTTAGTCCTGTGTCTTGTATGGGCAATGTTGTCTGTGTCTCTGGATTGTCTTAGTCCTGTGTCTTGTATGGCCAATGTTGTCTGTTTCTCTGGATTGTATTAGTCCTGTGTCTTGTATGGCCAATGTTGTCTGTGTCTCTGGATTGTCTTAGTCCTGTGTCTTGTATGGCCAATGTTGTCTGTGTCTCTGGATTGTCTTAGTCCTGTGTCTTGTATGGGCAATGTTGTCTGTGTCTCTGGATTGTCTTAGTCCTGTGTCTTGTATGGCCAATGTTGTCTGTTTCTCTGGATTGTATTAGTCCTGTGTCTTGTATGGCCAATGTTGTCTGTGTCTCTGGATTGTCTTAGTCCTGTGTCCTGTGTGGCCAATGTTGTCTGTGTCTCTGGATTGTCTTAGTCCTGTGTCTTGTATGGCCAATGTTGTCTGTGTCTCTGGATTGTCTTAGTCCTGTGTCCTGTATGGCCAATGTTGTCTGTGTCTCTGGATTGTCTTAGTCCTGTGTCTTGTATGGCCAATGTTGTCTGTGTCTCTGGATTGTCTTAGTCCTGTGTATTGTATGGCCAATGTTGTATGTGTCTCTGGATTGTCTTAGTGCTGTGTCTTGTATGGCCAATGTTGTCTGTGTCTCTGGATTGTCTTAGTGCTGTGTCTTGTATGGCCAATGTTGCTTGTGTCTCTGGATTGTCTTAGTCCTGTGTCTTGTATGGCCAATGTTGTCTGTGTCTCTGGATTGTCTTAGTCCTGTGTCTTGTATGGCCAATGTTGTCTGTGTCTCTGGATTGTCTTAGTCCTGTGTGTTGTATGGCCAATGTTGTCTGTGTCTCTGGATTGTCTTAGTCCTGTGTCTTGTATGGCCAATGTTGTCTGCGTCTCTGGATTGTCTTAGTCCTGTGTGTTGTATGGCCAATGTTGTCTGTGTCTCTGGATTGTCTTAGTCCTGTGTCTTGTATGGCCAATGTTGTCTGTGTCTCTGGATTGTCTTAGTCCTGTGTCTTGTATGGCCAATGTTGTCTGTGTCTCTGGATTGTCTTAGTCCTGTGTCTTGTATGGCCAATGTTGTCTGTGTCTCTGGATTGTCTTAGTCCTGTGTCTTGTATGGCCAATGTTGTATGTGTCTCTGGATTGTCTTAGTCCTGTGTCTTGTATGGCCAATGTTGTCTGTGTCTCTGGATTGTCTTAGTTCTGTGTCCTGTATGGCCAATGTTGTCTGTGTCTCTGGAGTGTCTTAGTCCTGTGTCTTGTATGGCCAATGTTGCTTGTGTCTCTGGATTGTCTTAGTCCTATGTCTTGTATGGCCAATGTTGTCTGTGTCTCTGGATTGTCTTCGTCCTGTGTCTTGTATGGCCAATGTTGTCTGTGTCTCTGGATTGTCTTAGTCCTGTGTCTTGTATGGCCAATGTTGCTTGTGTCTCTGGATTGTCTTAGTCCTGTGTCTTGTATGGCCAATGTTGTCTGTGTCTCTGGATTGTCTTAGTCCTGTGTCTTGTATGGGCAATGTTGTCTGTGTCTCTGGATTGTCTTAGTCCTGTGTCTTGTATGGCCAATGTTGTCTGTTTCTCTGGATTGTATTAGTCCTGTGTCTTGTATGGCCAATGTTGCTTGTGTCTCTGGATTGTCTTAGTGCTGTGTCTTGTATGGCCAAAGTTGTCTGTGTCTCTGGATTGTCTTAGTCCTGTGTCTTGTATGGCCAATGTTGTCTGTGTCTCTGGATTGTCTTAGTCCTGTGTCTTGTATGGCCAATGTTGTCTGTGTCTCTGGATTGTCTTAGTCCTGTGTCTTGTATGGCCAATGTTGTGTGTGTCTCTGGATTGTCTTAGTCCTGTGTCTTGTATGGCCAATGTTGTCTGTGTCTCTGGATTGTCTTAGTCCTGTGTCTTGTATGGCCAATGTTGCTTGTGTCTCTGGATTGTCTTAGTCCTGTGTCTTGTATGGCCAATGTTGTCTGTGTCTCTGGATTGTCTTAGTCCTGTGTCTTGTATGGCCAATGTTGTCTGTGTCTCTGGATTGTCTTAGTCCTGTGTCTTGTATGGCCAATGTTGTCTGTGTCTCTGGATTGTCTTAGTCCTGTGTCTTGTATGGCCAATGTTGTCTGTGTCTCTGGATTGTCTTAGTCCTGTGTCTTGTATGGTCAATGTTGTCTGTGTCTCTGGATTGTCTTAGTCCTGTGTCTTGTATGGCCAATGTTGTCTGTGTCTCTGGATTGTCTTAGTCCTGTGTCTTGTATGGCCAATGTTGTCTGTGTCTCTGGATTGTCTTAGTCCTGTGTCTTGTATGGCCAATGTTGTCTGTGTCTCTGGATTGTCTTAGTCCTGTGTCTTGTATGGGCAATGTTGTCTGTGTCTCTGGATTGTCTTAGTCCTGTGTCTTGTATGGCCAATGTTGTCTGTTTCTCTGGATTGTATTAGTCCTGTGTCTTGTATGGCCAATGTTGTCTGTGTCTCTGGATTGTCTTAGTCCTGTGTCTTGTATGGCCAATGTTGTCTGTGTCTCTGGATTGTCTTAGTCCTGTGTCTTGTATGGGCAATGTTGTCTGTTTCTCTGGATTGTCTTAGTCCTGTGTCTTGTATGGCCAATGTTGTCTGTTTCTCTGGATTGTATTAGTCCTGTGTCTTGTATGGCCAATGTTGTCTGTGTCTCTGGATTGTCTTAGTCCTGTGTCCTGTGTGGCCAATGTTGTCTGTGTCTCTGGATTGTCTTAGTCCTGTGTCTTGTATGGCCAATGTTGTCTGTGTCTCTGGATTGTCTTAGTCCTGTGTCCTGTATGGCCAATGTTGTCTGTGTCTCTGGATTGTCTTAGTCCTGTGTCTTGTATGGCCAATGTTGTCTGTGTCTCTGGATTGTCTTAGTCCTGTGTATTGTATGGCCAATGTTGTATGTGTCTCTGGATTGTCTTAGTGCTGTGTCTTGTATGGCCAATGTTGTCTGTGTCTCTGGATTGTCTTAGTGCTGTGTCTTGTATGGCCAATGTTGCTTGTGTCTCTGGATTGTCTTAGTCCTGTGTCTTGTATGGCCAATGTTGTCTGTGTCTCTGGATTGTCTTAGTCATGTGTCTTGTATGGCCAATGTTGTCTGTGTCTCTGGATTGTCTTAGTTCTGTGTCCTGTATGGCCAATGTTGTCTGTGTCTCTGGAGTGTCTTAGTCCTGTGTCTTGTATGGCCAATGTTGCTTGTGTCTCTGGATTGTCTTAGTCCTATGTCTTGTATGTCCAATGTTGTCTGTGTCTCTGGATTGTCTTCGTCCTGTGTCTTGTATGGCCAATGTTGTCTGTGTCTCTGGATTGTCTTAGTCCTGTGTCTTGTATGGCCAATGTTGCTTGTGTCTCTGGATTGTCTTAGTCCTGTGTCTTGTATGGCCAATGTTGTCTGTGTCTCTGGATTGTCTTAGTCCTGTGTCTTGTATGGGCAATGTTGTCTGTGTCTCTGGATTGTCTTAGTCCTGTGTCTTGTATGGCCAATGTTGTCTGTTTCTCTGGATTGTATTAGTCCTGTGTCTTGTATGGCCAATGTTGCTTGTGTCTCTGGATTGTCTTAGTGCTGTGTCTTATATGGCCAAAGTTGTCTGTGTCTCTGGATTGTCTTAGTCCTGTGTCTTGTATGGCCAATGTTGTCTGTGTCTCTGGATTGTCTTAGTCCTGTGTCTTGTATGGCCAATGTTGTCTGTGTCTCTGGATTGTCTTAGTCCTGTGTCTTGTATGGCCAATGTTGTGTGTGTCTCTGGATTGTCTTAGTCCTGTGTCTTGTATGGCCAATGTTGTCTGTGTCTCTGGATTGTCTTAGTCCTGTGTCTTGTATGGCCAATGTTGCTTGTGTCTCTGGATTGTCTTAGTCCTGTGTCTTGTATGGCCAATGTTGTCTGTGTCTCTGGATTGTCTTAGTCCTGTGTCTTGTATGGCCAATGTTGTCTGTGTCTCTGGATTGTCTTAGTCCTGTGTCTTGTATGGCCAATGTTGTCTGTGTCTCTGGATTGTCTTAGTCCTGTGTCTTGTATGGCCAATGTTGTCTGTGTCTCTGGATTGTCTTAGTCCTGTGTCTTGTATGGTCAATGTTGTCTGTGTCTCTGGATTGTCTTAGTCCTGTGTCTTGTATGGCCAATGTTGTCTGTGTCTCTGGATTGTCTTAGTCCTGTGTCTTGTATGGCCAATGTTGTCTGTGTCTCTGGATTGTCTTAGTCCTGTGTCTTGTATGGCCAATGTTGTCTGTGTCTCTGGATTGTCTTAGTCCTGTGTCTTGTATGGGCAATGTTGTCTGTGTCTCTGGATTGTCTTAGTCCTGTGTCTTGTATGGCCAATGTTGTCTGTTTCTCTGGATTGTATTAGTCCTGTGTCTTGTATGGCCAATGTTGTCTGTTTCTCTGGATTGTCTTAGTCCTGTGTCTTGTATGGCCAATGTTGTCTGTGTCTCTGGATTGTCTTAGTCCTGTGTCTTGTATGGGCAATGTTGTCTGTTTCTCTGGATTGTCTTAGTCCTGTGTCTTGTATGGCCAATGTTGTCTGTTTCTCTGGATTGTATTAGTCCTGTGTCTTGTATGGCCAATGTTGTCTGTGTCTCTGGATGGTCTTAGTCCTGTGTCCTGTGTGGCCAATGTTGTCTGTGTCTCTGGATTGTCTTAGTCCTGTGTCTTGTATGGCCAATGTTGTCTGTGCCTCTGGATTGTCTTAGTCCTGTGTCCTGTATGGCCAATGTTGTCTGTGTCTCTGGATTGTCTTAGTCCTGTGTCTTGTATGGCCAATGTTGTCTGTGTCTCTGGATTGTCTTAGTCCTGTGTATTGTATGGCCAATGTTGTATGTGTCTCTGGATTGTCTTAGTGCTGTGTCTTGTATGGCCAATGTTGTCTGTGTCTCTGGATTGTCTTAGTGCTGTGTCTTGTATGGCCAATGTTGCTTGTGTCTCTGGATTGTCTTAGTCCTGTGTCTTGTATGGCCAATGTTGTCTGTGTCTCTGGATTGTCTTAGTCCTGTGTCTTGTATGGCCAATGTTGTCTGTGTCTCTGGATTGTCTTAGTCCTGTGTGTTGTATGGCCAATGTTGTCTGTGTCTCTGGATTGTCTTAGTCCTGTGTCTTGTATGGCCAATGTTGTCTGTATCTCTGGATTGTCTTAGTCCTGTGTGTTGTATGGCCAATGTTGTCTGTGTCTCTGGATTGTCTTAGTCCTGTGTCTTGTATGGCCAATGTTGTCTGTGTCTCTGGATTGTCTTAGTCCTGTGTCTTGTATGGCCAATGTTGTCTGTGTCTCTGGATTGTCTTAGTCCTGTGTCTTGTATGGCCAATGTTGTCTGTGTCTCTGGATTGTCTTAGTCCTGTGTCTTGTATGGCCAATGTTGTATGTGTCTCTGGATTGTCTTAGTCCTCTGTCTTGTATGGCCAATGTTGTCTGTGTCTCTGGATTGTCTTAGTTCTGTGTCCTGTATGGCCAATGTTGTCTGTGTCTCTGGAGTGTCTTAGTCCTGTGTCTTGTATGGCCAATGTTACTTGTGTCTCTGGATTGTCTTAGTCCTATGTCTTGTATGGCCAATGTTGTCTGTGTCTCTGGATTGTCTTCGTCCTGTGTCTTGTATGGCCAATGTTGTCTGTGTCTCTGGATTGTCTTAGTCCTGTGTCTTGTATGGCCAATGTTGCTTGTGTCTCTGGATTGTCTTAGTCCTGTGTCTTGTATGGCCAATGTTGTCTGTGTCTCTGGATTGTCTTAGTCCTGTGTCTTGTATGGGCAATGTTGTCTGTGTCTCTGGATTGTCTTAGTCCTGTGTCTTGTATGGCCAATGTTGTCTGTTTCTCTGGATTGTATTAGTCCTGTGTCTTGTATGGCCAATGTTGCTTGTGTCTCTGGATTGTCTTAGTGCTGTGTCTTGTATGGCCAAAGTTGTCTGTGTCTCTGGATTGTCTTAGTCCTGTGTCTTGTATGGCCAATGTTGTCTGTGTCTCTGGATTGTCTTAGTCCTGTGTCTTGTATGGCCAATGTTGTCTGTGTCTCTGGATTGTCTTAGTCCTGTGTCTTGTATGGCCAATGTTGTGTGTGTCTCTGGATTGTCTTAGTCCTGTGTCTTGTATGGCCAATGTTGTCTGTGTCTCTGGATTGTCTTAGTCCTGTGTCTTGTATGGCCAATGTTGCTTGTGTCTCTGGATTGTCTTAGTGCTGTGTCTTGTATGGCCAAAGTTGTCTGTGTCTCTGGATTGTCTTAGTCCTGTGTCTTGTATGGCCAATGTTGTCTGTGTCTCTGGATTGTCTTAGTCCTGTGTCTTGTATGGCCAATGTTGTCTGTGTCTCTGGATTGTCTTAGTCCTGTGTCTTGTATGGCCAATGTTGTCTGTGTCTCTGGATTGTCTTAGTCCTGTGTCTTGTATGGTCAATGTTGTCTGTGTCTCTGGATTTTCTTAGTCCTGTGTCTTGTATGGCCAATGTTGTCTGTGTCTCTGGATTGTCTTAGTCCTGTGTCTTGTATGGCCAATGTTGTCTGTGTCTCTGGATTGTCTTAGTCCTGTGTCTTGTATGGTCAATGTTGTCTGTGTCTCTGGATTGTCTTAGTTCTGTGTCCTGTATGGCCAATGTTGTCTGTGTCTCTGGATTGTCTTAGTGCTGTGTCTTGTATGGCCAATGTTGTCTGTGTCTCTGGATTGTCTTAGTCCTGTGTCTTGTATGGCCAATGTTGTCTGTGTCTCTGGATTGTCTTAGTCCTGTGTCTTGTATGGCCAATGTTGTCTGTGTCTCTGGATTGTCTTAGTCCTGTGTCTTGTATGGCCAATGTTGTCTGTGTCTCTGGATTGTCTTAGTCCTGTGTCTTGTATGGCCAATGTTGTCTGTGTCTCTGGATTGTCTTAGTCCTGTGTCTTGTATGGCCAATGTTGTCTGTGTCTCTGGATTGTCTTAGTCCTGTGTCTTGTATGGCCAATGTTGTCTGTGTCTCTGGATTGTCTTAGTCCTGTGTCTTGTATGGCCAATGTTGCTTGTGTCTCTGGATTGTCTTAGTCCTGTGTCTTGTATGGCCAATGTTGTCTGTGTCTCTGGATTGTCTTAGTCCTGTGTCTTGTATGGCCAATGTTGTCTGTTTCTCTGGATTGTCTTAGTCCTGTGTCTTGTATGGCCAATGTTGTCTGTGTCTCTGGATTGTCTTAGTCATGTGTCTTGTATGGCGAATGTTGTCTGTGTCTCTGGATTGTCTTAGTCCTGTGTCTTGTATGGCCAATGTTGTCTGTGTCTCTGGATTGTCTTAGTCCTGTGTCTTGTATGGCCAATGTTGTCTGTGTCTCTGGATTGTCTTAGTCCTGTGTCTTGTATGGCCAATGTTGTCTGTGTCTCTGGATTGTCTTAGTTCTGTGTCCTGTATGGCCAATGTTGTCTGTGTCTCTGGATTGTCTTAGTCCTGTGTCTTGTATGGCCAATGTTGTCTGTGTCTCTGGATTGTCTTAGTCCTGTGTCTTGTATGGCCAATGTTGTCTGTTTCTCTGGATTGTCTTAGTCCTGTGTCTTGTATGGCCAATGTTGTCTGTGTCTCTGGATTGTCTTAGTCCTGTGTCTTGTATGGCCAATGTTGTCTGTGTCTCTGGATTGTCTTAGTCCTGTGTCTTGTATGGCCAATGTTGTCTGTGTCTCTGGATTGTCTTAGTCCTGTGTCTTGTATGGCCAATGTTGTCTGTGTCTCTGGATTGTCTTAGTCCTGTGTCTTGTATGGCCAATGTTGTCTGTGTCTCTGGATTGTCTTAGTCCTGTGTCTTGTATGGCCAATGTTGTCTGTGTCTCTGGATTGTCTTAGTCCTGTGTCTTGTATGGCCAATGTTGTCTGTGTCTCTGGATTGTCTTAGTCCTGTGTCTTGTATGGCCAATGTTGTCTGTGTCTCTGGATTGTCTTAGTCCTGTGTCTTGTATGACCAATGTTGTCTGTGTCTCTGGATTGTCTTAGTCCTGTGTCTTGTATGGCCAATGTTGTCTGTGTCTCTGGATTGACTTAGTCCTGTGTCTTGTATGGCCAATGTTGTCTGTGTCTCTGGATTGTCTTAGTCCTGTGTCTTGTATGGCCATTGTTGTCTGTGTCTCTGGATTGTCTTAGTTCTGTGTTCTGTATGGCCAATGTTGTCTGTGTCTCTGGATTGTCTTAGTCCTGTGTCTTGTATGGCCAATGTTGCTTGTGTCTCTGGATTGTCTTAGTGCTGTGTCTTGTATGGCCAATGTTGTCTGTGTCTCTGGATTGTCTTAGTCCTGTGTCTTGTATGGCCAATGTTGTCTGTGTCTCTGGATTGTCTTAGTTCTGTGTCCTGTATGGCCAATGTTGTCTGTGTCTCTGGATTGTCTTAGTCCTGTGTCTTGTATGGCCAATGTTGTCTGTGTCTCTGGATTGTCTTAGTCCTGTGTCTTGTATGGCCAATGTTGTCTGTGTCTCTGGATTGTCTTAGTCCTGTGTCTTGTATGGCCAATGTTGTCTGTGTCTCTGGATTGTCTTAGTCCTGTGTCTTGTATGGCCAATGTTGTCTGTGTCTCTGGATTGTCTTAGTCCTGTGTCTTGTATGGCCAATGTTGCTTGTGTCTCTGGATTGTCTTAGTCCTGTGTCTTGTATGGCCAATGTTGTCTGTGTCTCTGGATTGTCTTAGTCCTGTGTCTTGTATGGCCAATGTTGTCTGTGTCTCTGGATTGTCTTAGTCCTGTGTCTTGTATGGCCAATGTTGTCTGTGTCTCTGGATTGTCTTAGTCCTGTGTCTTGTATGGCCAATGTTGTATGTGTCTCTGGATTGTCTTAGTCATGTGTCTTTTATGGCCAATGTTGTCTGTGTCTCTGGATTGTCTTAGTCCTGTGTCTTGTATGGCCAATGTTGTCTGTGTCTCTGGATTGTCTTAGTCCTGTGTCTTGTATGGCCAATGTTGTCTGTGTCTCTGGATTGTCTTAGTCCTGTGTCTTGTATGGCCAATGTTGTCTGTGTCTCTGGATTGTCTGAGTCCTGTGTCTTGTATGACCAATGTTGTCTGTTTCTCTGGATTGTCTTAGTCCTGTGTCTTGTATGGCCAATGTTGTCTGTGTCTCTGGATTGTCTTAGTCCTGTGTCTTGTATGGCCAATGTTGTCTGTGTCTCTGGATTGTCTTAGTCCTGTGTCTTGTATGGCCATTGTTGTCTGTGTCTCTGGATTGTCTTAGTTCTGTGTCCTGTATGGCCAATGTTGTCTGTGTCTCTGGATTGTCTTAGTCCTGTATCTTGTATGGCCAATGTTGCTTGTGTCTCTGGATTGTCTTAGTGATGTGTCTTGTATGGCCAATGTTGTCTGTGTCTCTGGATTGTCTTAGTGCTGTATCTTGTATGGCCAATGTTGTCTGTGTCTCTGGATTGTCTTAGTGCTGTGTCTTGTATGGCCAATGTTGCTTGTGTCTCTGGATTGTCTTAGTCCTGTGTCTTGTATGGCCAATGTTGTCTGTGTCTCTGGATTGTCTTAGTCCTGTGTCTTGTATGGCCAATGTTGTCTGTGTCTCTGGATTGTCTTAGTCCTGTGTCTTGTATGGCCAATGTTGTCTGTGTCTCTGGATTGTCTTAGTCCTGTGTCTTGTATGGCCAATGTTGTCTGTGTCTCTGGATTGTCTTAGTCCTGTGTCTTGTATGGCCAATGTTGTCTGTGTCTCTGGATTGTCTTAGTCCTGTGTCTTGTATGGCCAATGTTGTCTGTGTCTCTGGATTGTCTTAGTCATGTGTCTTGTATGGCGAATGTTGTCTGTGTCTCTGGATTGTCTTAGTCCTGTGTCTTGTATGGCCAATGTTGTCTGTGTCTCTGGATTGTCTTAGTCCTGTGTCTTGTATGGCCAATGTTGTCTGTGTCTCTGGATTGTCTTAGTCCTGTGTCTTGTATGGCCAATGTTGTCTGTGTCTCTGGATTGTCTTAGTTCTGTGTCCTGTATGGCCAATGTTGTCTGTGTCTCTGGATTGTCTTAGTCCTGTGTCTTGTATGGCCAATGTTGTCTGTGTCTCTGGATTGTCTTAGTCCTGTGTCTTGTATGGCCAATGTTGTCTGTTTCTCTGGATTGTCTTAGTCCTGTGTCTTGTATGGCCAATGTTGTCTGTGTCTCTGGATTGTCTTAGTCCTGTGTCTTGTATGGCCAATGTTGTCTGTGTCTCTGGATTGTCTTAGTCCTGTGTCTTGTATGGCCAATGTTGTCTGTGTCTCTGGATTGTCTTAGTCCTGTGTCTTGTATGGCCAATGTTGTCTGTGTCTCTGGATTGTCTTAGTCCTGTGTCTTGTATGGCCAATGTTGTCTGTGTCTCTGGATTGTCTTAGTCCTGTGTCTTGTATGGCCAATGTTGTCTGTGTCTCTGGATTGTCTTAGTCCTGTGTCTTGTATGGCCAATGTTGTCTGTGTCTCTGGATTGTCTTAGTCCTGTGTCTTGTATGGCCAATGTTGTCTGTGTCTCTGGATTGTCTTAGTCCTGTGTCTTGTATGACCAATGTTGTCTGTGTCTCTGGATTGTCTTAGTCCTGTGTCTTGTATGGCCAATGTTGTCTGTGTCTCTGGATTGACTTAGTCCTGTGTCTTGTATGGCCAATGTTGTCTGTGTCTCTGGATTGTCTTAGTCCTGTGTCTTGTATGGCCATTGTTGTCTGTGTCTCTGGATTGTCTTAGTTCTGTGTTCTGTATGGCCAATGTTGTCTGTGTCTCTGGATTGTCTTAGTCCTGTGTCTTGTATGGCCAATGTTGCTTGTGTCTCTGGATTGTCTTAGTGCTGTGTCTTGTATGGCCAATGTTGTCTGTGTCTCTGGATTGTCTTAGTCCTGTGTCTTGTATGGCCAATGTTGTCTGTGTCTCTGGATTGTCTTAGTTCTGTGTCCTGTATGGCCAATGTTGTCTGTGTCTCTGGATTGTCTTAGTCCTGTGTCTTGTATGGCCAATGTTGTCTGTGTCTCTGGATTGTCTTAGTCCTGTGTCTTGTATGGCCAATGTTGTCTGTGTCTCTGGATTGTCTTAGTCCTGTGTCTTGTATGGCCAATGTTGTCTGTGTCTCTGGATTGTCTTAGTCCTGTGTCTTGTATGGCCAATGTTGTCTGTGTCTCTGGATTTTCTTAGTCCTGTGTCTTGTATGGCCAATGTTGCTTGTGTCTCTGGATTGTCTTAGTCCTGTGTCTTGTATGGCCAATGTTGTCTGTGTCTCTGGATTGTCTTAGTCCTGTGTCTTGTATGGCCAATGTTGTCTGTGTCTCTGGATTGTCTTAGTCCTGTGTCTTGTATGGCCAATGTTGTCTGTGTCTCTGGATTGTCTTAGTCCTGTGTCTTGTATGGCCAATGTTGTATGTGTCTCTGGATTGTCTTAGTCATGTGTCTTTTATGGCCAATGTTGTCTGTGTCTCTGGATTGTCTTAGTCCTGTGTCTTGTATGGCCAATGTTGTCTGTGTCTCTGGATTGTCTTAGTCCTGTGTCTTGTATGGCCAATGTTGTCTGTGTCTCTGGATTGTCTTAGTCCTGTGTCTTGTATGGCCAATGTTGTCTGTGTCTCTGGATTGTCTTAGTCCTGTGTCTTGTATGACCAATGTTGTCTGTTTCTCTGGATTGTCTTAGTCCTGTGTCTTGTATGGCCAATGTTGTCTGTGTCTCTGGATTGTCTTAGTCCTGTGTCTTGTATGGCCAATGTTGTCTGTGTCTCTGGATTGTCTTAGTCCTGTGTCTTGTATGGCCATTGTTGTCTGTGTCTCTGGATTGTCTTAGTTCTGTGTCCTGTATGGCCAATGTTGTCTGTGTCTCTGGATTGTCTTAGTCCTGTATCTTGTATGGCCAATGTTGCTTGTGTCTCTGGATTGTCTTAGTGATGTGTCTTGTATGGCCAATGTTGTCTGTGTCTCTGGATTGTCTTAGTGCTGTATCTTGTATGGCCAATGTTGTCTGTGTCTCTGGATTGTCTTAGTGCTGTGTCTTGTATGGCCAATGTTGCTTGTGTCTCTGGATTGTCTTAGTCCTGTGTCTTGTATGGCCAATGTTGTCTGTGTCTCTGGATTGTCTTAGTCCTGTGTCTTGTATGGCCAATGTTGTCTGTGTCTCTGGATTGTCTTAGTCCTGTGTCTTGTATGGCCAATGTTGTCTGTGTCTCTGGATTGTCTTAGTCCTGTGTCTTGTATGGCCAATGTTGTCTGTGTCTCTGGATTGTCTTAGTCCTGTGTCTTGTATGGCCAATGTTGTCTGTGTCTCTGGATTGTCTTAGTCCTGTGTCTTGTATGGCCAATGTTGTCTGTGTCTCTGGATTGTCTTAGTCCTGTGTCTTGTATGGCCAATGTTGTCTGTGTCTCTGGATTGTCTTAGTCCTGTGTCTTGTATGGCCAATGTTGTCTGTGTCTCTGGATTGTCTTAGTGCTGTGTCTTTTATGGCCAATGTTGTCTGTGTCTCTAGATTGTCTTAGTCCTGTGTCTTGTATGGCCAATGTTGTCTGTGTCTCTGGATTGTCTTAGTCCTGTGTCTTGTATGGCCAATGTTGTCTGTGTCTCTGGATTGTCTTAGTGCTGTGTCTTGTATGGCCAATGTTGTCTGTGTCTCTGGATTGTCTTAGTGCTGCGTCTTGTATGGCCAATGTTGCCTGTGTCTCTGGATTGTCTTAGTCCTGTGTCTTGTATGGCCAATGTTGCTTGTGTCTCTGGATTGTCTTAGTCCTGTGTCTTGTATGGCCAATGTTGTCTGTGTCTCTGGATTGTCTTAGTCCTGTGTCTTGTATGGCCAATGTTGTCTGTGTCTCTGGATTGTCTTAGTCCTGTGTCTTGTATGGCCAATGTTGTCTGTGTCTCTAGATTGTCTTAGTCCTGTGTCTTGTATGGCCAATGTTGTCTGTGTCTCTGGATTGTCTTAGTCCTGTGTCTTGTATGGCCAATGTTGTCTGTGTCTCTGGATTGTCTTAGTCCTGTGTCTTGTATGGTCAATGTTGTCTGTGTCTCTGGATTGTCTTAGTCCTGTGTCTTGTATGGCCAATGTTGTCTGTGTCTCTGGATTGTCTTAGTCCTGTGTCTTGTATGGCCAATGTTGTCTGTGTCTCTGGATTGTCTTAGTCCTGTGTCTTGTATGGCCAATGTTGTCTGTGTCTCTGGATTGTCTTAGTTCTGTGTCCTGTATGGCCAATGTTGTCTGTGTCTCTGGATTGTCTTAGTGCTGTGTCTTGTATGGCCAATGTTGTCTGTGTCTCTGGATTGTCTTAGTCCTGTGTCTTGTATGGCCAATGTTGTCTGTGTCTCTGGATTGTCTTAGTCCTGTGTCTTGTATGGCCAATGTTGTCTGTGTCTCTGGATTGTCTTAGTCCTGTGTCTTGTATGGCCAATGTTGTCTGTGTCTCTGGATTGTCTTAGTTCTGTGTCCTGTATGGCCAATGTTGTCTGTGTCTCTGGATTGTCTTAGTGCTGTGTCTTGTATGGCCAATGTTGTCTGTGTTTCTGGATTGTCTTAGTGCTGTGTCTTGTATGGCCAATGTTGCCTGTGTCTCTGGATTGTCTTAGTGCTGTGTCTTGTATGGCCAAAGTTGTCTGTGTCTCTGGATTGTCTTAGTCCTGTGTCTTGTATGGCCAATGTTGTCTGTGTCTCTGGATTGTCTTAGTCCTGTGTCTTGCATGGCCAATGTTGTCTGTGTCTCTGGTTTGTCTTAGTCCTGTGTCTTGTATGGCCAATGTTGTCTGTGTCTCTGGATTGTCTTAGTCCTGTGTCTTGTATGGCCAATGTTGTCTGTGTCTCTGGATTGTCTTAGTCCTGTGTCTTGTATGGCCAATGTTGCTTGTGTCTCTGGATTGTCTTAGTCCTGTGTCTTGTATGGCCAATGTTGTCTGTGTCTCTGGATTGTCTTAGTCCTGTGTCTTGTATGGCCAATGTTGTCTGTGTCTCTGGATTGTCTTAGTCCTGTGTCTTGTATGGCCAATGTTGTCTGTGTCTCTGGATTGTCTTAGTCCTGTGTCTTGTATGGCCAATGTTGTCTGTGTCTCTGGATTGTCTTAGTCCTGTGTCTTGTATGGCCAATGTTGTCTGTGTCTCTGGATTGTCTTAGTCCTGTGTCTTGTATGGTCAATGTTGTCTGTGTCTCTGGATTGTCTTAGTCCTGTGTCTTGTATGGCCAATGTTGTCTGTGTCTCTGGATTGTCTTAGTCCTGTGTCTTGTATGGCCAATGTTGTCTGTGTCTCTGGATTGTCTTAGTCCTGTGTCTTGTATGGCCAATGTTGTCTGTGTCTCTGGATTGTCTTAGTTCTGTGTCCTGTATGGCCAATGTTGTCTGTGTCTCTGGATTGTCTTAGTGCTGTGTCTTGTATGGCCAATGTTGTCTGTGTCTCTGGATTGTCTTAGTCCTGTGTCTTGTATGGCCAATGTTGTCTGTGTCTCTGGATTGTCTTAGTCCTGTGTCTTGTATGGCCAATGTTGTCTGTGTCTCTGGATTGTCTTAGTCCTGTGTCTTGTATGGCCAATGTTGTCTGTGTCTCTGGATTGTCTTAGTCCTGTGTCTTGTATGGCCAATGTTGTCTGTGTCTCTGGATTGTCTTAGTCCTGTGTCTTGTATGGCCAATGTTGTCTGTGTCTCTGGATTGTCTTAGTCCTGTGTCTTGTATGGCCAATGTTGTCTGTGTCTCTGGATTGTCTTAGTCCTGTGTCTTGTTTGGCCAATGTTGCTTGTGTCTCTGGATTGTCTTAGTCCTGTGTCTTGTATGGCCAATGTTGTCTGTGTCTCTGGATTGTCTTATTCCTGTGTCTTGTATGGCCAATGTTGTCTGTTTCTCTGGATTGTCTTAGTCCTGTGTCTTGTATGGCCAATGTTGTCTGTGTCTCTGGATTGTCTTAGTCCTGTGTCTTGTATGGCCAATGTTGTCTGTGTCTCTGGATTGTCTTAGTCCTGTGTCTTGTATGGCCAATGTTGTCTGTGTCTCTGGATTGTCTTAGTTCTGTGTCCTGTATGGCCAATGTTGTCTGTGTCTCTGGATTGTCTTAGTGCTGTGTCTTGTATGGCCAATGTTGTCTGTGTTTCTGGATTGTCTTAGTGCTGTGTCTTGTATGGCCAATGTTGCTTGTGTCTCTGGATTGTCTTAGTGCTGTGTCTTGTATGGCCAAAGTTGTCTGTGTCTCTGGATTGTCTTAGTCCTGTGTCTTGTATGGCCAATGTTGTCTGTGTCTCTGGATTGTCTTAGTCCTGTGTCTTGTATGGCCAATGTTGTCTGTGTCTCTGGATTGTCTTAGTCCTGTGTCTTGTATGGCCAATGTTGTCTGTGTCTCTGGATTGTCTTAGTCCTGTGTCTTGTATGGCCAATGTTGTCTGTGTCTCTGGATTGTCTTAGTCCTGTGTCTTGTATGGCCAATGTTGCTTGTGTCTCTGGATTGTCTTAGTCCTGTGTCTTGTATGGCCAATGTTGTCTGTGTCTCTGGATTGTCTTAGTCCTGTGTCTTGTTTGGCCAATGTTGTCTGTGTCTCTGGATTGTCTTAGTCCTGTGTCTTGTATGGCCAATGTTGTCTGTGTCTCTGGATTGTCTTAGTCCTGTGTCTTGTATGGCCAATGTTGTCTGTGTCTCTGGATTGTCTTAGTCCTGTGTCTTGTATGGTCAATGTTGTCTGTGTCTCTGGATTGTCTTAGTCCTGTGTCTTGTATGGCCAATGTTGTCTGTGTCTCTGGATTGTCTTAGTCCTGTGTCTTGTATGGCCAATGTTGTCTGTGTCTCTGGATTGTCTTAGTCCTGTGTCTTGTATGGCCAATGTTGTCTGTGTCTCTGGATTGTCTTAGTTCTGTGTCCTGTATGGCCAATGTTGTCTGTGTCTCTGGATTGTCTTAGTGCTGTGTCTTGTATGGCCAATGTTGTCTGTGTCTCTGGATTGTCTTAGTCCTGTGTCTTGTATGGCCAATGTTGTCTGTGTCTCTGGATTGTCTTAGTCCTGTGTCTTGTATGGCCAATGTTGTCTGTGTCTCTGGATTGTCTTAGTCCTGTGTCTTGTATGGCCAATGTTGTCTGTGTCTCTGGATTGTCTTAGTCCTGTGTCTTGTATGGTCAATGTTGTCTGTGTCTCTGGATTGTCTTAGTCCTGTGTCTTGTATGGCCAATGTTGTCTGTGTCTCTGGATTGTCTTAGTCCTGTGTCTTGTATGGCTAATGTTGTCTGTGTCTCTGGATTGTCTTAGTCCTGTGTCTTGTATGGCCAATGTTGCTTGTGTCTCTGGATTGTCTTAGTCCTGTGTCTTGTATGGCCAATGTTGTCTGTGTCTCTGGATTGTCTTAGTCCTGTGTCTTGTATGGCCAATGTTGTCTGTTTCTCTGGATTGTCTTAGTCCTGTGTCTTGTATGGCCAATGTTGTCTGTGTCTCTGGATTGTCTTAGTCATGTGTCTTGTATGGCGAATGTTGTCTGTGTCTCTGGATTGTCTTAGTCCTGTGTCTTGTATGGCCAATGTTGTCTGTGTCTCTGGATTGTCTTAGTCCTGTGTCTTGTATGGCCAATGTTGTCTGTGTCTCTGGATTGTCTTAGTCCTGTGTCTTGTATGGCCAATGTTGTCTGTGTCTCTGGATTGTCTTAGTTCTGTGTCCTGTATGGCCAATGTTGTCTGTGTCTCTGGATTGTCTTAGTCCTGTGTCTTGTATGGCCAATGTTGTCTGTGTCTCTGGATTGTCTTAGTCCTGTGTCTTGTATGGCCAATGTTGTCTGTGTCTCTGGATTGTCTTAGTCCTGTGTCTTGTATGGCCAATGTTGTCTGTTTCTCTGGATTGTCTTAGTCCTGTGTCTTGTATGGCCAATGTTGTCTGTGTCTCTGGATTGTCTTAGTCCTGTGTCTTGTATGGCCAATGTTGCTTGTGTCTCTGGATTGTCTTAGTCCTGTGTCTTGTATGGCCAATGTTGTCTGTGTCTCTGGATTGTCTTAGTCCTGTGTCTTGTATGGCCAATGTTGTCTGTGTCTCTGGATTGTCTTAGTCCTGTGTCTTGTATGGCCAATGTTGTCTGTGTCTCTGGATTGTCTTAGTCCTGTGTCTTGTATGGCCAATGTTGTATGTGTCTCTGGATTGTCTTAGTCATGTGTCTTTTATGGCCAATGTTGTCTGTGTCTCTGGATTGTCTTAGTCCTGTGTCTTGTATGGCCAATGTTGTCTGTGTCTCTGGATTGTCTTAGTCCTGTGTCTTGTATGGCCAATGTTGTCTGTGTCTCTGGATTGTCTTAGTCCTGTGTCTTGTATGGCCAATGTTGTCTGTGTCTCTGGATTGTCTTAGTCCTATGTCTTGTATGACCAATGTTGTCTGTGTCTCTGGATTGTCTTAGTCCTGTGTCTTGTATGGCCAATGTTGTCTGTGTCTCTGGATTGTCTTAGTCCTGTGTCTTGTATGGCCAATGTTGTCTGTGTCTCTGGATTGTCTTAGTCCTGTGTCTTGTATGGCCATTGTTGTCTGTGTCTCTGGATTGTCTTAGTTCTGTGTCCTGTATGGCCAATGTTGTCTGTGTCTCTGGATTGTCTTAGTCCTGTGTCTTGTATGGCCAATGTTGCTTGTGTCTCTGGATTGTCTTAGTGATGTGTCTTATATGGCCAATGTTGTCTGTGTCTCTGGATTGTCTTAGTGCTGTATCTTGTATGGCCAATGTTGTCTGTGTCTCTGGATTGTCTTAGTGCTGTGTCTTGTATGGCCAATGTTGCTTGTGTCTCTGGATTGTCTTAGTCCTGTGTCTTGTATGGCCAATGTTGTCTGTGTCTCTGGATTGTCTTAGTCCTGTGTCTTGTATGGCCAATGTTGTCTGTGTCTCTGGATTGTCTTAGTCCTGTGTCTTGTATGGCCAATGTTGTCTGTGTCTCTGGATTGTCTTAGTCCTGTGTCTTGTATGGCCAATGTTGTCTGTGTCTCTGGATTGTCTTAGTCCTGTGTCTTGTATGGCCAATGTTGTCTGTGTCTCTGGATTGTCTTAGTGCTGTGTCTTGTATGGCCAATGTTGTCTGTGTCTCTGGATTGTCTTAGTGCTGCGTCTTGTATGGCCAATGTTGCTTGTGTCTCTGGATTGTCTTAGTCCTGTGTCTTGTATGGCCAATGTTGCTTGTGTCTCTGGATTGTCTTAGTCCTGTGTCTTGTATGGCCAATGTTGTCTGTGTCTCTGGATTGTCTTAGTCCTGTGTCTTGTATGGCCAATGTTGTCTGTGTCTCTGGATTGTCTTAGTCCTGTGTCTTGTATGGCCAATGTTGTCTGTGTCTCTAGATTGTCTTAGTCCTGTGTCTTGTATGGCCAATGTTGTCTGTGTCTCTGGATTGTCTTAGTCCTGTGTCTTGTATGGCCAATGTTGTCTGTGTCTCTGGATTGTCTTAGTCCTGTGTCTTGTATGGTCAATGTTGTCTGTGTCTCTGGATTGTCTTAGTCCTGTGTCTTGTATGGCCAATGTTGTCTGTGTCTCTGGATTGTCTTAGTCCTGTGTCTTGTATGGCCAATGTTGTCTGTGTCTCTGGATTGTCTTAGTCCTGTTTCTTGTATGGCCAATGTTGTCTGTGTCTCTGGATTGTCTTAGTTCTGTGTCCTGTATGGCCAATGTTGTCTGTGTCTCTGGATTGTCTTAGTGCTGTGTCTTGTATGGCCAATGTTGTCTGTGTCTCTGGATTGTCTTAGTCCTGTGTCTTGTATGGCCAATGTTGTCTGTGTCTCTGGATTGTCTTAGTCCTGTGTCTTGTATGGCCAATGTTGTCTGTGTCTCTGGATTGTCTTAGTCCTGTGTCTTGTATGGCCAATGTTGTCTGTGTCTCTGGATTGTCTTTGTTCTGTGTCCTGTATGGCCAATGTTGTCTGTGTCTCTGGATTCTCTTAGTGCTGTGTCTTGTATGGCCAATGTTGTCTGTGTTTCTGGATTGTCTTAGTGCTGTGTCTTGTATGGCCAATGTTGCCTGTGTCTCTGGATTGTCTTAGTCCTGTGTCTTGTATGGCCAATGTTGTCTGTGTCTCTGGATTGTCTTAGTCCTGTGTCTTGTATGGCCAATGTTGTCTGTGTCTCTGGATTGTCTTAGTCCTGTGTCTTGTATGGCCAATGTTGCTTGTGTCTCTGGATTGTCTTAGTCCTGTGTCTTGTATGGCCAATGTTGTCTGTGTCTCTGGATTGTCTTAGTCCTGTGTCTTGTATGGCCAATGTTGTCTGTGTCTCTGGATTGTCTTAGTCCTGTGTCTTGTATGGCCAATGTTGTCTGTGTCTCTGGATTGTCTTAGTCCTGTGTCTTGTATGGCCAATGTTGTCTGTGTCTCTGGATTGTCTTAGTCCTGTGTCTTGTATGGCCAATGTTGTCTGTGTCTCTGGATTGTCTTAGTCCTGTGTCTTGTATGGTCAATGTTGTCTGTGTCTCTGGATTGTCTTAGTCCTGTGTCTTGTATGGCCAATGTTGTCTGTGTCTCTGGATTGTCTTAGTCCTGTGTCTTATATGGCCAATGTTGTCTGTGTCTCTGGATTGTCTTAGTCCTGTGTCTTGTATGGCCAATGTTGTCTGTGTCTCTGGATTGTCTTAGTTCTGTGTCCTGTATGGCCAATGTTGTCTGTGTCTCTGGATTGTCTTAGTGCTGTGTCTTGTATGGCCAATGTTGTCTGTGTCTCTGGATTGTCTTAGTCCTGTGTCTTGTATGGCCAATGTTGTCTGTGTCTCTGGATTGTCTTAGTCCTGTGTCTTGTATGGCCAATGTTGTCTGTGTCTCTGGATTGTCTTAGTCCTGTGTCTTGTATGGCCAATGTTGTCTGTGTCTCTGGATTGTCTTAGTCCTGTGTCTTGTATGGCCAATGTTGTCTGTGTCTCTGGATTGTCTTAGTCCTGTGTCTTGTATGGCCAATGTTGTCTGTGTCTCTGGATTGTCTTAGTCCTGTGTCTTGTATGGCCAATGTTGTCTGTGTCTCTGGATTGTCTTAGTCCTGTGTCTTGTATGGCCAATGTTGCTTGTGTCTCTGGATTGTCTTAGTCCTGTGTCTTGTATGGCCAATGTTGTATGTGTCTCTGGATTGTCTTAGTCCTGTGTCTTGTATGGCCAATGTTGTCTGTTTCTCTGGATTGTCTTAGTCCTGTGTCTTGTATGGCCAATGTTGTCTGTGTCTCTGGATTGTCTTAGTCATGTGTCTTGTATGGCGAATGTTGTCTGTGTCTCTGGATTGTCTTAGTCCTGTGTCTTGTATGGCCAATGTTGTCTGTGTCTCTGGATTGTCTTAGTCCTGTGTCTTGTATGGCCAATGTTGTCTGTGTCTCTGGATTGTCTTAGTCCTGTGTCTTGTATGGCCAATGTTGTCTGTGTCTCTGGATTGTCTTAGTCCTGTGTCTTGTATGGCCAATGTTGTCTGTGTCTCTGGATTGTCTTAGTCCTGTGTCTTGTATGGCCAATGTTGCTTGTGTCTCTGGATTGTCTTAGTCCTGTGTCTTGTATGGCCAATGTTGTCTGTGTCTCTGGATTGTCTTAGTCCTGTTTCTTGTATGGCCAATGTTGTCTGTGTCTCTGGATTGTCTTAGTCCTGTGTCTTGTATGGCCAATGTTGTCTGTGTCTCTGGATTGTCTTAGTCCTGTGTCTTGTATGGCCAATGTTGTCTGTGTCTCTGGATTGTCTTAGTCCTGTGTCTTGTATGGCCAATGTTGTCTGTGTCTCTGGATTGTCTTAGTCATGTGTCTTGTATGGCCAATGTTGTCTGTGTCTCTGGATTGTCTTAGTCCTGTGTCTTGTATGGCCAATGTTGTCTGTGTCTCTGGATTGTCTTAGTCCTGTGTCTTGTATGGCCAATGTTGTCTGTGTCTCTGGATTGTCTTAGTCCTGTGTCTTGTATGGCCAATGTTGTCTGTGTCTCTGGATTGTCTTAGTCCTATGTCTTGTATGACCAATGTTGTCTGTGTCTCTGGATTGTCTTAGTCCTGTGTCTTGTATGGCCAATGTTGTCTGTGTCTCTGGATTGTCTTAGTCCTGTGTCTTGTATGGCCAATGTTGTCTGTGTCTCTGGATTGTCTTAGTCCTGTGTCTTGTATGGCCATTGTTGTCTGTGTCTCTGGATTGTCTTAGTTCTGTGTCCTGTATGGCCAATGTTGTCTGTGTCTCTGGATTGTCTTAGGCCTTTGTCTTGTATGGCCAATGTTGCTTGTGTCTCTGGATTGTCTTAGTGATGTGTCTTGTATGGCCAATGTTGTCTGTGTCTCTGGATTGTCTTAGTGCTGTATCTTGTATGGCCAATGTTGTCTGTGTCTCTGGATTGTCTTAGTGCTGTGTCTTGTATGGCCAATGTTGTTTGTGTCTCTGGATTGTCTTAGTCCTGTGTCTTGTATGGCCAATGTTGTCTGTGTCTCTGGATTGTCTTAGTCCTGTGTCTTGTATGGCCAATGTTGTCTGTGTCTCTGGATTGTCTTAGTCCTGTGTCTTGTATGGCTAATGTTGTCTGTGTCTCTGGATTGTCTTAGTCCTGTGTCTTGTATGGCCAATGTTGTCTGTGTCTCTGGATTGTCTTAGTCCTGTGTCTTGTATGGCCAATGTTGTCTGTGTCTCTGGATTGTCTTAGTCCTGTGTCTTGTATGGCCAATGTTGTCTGTGTCTCTGGATTGTCTTAGTCCTGTGTCTTGTATGGCCAATGTTGTATGTGTCTCTGGATTGTCTTAGTCCTGTGTCTTGTATGGCCAATGTTGTCTGTGTCTCTGGATTGTCTTAGTGCTGTGTCTTTTATGGCCAATGTTGTCTGTGTCTCTAGATTGTCTTAGTCCTGTGTCTTGTATGGCCAATGTTGTCTGTGTCTCTGGATTGTCTTAGTCCTGTGTCTTGTATGGCCAATGTTGTCTGTGTCTCTGGATTGTCTTAGTGCTGTGTCTTGTATGGCCAATGTTGTCTGTGTCTCTGGATTGTCTTAGTCCTGTGTCTTGTATGGCCAATGTTGCTTGTGTCTCTGGATTGTCTTAGTCCTGTGTCTTGCATGGCCAATGTTGTCTGTGTCTCTGGATTGTCTTAGTCCTGTGTCTTGTATGGCCAATGTTGTCTGTGTCTCTGGATTGTCTTAGTCCTGTGTCTTGTATGGCCAATGTTGTCTGTGTCTCTGGATTGTCTTAGTTCTGTGTCCTGTATGGGCAATGTTGTCTGTGTCTCTGGATTGTCTTAGTGCTGTGTCTTGTATGGCCAATGTTGTCTGTGTCTCTGGATTGTCTTAGTGCTGTGTTTTGTATGGCCAATGTTGCCTGTGTCTCTGGATTGTCTTAGTCCTGTGTCTTGTATGGCCAATGTTGTCTGTGTCTCTGGATTGTCTTAGTCCTGTGTCTTGTATGGCCAATGTTGTCTGTGTCTCTGGATTGTCTTAGTCCTGTGTCTTGTATGGCCAATGTTGTCTGTCTCTCTGGATTGTCTTAGTCCTGTGTCTTATATGGCCAATGTTGTCTGTGTCTCTGGATTGTCTTAGTCCTGTTTCTTGTATGGCCAATGTTGTCTCTGTCTCTGGATTGTCTTAGTCCTGTGTCTTGTATGGCCAATGTTGCTTGTGTCTCTGGATTGTCTTAGTCCTGTGTCTTGTATGGCCAATGTTGTCTGTGTCTCTGGATTGTCTTAGTCCTGTGTCTTGTATGGCCAATGTTGTCTGTGTCTCTGGATTGTCTTAGTCCTGTGTCTTGTATGGCCAATGTAGTCTGTGTCTCTGGATTGTCTTAGTCCTGTGTCTTGTATGGCCAATGTTGTCTGTGTCTCTGGATTGTCTTAGTCCTGTGTCTTGTATGGTCAATGTTGTCTGTGTCTCTGGATTGTCTTAGTCCTGTGTCTTGTATGGCCAATGTTGTCTGTGTCTCTGGATTGTCTTAGTCCTGTGTCTTGTATGGCCAATGTTGTCTGTGTCTCTGGATTGTCTTAGTTCTGTGTCCTGTATGGCCAATGTTGTCTGTGTCTCTGGATTGTCTTAGTCCTGTGTCTTGTATGGCCAATGTTGTCTGTGTCTCTGGATTGTCGTAGTCCTGTGTCTTGTATGGCCAATGTTGTCTGTGTCTCTGGATTGTCTTAGTCCTGTGTCTTGTATGGCCAATGTTGCTTGTGTCTCTGGATTGTCTTAGTCCTGTGTCTTGTATGGCCAATGTTGTCTGTGTCTCTGGATTGTCTTAGTCCTGTGTCTTGTATGGGCAATGTTGTCTGTGTCTCTGGATTGTTTTAGTCCTGTGTCTTGTATGGCCAATGTTGTCTGTTTCTCTGGATTGTATTAGTCCTGTGTCTTGTATGGCCAATGTTGCTTGTGTCATTGGATTGTCTTAGTCCTGTGTCTTGTATGGCCAATGTTGTCTGTGTCTCTGGATTGTCTTAGTCCTGTGTCTTGTATGGCCAATGTTGTCTGTGTCTCTGGATTGTCTTAGTCCTGTGTCTTGTATGGCCAATGTTGTCTGTGTCTCTGGATTGTCTTAGTCCTGTGTCTTGTATGGCCAATGTTGTCTGTGTCTCTGGATTGTCTTAGTTCTGTGTCCTGTATGGCCAATGTTGTCTGTGTCTCTGGATTGTCTTAGTCCTGTGTCTTGTATGGCCAATGTTGCTTGTGTCTCTGGATTGTCTTAGTCCTGTGTCTTGTATGGCCAATGTTGTCTGTGTCTCTGGATTGTCTTAGTCCTGTGTCCTGTATGGCCAATGTTGTCTGTGTCTCCGGATTGTCTTAGTGCTGTGTCTTGTATGGCCAATGTTGCTTGTGTCTCTGGATTGTCTTAGTCCTGTGTCTTGTATGGCCAATGTTGTCTGTGTCTCTGGATTGTCTTAGTCCTGTGTCTTGTATGGCCAATGTTGTATGTGTCTCTGGATTGTCTTAGTCCTGTGTCTTGTATGGCCAATGTTGTCTGTGTCTCTGGATTGTCTCAGTCCTGTGTCTTGTATGGCCAATGTTGTCTGTGTCTCTGGATTGTCTTAGTCCTGTGTCTTGTATGACCAATGTTGTCTGTGTCTCTGGATTGTCTTAGTCCTGTGTCTTGTATGGCCAATGTTGTCTGTGTCTCTGGATTGACTTAGTCCTGTGTCTTGTATGGCCAATGTTGTCTGTGTCTCTGGATTGTCTTAGTCCTGTGTCTTGTATGGCCAATGTTGTCTGTGTCTCTGGATTGTCTTAGTCCTGTGTCTTGTATGGCCAATGTTGTCTGTGTCTCTGGATTGTCTTAGTCCTGTGTCTTGTATGGCCAATGTTGTCTGTGTCTCTGGATTGTCTTAGTCCTGTGTCTTGTATGGCCAATGTTGTCTGTGTCTCTGGATTGTCTTAGTCCTGTGTCTTGTATGGCCAATGTTGCTTGTGTCTCTGGATTGTCTTAGTCCTGTGTCTTGTATGGCCAATGTTGTCTGTGTCTCTGGATTGTCTTAGTCCTGTGTCTTGTATGGCCAATGTTGTCTGTGTCTCTGGATTGTCTTAGTCCTGTGTCTTGTATGGCCAATGTTGTCTGTGTCTCTAGATTGTCTTAGTCCTGTGTCTTGTATGGCCAATGTTGTCTGTGTCTCTGGATTGTCTTAGTCCTGTGTCTTGTATGGCCAATGTTGTCTGTGTCTCTGGATTGTCTTAGTCCTGTGTCTTGTATGGTCAATGTTGTCTGTGTCTCTGGATTGTCTTAGTCCTGTGTCTTGTATGGCCAATGTTGTCTGTGTCTCTGGATTGTCTTAGTCCTGTGTCTTGTATGGCCAATGTTGTCTGTGTCTCTGGATTGTCTTAGTCCTGTGTCTTGTATGGCCAATGTTGTCTGTGTCTCTGGATTGTCTTAGTTCTGTGTCCTGTATGGCCAATGTTGTCTGTGTCTCTGGATTGTCTTAGTGCTGTGTCTTGTATGGCCAATGTTGTCTGTGTCTCTGGATTGTCTTAGTCCTGTGTCTTGTATGGCCAATGTTGTATGTGTCTCTGGATTGTCTTAGTCCTGTGTCTTGTATGGCCAATGTTGTCTGTGTCTCTGGATTGTCTTAGTCCTGTGTCTTGTATGGCCAATGCTGTCTGTGTCTCTGGATTGTCTTAGTTCTGTGTCCTGTATGGCCAATGTTGTCTGTGTCTCTGGATTGTCTTAGTGCTGTGTCTTGTATGGCCAATGTTGTCTGTGTTTCTGGATTGTCTTAGTGCTGTGTCTTGTATGGCCAATGTTGCTTGTGTCTCTGGATTGTCTTAGTGCTGTGTCTTGTATGGCCAAAGTTGTCTGTGTCTCTGGATTGTCTTAGTCCTGTGTCTTGTATGGCCAATGTTGTCTGTGTCTCTGGATTGTCTTAGTCCTGTGTCTTGTATGGCCAATGTTGTCTGTGTCTCTGGATTGTCTTAGTCCTGTGTCTTGTATGGCCAATGTTGTCTGTGTCTCTGGATTGTCTTAGTCCTGTGTCTTGTATGGCCAATGTTGTCTGTGTCTCTGGATTGTCTTAGTCCTGTGTCTTGTATGGCCAATGTTGCTTGTGTCTCTGGATTGTCTTAGTCCTGTGTCTTGTATGGCCAATGTTGTCTGTGTCTCTGGATTGTCTTAGTCCTGTGTCTTGTATGGCCAATGTTGTCTGTGTCTCTGGATTGTCTTAGTCCTGTGTCTTGTATGGCCAATGTTGTCTGTGTCTCTGGATTGTCTTAGTCCTGTGTCTTGTATGGCCAATGTTGTCTGTGTCTCTGGATTGTCTTAGTCCTGTGTCTTGTATGGCCAATGTTGTCTGTGTCTCTGGATTGTCTTAGTCCTGTGTCTTGTATGGTCAATGTTGTCTGTGTCTCTGGATTGTCTTAGTCCTGTGTCTTGTATGGCCAATGTTGTCTGTGTCTCTGGATTGTCTTAGTCCTGTGTCTTGTATGGCCAATGTTGTCTGTGTCTCTGGATTGTCTTAGTCCTGTGTCTTGTATGGCCAATGTTGTCTGTGTCTCTGGATTGTCTTAGTTCTGTGTCCTGTATGGCCAATGTTGTCTGTGTCTCTGGATTGTCTTAGTGCTGTGTCTTGTATGGCCAATGTTGTCTGTGTCTCTGGATTGTCTTAGTCCTGTGTCTTGTATGGCCAATGTTGTCTGTGTCTCTGGATTGTCTTAGTCCTGTGTCTTGTATGGCCAATGTTGTCTGTGTCTCTGGATTGTCTTAGTCCTGTGTCTTGTATGGCCAATGTTGTCTGTGTCTCTGGATTGTCTTAGTCCTGTGTCTTGTATGGCCAATGTTGTCTGTGTCTCTGGATTGTCTTAGTCCTGTGTCTTGTATGGCCAATGTTGTCTGTGTCTCTGGATTGTCTTAGTCCTGTGTCTTGTATGGCCAATGTTGTCTGTGTCTCTGGATTGTCTTAGTCCTGTGTCTTGTATGGCCAATGTTGTCTGTGTCTCTGGATTGTCTTAGTCCTGTGTCTTGTATGGCCAATGTTGTCTGTGTCTCTGGATTGTCTTAGTTCTGTGTCCTGTATGGCCAATGTTGTCTGTGTCTCTGGATTGTCTTAGTGCTGTGTCTTGTATGGCCAATGTTGTCTGTGTCTCTGGATTGTCTTAGTCCTGTGTCTTGTATGGCCAATGTTGTATGTGTCTCTGGATTGTCTTAGTCCTGTGTCTTGTATGGCCAATGTTGTCTGTGTCTCTGGATTGTCTTAGTCCTGTGTCTTGTATGGCCAATGTTGTCTGTGTCTCTGGATTGTCTTAGTTCTGTGTCCTGTATGGCCAATGTTGTATGTGTCTCTGGATTGTCTTAGTGCTGTGTCTTGTATGGCCAATGTTGTCTGTGTTTCTGGATTGTCTTAGTGCTGTGTCTTGTATGGCCAATGTTGCTTGTGTCTCTGGATTGTCTTAGTGCTGTGTCTTGTATGGCCAAAGTTGTCTGTGTCTCTGAATTGTCTTAGTCCTGTGTCTTGTATGGCCAATGTTGTCTGTGTCTCTGGATTGTCTTAGTCCTGTGTCTTGTATGGCCAATGTTGTCTGTGTCTCTGGATTGTCTTAGTCCTGTGTCTTGTATGGCCAATGTTGTCTGTGTCTCTGGATTGTCTTAGTCCTGTGTCTTGTATGGCCAATGTTGTCTGTGTCTCTGGATTGTCTTAGTCCTGTGTCTTGTATGGCCAATGTTGCTTGTGTCTCTGGATTGTCTTAGTCCTGTGTCTTGTATGGCCAATGTTGTCTGTGTCTCTGGATTGTCTTAGTCCTGTGTCTTGTATGGCCAATGTTGTATGTGTCTCTGGATTGTCTTAGTCATGTGTCTTGTATGGCCAATGTTGTCTGTGTCTCTGGATTGTCTTAGTCCTGTGTCTTGTATGGCCAATGTTGTCTGTGTCTCTGGATTGTCTTAGTCCTGTGTCTTGTATGGCCAATGTTGTCTGTGTCTCTGGATTGTCTTAGTCCTGTGTCTTGTATGGCCAATGTTGTATGTGTCTCTGGATTGTCTTAGTCCTGTGTCTTGTATGGCCATTGTTGTCTGTGTCTATGGATTGTCTTAGTTCTGTGTCCTGTATGGCCAATGTTGTCTGTGTCTCTGGATTGTCTTAGTCCTGTGTCTTGTATGGCCAATGTTGCTTGTGTCTCTGGATTGTCTTAGTGATGTGTCTTGTATGGCCAATGTTGTCTGTGTCTCTGGATTGTCTTAGTGCTGTATCTTGTATGGCCAATGTTGTCTGTGTCTCTGGATTGTCTTAGTGCTGTGTCTTGTATGGCCAATGTTGCTTGTGTCTCTGGATTGTCTTAGTCCTGTGTCTTGTATGGCCAATGTTGTCTGTGTCTCTGGATTGTCTTAGTGCTGTGTCTTGTATGGCCAATGTTGTCTGTGTTTCTGGATTGTCTTAGTGCTGTGTCTTGTATGGCCAATGTTGCTTGTGTCTCTGGATTGTCTTAGTGCTGTGTCTTGTATGGCCAAAGTTGTCTGTGTCTCTGAATTGTCTTAGTCCTGTGTCTTGTATGGCCAATGTTGTCTGTGTCTCTGGATTGTCTTAGTCCTGTGTCTTGTATGGCCAATGTTGTCTGTGTCTCTGGATTGTCTTAGTCCTGTGTCTTGTATGGCCAATGTTGTCTGTGTCTCTGGATTGTCTTAGTCCTGTGTCTTGTATGGCCAATGTTGTCTGTGTCTCTGGATTGTCTTAGTCCTGTGTCTTGTATGGCCAATGTTGCTTGTGTCTCTGGATTGTCTTAGTCCTGTGTCTTGTATGGCCAATGTTGTCTGTGTCTCTGGATTGTCTTAGTCCTGTGTCTTGTATGGCCAATGTTGTATGTGTCTCTGGATTGTCTTAGTCATGTGTCTTGTATGGCCAATGTTGTCTGTGTCTCTGGATTGTCTTAGTCCTGTGTCTTGTATGGCCAATGTTGTCTGTGTCTCTGGATTGTCTTAGTCCTGTGTCTTGTATGGCCAATGTTGTCTGTGTCTCTGGATTGTCTTAGTCCTGTGTCTTGTATGGCCAATGTTGTATGTGTCTCTGGATTGTCTTAGTCCTGTGTCTTGTATGGCCATTGTTGTCTGTGTCTATGGATTGTCTTAGTTCTGTGTCCTGTATGGCCAATGTTGTCTGTGTCTCTGGATTGTCTTAGTCCTGTGTCTTGTATGGCCAATGTTGCTTGTGTCTCTGGATTGTCTTAGTGATGTGTCTTGTATGGCCAATGTTGTCTGTGTCTCTGGATTGTCTTAGTGCTGTATCTTGTATGGCCAATGTTGTCTGTGTCTCTGGATTGTCTTAGTGCTGTGTCTTGTATGGCCAATGTTGCTTGTGTCTCTGGATTGTCTTAGTCCTGTGTCTTGTATGGCCAATGTTGTCTGTGTCTCTGGATTGTCTTAGTCCTGTGTCTTGTATGGCCAATGTTGTCTGTGTCTCTGGATTGTCTTAGTCCTGTGTCTTGTATGGCCAATGTTGTCTGTGTCTCTGGATTGTCTTAGTCCTGTGTCTTGTATGGCCAATGTTGTCTGTGTCTCTGGATTGTTTTAGTCCTGTGTCTTGTATGGCCAATGTTGTCTGTGTCTCTGGATTGTCTTAGTCCTGTGTCTTGTATGGCCAATGTTGTCTGTGTCTCTGGATTGTCTTAGTCCTGTGTCTTGTATGGCCAATGTTGTCTGTGTCTCTGGATTGTCTTAGTCCTGTGTCTTGTATGGCCAATGTTGTCTGTGTCTCTGGATTGTCTTAGTGCTGTGTCTTTTATGGCCAATGTTGTCTGTGTCTCTAGATTGTCTTAGTCCTGTGTCTTGTATGGCCAATGTTGTCTGTGTCTCTGGATTGTCTTAGTCCTGTGTCTTGTATGGCCAATGTTGTCTGTGTCTCTGGATTGTCTTAGTGCTGTGTCTTGTATGGCCAATGTTGTCTGTGTCTCTGGATTGTCTTAGTGCTGCGTCTTGTATGGCCATTGTTGCTCGTGTCTCTGGATTGTCTTAGTCCTGTGTCTTGTATGGCCAATGTTGCTTGTGTCTCTGGATTGTCTTAGTCCTGTGTCTTGTATGGCCAATGTTGTCTGTGTCTCTGTATTGTCTTAGTCCTGTGTCTTGTATGGCCAATGTTGTCTGTTTCTCTGGATTGTCTTAGTCCTGTGTCTTGTATGGCCAATGTTGTCTGTGTCTCTAGATTGTCTTAGTCCTGTGTCTTGTATGGCCAATGTTGTCTGTGTCTCTGGATTGTCTTAGTCCTGTGTCTTGTATGGCCAATGTTGTCTGTGTCTCTGGATTGTCTTAGTCCTGTGTCTTGTATGGTCAATGTTGTCTGTGTCTCTGGATTGTCTTAGTCCTGTGTCTTGTATGGCCAATGTTGTCTGTGTCTCTGGATTGTCTTAGTCCTGTGTCTTGTATGGCCAATGTTGTCTGTGTCTCTGGATTGTCTTAGTCCTGTGTCTTGTATGGCCAATGTTGTCTGTGTCTCTGGATTGTCTTAGTTCTGTGTCCTGTATGGCCAATGTTGTCTGTGTCTCTGGATTGTCTTAGTGCTGTGTCTTGTATGGCCAATGTTGTCTGTGTCTCTGGATTGTCTTAGTCCTGTGTCTTGTATGGCCAATGTTGTCTGTGTCTCTGGATTGTCTTAGTCCTGTGTCTTGTATGGCCAATGTTGTCTGTGTCTCTGGATTGTCTTAGTCCTGTGTCTTGTATGGCCAATGTTGTCTGTGTCTCTGGATTGTCTTAGTTCTGTGTCCTGTATGGCCAATGTTGTCTGTGTCTCTGGATTGTCTTAGTGCTGTGTCTTGTATGGCCAATGTTGTCTGTGTTTCTGGATTGTCTTAGTGCTGTGTCTTGTATGGCCAATGTTGCTTGTGTCTCTGGATTGTCTTAGTGCTGTGTCTTGTATGGCCAAAGTTGTCTGTGTCTCTGGATTGTCTTAGTCCTGTGTCTTGTATGGCCAATGTTGTCTGTGTCTCTGGATTGTCTTAGTCCTGTGTCTTGTATGGCCAATGTTGTCTGTGTCTCTGGATTGTCTTAGTCCTGTGTCTTGTATGGCCAATGTTGTCTGTGTCTCTGGATTGTCTTAGTCCTGTGTCTTGTATGGCCAATGTTGTCTGTGTCTCTGGATTGTCTTAGTCCTGTGTCTTGTATGGCCAATGTTGCTTGTGTCTCTGGATTGTCTTAGTCCTGTGTCTTGTATGGCCAATGTTGTCTGTGTCTCTGGATTGTCTTAGTCCTGTGTCTTGTATGGCCAATGTTGTCTGTGTCTCTGGATTGTCTTAGTCCTGTGTCTTGTATGGCCAATGTTGTCTGTGTCTCTGGATTGTCTTAGTCCTGTGTCTTGTATGGCCAATGTTGTCTGTGTCTCTGGATTGTCTTAGTCCTGTGTCTTGTATGGCCAATGTTGTCTGTGTCTCTGGATTGTCTTAGTCCTGTGTCTTGTATGGTCAATGTTGTCTGTGTCTCTGGATTGTCTTAGTCCTGTGTCTTGTATGGCCAATGTTGTCTGTGTCTCTGGATTGTCTTAGTCCTGTGTCTTGTATGGCCAATGTTGTCTGTGTCTCTGGATTGTCTTAGTCCTGTGTCTTGTATGGCCAATGTTGTCTGTGTCTCTGGATTGTCTTAGTTCTGTGTCCTGTATGGCCAATGTTGTCTGTGTCTCTGGATTGTCTTAGTGCTGTGTCTTGAATGGCCAATGTTGTCTGTGTCTCTGGATTGTCTTAGTCCTGTGTCTTGTATGGCCAATGTTGTCTGTGTCTCTGGATTGTCTTAGTCCTGTGTCTTGTATGGCCAATGTTGTCTGTGTCTCTGGATTGTCTTAGTCCTGTGTCTTGTATGGCCAATGTTGTCTGTGTCTCTGGATTGTCTTAGTCCTGTGTCTTGTATGGCCAATGTTGTCTGTGTCTCTGGATTGTCTTAGTCCTGTGTCTTGTATGGCCAATGTTGTCTGTGTCTCTGGATTGTCTTAGTCCTGTGTCTTGTATGGCCAATGTTGTCTGTGTCTCTGGATTGTCTTAGTCCTGTGTCTTGTATGGCCAATGTTGCTTGTGTCTCTGGATTGTCTTAGTCCTGTGTCTTGTATGGCCAATGTTGTCTGTGTCTCTGGATTGTCTTAGTCCTGTGTCTTGTATGGCCAATGTTGTCTGTTTCTCTGGATTGTCTTAGTCCTGTGTCTTGTATGGCCAATGTTGTCTGTGTCTCTGGATTGTCTTAGTCATGTGTCTTGTATGGCGAATGTTGTCTGTGTCTCTGGATTGTCTTAGTCCTGTGTCTTGTATGGCCAATGTTGTCTGTGTCTCTGGATTGTCTTAGTCCTGTGTCTTGTATGGCCAATGTTGTCTGTGTCTCTGGATTGTCTTAGTCCTGTGTCTTGTATGGTCAATGTTGTCTGTGTCTCTGGATTGTCTTAGTCCTGTGTCTTGTATGGCCAATGTTGTCTGTGTCTCTGGATTGTCTTAGTCCTGTGTCTTGTATGGCCAATGTTGCTTGTGTCTCTGGATTGTCTTAGTCCTGTTTCTTGTATGGCCAATGTTGTCTGTGTCTCTGGATTGTCTTAGTCCTGTGTCTTGTATGGCCAATGTTGTCTGTGTCTCTGGATTGTCTTAGTCCTGTGTCTTGTATGGCCAATGTTGTCTGTGTCTCTGGATTGTCTTAGTCCTGTGTCTTGTATGGCCAATGTTGTCTGTGTCTCTGGATTGTCTTAGTCATGTGTCTTGTATGGCCAATGTTGTCTGTGTCTCTGGATTGTCTTAGTCCTGTGTCTTGTATGGCCAATGTTGTCTGTGTCTCTGGATTGTCTTAGTCCTGTGTCTTGTATGGCCAATGTTGTCTGTGTCTCTGGATTGTCTTAGTCCTGTGTCTTGTATGGCCAATGTTGTCTGTGTCTCTGGATTGTCTTAGTCCTATGTCTTTTATGACCAATGTTGTCTGTGTCTCTGGATTGTCTTAGTCCTGTGTCTTGTATGGCCAATGTTGTCTGTGTCTCTGGATTGTCTTAGTCCTGTGTCTTGTATGGCCAATGTTGTCTGTGTCTCTGGATTGTCTTAGTCCTGTGTCTTGTATGGCCATTGTTGTCTGTGTCTCTGGATTGTCTTAGTTCTGTGTCCTGTATGGCCAATGTTGTCTGTGTCTCTGGATTGTCTTAGGCCTTTGTCTTGTATGGCCAATGTTGCTTGTGTCTCTGGATTGTCTTAGTGATGTGTCTTGTATGGCCAATGTTGTCTGTGTCTCTGGATTGTCTTAGTGCTGTATCTTGTATGGCCAATGTTGTCTGTGTCTCTGGATTGTCTTAGTGCTGTGTCTTGTATGGCCAATGTTGTTTGTGTCTCTGGATTGTCTTAGTCCTGTGTCTTGTATGGCCAATGTTGTCTGTGTCTCTGGATTGTCTTAGTCCTGTGTCTTGTATGGCCAATGTTGTCTGTGTCTCTGGATTGTCTTAGTCCTGTGTCTTGTATGGCTAATGTTGTCTGTGTCTCTGGATTGTCTTAGTCCTGTGTCTTGTATGGCCAATGTTGTCTGTGTCTCTGGATTGTCTTTGTCCTGTGTCTTGTATGGCCAATGTTGTCTGTGTCTCTGGATTGTCTTAGTCCTGTGTCTTGTATGGCCAATGTTGTCTGTGTCTCTGGATTGTCTTAGTCCTGTGTCTTGTATGGCCAATGTTGTATGTGTCTCTGGATTGTCTTAGTCCTGTGTCTTGTATGGCCAATGTTGTCTGTGTCTCTGGATTGTCTTAGTGCTGTGTCTTTTATGGCCAATGTTGTCTGTGTCTCTAGATTGTCTTAGTCCTGTGTCTTGTATGGCCAATGTTGTCTGTGTCTCTGGATTGTCTTAGTCCTGTGTCTTGTATGGCCAATGTTGTCTGTGTCTCTGGATTGTCTTAGTGCTGTGTCTTGTATGGCCAATGTTGTCTGTGTCTCTGGATTGTCTTAGTCCTGTGTCTTGTATGGCCAATGTTGCTTGTGTCTCTGGATTGTCTTAGTCCTGTGTCTTGCATGGCCAATGTTGTCTGTGTCTCTGGATTGTCTTAGTCCTGTGTCTTGTATGGCCAATGTTGTCTGTGTCTCTGGATTGTCTTAGTCCTGTGTCTTGTATGGCCAATGTTGTCTGTGTCTCTGGATTGTCTTAGTTCTGTGTCCTGTATGGGCAATGTTGTCTGTGTCTCTGGATTGTCTTAGTGCTGTGTCTTGTATGGCCAATGTTGTCTGTGTCTCTGGATTGTCTTAGTGCTGTGTTTTGTATGGCCAATGTTGCCTGTGTCTCTGGATTGTCTTAGTCCTGTGTCTTGTATGGCCAATGTTGTCTGTGTCTCTGGATTGTCTTAGTCCTGTGTCTTGTATGGCCAATGTTGTCTGTGTCTCTGGATTGTCTTAGTCCTGTGTCTTGTATGGCCAATGTTGTCTGTGTCTCTGGATTGTCTTAGTCCTGTGTCTTATATGGCCAATGTTGTCTGTGTCTCTGGATTGTCTTAGTCCTGTTTCTTGTATGGCCAATGTTGTCTGTGTCTCTGGATTGTCTTAGTCCTGTGTCTTGTATGGCCAATGTTGCTTGTGTCTCTGGATTGTCTTAGTCCTGTGTCTTGTATGGCCAATGTTGTCTGTGTCTCTGGATTGTCTTAGTCCTGTGTCTTGTATGGCCAATGTTGTCTGTGTCTCTGGATTGTCTTAGTCCTGTGTCTTGTATGGCCAATGTAGTCTGTGTCTCTGGATTGTCTTAGTCCTGTGTCTTGTATGGCCAATGTTGTCTGTGTCTCTGGATTGTCTTAGTCCTGTGTCTTGTATGGTCAATGTTGTCTGTGTCTCTGGATTGTCTTAGTCCTGTGTCTTGTATGGCCAATGTTGTCTGTGTCTCTGGATTGTCTTAGTCCTGTGTCTTGTATGGCCAATGTTGTCTGTGTCTCTGGATTGTCTTAGTTCTGTGTCCTGTATGGCCAATGTTGTCTGTGTCTCTGGATTGTCTTAGTCCTGTGTCTTGTATGGCCAATGTTGTCTGTGTCTCTGGATTGTCGTAGTCCTGTGTCTTGTATGGCCAATGTTGTCTGTGTCTCTGGATTGTCTTAGTCCTGTGTCTTGTATGGCCAATGTTGCTTGTGTCTCTGGATTGTCTTAGTCCTGTGTCTTGTATGGCCAATGTTGTCTGTGTCTCTGGATTGTCTTAGTCCTGTGTCTTGTATGGGCAATGTTGTCTGTGTCTCTGGATTGTCTTAGTCCTGTGTCTTGTATGGCCAATGTTGTCTGTTTCTCTGGATTGTATTAGTCCTGTGTCTTGTATGGCCAATGTTGCTTGTGTCATTGGATTGTCTTAGTCCTGTGTCTTGTATGGCCAATGTTGTCTGTGTCTCTGGATTGTCTTAGTCCTGTGTCTTGTATGGCCAATGTTGTCTGTGTCTCTGGATTGTCTTAGTCCTGTGTCTTGTATGGCCAATGTTGTCTGTGTCTCTGGATTGTCTTAGTCCTGTGTCTTGTATGGCCAATGTTGTCTGTGTCTCTGGATTGTCTTAGTTCTGTGTCCTGTATGGCCAATGTTGTCTGTGTCTCTGGATTGTCTTAGTCCTGTGTCTTGTATGGCCAATGTTACTTGTGTCTCTGGATTGTCTTAGTCCTGTGTCTTGTATGGCCAATGTTGTCTGTGTCTCTGGATTGTCTTAGTCCTGTGTCCTGTATGGCCAATGTTGTCTGTGTCTCCGGATTGTCTTAGTGCTGTGTCTTGTATGGCCAATGTTGCTTGTGTCTCTGGATTGTCTTAGTCCTGTGTCTTGTATGGCCAATGTTGTCTGTGTCTCTGGATTGTCTTAGTCCTGTGTCTTGTATGGCCAATGTTGTCTGTGTCTCTGGATTGTCTTAGTCCTGTGTCTTGTATGGCCAATGTTGTCTGTGTCTCTGGATTGTCTCAGTCCTGTGTCTTGTATGGCCAATGTTGTCTGTGTCTCTGGATTGTCTTAGTCCTGTGTCTTGTATGACCAATGTTGTCTGTGTCTCTGGATTGTCTTAGTCCTGTGTCTTGTATGGCCAATGTTGTCTGTGTCTCTGGATTGACTTAGTCCTGTGTCTTGTATGGCCAATGTTGTCTGTGTCTCTGGATTGTCTTAGTCCTGTGTCTTGTATGGCCAATGTTGTCTGTGTCTCTGGATTGTCTTAGTCCTGTGTCTTGTATGGCCAATGTTGTCTGTGTCTCTGGATTGTCTTAGTCCTGTGTCTTGTATGGCCAATGTTGTCTGTGTCTCTGGATTGTCTTAGTCCTGTGTCTTGTATGGCCAATGTTGTCTGTGTCTCTGGATTGTCTTAGTCCTGTGTCTTGTATGGCCAATGTTGCTTGTGTCTCTGGATTGTCTTAGTCCTGTGTCTTGTATGGCCAATGTTGTCTGTGTCTCTGGATTGTCTTAGTCCTGTGTCTTGTATGGCCAATGTTGTCTGTGTCTCTGGATTGTCTTAGTCCTGTGTCTTGTATGGCCAATGTTGTCTGTGTCTCTAGATTGTCTTAGTCCTGTGTCTTGTATGGCCAATGTTGTCTGTGTCTCTGGATTGTCTTAGTCCTGTGTCTTGTATGGCCAATGTTGTCTGTGTCTCTGGATTGTCTTAGTCCTGTGTCTTGTATGGTCAATGTTGTCTGTGTCTCTGGATTGTCTTAGTCCTGTGTCTTGTATGGCCAATGTTGTCTGTGTCTCTGGATTGTCTTAGTCCTGTGTCTTGTATGGCCAATGTTGTCTGTGTCTCTGGATTGTCTTAGTCCTGTGTCTTGTATGGCCAATGTTGTCTGTGTCTCTGGATTGTCTTAGTTCTGTGTCCTGTATGGCCAATGTTGTCTGTGTCTCTGGATTGTCTTAGTGCTGTGTCTTGTATGGCCAATGTTGTCTGTGTCTCTGGATTGTCTTAGTCCTGTGTCTTGTATGGCCAATGTTGTATGTGTCTCTGGATTGTCTTAGTCCTGTGTCTTGTATGGCCAATGTTGTCTGTGTCTCTGGATTGTCTTAGTCCTGTGTCTTGTATGGCCAATGCTGTCTGTGTCTCTGGATTGTCTTAGTTCTGTGTCCTGTATGGCCAATGTTGTCTGTGTCTCTGGATTGTCTTAGTGCTGTGTCTTGTATGGCCAATGTTGTCTGTGTTTCTGGATTGTCTTAGTGCTGTGTCTTGTATGGCCAATGTTGCTTGTGTCTCTGGATTGTCTTAGTGCTGTGTCTTGTATGGCCAAAGTTGTCTGTGTCTCTGGATTGTCTTAGTCCTGTGTCTTGTATGGCCAATGTTGTCTGTGTCTCTGGATTGTCTTAGTCCTGTGTCTTGTATGGCCAATGTTGTCTGTGTCTCTGGATTGTCTTAGTCCTGTGTCTTGTATGGCCAATGTTGTCTGTGTCTCTGGATTGTCTTAGTCCTGTGTCTTGTATGGCCAATGTTGTCTGTGTCTCTGGATTGTCTTAGTCCTGTGTCTTGTATGGCCAATGTTGCTTGTGTCTCTGGATTGTCTTAGTCCTGTGTCTTGTATGGCCAATGTTGTCTGTGTCTCTGGATTGTCTTAGTCCTGTGTCTTGTATGGCCAATGTTGTCTGTGTCTCTGGATTGTCTTAGTCCTGTGTCTTGTATGGCCAATGTTGTCTGTGTCTCTGGATTGTCTTAGTCCTGTGTCTTGTATGGCCAATGTTGTCTGTGTCTCTGGATTGTCTTAGTCCTGTGTCTTGTATGGCCAATGTTGTCTGTGTCTCTGGATTGTCTTAGTCCTGTGTCTTGTATGGTCAATGTTGTCTGTGTCTCTGGATTGTCTTAGTCCTGTGTCTTGTATGGCCAATGTTGTCTGTGTCTCTGGATTGTCTTAGTCCTGTGTCTTGTATGGCCAATGTTGTCTGTGTCTCTGGATTGTCTTAGTCCTGTGTCTTGTATGGCCAATGTTGTCTGTGTCTCTGGATTGTCTTAGTTCTGTGTCCTGTATGGCCAATGTTGTCTGTGTCTCTGGATTGTCTTAGTGCTGTGTCTTGTATGGCCAATGTTGTCTGTGTCTCTGGATTGTCTTAGTCCTGTGTCTTGTATGGCCAATGTTGTCTGTGTCTCTGGATTGTCTTAGTCCTGTGTCTTGTATGGCCAATGTTGTCTGTGTCTCTGGATTGTCTTAGTCCTGTGTCTTGTATGGCCAATGTTGTCTGTGTCTCTGGATTGTCTTAGTCCTGTGTCTTGTATGGCCAATGTTGTCTGTGTCTCTGGATTGTCTTAGTCCTGTGTCTTGTATGGCCAATGTTGTCTGTGTCTCTGGATTGTCTTAGTCCTGTGTCTTGTATGGCCAATGTTGTCTGTGTCTCTGGATTGTCTTAGTCCTGTGTCTTGTATGGCCAATGTTGTCTGTGTCTCTGGATTGTCTTAGTCCTGTGTCTTGTATGGCCAATGTTGTCTGTGTCTCTGGATTGTCTTAGTTCTGTGTCCTGTATGGCCAATGTTGTCTGTGTCTCTGGATTGTCTTAGTGCTCTGTCTTGTATGGCCAATGTTGTCTGTGTCTCTGGATTGTCTTAGTCCTGTGTCTTGTATGGCCAATGTTGTATGTGTCTCTGGATTGTCTTAGTCCTGTGTCTTGTATGGCCAATGTTGTCTGTGTCTCTGGATTGTCTTAGTCCTGTGTCTTGTATGGCCAATGTTGTCTGTGTCTCTGGATTGTCTTAGTTCTGTGTCCTGTATGGCCAATGTTGTCTGTGTCTCTGGATTGTCTTAGTGCTGTGTCTTGTATGGCCAATGTTGTCTGTGTTTCTGGATTGTCTTAGTGCTGTGTCTTGTATGGCCAATGTTGCTTGTGTCTCTGGATTGTCTTAGTGCTGTGTCTTGTATGGCCAAAGTTGTCTGTGTCTCTGAATTGTCTTAGTCCTGTGTCTTGTATGGCCAATGTTGTCTGTGTCTCTGGATTGTCTTAGTCCTGTGTCTTGTATGGCCAATGTTGTCTGTGTCTCTGGATTGTCTTAGTCCTGTGTCTTGTATGGCCAATGTTGTCTGTGTCTCTGGATTGTCTTAGTCCTGTGTCTTGTATGGCCAATGTTGTCTGTGTCTCTGGATTGTCTTAGTCCTGTGTCTTGTATGGCCAATGTTGCTTGTGTCTCTGGATTGTCTTAGTCCTGTGTCTTGTATGGCCAATGTTGTCTGTGTCTCTGGATTGTCTTAGTCCTGTGTCTTGTATGGCCAATGTTGTCTGTGTCTCTGGATTGTCTTAGTCCTGTGTCTTGTATGGCCAATGTTGTCTGTGTCTCTGGATTGTCTTAGTCCTGTGTCTTGTATGGCCAATGTTGTCTGTGTCTCTGGATTGTCTTAGTCCTGTGTCTTGTATGGCCAATGTTGTCTGTGTCTCTGGATTGTCTTAGTCCTGTGTCTTGTATGGTCAATGTTGTCTGTTTCTCTGGATTGTCTTAGTCCTGTGTCTTGTATGGCCAATGTTGTCTGTGTCTCTGGATTGTCTTAGTCCTGTGTCTTGTATGGCCAATGTTGTCTGTGTCTCTGGATTGTCTTAGTCCTGTGTCTTGTATGGCCAATGTTGTCTGTGTCTCTGGATTGTCTTAGTTCTGTGTCCTGTATGGCCAATGTTGTCTGTGTCTCTGGATTGTCTTAGTGCTGTGTCTTGTATGGCCAATGTTGTCTGTGTCTCTGGATTGTCTTAGTCCTGTGTCTTGTATGGCCAATGTTGTCTGTGTCTCTGGATTGTCTTAGTCCTGTGTCTTGTATGGCCAATGTTGTCTGTGTCTCTGGATTGTCTTAGTCCTGTGTCTTGTATGGCCAATGTTGTCTGTGTCTCTGGATTGTCTTAGTCCTGTGTCTTGTATGGCCAATGTTGTCTGTGTCTCTGGATTGTCTTAGTCCTGTGTCTTGTATGGCCAATGTTGTCTGTGTCTCTGGATTGTCTTAGTCCTGTGTCTTGTATGGCCAATGTTGTCTGTGTCTCTGGATTGTCTTAGTGCTGTGTCTTGTATGGCCAATGTTGCTTGTGTCTCTGGATTGTCTTAGTCCTGTGTCTTGTATGGCCAATGTTGTCTGTGTCTCTGGATTGTCTTAGTCCTGTGTCTTGTATGGCCAATGTTGTCTGTTTCTCTGGATTGTCTTAGTCCTGTGTCTTGTATGGCCAATGTTGTCTGTGTCTCTGGATTGTCTTAGTCATGTGTCTTGTATGGCGAATGTTGTCTGTGTCTCTGGATTGTCTTAGTCCTGTGTCTTGTATGGCCAATGTTGTCTGTGTCTCTGGATTGTCTTAGTCCTGTGTCTTGTATGGCCAATGTTGTCTGTGTCTCTGGATTGTCTTAGTCCTGTGTCTTGTATGGCCAATGTTGTCTGTGTCTCTGGATTGTCTTAGTTCTGTGTCCTGTATGGCCAATGTTGTCTGTGTTTCTGGATTGTCTTAGTCCTGTGTCTTGTATGGCCAATGTTGTCTGTGTCTCTGGATTGTCTTAGTCCTGTGTCTTGTATGGCCAATGTTGTCTGTGTCTCTGGATTGTCTTAGTCCTGTGTCTTGTATGGCCAATGTTGTCTGTGTCTCTGGATTGTCTTAGTCCTGTGTCTTGTATGGCCAATGTTGTCTGTGTCTCTGGATTGTCTTAGTCCTGTGTCTTGTATGGCCAATGTTGCTTGTGTCTCTGGATTGTCTTAGTCCTGTTTCTTGTATGGCCAATGTTGTCTGTGTCTCTGGATTGTCTTAGTCCTGTGTCTTGTATGGCCAATGTTGTCTGTGTCTCTGGATTGTCTTAGTCCTGTTTCTTGTATGGCCAATGTTGTCTGTGTCTCTGGATTGTCTTAGTCCTGTGTCTTGTATGGCCAATGTTGTATGTGTCTCTGGATTGTCTTAGTCCTGTGTCTTGTATGGCCAATGTTGTATGTGTCTCTGGATTGTCTTAGTCATGTGTCTTGTATGGCCAATGTTGTCTGTGTCTCTGGATTGTCTTAGTCCTGTGTCTTGTATGGCCAATGTTGTCTGTGTCTCTGGATTGTCTTAGTCCTGTGTCTTGTATGGCCAATGTTGTCTGTGTCTCTGGATTGTCTTAGTCCTGTGTCTTGTATGGCCAATGTTGTCTGTGTCTCTGGATTGTCTTAGTCCTATGTCTTGTATGACCAATGTTGTCTGTGTCTCTGGATTGTCTTAGTCCTGTGTCTTGTATGGCCAATGTTGTCTGTGTCTCTGGATTGTCTTAGTCCTGTGTCTTGTATGGCCAATGTTGTATGTGTCTCTGGATTGTCTTAGTCCTGTGTCTTGTATGGCCATTGTTGTCTGTGTCTATGGATTGTCTTAGTTCTGTGTCCTGTATGGCCAATGTTGTCTGTGTCTCTGGATTGTCTTAGTCCTGTGTCTTGTATGGCCAATGTTGCTTGTGTCTCTGGATTGTCTTAGTGATGTGTCTTGTATGGCCAATGTTGTCTGTGTCTCTGGATTGTCTTAGTGCTGTATCTTGTATGGCCAATGTTGTCTGTGTCTCTGGATTGTCTTAGTGCTGTGTCTTGTATGGCCAATGTTGTCTGTGTCTCTGGATTGTCTTAGTCATGTGTCTTGTATGGCGAATGTTGTCTGTGTCTCTGGATTGTCTTAGTCCTGTGTCTTGTATGGCCAATGTTGTCTGTGTCTCTGGATTGTCTTAGTCATGTGTCTTGTATGGCGAATGTTGTCTGTGTCTCTGGATTGTCTTAGTCCTGTGTCTTGTATGGCCAATGTTGTCTGTGTCTCTGGATTGTTTTAGTCCTGTGTCTTGTATGGCCAATGTTGTCTGTGTCTCTGGATTGTCTTAGTCCTGTGTCTTGTATGGCCAATGTTGTCTGTGTCTCTGGATTGTCTTAGTCCTGTGTCTTGTATGGCCAATGTTGTCTGTGTCTCTGGATTGTCTTAGTCCTGTGTCTTGTATGGCCAATGTTGTCTGTGTCTCTGGATTGTCTTAGTCCTGTGTCTTGTATGGCCAATGTTGTCTGTGTCTCTAGATTGTCTTAGTCCTGTGTCTTGTATGGCCAATGTTGTCTGTGTCTCTGGATTGTCTTAGTCCTGTGTCTTGTATGGCCAATGTTGTCTGTGTCTCTGGATTGTCTTAGTCCTGTGTCTTGTATGGCCAATGTTGTCTGTGTCTCTGGATTGTCTTAGTGCTGCGTCTTGTATGGCCAATGTTGCTCGTGTCTCTGGATTGTCTTAGTCCTGTGTCTTGTATGGCCAATGTTGTCTGTGTCTCTGGATTGTCTTAGTCCTGTTTCTTGTATGGCCAATGTTGTCTGTGTCTCTGTATTGTCTTAGTCCTGTGTCTTGTATGGCCAATGTTGTCTGTGTCTCTGGATTGTCTTAGTCCTGTGTCTTGTATGGCCAATGTTGTCTGTGTCTCTGGATTGTCTTAGTCCTGTGTCTTGTATGGCCAATGTTGTCTGTGTCTCTGGATTGTCTTAGTCCTGTGTCTTGTATGGCCAATGTTGTCTGTGTCTCTGGATTGTCTTAGTCCTGTGTCTTGTATGGTCAATGTTGTCTGTGTCTCTGGATTGTCTTAGTCCTGTGTCTTGTATGGCCAATGTTGTCTGTGTCTCTGGATTGTCTTAGTCCTGTGTCTTGTATGGCCAATGTTGTCTGTGTCTCTGGATTGTCTTAGTCCTGTGTCTTGTATGGCCAATGTTGTCTGTGTCTCTGGATTGTCTTAGTTCTGTGTCCTGTATGGCCAATGTTGTCTGTGTCTCTGGATTGTCTTAGTGCTGTGTCTTGTATGGCCAATGTTGTCTGTGTCTCTGGATTGTCTTAGTCCTGTGTCTTGTATGGCCAATGTTGTCTGTGTCTCTGGATTGTCTTAGTCCTGTGTCTTGTATGGCCAATGTTGTCTGTGTCTCTGGATTGTCTTAGTCCTGTGTCTTGTATGGCCAATGTTGTCTGTGTCTCTGGATTGTCTTAGTTCTGTGTCCTGTATGGCCAATGTTGTCTGTGTCTCTGGATTGTCTTAGTGCTGTGTCTTGTATGGCCAATGTTGTCTGTGTTTCTGGATTGTCTTAGTGCTGTGTCTTGTATGGCCAATGTTGCTTGTGTCTCTGGATTGTCTTAGTGCTGTGTCTTGTATGGCCAAAGTTGTCTGTGTCTCTGGATTGTCTTAGTCCTGTGTCTTGTATGGCCAATGTTGTCTGTGTCTCTGGATTGTCTTAGTCCTGTGTCTTGTATGGCCAATGTTGTCTGTGTCTCTGGATTGTCTTAGTCCTGTGTCTTGTATGGCCAATGTTGTCTGTGTCTCTGGATTGTCTTAGTCCTGTGTCTTGTATGGCCAATGTTGTCTGTGTCTCTGGATTGTCTTAGTCCTGTGTCTTGTATGGCCAATGTTGCTTGTGTCTCTGGATTGTCTTAGTCCTGTGTCTTGTATGGCCAATGTTGTCTGTGTCTCTGGATTGTCTTAGTCCTGTGTCTTGTATGGCCAATGTTGTCTGTGTCTCTGGATTGTCTTAGTCCTGTGTCTTGTATGGCCAATGTTGTCTGTGTCTCTGGATTGTCTTAGTCCTGTGTCTTGTATGGCCAATGTTGTCTGTGTCTCTGGATTGTCTTAGTCCTGTGTCTTGTATGGCCAATGTTGTCTGTGTCTCTGGATTGTCTTAGTCCTGTGTCTTGTATGGTCAATGTTGTCTGTGTCTCTGGATTGTCTTAGTCCTGTGTCTTGTATGGCCAATGTTGTCTGTGTCTCTGGATTGTCTTAGTCCTGTGTCTTGTATGGCCAATGTTGTCTGTGTCTCTGGATTGTCTTAGTCCTGTGTCTTGTATGGCCAATGTTGTCTGTGTCTCTGGATTGTCTTAGTTCTGTGTCCTGTATGGCCAATGTTGTCTGTGTCTCTGGATTGTCTTAGTGCTGTGTCTTGAATGGCCAATGTTGTCTGTGTCTCTGGATTGTCTTAGTCCTGTGTCTTGTATGGCCAATGTTGTCTGTGTCTCTGGATTGTCTTAGTCCTGTGTCTTGTATGGCCAATGTTGTCTGTGTCTCTGGATTGTCTTAGTCCTGTGTCTTGTATGGCCAATGTTGTCTGTGTCTCTGGATTGTCTTAGTCCTGTGTCTTGTATGGCCAATGTTGTCTGTGTCTCTGGATTGTCTTAGTCCTGTGTCTTGTATGGCCAATGTTGTCTGTGTCTCTGGATTGTCTTAGTCCTGTGTCTTGTATGGCCAATGTTGTCTGTGTCTCTGGATTGTCTTAGTCCTGTGTCTTGTATGGCCAATGTTGCTTGTGTCTCTGGATTGTCTTAGTCCTGTGTCTTGTATGGCCAATGTTGTCTGTGTCTCTGGATTGTCTTAGTCCTGTGTCTTGTATGGCCAATGTTGTCTGTTTCTCTGGATTGTCTTAGTCCTGTGTCTTGTATGGCCAATGTTGTCTGTGTCTCTGGATTGTCTTAGTCATGTGTCTTGTATGGCGAATGTTGTCTGTGTCTCTGGATTGTCTTAGTCCTGTGTCTTGTATGGCCAATGTTGTCTGTGTCTCTGGATTGTCTTAGTCCTGTGTCTTGTATGGCCAATGTTGTCTGTGTCTCTGGATTGTCTTAGTCCTGTGTCTTGTATGGCCAATGTTGTCTGTGTCTCTGGATTGTCTTAGTCCTGTGTCTTGTATGGTCAATGTTGTCTGTGTCTCTGGATTGTCTTAGTCCTGTGTCTTGTATGGCCAATGTTGTCTGTGTCTCTGGATTGTCTTAGTCCTGTGTCTTGTATGGCCAATGTTGCTTGTGTCTCTGGATTGTCTTAGTCCTGTTTCTTGTATGGCCAATGTTGTCTGTGTCTCTGGATTGTCTTAGTCCTGTGTCTTGTATGGCCAATGTTGTCTGTGTCTCTGGATTGTCTTAGTCCTGTGTCTTGTATGGCCAATGTTGTCTGTGTCTCTGGATTGTCTTAGTCCTGTGTCTTGTATGGCCAATGTTGTCTGTGTCTCTGGATTGTCTTAGTCATGTGTCTTGTATGGCCAATGTTGTCTGTGTCTCTGGATTGTCTTAGTCCTGTGTCTTGTATGGCCAATGTTGTCTGTGTCTCTGGATTGTCTTAGTCCTGTGTCTTGTATGGCCAATGTTGTCTGTGTCTCTTGATTGTCTTAGTCCTGTGTCTTGTATGGCCAATGTTGTCTGTGTCTCTGGATTGTCTTAGTCCTGTGTCTTGTATGGCTAATGTTGTCTGTGTCTCTGGATTGTCTTAGTCCTGTGTCTTGTATGGCCAATGTTGTCTGTGTCTCTGGATTGTCTTAGTCCTGTGTCTTGTATGGCCAATGTTGTCTGTGTCTCTGGATTGTCTTAGTCCTGTGTCTTGTATGGCCAATGTTGTCTGTGTCTCTGGATTGTCTTAGTGCTGTGTCTTGTATGGCCAATGTTGTCTGTGTCTCTGGATTGTCTTAGTCCTGTGTCTTGTATGGCCAATGTTGTCTGTGTCTCTGGATTGTCTTAGTCCTATGTCTTGTATGACCAATGTTGTCTGTGTCTCTGGATTGTCTTAGTCCTGTGTCTTGTATGGCCAATGTTGTCTGTGTCTCTGGATTGTCTTAGTCCTGTGTCTTGTATGGCCAATGTTGTCTGTGTCTCTGGATTGTCTTAGTCCTGTGTCTTGTATGGCCATTGTTGTCTGTGTCTCTGGATTGTCTTAGTTCTGTGTCCTGTATGGCCAATGTTGTCTGTGTCTCTGGATTGTCTTAGGCCTTTGTCTTGTATGGCCAATGTTGCTTGTGTCTCTGGATTGTCTTAGTGATGTGTCTTGTATGGCCAATGTTGTCTGTGTCTCTGGATTGTCTTAGTGCTGTATCTTGTATGGCCAATGTTGTCTGTGTCTCTGGATTGTCTTAGTGCTGTGTCTTGTATGGCCAATGTTGTTTGTGTCTCTGGATTGTCTTAGTCCTGTGTCTTGTATGGCCAATGTTGTCTGTGTCTCTGGATTGTCTTAGTCCTGTGTCTTGTATGGCCAATGTTGTCTGTGTCTCTGGATTGTCTTAGTCCTGTGTCTTGTATGGCTAATGTTGTCTGTGTCTCTGGATTGTCTTAGTCCTGTGTCTTGTATGGCCAATGTTGTCTGTGTCTCTGGATTGTCTTAGTCCTGTGTCTTGTATGGCCAATGTTGTCTGTGTCTCTGGATTGTCTTAGTCCTGTGTCTTGTATGGCCAATGTTGTCTGTGTCTCTGGATTGTCTTAGTCCTGTGTCTTGTATGGCCAATGTTGTATGTGTCTCTGGATTGTCTTAGTCCTGTGTCTTGTATGGCCAATGTTGTCTGTGTCTCTGGATTGTCTTAGTGCTGTGTCTTTTATGGCCAATGTTGTCTGTGTCTCTAGATTGTCTTAGTCCTGTGTCTTGTATGGCCAATGTTGTCTGTGTCTCTGGATTGTCTTAGTCCTGTGTCTTGTATGGCCAATGTTGTCTGTGTCTCTGGATTGTCTTAGTGCTGTGTCTTGTATGGCCAATGTTGTCTGTGTCTCTGGATTGTCTTAGTCCTGTGTCTTGTATGGCCAATGTTGCTTGTGTCTCTGGATTGTCTTAGTCCTGTGTCTTGCATGGCCAATGTTGTCTGTGTCTCTGGATTGTCTTAGTCCTGTGTCTTGTATGGCCAATGTTGTCTGTGTCTCTGGATTGTCTTAGTCCTGTGTCTTGTATGGCCAATGTTGTCTGTGTCTCTGGATTGTCTTAGTTCTGTGTCCTGTATGGGCAATGTTGTCTGTGTCTCTGGATTGTCTTAGTGCTGTGTCTTGTATGGCCAATGTTGTCTGTGTCTCTGGATTGTCTTAGTGCTGTGTTTTGTATGGCCAATGTTGCCTGTGTCTCTGGATTGTCTTAGTCCTGTGTCTTGTATGGCCAATGTTGTCTGTGTCTCTGGATTGTCTTAGTCCTGTGTCTTGTATGGCCAATGTTGTCTGTGTCTCTGGATTGTCTTAGTCCTGTGTCTTGTATGGCCAATGTTGTCTGTGTCTCTGGATTGTCTTAGTCCTGTGTCTTATATGGCCAATGTTGTCTGTGTCTCTGGATTGTCTTAGTCCTGTTTCTTGTATGGCCAATGTTGTCTGTGTCTCTGGATTGTCTTAGTCCTGTGTCTTGTATGGCCAATGTTGCTTGTGTCTCTGGATTGTCTTAGTCCTGTGTCTTGTATGGCCAATGTTGTCTGTGTCTCTGGATTGTCTTAGTCCTGTGTCTTGTATGGCCAATGTTGTCTGTGTCTCTGGATTGTCTTAGTCCTGTGTCTTGTATGGCCAATGTAGTCTGTGTCTCTGGATTGTCTTAGTCCTGTGTCTTGTATGGCCAATGTTGTCTGTGTCTCTGGATTGTCTTAGTCCTGTGTCTTGTATGGTCAATGTTGTCTGTGTCTCTGGATTGTCTTAGTCCTGTGTCTTGTATGGCCAATGTTGTCTGTGTCTCTGGATTGTCTTAGTCCTGTGTCTTGTATGGCCAATGTTGTCTGTGTCTCTGGATTGTCTTAGTTCTGTGTCCTGTATGGCCAATGTTGTCTGTGTCTCTGGATTGTCTTAGTCCTGTGTCTTGTATGGCCAATGTTGTCTGTGTCTCTGGATTGTCGTAGTCCTGTGTCTTGTATGGCCAATGTTGTCTGTGTCTCTGGATTGTCTTAGTCCTGTGTCTTGTATGGCCAATGTTGCTTGTGTCTCTGGATTGTCTTAGTCCTGTGTCTTGTATGGCCAATGTTGTCTGTGTCTCTGGATTGTCTTAGTCCTGTGTCTTGTATGGGCAATGTTGTCTGTGTCTCTGGATTGTCTTAGTCCTGTGTCTTGTATGGCCAATGTTGTCTGTTTCCCTGGATTGTATTAGTCCTGTGTCTTGTATGGCCAATGTTGCTTGTGTCATTGGATTGTCTTAGTCCTGTGTCTTGTATGGCCAATGTTGTCTGTGTCTCTGGATTGTCTTAGTCCTGTGTCTTGTATGGCCAATGTTGTCTGTGTCTCTGGATTGTCTTAGTCCTGTGTCTTGTATGGCCAATGTTGTCTGTGTCTCTGGATTGTCTTAGTCCTGTGTCTTGTATGGCCAATGTTGTCTGTGTCTCTGGATTGTCTTAGTTCTGTGTCCTGTATGGCCAATGTTGTCTGTGTCTCTGGATTGTCTTAGTCCTGTGTCTTGTATGGCCAATGTTGCTTGTGTCTCTGGATTGTCTTAGTCCTGTGTCTTGTATGGCCAATGTTGTCTGTGTCTCTGGATTGTCTTAGTCCTGTGTCCTGTATGGCCAATGTTGTCTGTGTCTCCGGATTGTCTTAGTGCTGTGTCTTGTATGGCCAATGTTGCTTGTGTCTCTGGATTGTCTTAGTCCTGTGTCTTGTATGGCCAATGTTTTCTGTGTCTCTGGATTGTCTTAGTCCTGTGTCTTGTATGGTCAATGTTGTCTGTGTCTCTGGATTGTCTTAGTCCTGTGTCTTGTATGGCCAATGTTGTCTGTGTCTCTGGATTGTCTTAGTCCTGTGTCTTGTATGGCCAATGTTGTCTGTGTCTCTGGATTGTCTTAGTTCTGTGTCCTGTATGGCCAATGTTGTCTGTGTCTCTGGATTGTCTTAGTCCTGTGTCTTGTATGGCCAATGTTGTCTGTGTCTCTGGATTGTCGTAGTCCTGTGTCTTGTATGGCCAATGTTGTCTGTGTCTCTGGATTGTCTTAGTCCTGTGTCTTGTATGGCCAATGTTGCTTGTGTCTCTGGATTGTCTTAGTCCTGTGTCTTGTATGGCCAATGTTGTCTGTGTCTCTGGATTGTCTTAGTCCTGTGTCTTGTATGGCCAATGTTGTCTGTTTCTCTGGATTGTATTAGTCCTGTGTCTTGTATGGCCAATGTTGCTTGTGTCATTGGATTGTCTTAGTCCTGTGTCTTGTATGGCCAATGTTGTCTGTGTCTCTGGATTGTCTTAGTCCTGTGTCTTGTATGGCCAATGTTGTCTGTGTCTCTGGATTGTCTTAGTCCTGTATCTTGTATGGCCAATGTTGTCTGTGTCTCTGGATTGTCTTAGTCCTGTGTCTTGTATGGCCAATGTTGTCTGTGTCTCTGGATTGTCTTAGTTCTGTGTCCTGTATGGCCAATGTTGTCTGTGTCTCTGGATTGTCTTAGTCCTGTGTCTTGTATGGCCAATGTTGCTTGTGTCTCTGGATTGTCTTAGTCCTGTGTCTTGTATGGCCAATGTTGTCTGTGTCTCTGAATTGTCTTAGTCCTGTGTCCTGTATGGCCAATGTTGTCTGTGTCTCCGGATTGTCTTAGTGCTGTGTCTTGTATGGCCAATGTTGCTTGTGTCTCTGGATTGTCTTAGTCCTGTGTCTTGTATGGCCAATGTTTTCTGTGTCTCTGGATTGTCTTAGTCCTGTGTCTTGTATGGCCAATGTTGTCTGTGTCTCTGGATTGTCTTAGTCCTGTGTCTTGTATGGCCAATGTTGTCTGTGTCTCTTGATTGTCTTAGTCCTGTGTCTTGTATGGCCAATGTTGTCTGTGTCTCTGGATTGTCTTAGTCCTGTGTCTTGTATGGCTAATGTTGTCTGTGTCTCTGGATTGTCTTAGTCCTGTGTCTTGTATGGCCAATGTTGTCTGTGTCTCTGGATTGTCTTAGTCCTGTGTCTTGTATGGCCAATGTTGTCTGTGTCTCTGGATTGTCTTAGTCCTGTGTCTTGTATGGCCAATGTTGTCTGTGTCTCTGGATTGTCTTAGTCCTGTGTCTTGTATGGCCAATGTTGTCTGTGTCTCTGGATTGTCTTAGTCATGTGTCTTGTATGGCCAATGTTGTCTGTGTCTCTGGATTGTCTTAGTGCTGTGTCTTTTATGGCCAATGTTGTCTGTGTCTCTAGATTGTCTTAGTCCTGTGTCTTGTATGGCCAATGTTGTCTGTGTCTCTGGATTGTCTTAGTCCTGTGTCTTGTATGGCCAATGTTGTCTGTGTCTCTGGATTGTCTTAGTGCTGTGTCTTGTATGGCCAATGTTGTCTGTGTCTCTGGATTGTCTTAGTCCTGTGTCTTGTATGGCCAATGTTGCTTGTGTCTCTGGATTGTCTTAGTCCTGTGTCTTGCATGGCCAATGTTGTCTGTGTCTCTGGATTGTCTTAGTCCTGTGTCTTGTATGGCCAATGTTGTCTGTGTCTCTGGATTGTCTTAGTTCTGTGTCCTGTATGGGCAATGTTGTCTGTGTCTCTGGATTGTCTTAGTGCTGTGTCTTGTATGGCCAATGTTGTCTGTGTCTCTGGATTGTCTTAGTGCTGTGTTTTGTAAGGCCAATGTTGCCTGTGTCTCTGGATTGTCTTAGTCCTGTGTCTTGTATGGCCAATGTTGTCTGTGTCTCTGGATTGTCTTAGTCCTGTGTCTTGTATGGCCAATGTTGTCTGTGTCTCTGGATTGTCTTAGTCCTGTGTCTTGTATGGCCAATGTTGTCTGTGTCTCTGGATTGTCTTAGTCCTGTGTCTTATATGGCCAATGTTGTCTGTGTCTCTGGATTGTCTTAGTCCTGTTTCTTGTATGGCCAATGTTGTCTGTGTCTCTGGATTGTCTTAGTCCTGTGTCTTGTATGGCCAATGTTGCTTGTGTCTCTGGATTGTCTTAGTCCTGTGTCTTGTATGGCCAATGTTGTCTGTGTCTCTGGATTGTCTTAGTCCTGTGTCTTGTATGGCCAATGTTGTCTGTGTCTCTGGATTGTCTTAGTCCTGTGTCTTGTATGGCCAATGTAGTCTGTGTCTCTGGATTGTCTTAGTCCTGTGTCTTGTATGGCCAATGTTGTCTGTGTCTCTGGATTGTCTTAGTCCTGTGTCTTGTATGGTCAATGTTGTCTGTGTCTCTGGATTGTCTTAGTCCTGTGTCTTGTATGGCCAATGTTGTCTGTGTCTCTGGATTGTCTTAGTCCTGTGTCTTGTATGGCCAATGTTGTCTGTGTCTCTGGATTGTCATAGTTCTGTGTCCTGTATGGCCAATGTTGTCTGTGTCTCTGGATTGTCTTAGTCCTGTGTCTTGTATGGCCAATGTTGTCTGTGTCTCTGGATTGTCGTAGTCCTGTGTCTTGTATGGCCAATGTTGTCTGTGTCTCTGGATTGTCTTAGTCCTGTGTCTTGTATGGCCAATGTTGCTTGTGTCTCTGGATTGTCTTAGTCCTGTGTCTTGTATGGCCAATGTTGTCTGTGTCTCTGGATTGTCTTAGTCCTGTGTCTTGTATGGGCAATGTTGTCTGTGTCTCTGGATTGTCTTAGTCCTGTGTCTTGTATGGCCAATGTTGTCTGTTTCTCTGGATTGTATTAGTCCTGTGTCTTGTATGGCCAATGTTGCTTGTGTCATTGGATTGTCTTAGTCCTGTGTCTTGTATGGCCAATGTTGTCTGTGTCTCTGGATTGTCTTAGTCCTGTGTCTTGTATGGCCAATGTTGTCTGTGTCTCTGGATTGTCTTAGTCCTGTGTCTTGTATGGCCAATGTTGTCTGTGTCTCTGGATTGTCTTAGTCCTGTGTCTTGTATGGCCAATGTTGTCTGTGTCTCTGGATTGTCTTAGTTCTGTGTCCTGTATGGCCAATGTTGTCTGTGTCTCTGGATTGTCTTAGTCCTGTGTCTTGTATGGCCAATGTTGCTTGTGTCTCTGGATTGTCTTAGTCCTGTGTCTTGTATGGCCAATGTTGTCTGTGTCTCTGGATTGTCTTAGTCCTGTGTCCTGTATGGCCAATGTTGTCTGTGTCTCCGGATTGTCTTAGTGCTGTGTCTTGTATGGCCAATGTTGCTTGTGTCTCTGGATTGTCTTAGTCCTGTGTCTTGTATGGCCAATGTTTTCTGTGTCTCTGGATTGTCTTAGTCCTGTGTCTTGTATGGCCAATGTTGTCTGTGTCTCTGGATTGTCTTAGTCCTGTGTCTTGTATGGCCAATGTTGTCTGTGTCTCTTGATTGTCTTAGTCCTGTGTCTTGTATGGCCAATGTTATCTGTGTCTCTGGATTGTCCTAGTCCTGTGTCTTGTATGGCCAATGTTGTCTGTGTCTCTGGATTGTCTTAGTCCTGTGTCTTGTATGGCCAATGTTGCTTGTGTCTCTGGATTGTCTTAGTCCTGTGTCTTGTATGGCCAATGTTGTCTGTGTCTCTGGATTGTCTTAGTCCTGTGTCTTGTATGGCCAATGTTGTCTGTGTCTCTGGATTGTCTCAGTCCTGTGTCTTGTATGGCCAATGTTGTCTGTGTCTCTGGATTGTCTTAGTCCTGTGTCTTGTATGGCCAATGTTGTCTGTGTCTCTGGATTGTCTTAGTCCTGTGTCTTTTATGGCCAATGTTGTCTGTGTCTCTAGATTGTCTTAGTCCTGTGTCTTGTATGGCCAATGTTGTCTGTGTCTCTGGATTGTCTTAGTCCTGTGTCTTGTATGGCCAATGTTGTCTGTGTCTCTGGATTGTCTTAGTGCTGTGTCTTGTATGGCCAATGTTGTCTGTGTCTCTGGATTGTCTTAGTGCTGTGTCTTGTATGGCCAATGTTGCTTGTGTCTCTGGATTGTCTTAGTCCTGTGTCTTGTATGGTCAATGTTGTCTGTGTCTCTGGATTGTCTTAGTCCTGTGTCTTGTATGGCCAATGTTGTCTGTGTCTCTGGATTGTCTTAGTCCTGTGTCTTGTATGGCCAATGTTGTCTGTGTCTCTGGATTGTCTTAGTCCTGTGTCTTGTATGGCCAATGTTGCTTGTGTCTCTGGATTGTCTTAGTCCTGTGTCTTGTATGGCCAATGTTGTCTGTGTCTCTGGATTGTCTTAGTCCTGTGTCTTGTATGGCCAATGTTGTCTGTGTCTCTGGATTGTCTTAGTCCTGTTTCTTGTATGGCCAATGTTGTCTGTGTCTCTGGATTGTCTTAGTCCTGTGTCTTGTATGGCCAATGTTGTCTGTGTCTCTGGATTGTCTTAGTCCTGTGTCTTGTATGGCCAATGTTGTATGTGTCTCTGGATTGTCTTAGTCATGTGTCTTGTATGGCCAATGTTGTCTGTGTCTCTGGATTGTCTTAGTCCTGTGTCTTGTATGGCCAATGTTGTCTGTGTCTATGGATTGTCTTAGTCCTGTGTCTTGTATGGCCAATGTTGTCTGTGTCTCTGGATTGTCTTAGTCCTGTGTCTTGTATGGCCAATGTTGTCTGTGTCTCTGGATTGTCTTAGTCCTATGTCTTGTATGACCAATGTTGTCTGTGTCTCTGGATTGTCTTAGTCCTGTGTCTTGTATGGCCAATGTTGTCTGTGTCTCTGGATTGTCTTAGTCCTGTGTCTTGTATGGCCAATGTTGTATGTGTCTCTGGATTGTCTTAGTCCTGTGTCTTGTATGGCCATTGTTGTCTGTGTCTCTGGATTGTCTTAGTTCTGTGTCCTGTATGGCCAATGTTGTCTGTGTCTCTGGATTGTCTTAGTCCTGTGTCTTGTATGGCCAATGTTGCTTGTGTCTCTGGATTGTCTTAGTGATGTGTCTTGTATGGCCAATGTTGTCTGTGTCTCTGGATTGTCTTAGTGCTGTATCTTGTATGGCCAATGTTGTCTGTGTCTCTGGATTGTCTTAGTGCTGTGTCTTGTATGGCCAATGTTGCTTGTGTCTCTGGATTGTCTTAGTCCTGTGTCTTGTATGGCCAATGTTGTCTGTGTCTCTGGATTGTCTTAGTCCTGTGTCTTGTATGGCCAATGTTGTCTGTGTCTCTGGATTGTCTTAGTCCTGTGTCTTGTATGGCCAATGTTGTCTGTGTCTCTGGATTGTCTTAGTCCTGTGTCTTGTATGGCCAATGTTGTCTGTGTCTCTGGATTGTCTTAGTCCTGTGTCTTGTATGGCCAATGTTGTCTGTGTCTCTGGATTGTCTTAGTCCTGTGTCTTGTATGGCCAATGTTGTCTGTGTCTCTGGATTGTCTTAGTCCTGTGTCTTGTATGGCCAATGTTGTCTGTGTCTCTGGATTGTCTTAGTCCTGTGTCTTGTATGGCCAATGTTGTCTGTGTCTCTGGATTGTCTTAGTGCTGTGTCTTTTATGGCCAATGTTGTCTGTGTCTCTAGATTGTCTTAGTCCTGTGTCTTGTATGGCCAATGTTGTCTGTGTCTCTGGATTGTCTTAGTCCTGTGTCTTGTATGGCCAATGTTGTCTGTGTCTCTGGATTGTCTTAGTGCTGTGTCTTGTATGGCCAATGTTGTCTGTGTCTCTGGATTGTCTTAGTGCTGCGTCTTGTATGGCCAATGTTGCTTGTGTCTCTGGATTGTCTTAGTCCTGTGTCTTGTATGGCCAATGTTGCTTGTGTCTCTGGATTGTCTTAGTCATGTGTCTTGTATGGCCAATGTTGTCTGTGTCTCTGTATTGTCTTAGTCCTGTGTCTTGTATGGCCAATGTTGTCTGTGTCTCTGGATTGTCTTAGTCCTGTGTCTTGTATGGCCAATGTTGTCTGTGTCTCTAGATTGTCTTAGTCCTGTGTCTTGTATGGCCAATGTTGTCTGTGTCTCTGGATTGTCTTAGTCCTGTGTCTTGTATGGCCAATGTTGTCTGTGTCTCTGGATTGTCTTAGTCCTGTGTCTTGTATGGTCAATGTTGTCTGTGTCTCTGGATTGTCTTAGTCCTGTGTCTTGTATGGCCAATGTTGTCTGTGTCTCTGGATTGTCTTAGTCCTGTGTCTTGTATGGCCAATGTTGTCTGTGTCTCTGGATTGTCTTAGTCCTGTGTCTTGTATGGCCAATGTTGTCTGTGTCTCTGGATTGTCTTAGTTCTGTGTCCTGTATGGCCAATGTTGTCTGTGTCTCTGGATTGTCTTAGTGCTGTGTCTTGTATGGCCAATGTTGTCTGTGTCTCTGGATTGTCTTAGTCCTGTGTCTTGTATGGCCAATGTTGTCTGTGTCTCTGGATTGTCTTAGTCCTGTGTCTTGTATGGCCAATGTTGTCTGTGTCTCTGGATTGTCTTAGTCCTGTGTCTTGTATGGCCAATGTTGTCTGTGTCTCTGGATTGTCTTAGTTCTGTGTCCTGTATGGCCAATGTTGTCTGTGTCTCTGGATTGTCTTAGTGCTGTGTCTTGTATGGCCAATGTTGTCTGTGTTTCTGGATTGTCTTAGTCCTGTGTCTTGTATGGCCAATGTTGCTTGTGTCTCTGGATTGTCTTAGTGCTGTGTCTTGTATGGCCAAAGTTGTCTGTGTCTCTGGATTGTCTTAGTCCTGTGTCTTGTATGGCCAATGTTGTCTGTGTCTCTGGATTGTCTTAGTCCTGTGTCTTGTATGGCCAATGTTGTCTGTGTCTCTGGATTGTCTTAGTCCTGTGTCTTGTATGGCCAATGTTGTCTGTGTCTCTGGATTGTCTTAGTCCTGTGTCTTGTATGGCCAATGTTGTCTGTGTCTCTGGATTGTCTTAGTCCTGTGTCTTGTATGGCCAATGTTGCTTGTGTCTCTGGATTGTCTTAGTCCTGTGTCTTGTATGGCCAATGTTGTCTGTGTCTCTGGATTGTCTTAGTCCTGTGTCTTGTATGGCCAATGTTGTCTGTGTCTCTGGATTGTCTTAGTCCTGTGTCTTGTATGGCCAATGTTGTCTGTGTCTCTGGATTGTTTTAGTCCTGTGTCTTGTATGGCCAATGTTGTCTGTGTCTCTGGATTGTCTTAGTCCTGTATCTTGTATGGCCAATGTTGTCTGTGTCTCTGGATTGTCTTAGTCCTGTGTCTTGTATGGTCAATGTTGTCTGTGTCTCTGGATTGTCTTAGTCCTGTGTCTTGTATGGCCAATGTTGTCTGTGTCTCTGGATTGTCTTAGTCCTGTGTCTTGTATGGCCAATGTTGTCTGTGTCTCTGGATTGTCTTAGTCCTGTGTCTTGTATGGCCAATGTTGTCTGTGTCTCTGGATTGTCTTAGTTCTGTGTCCTGTATGGCCAATGTTGTCTGTGTCTCTGGATTGTCTTAGTGCTGTGTCTTGTATGGCCAATGTTGTCTGTGTCTCTGGATTGTCTTAGTCCTGTGTCTTGTATGGCCAATGTTGTATGTGTCTCTGGATTGTCTTAGTCCTGTGTCTTGTATGGCCAATGTTGTCTGTGTCTCTGGATTGTCTTAGTCCTGTGTCTTGTATGGCCAATGTTGTCTGTGTCTCTGGATTGTCTTAGTCCTGTGTCTTGTATGGCCAATGTTGTCTGTGTCTCTGGATTGTCTTAGTCCTGTGTCTTGTATGGCCAATGTTGTCTGTGTCTCTGGATTGTCTTAGTCCTGTGTCTTGTATGGCCAATGTTGTCTGTGTCTCTGGATTGTCTTAGTCCTGTGTCTTGTATGGCCAATGTTGCTTGTGTCTCTGGATTGTCTTAGTCCTGTGTCTTGTATGGCCAATGTTGTCTGTGTCTCTGGATTGTCTTAGTCCTGTGTCTTGTATGGCCAATGTTGTCTGTTTCTCTGGATTGTCTTAGTCCTGTGTCTTGTATGGCCAATGTTGTCTGTTTCTCTGGATTGTCTTAGTCATGTGTCTTGTATGGCGAATGTTGTCTGTGTCTCTGGATTGTCTTAGTCCTGTGTCTTGTATGGCCAATGTTGTCTGTGTCTCTGGATTGTCTTAGTCCTGTGTCTTGTATGGCCAATGTTGTCTGTGTCTCTGGATTGTCTTAGTCCTGTGTCTTGTATGGCCAATGTTGTCTGTGTCTCTGGATTGTCTTAGTCCTGTGTCTTGTATGGCCAATGTTGTCTGTGTCTCTGGATTGTCTTAGTCCTGTGTCTTGTATGGCCAATGTTGTCTGTGTCTCTGGATTGTCTTAGTCCTGTGTCTTGTATGGCCAATGTTGCTTGTGTCTCTGGATTGTCTTAGTCCTGTTTCTTGTATGGCCAATGTTGTCTGTGTCTCTGGATTGTCTTAGTCCTGTGTCTTGTATGGCCAATGTTGTCTGTGTCTCTGGATTGTCTTAGTCCTGTGTCTTGTATGGCCAATGTTGTCTGTGTCTCTGGATTGTCTTAGTCCTGTGTCTTGTATGGCCAATGTTGTCTGTGTCTCTGGATTGTCTTAGTCATGTGTCTTGTATGGCCAATGTTGTCTGTGTCTCTGGATTGTCTTAGTCCTGTGTCTTGTATGGCCAATGTTGTCTGTGTCTCTGGATTGTCTTAGTCCTGTGTCTTGTATGGCCAATGTTGTCTGTTTCTCTGGATTGTCTTAGTCCTGTGTCTTGTATGGCCAATGTTGTCTGTGTCTCTGGATTGTCTTAGTCCTATGTCTTGTATGACCAATGTTGTCTGTGTCTCTGGATTGTCTTAGTCCTGTGTCTTGTATGGCCAATGTTGTCTGTGTCTCTGGATTGTCTTAGTCCTGTGTCTTGTATGGCCAATGTTGTCTGTGTCTCTGAATTATCTTAGTCCTGTGTCTTGTATGGCCATTGTTGTCTGTGTCTCTGGATTGTCTTAGTTCTGTGTCCTGTATGGCCAATGTTGTCTGTGTCTCTGGATTGTCTTAGGCCTTTGTCTTGTATGGCCAATGTTGCTTGTGTCTCTGGATTGTCTTAGTGATGTGTCTTGTATGGCCAATGTTGTCTGTGTCTCTGGATTGTCTTAGTGCTGTATCTTGTATGGCCAATGTTGTCTGTGTCTCTGGATTGTCTTAGTGCTGTGTCTTGTATGGCCAATGTTGCTTGTGTCTCTGGATTGTCTTAGTCCTGTGTCTTGTATGGCCAATGTTGTCTGTGTCTCTGGATTGTCTTAGTCCTGTGTCTTGTATGGCCAATGTTGTCTGTGTCTCTGGATTGTCTTAGTCCTGTGTCTTGTATGGCTAATGTTGTCTGTGTCTCTGGATTGTCTTAGTCCTGTGTCTTGTATGGCCAATGTTGTCTGTGTCTCTGGATTGTCTTAGTCCTGTGTCTTGTATGGCCAATGTTGTCTGTGTCTCTGGATTGTCTTAGTCCTGTGTCTTGTATGGCCAATGTTGTCTGTGTCTCTGGATTGTCTTAGTCCTGTGTCTTGTATGGCGAATGTTGTCTGTGTCTCTGGATTGTCTTAGTCCTGTGTCTTGTATGGCCAATGTTGTCTGTGTCTCTGGATTGTCTTAGTGCTGTGTCTTTTATGGCCAATGTTGTCTGTGTCTCTAGATTGTCTTAGTCCTGTGTCTTGTATGGCCAATGTTGTCTGTGTCTCTGGATTGTCTTAGTCCTGTGTCTTGTATGGTCAATGTTGTCTGTGTCTCTGGATTGTCTTAGTGCTGTGTCTTGTATGGCCAATGTTGTCTGTGTCTCTGGATTGTCTTAGTCCTGTGTCTTGTATGGCCAATGTTGCTTGTGTCTCTGGATTGTCTTAGTCCTGTGTCTTGCATGGCCAATGTTGTCTGTGTCTCTGGATTGTCTTAGTCCTGTGTCTTGTATGGCCAATGTTGTCTGTGTCTCTGGATTGTCTTAGTCCTGTGTCTTGTATGGCCAATGTTGTCTGTGTCTCTGGATTGTCTTAGTTCTGTGTCCTGTATGGGCAATGTTGTCTGTGTCTCTGGATTGTCTTAGTGCTGTGTCTTGTATGGCCAATGTTGTCTGTGTCTCTGGATTGTCTTAGTTCTGTGTTTTGTATGGCCAATGTTGCCTGTGTCTCTGGATTGTCTTAGTCCTGTGTCTTGTATGGCCAATGTTGTCTGTTTCTCTGGATTGTCTTAGTCCTGTGTCTTGTATGGCCAATGTTGTCTGTGTCTCTGGATTGTCTTAGTCCTGTGTCTTGTATGGCCAATGTTGTCTGTGTCTCTGGATTGTCTTAGTCCTGTGTCTTATATGGCCAATGTTGTCTGTGTCTCTGGATTGTCTTAGTCCTGTTTCTTGTATGGCCAATGTTGTCTGTGTCTCTGGATTGTCTTAGTCCTGTGTCTTGTATGGCCAATGTTGCTTGTGTCTCTGGATTGTCTTAGTCCTGTGTCTTGTATGGCCAATGTTGTCTGTGTCTCTGGATTGTCTTAGTCCTGTGTCTTGTATGGCCAATGTTGTCTGTGTCTCTGGATTGTCTTAGTCCTGTGTCTTGTATGGCCAATGTAGTCTGTGTCTCTGGATTGTCTTAGTCCTGTGTCTTGTATGGCCAATGTTGTCTGTGTCTCTGGATTGTCTTAGTCCTGTGTCTTGTATGGTCAATGTTGTCTGTGTCTCTGGATTGTCTTAGTCCTGTGTCTTGTATGGCCAATGTTGTCTGTGTCTCTGGATTGTCTTAGTCCTGTGTCTTGTATGGCCAATGTTGTCTGTGTCTCTGGATTGTCTTAGTTCTGTGTCCTGTATGGCCAATGTTGTCTGTGTCTCTGGATTGTCTTAGTCCTGTGTCTTGTATGGCCAATGTTGTCTGTGTCTCTGGATTGTCGTAGTCCTGTGTCTTGTATGGCCAATGTTGTCTGTGTCTCTGGATTGTCTTAGTCCTGTGTCTTGTATGGCCAATGTTGCTTGTGTCTCTGGATTGTCTTAGTCCTGTGTCTTGTATGGCCAATGTTGTCTGTGTCTCTGGATTGTCTTAGTCCTGTGTCTTGTATGGGCAATGTTGTCTGTGTCTCTGGATTGTCTTAGTCCTGTGTCTTGTATGGCCAATGTTGTCTGTTTCTCTGGATTGTATTAGTCCTGTGTCTTGTATGGCCAATGTTGCTTGTGTCATTGGATTGTCTTAGTCCTGTGTCTTGTATGGCCAATGTTGTCTGTGTCTCTGGATTGTCTTAGTCCTGTGTCTTGTATGGCCAATGTTGTCTGTGTCTCTGGATTGTCTTAGTCCTGTGTCTTGTATGGCCAATGTTGTCTGTGTCTCTGGATTGTCTTAATCCTGTGTCTTGTATGGCCAATGTTGTCTGTGTCTCTGGATTGTCTTAGTTCTGTGTCCTGTATGGCCAATGTTGTCTGTGTCTCTGGATTGTCTTAGTCCTGTGTCTTGTATGGCCAATGTTGCTTGTGTCTCTGGATTGTCTTAGTCCTGTGTCTTGTATGGCCAATGTTGTATGTGTCTCTGGATTGTCTTAGTGCTGTGTCTTGTATGGCCAATGTTGTCTGTGTCTCCGGATTGTCTTAGTGCTGTGTCTTGTATGGCCAATGTTGCTTGTGTCTCTGGATTGTCTTAGTCCTGTTTCTTGTATGGCCAATGTTTTCTGTGTCTCTGGATTGTCTTAGTCCTGTGTCTTGTATGGCCAATGTTGTCTGTGTCTCTGGATTGTCTTAGTCCTGTGTCTTGTATGGCCAATGTTGTCTGTGTCTCTTGATTGTCTTAGTCCTGTGTCTTGTATGGCCAATGTTATCTGTGTCTCTGGATTGTCTTAGTCCTGTGTCTTGTATGGCCAATGTTGTCTGTGTCTCTGGATTGTCTTAGTCCTGTGTCTTGTATGGCCAATGTTGCTTGTGTCTCTGGATTGTCTTAGTCCTGTGTCTTGTATGGCCAATGTTGTCTGTGTCTCTGGATTGTCTTAGTCCTGTGTCTTGTATGGCCAATGTTGTCTGTGTCTCTGGATTGTCTTAGTCTGTGTCTTGTATGGCCAATGTTGTCTGTGTCTCTGGATTGTCTTAGTCCTGTGTCTTGTATGGCCAATGTTGTCTGTGTCTCTGGATTATCTTAGTCCTGTGTCTTGTATGGCCAATGTTGTCTGTGTCTCTGGATTGTCTTAGTGCTGTGTCTTGTATGGCCAATGTTGTATGTGTCTCTGGATTGTCTTAGTCCTGTGTCTTTTATGGCCAATGTTGTCTGTGTCTCTAGATTGTCTTAGTCCTGTGTCTTGTATGGCCAATGTTGTCTGTGTCTCTGGATTGTCTTAGTCCTGTGTCTTGTATGGCCAATGTTGTCTGTGTCTCTGGATTGTCTTAGTGCTGTGTCTTGTATGGCCAATGTTGTCTGTGTCTCTGGATTGTCTTAGTGCTGTGTCTTGTATGGCCAATGTTGCTTGTGTCTCTGGATTGTCTTAGTCCTGTGTCTTGTATGGTCAATGTTGTCTGTGTCTCTGGATTGTCTTAGTCCTGTGTCTTGTATGGCCAATGTTGTCTGTGTCTCTGGATTGTCTTAGTCCTGTGTCTTGTATGGCCAATGTTGTCTGTGTCTCTGGATTGTCTTAGTCCTGTGTCTTGTATGGCCAATGTTGTCTGTGTCTCTGGATTGTCTTAGTCCTGTGTCTTGTATGGCCAATGTTGCTTGTGTCTCTGGATTGTCTTAGTCCTGTGTCTTGTATGGCCAATGCTGTCTGTGTCTCTGGATTGTCTTAGTCCTGTGTCTTGTATGGCCAATGTTGTCTGTGTCTCTGGATTGTCTTAGTCCTGTGTCTTGTATGGCCAATGTTGTCTGTGTCTCTGGATTGTCTTAGTCCTGTGTCTTGTATGGCCAATGTAGTCTGTGTCTCTGGATTGTCTTAGTTCTGTGTCCTGTATGGGCAATGTTGTCTGTGTCTCTGGATTGTCTTAGTGCTGTGTCTTGTATGGCCAATGTTGTCTGTGTCTCTGGATTGTCTTAGTGCTGTGTCTTGTATGGCCAATGTTGCTTGTGTCTCTGGATTGTCTTAGTCCTGGGTCTTGTATGGCCAATGTTGTCTGTGTCTCTGGATTGTCTTAGTCTTGTGTCTTGTATGGCCAATGTTGTCTGTGTCTCTGGATTGTCTTAGTCCTGTGTCTTGTATGGCCAATGTTGTCTGTGTCTCTGGATTGTCTTAGTCCTGTGTCTTGTATGGCCAATGTTGTCTGTGTCTCTGGATTGTCTTAGTCCTGTGTCTTGTATGGCCAACTCTGGATTGTCTTAGTCCTGTGTCTTGTATGGCCAATGTTGTCTGTGTCTCTGGATTGTCTTAGTCCTGTGTCTTGTATGGCCAATGTTGTCTGTGTCTCTGGATTGTCTTAGTCCTGTGTCTTGTATGGTCAATGTTGTCTGTGTCTCTGGATTGTCTTAGTCCTGTGTCTTGTATGGCCAATGTTGTCTGTGTCTCTGGATTGTCTTAGTCCTGTGTCTTGTATGGCCAATGTTGTCTGTGTCTCTGGATTGTCTTAGTTCTGTGTCCTGTATGGCCAATGTTGTCTGTGTCTCTGGATTGTCTTAGTCCTGTGTCTTGTATGGCCAATGTTGTCTGTGTCTCTGGATTGTCGTAGTCCTGTGTCTTGTATGGCCAATGTTGTCTGTGTCTCTGGATTGTCTTAGTCCTGTGTCTTGTATGGCCAATGTTGTCTGTGTCTCTGGATTGTCTTAATCCTGTGTCTTGTATGGGCAATGTTGTCTGTGTCTCTGGATTGTCTTAGTCCTGTGTCTTGTATGGCCAATGTTGTCTGTTTCTCTGGATTGTATTAGTCCTGTGTCTTGTATGGCCAATGTTGCTTGTGTCTCTGGATTGTCTTAGTCCTGTGTCTTGTATGGCCAATGTTGTCTGTGTCTCTGGATTGTCTTAGTCCTGTGTCTTGTATGGCCAATGTTGTCTGTGTCTCTGGATTGTCTTAGTCCTGTGTCTTGTATGGCCAATGTTGTCTGTGTCTCTGGATTGTCTTAGTCCTGTGTCTTGTATGGCCAATGTTGTCTGTGTCTCTGGATTGTCTTAGTTCTGTGTCCTGTATGGCCAATGTTGTCTGTGTCTCTGGATTGTCTTAGTCCTGTGTCTTGTATGGCCAATGTTGTCTGTGTCTCTGGATTGTCTTAGTCCTGTGTCTTGTATGGCCAATGTTGTCTGTGTCTCTGGATTGTCTTAGTGCTGTGTCTTGTATGGCCAATGTTGTCTGTGTCTTCGGATTGTCTTAGTGCTGTGTCTTGTATGGCCAATGTTGCTTGTGTCTCTGGATTGTCTTCGTCCTGTGTCTTGTATGGCCAATGTTTTCTGTGTCTCTGGATTGTCTTAGTCCTGTGTCTTGTATGGCCAATGTTGTCTGTGTCTCTGGATTGTCTTAGTCCTGTGTCTTGTATGGCCAATGTTGTCTGTGTCTCTGGATTGTCTTAGTCCTGTGTCTTGTATGGCCAATGTTGTCTGTGTCTCTGGATTGTCTTAGTCCTGTGTCTTGTATGGGCAATGTTGTCTGTGTCTCTGGATTGTCTTAGTCCTGTGTCTTGTATGGCCAATGTTGTCTGTTTCTCTGGATTGTATTAGTCCTGTGTCTTGTATGGCCAATGTTGCTTGTGTCTCTGGATTGTCTTAGTCCTGTGTCTTGTATGGCCAATGTTGTCTGTGTCTCTGGATTGTCTTAGTCCTGTGTCTTGTATGGCCAATGTTGTCTGTGTCTCTGGATTGTCTTAGTCCTGTGTCTTGTATGGCCAATGTTGTCTGTGTCTCTGGATTGTCTTAGTCCTGTGTCTTGTATGGCCAATGTTGTCTGTGTCTCTGGATTGTCTTAGTTCTGTGTCCTGTATGGCCAATGTTGTCTGTGTCTCTGGATTGTCTTAGTCCTGTGTCTTGTATGGCCAATGTTGTCTGTGTCTCTGGATTGTCTTAGTCCTGTGTCTTGTATGGCCAATGTTGTCTGTGTCTCTGGATTGTCTTAGTGCTGTGTCTTGTATGGCCAATGTTGTCTGTGTCTTCGGATTGTCTTAGTGCTGTGTCTTGTATGGCCAATGTTGCTTGTGTCTCTGGATTGTCTTCGTCCTGTGTCTTGTATGGCCAATGTTTTCTTTGTCTCTGGATTGTCTTAGTCCTGTGTCTTGTATGGCCAATGTTGTCTGTGTCTCTGGATTGTCTTAGTCCTGTGTCTTGTATGGCCAATGTTGTCTGTGTCTCTGGATTGTCTTAGTCCTGTGTCTTGTATGGCCAATGTTGTCTGTGTCTCTGGATTGTCTTAGTCATGTGTCTTGTATGGCCAATGTTGTCTGTGTCTCTGGATTGTCTTAGTCCTGTGTCTTGTATGGCCAATGTTGTCTGTGTCTCTGGATTGTCTTAGTCCTGTGTCTTGTATGGCCAATGTTGTCTGTGTCTCTGGATTGTCTTAGTCCTGTGTCTTGTATGGCCAATGTTGTCTGTGTCTCTGGATTGTCTTAGTCCTATGTCTTGTATGACCAATGTTGTCTGTGTCTCTGGATTGTCTTAGTCCTGTGTCTTGTATGGCCAATGTTGTCTGTGTCTCTGGATTGTCTTAGTCCTGTGTCTTGTATGGCCAATGTTGTCTGTGTCTCTGGATTGTCTTAGTCCTGTGTCTTGTATGGCCATTGTTGTCTGTGTCTCTGGATTGTCTTAGTTCTGTGTCCTGTATGGCCAATGTTGTCTGTGTCTCTGGATTATCTTAGTCCTGTGTCTTGTATGGCCAATGTTGCTTGTGTCTCTGGATTGTCTTAGTGATGTGTCTTGTATGGCCAATGTTGTCTGTGTCTCTGGATTGTCTTAGTGCTGTATCTTGTATGGCCAATGTTGTCTGTGTCTCTGGATTGTCTTAGTGCTGTGTCTTGTATGGCCAATGTTGCTTGTGTCTCTGGATTGTCTTAGTCCTGTGTCTTGTATGGCCAATGTTGTCTGTGTCTCTGGATTGTCTTAGTCCTGTGTCTTGTATGGCCAATGTTGTCTGTGTCTCTGGATTGTCTTAGTCCTGTGTCTTGTATGGCCAATGTTGTCTGTGTCTCTGGATTGTCTTAGTCCTGTGTCTTGTATGGCCAATGTTGTCTGTGTCTCTGGATTGTCTTAGTCCTGTGTCTTGTATGGCCAATGTTGTCTATGTCTCTGGATTGTCTTAGTCCTGTGTCTTGTATGGCCAATGTTGTCTGTGTCTCTGGATTGTCTTAGTCCTGTGTCTTGTATGGCCAATGTTGTCTGTGTCTCTGGATTGTCTTAGTCCTGTGTCTTGTATGGCCAATGTTGTCTGTGTCTCTGGATTGTCTTAGTGCTGTGTCTTTTATGGCCAATGTTGTCTGTGTCTCTAGATTGTCTTAGTCCTGTGTCTTGTATGGCCAATGTTGTCTATGTCTCTGGATTGTCTTAGTCCTGTGTCTTGTATGGCCAATGTTGTCTGTGTCTCTGGATTGTCTTAGTGCTGTGTCTTGTATGGCCAATGTTGTCTGTGTCTCTGGATTGTCTTAGTCCTGTGTCTTGTATGGCCAATGTTGCTTGTGTCTCTGGATTGTCTTAGTCCTGTGTCTTGTATGGTCAATGTTGTCTGTGTCTCTGGATTGTCTTAGTCCTGTGTCTTGTATGGCCAATGTTGTCTGTGTCTCTGGATTGTCTTAATCCTGTGTCTTGTATGGCCAATGTTGTCTGTGTCTCTGGATTGTCTTAGTCCTGTGTCTTGTATGGCCAATGTTGCTTGTGTCTCTGGATTGTCTTAGTCCTGTGTCTTGTATGGCCAATGTTGTCTGTGTCTCTGGATTGTCTTAGTCCTGTGTCTTGTATGGCCAATGTTGCTTGTGTCTCTGGATTGTCTTAGTCCTGTGTCTTGTATGGCCAATGTTGTCTGTGTCTCTGGATTGTCTTAGTCCTGTGTCTTGTATGGCCAATGTTGTCTGTGTCTCTGGATTGTCTTAGTCCTGTGTCTTGTATGGCCAATGTTGTCTGTGTCTCTGGATTGTCTTAGTCCTGTGTCTTGTATGGCCAATGTTGTCTGTGTCTCTGGATTGTCTTAGTTCTGTGTCCTGTATGGGCAATGTTGTCTGTGTCTCTGGATTGTCTTAGTGCTGTGTCTTGTATGGCCAATGTTGTCTGTGTCTCTGGATTGTCTTAGTGCTGTGTTTTGTATGGCCAATGTTGCTTGTGTCTCTGGATTGTCTTAGTCCTGTGTCTTGTATGGCCAATGTTGTCTGTGTCTCTGGATTGTCTTAGTCCTGTGTCTTGTATGGCCAATGTTGTCTGTGTCTCTGGATTGTCTTAGTCCTGTGTCTTGTATGGCCAATGTTGTCTGTGTCTCTGGATTGTCTTAGTCCTGTGTCTTATATGGCCAATGTTGTCTGTGTCTCTGGATTGTCTTAGTCCTGTGTCTTGTATGGCCAATGTTGTCTGTGTCTCTGGATTGTCTTAGTCCTGTGTCTTGTATGGCCAATGTTGCTTGTGTCTCTGGATTGTCTTAGTCCTGTGTCTTGTATGGCCAATGTTGTCTGTGTCTCTGGATTGTCTTAGTCCTGTGTCTTGTATGGCCAATGTTGTCTGTGTCTCTGGATTGTCTTAGTCCTGTGTCTTGTATGGCCAATGTTGTCTGTGTCTCTGGATTGTCTTAGACCTGTGTCTTATATGGCCAATGTTGTCTGTGTCTCTGGATTGTCTTAGTCCTGTGTCTTGTATGGCCAATGTTGTCTGTGTCTCTGGATTGTCTTAGTCCTGTGTCTTGTATGGCCAATGTTGCTTGTGTCTCTGGATTGTCTTAGTCCTGTGTCTTGTATGGCCAATGTAGTCTGTGTCTCTGGATTGTCTTAGTCCTGTGTCTTGTATGGCCAATGTTGTCTGTGTCTCTGGATTGTCTTAGTCCTGTGTCTTGTATGGTCAATGTTGTCTGTGTCTCTGGATTGTCTTAGTCCTGTGTCTTGTATGGCCAATGTTGTCTGTGTCTCTGGATTGTCTTAGTCCTGTGTCTTGTATGGCCAATGTTGTCTGTGTCTCTGGATTGTCTTAGTTCTGTGTCCTGTATGGCCAATGTTGTCTGTGTCTCTGGATTGTCTTAGTCCTGTGTCTTGTATGGCCAATGTTGTCTGTGTCTCTGGATTGTCGTAGTCCTGTGTCTTGTATGGCCAATGTTGTCTGTGTCTCTGGATTGTCTTAGTCCTGTGTCTTGTATGGCCAATGTTGCTTGTGTCTCTGGATTGTCTTAGTCCTGTGTCTTGTATGGCCAATGTTGTCTGTGTCTCTGGATTGTCTTAGTCCTGTGTCTTGTATGGGCAATGTTGTCTGTGTCTCTGGATTGTCTTAGTCCTGTGTCTTGTATGGCCAATGTTGTCTGTTTCTCTGGATTGTATTAGTCCTGTGTCTTGTATGGCCAATGTTGCTTGTGTCTCTGGATTGTCTTAGTCCTGTGTCTTGTATGGCCAATGTTGTCTGTGTCTCTGGATTGTCTTAGTCCTGTGTCTTGTATGGCCAATGTTGTCTGTGTCTCTGGATTGTCTTAGTCCTGTGTCTTGTATGGCCAATGTTGTCTGTGTCTCTGGATTGTCTTAGTCCTGTGTCTTGTATGGCCAATGTTGTCTGTGTCTCTGGATTGTCTTAGTTCTGTGTCCTGTATGGCCAATGTTGTCTGTGTCTCTGGATTGTCTTAGTCCTGTGTCTTGTATGGCCAATGTTGCTTGTGTCTCTGGATTGTCTTAGTCCTGTGTCTTGTATGGCCAATATTGTCTGTGTCTCTGGATTGTCTTAGTGCTGTGTCTTGTATGGCCAATGTTGTATGTGTCTCCGGATTGTCTTAGTGCTGTGTCTTGTATGGCCAATGTTGCTTGTGTCTCTGGATTGTCTTAGTCCTGTGTCTTGTATGGCCAATGTTTTCTGTGTCTCTGGATTGTCTTAGTCCTGTGTCTTGTATGGCCAATGTTGTCTGTGTCTCTGGATTGTCTTAGTCCTGTGTCTTGTATGGCCAATGTTGTCTGTGTCTCTTGATTGTCTTAGTCCTGTGTCTTGTATGGCCAATGTTGTCTGTGTCTCTGGATTGTCTTAGTCCTGTGTCTTGTATGGCCAATGTTGTCTGTGTCTCTGGATTGTCTTAGTCCTGTGTCTTGTATGGCCAATGTTGCTTGTGTCTCTGGATTGTCTTAGTCCTGTGTCTTGTATGGCCAATGTTGTCTGTGTCTCTGGATTGTCTTAGTCCTGTGTCTTGTATGGCCAATGTTGTCTGTGTCTCTGGATTGTCTTAGTCCTGTGTCTTGTATGGCCAATGTTGTCTGTGTCTCTGGATTTTCTTAGTCCTGTGTCTTGTATGGCCAATGTTGTCTGTGTCTCTGGATTGTCTTAGTCCTGTGTCTTGTATGGCCAATGTTGTCTGTGTCTCTGGATTGTCTTAGTCCTGTGTCTTGTATGGCCAATGTTGTCTGTGTCTCTGGATTGTCTTAGTGCTGTGTCTTGTATGGCCAATGTTGTCTGTGTCTCTGGATTGTCTTAGTCCTGTGTCTTGTATGGCCAATGTTGTCTGTGTCTCTAGATTGTCTTAGTCCTGTGTCTTGTATGGCCAATGTTATCTGTGTCTCTGGATTGTCTTAGTCCTGTGTCTTGTATGGCCAATGTTGTCTGTGTCTCTGGATTGTCTTAGTGCTGTGTCTTGTATGGCCAATGGTGTCTGTGTCTCTGGATTGTCTTAGTGCTGTGTCTTGTATGGCCAATGTTGCTTGTGTCTCTGGATTGTCTTAGTCCTGTGTCTTGTATGGTCAATGTTGTCTGTGTCTCTGGATTGTCTTAGTCCTGTGTCTTGTATGGCCAATGTTGTCTGTGTCTCTGGATTGTCTTAGTCCTGTGTCTTGTATGGCCAATGTTGTCTGTGTCTCTGGATTATCTTAGTCCTGTGTCTTGTATGGCCAATGTTGCTTGTGTCTCTGGATTGTCTTAGTCCTGTGTCTTGTATGGCCAATGTTGTCTGTGTCTCTGGATTGTCTTAGTCCTGTGTCTTGTATGGCCAATGTTGCTTGTGTCTCTGGATTGTCTTAGTCCTGTGTCTTGTATGGCCAATGTTGTCTGTGTCTCTGGATTGTCTTAGTCCTGTGTCTTGTATGGCCAATGTTGTCTGTGTCTCTGGATTGTCTTAGTCCTGTGTCTTGTATGGCCAATGTTGTCTGTGTCTCTGGATTGTCTTAGTCCTGTGTCTTGTATGGCCAATGTTGTCTGTGTCTCTGGATTGTCTTAGTTCTGTGTCCTGTATGGGCAATGTTGTCTGTGTCTCTGGATTGTCTTATTGCTGTGTCTTGTATGGCCAATGTTGTCTGTGTCTCTGGATTGTCTTAGTCCTGTGTCTTGTATGGCCAATGTTGTCTGTGTCTCTGGATTGTCTTAGTCCTGTGTCTTGTATGGCCAATGTTGTCTGTGTCTCTGGATTGTCTTAGTCCTGTGTCTTGTATGGCCAATGTTGTCTGTGTCTCTGGATTGTCTTAGTCCTGTGTCTTGTATGGCCAATGTTGTCTGTGTCTCTGGATTGTCTTAGTCCTGTGTCTTGTATGGCCAATGTTGCTTGTGTCTCTGGATTGTCTTAGTCCTGTGTCTTGTATGGCCAATGTTGTCTGTGTCTCTGGATTGTCTTAGTCCTGTGTCTTCTATGGCCAATGTTTTCTGTGTCTCTGGATTGTCTTAGTCCTGTGTCTTGTATGGCCAATGTTGTCTGTGTCTCTGGATTGTCTTAGTCCTGTGTCTTGTATGGGCAATGTTGTCTGTGTCTCTGGATTGTCTTAGTCCTGTGTCTTGTATGGCCAATGTTGTCTGTGTCTCTGGATTGTCTTAGTCCTGTGTCTTGTATGGTCAATGTTGTCTGTGTCTCTGGATTGTCTTAGTCCTGTGTCTTGTATGGCCAATGTTGTCTGTGTCTCTGGATTGTCTTAGTCCTGTGTCTTGTATGGCCAATGTTGTCTGTGTCTCTGGATTGTCTTAGTTCTGTGTCCTGTATGGCCAATGTTGTCTGTGTCTCTGGATTGTCTTAGTCCTGTGTCTTGTATGGCCAATGTTGCTTGTGTCTCTGGATTGTCTTAGTCCTGTGTCTTGTATGGCCAATGTTGTCTTTGTCCCTGGATTGTCTTAGTCCTGTGTCTTGTATGGCCAATGTTGCTTGTGTCTCTGGATTGTCTTAGTCCTGTGTCTTGTATGGCCAATGTTGTCTGTGTCTCTGGATTGTCTTAGTCCTGTGTCTTGTATGGGCAATGCTGTCTGTGTCTCTGGATTGTCTTAGTCCTGTGTCTTGTATGGCCAATGTTGTCTGTTTCTCTGGATTGTATTAGTCCTGTGTCTTGTATGGCCAATGTTGCTTGTGTCTCTGGATTGTCTTAGTCCTGTGTCTTGTATGGCCAATGTTGTCTGTGTCTCTGGATTGTCTTAGTCCTGTGTCTTGTATGGCCAATGTTGTCTGTGTCTCTGGATTGTCTTAGTCCTGTGTCTTGTATGGCCAATGTTGTCTGTGTCTCTGGATTGTCTTAGTCCTGTGTCTTGTATGGCCAATGTTGTCTGTTTCTCTGGATTGTCTTAGTTCTGTGTCCTGTATGGCCAATGTTGTCTGTGTCTCTGGATTGTCTTAGTCCTGTGTCTTGTATGGCCAATGTTGCTTGTGTCTCTGGATTGTCTTAGTCTTGTGTCTTGTATGGCCAATGTTGTCTGTGTCTCTGGATTGTCTTAGTGCTGTGTTTTGTATGGCCAATGTTGTCTGTGTCTCTGGATTGTCTTAGTGCTGTGTCTTGTATGGCCAATGTTGCTTGTGTCTCTGGATTGTCTTAGTCCTGTGTCTTGTATGGCCAATGTTTTCTGTGTCTCTGGATTGTCTTAGTCCTGTGTCTTGTATGGCCAATGTTGTCTGTGTCTCTGGATTGTCTTAGTCCTGTGTCTTGTATGGCCAATGTTGTCTGTGTCTCTTGATTGTCTTAGTCCTGTGTCTTGTATGGCCAATGTTGTCTGTGTCTCTGGATTGTCTTAGTGCTGTGTCTTGTATGGCCAATGTTGTCTGTGTCTCTGGATTGTCTTAGTGCTGTGTCTTGTATGGCCAATGTTGCTTGTGTCTCTGGATTGTCTTAGTCCTGTGTCTTGTATGGCCAATGTTGTCTGTGTCTCTGGATTGTCTTAGTCCTGTGTCTTGTATGGCCAATGTTGTCTGTGTCTCTGGATTGTCTTAGTCCTGTGTCTTGTATGGCCAATGTTGTCTGTGTCTCTGGATTGTCTTAGTCCTGTGTCTTGTATGGCCAATGTTGTCTGTGTCTCTGGATTGTCTTAGTCCTGTGTCTTGTATGGCCAATGTTGTCTGTGTCTCTGGATTGTCTTAGTCCTGTGTCTTGTATGGCCAATATTGCTTGTGTCTCTGGATTGTCTTAGTCCTGTGTCTTGTATGGCCAATGTTGCTTGTGTCTCTGGATTGTCTTAGTCCTGTGTCTTGTATGGCCAATGTTGTCTGTGTCTCTGGATTGTCTTAGTCCTGTGTCTTGTATGACCAATGTTGTCTGTGTCTCTGGATTGTCTTAGTCCTGTGTCTTGTATGGCCAATGTTGTCTGTGTCTCTGGATTGTCTTAGTCCTGTGTCTTGTATGGTCAATGTTGCTTGTGTCTCTGGATTTTCTTAGTCCTGTGTCTTGTATGGCCAATGTTCTTGTGTCTCTGGATTGTCTTAGTGCTGTGTCTTGTATGGCCAATGTTGTCTGTGTCTCTGGATTGTCTTAGTCCTGTGTCTTGTATGGCCAATGTTGTCTGTTTCTCTGGATTGTATTAGTCCTGTGTCTTGTATGGCCAATGTTGCTTGTGTCTCTGGATTGTCTTAGTCCTGTGTCTTGTATGGCCAATGTTGTCTGTGTCTCTGGATTGTCTTAGTCCTGTGTCTTGTATGGCCAATGTTGTCTGTGTCTCTGGATTGTCTTAGTCCTGTGTCTTGTATGGCCAATGTTGTCTGTGTCTCTGGATTGTCTTAGTCCTGTGTCTTGTATGGCCAATGTTGTCTGTTTCTCTGGATTGTCTTAGTTCTGTGTCCTGTATGGCCAATGTTGTCTGTGTCTCTGGATTGTCTTAGTCCTGTGTCTTGTATGGCCAATGTTGCTTGTGTCTCTGGATTGTCTTAGTCTTGTGTCTTGTATGGCCAATGTTGTCTGTGTCTCTGGATTGTCTTAGTGCTGTGTCTTGTATGGCCAATGTTGTCTGTGTCTCTGGATTGTCTTAGTGCTGTGTCTTGTATGGCCAATGTTGCTTGTGTCTCTGGATTGTCTTAGTCCTGTGTCTTGTATGGCCAATGTTTTCTGTGTCTCTGGATTGTCTTAGTCCTGTGTCTTGTATGGCCAATGTTGTCTGTGTCTCTGGATTGTCTTAGTCCTGTGTCTTGTATGGCCAATGTTGTCTGTGTCTCTGGATTGTCTTAGTGCTGTGTCTTGTATGGCCAATGTTGTCTGTGTCTTCGGATTGTCTTAGTGCTGTGTCTTGTATGGCCAATGTTGCTTGTGTCTCTGGATTGTCTTCGTCCTGTGTCTTGTATGGCCAATGTTTTCTGTGTCTCTGGATTGTCTTAGTCCTGTGTCTTGTATGGCCAATGTTGTCTGTGTCTCTGGATTGTCTTAGTCCTGTGTCTTGTATGGCCAATGTTGTCTGTGTCTCTGGATTGTCTTAGTCCTGTGTCTTGTATGGCCAATGTTGTCTGTGTCTCTGGATTGTCTTAGTCCTGTGTCTTGTATGGGCAATGTTGTCTGTGTCTCTGGATTGTCTTAGTCCTGTGTCTTGTATGGCCAATGTTGTCTGTTTCTCTGGATTGTATTAGTCCTGTGTCTTGTATGGCCAATGTTGCTTGTGTCTCTGGATTGTCTTAGTCCTGTGTCTTGTATGGCCAATGTTGTCTGTGTCTCTGGATTGTCTTAGTCCTGTGTCTTGTATGGCCAATGTTGTCTGTGTCTCTGGATTGTCTTAGTCCTGTGTCTTGTATGGCCAATGTTGTCTGTGTCTCTGGATTGTCTTAGTCCTGTGTCTTGTATGGCCAATGTTGTCTGTGTCTCTGGATTGTCTTAGTTCTGTGTCCTGTATGGCCAATGTTGTCTGTGTCTCTGGATTGTCTTAGTCCTGTGTCTTGTATGGCCAATGTTGTCTGTGTCTCTGGATTGTCTTAGTCCTGTGTCTTGTATGGCCAATGTTGTCTGTGTCTCTGGATTGTCTTAGTGCTGTGTCTTGTATGGCCAATGTTGTCTGTGTCTTCGGATTGTCTTAGTGCTGTGTCTTGTATGGCCAATGTTGCTTGTGTCTCTGGATTGTCTTCGTCCTGTGTCTTGTATGGCCAATGTTTTCTTTGTCTCTGGATTGTCTTAGTCCTGTGTCTTGTATGGCCAATGTTGTCTGTGTCTCTGGATTGTCTTAGTCCTGTGTCTTGTATGGCCAATGTTGTCTGTGTCTCTGGATTGTCTTAGTCCTGTGTCTTGTATGGCCAATGTTGTCTGTGTCTCTGGATTGTCTTAGTCATGTGTCTTGTATGGCCAATGTTGTCTGTGTCTCTGGATTGTCTTAGTCCTGTGTCTTGTATGGCCAATGTTGTCTGTGTCTCTGGATTGTCTTAGTCCTGTGTCTTGTATGGCCAATGTTGTCTGTGTCTCTGGATTGTCTTAGTCCTGTGTCTTGTATGGCCAATGTTGTCTGTGTCTCTGGATTGTCTTAGTCCTATGTCTTGTATGACCAATGTTGTCTGTGTCTCTGGATTGTCTTAGTCCTGTGTCTTGTATGGCCAATGTTGTCTGTGTCTCTGGATTGTCTTAGTCCTGTGTCTTGTATGGCCAATGTTGTCTGTGTCTCTGGATTGTCTTAGTCCTGTGTCTTGTATGGCCATTGTTGTCTGTGTCTCTGGATTGTCTTAGTTCTGTGTCCTGTATGGCCAATGTTGTCTGTGTCTCTGGATTATCTTAGTCCTGTGTCTTGTATGGCCAATGTTGCTTGTGTCTCTGGATTGTCTTAGTGATGTGTCTTGTATGGCCAATGTTGTCTGTGTCTCTGGATTGTCTTAGTGCTGTATCTTGTATGGCCAATGTTGTCTGTGTCTCTGGATTGTCTTAGTGCTGTGTCTTGTATGGCCAATGTTGCTTGTGTCTCTGGATTGTCTTAGTCCTGTGTCTTGTATGGCCAATGTTGTCTGTGTCTCTGGATTGTCTTAGTCCTGTGTCTTGTATGGCCAATGTTGTCTGTGTCTCTGGATTGTCTTAGTCCTGTGTCTTGTATGGCCAATGTTGTCTGTGTCTCTGGATTGTCTTAGTCCTGTGTCTTGTATGGCCAATGTTGTCTGTGTCTCTGGATTGTCTTAGTCCTGTGTCTTGTATGGCCAATGTTGTCTATGTCTCTGGATTGTCTTAGTCCTGTGTCTTGTATGGCCAATGTTGTCTGTGTCTCTGGATTGTCTTAGTCCTGTGTCTTGTATGGCCAATGTTGTCTGTGTCTCTGGATTGTCTTAGTCCTGTGTCTTGTATGGCCAATGTTGTCTGTGTCTCTGGATTGTCTTAGTGCTGTGTCTTTTATGGCCAATGTTGTCTGTGTCTCTAGATTGTCTTAGTCCTGTGTCTTGTATGGCCAATGTTGTCTATGTCTCTGGATTGTCTTAGTCCTGTGTCTTGTATGGCCAATGTTGTCTGTGTCTCTGGATTGTCTTAGTGCTGTGTCTTGTATGGCCAATGTTGTCTGTGTCTCTGGATTGTCTTAGTCCTGTGTCTTGTATGGCCAATGTTGCTTGTGTCTCTGGATTGTCTTAGTCCTGTGTCTTGTATGGTCAATGTTGTCTGTGTCTCTGGATTGTCTTAGTCCTGTGTCTTGTATGGCCAATGTTGTCTGTGTCTCTGGATTGTCTTAATCCTGTGTCTTGTATGGCCAATGTTGTCTGTGTCTCTGGATTGTCTTAGTCCTGTGTCTTGTATGGCCAATGTTGCTTGTGTCTCTGGATTGTCTTAGTCCTGTGTCTTGTATGGCCAATGTTGTCTGTGTCTCTGGATTGTCTTAGTCCTGTGTCTTGTATGGCCAATGTTGCTTGTGTCTCTGGATTGTCTTAGTCCTGTGTCTTGTATGGCCAATGTTGTCTGTGTCTCTGGATTGTCTTAGTCCTGTGTCTTGTATGGCCAATGTTGTCTGTGTCTCTGGATTGTCTTAGTCCTGTGTCTTGTATGGCCAATGTTGTCTGTGTCTCTGGATTGTCTTAGTCCTGTGTCTTGTATGGCCAATGTTGTCTGTGTCTCTGGATTGTCTTAGTTCTGTGTCCTGTATGGGCAATGTTGTCTGTGTCTCTGGATTGTCTTAGTGCTGTGTCTTGTATGGCCAATGTTGTCTGTGTCTCTGGATTGTCTTAGTGCTGTGTTTTGTATGGCCAATGTTGCTTGTGTCTCTGGATTGTCTTAGTCCTGTGTCTTGTATGGCCAATGTTGTCTGTGTCTCTGGATTGTCTTAGTCCTGTGTCTTGTATGGCCAATGTTGTCTGTGTCTCTGGATTGTCTTAGTCCTGTGTCTTGTATGGCCAATGTTGTCTGTGTCTCTGGATTGTCTTAGTCCTGTGTCTTATATGGCCAATGTTGTCTGTGTCTCTGGATTGTCTTAGTCCTGTGTCTTGTATGGCCAATGTTGTCTGTGTCTCTGGATTGTCTTAGTCCTGTGTCTTGTATGGCCAATGTTGCTTGTGTCTCTGGATTGTCTTAGTCCTGTGTCTTGTATGGCCAATGTTGTCTGTGTCTCTGGATTGTCTTAGTCCTGTGTCTTGTATGGCCAATGTTGTCTGTGTCTCTGGATTGTCTTAGTCCTGTGTCTTGTATGGCCAATGTTGTCTGTGTCTCTGGATTGTCTTAGACCTGTGTCTTATATGGCCAATGTTGTCTGTGTCTCTGGATTGTCTTAGTCCTGTGTCTTGTATGGCCAATGTTGTCTGTGTCTCTGGATTGTCTTAGTCCTGTGTCTTGTATGGCCAATGTTGCTTGTGTCTCTGGATTGTCTTAGTCCTGTGTCTTGTATGGCCAATGTAGTCTGTGTCTCTGGATTGTCTTAGTCCTGTGTCTTGTATGGCCAATGTTGTCTGTGTCTCTGGATTGTCTTAGTCCTGTGTCTTGTATGGTCAATGTTGTCTGTGTCTCTGGATTGTCTTAGTCCTGTGTCTTGTATGGCCAATGTTGTCTGTGTCTCTGGATTGTCTTAGTCCTGTGTCTTGTATGGCCAATGTTGTCTGTGTCTCTGGATTGTCTTAGTTCTGTGTCCTGTATGGCCAATGTTGTCTGTGTCTCTGGATTGTCTTAGTCCTGTGTCTTGTATGGCCAATGTTGTCTGTGTCTCTGGATTGTCGTAGTCCTGTGTCTTGTATGGCCAATGTTGTCTGTGTCTCTGGATTGTCTTAGTCCTGTGTCTTGTATGGCCAATGTTGCTTGTGTCTCTGGATTGTCTTAGTCCTGTGTCTTGTATGGCCAATGTTGTCTGTGTCTCTGGATTGTCTTAGTCCTGTGTCTTGTATGGGCAATGTTGTCTGTGTCTCTGGATTGTCTTAGTCCTGTGTCTTGTATGGCCAATGTTGTCTGTTTCTCTGGATTGTATTAGTCCTGTGTCTTGTATGGCCAATGTTGCTTGTGTCTCTGGATTGTCTTAGTCCTGTGTCTTGTATGGCCAATGTTGTCTGTGTCTCTGGATTGTCTTAGTCCTGTGTCTTGTATGGCCAATGTTGTCTGTGTCTCTGGATTGTCTTAGTCCTGTGTCTTGTATGGCCAATGTTGTCTGTGTCTCTGGATTGTCTTAGTCCTGTGTCTTGTATGGCCAATGTTGTCTGTGTCTCTGGATTGTCTTAGTTCTGTGTCCTGTATGGCCAATGTTGTCTGTGTCTCTGGATTGTCTTAGTCCTGTGTCTTGTATGGCCAATGTTGCTTGTGTCTCTGGATTGTCTTAGTCCTGTGTCTTGTATGGCCAATATTGTCTGTGTCTCTGGATTGTCTTAGTGCTGTGTCTTGTATGGCCAATGTTGTATGTGTCTCCGGATTGTCTTAGTGCTGTGTCTTGTATGGCCAATGTTGCTTGTGTCTCTGGATTGTCTTAGTCCTGTGTCTTGTATGGCCAATGTTTTCTGTGTCTCTGGATTGTCTTAGTCCTGTGTCTTGTATGGCCAATGTTGTCTGTGTCTCTGGATTGTCTTAGTCCTGTGTCTTGTATGGCCAATGTTGTCTGTGTCTCTTGATTGTCTTAGTCCTGTGTCTTGTATGGCCAATGTTGTCTGTGTCTCTGGATTGTCTTAGTCCTGTGTCTTGTATGGCCAATGTTGTCTGTGTCTCTGGATTGTCTTAGTCCTGTGTCTTGTATGGCCAATGTTGCTTGTGTCTCTGGATTGTCTTAGTCCTGTGTCTTGTATGGCCAATGTTGTCTGTGTCTCTGGATTGTCTTAGTCCTGTGTCTTGTATGGCCAATGTTGTCTGTGTCTCTGGATTGTCTTAGTCCTGTGTCTTGTATGGCCAATGTTGTCTGTGTCTCTGGATTTTCTTAGTCCTGTGTCTTGTATGGCCAATGTTGTCTGTGTCTCTGGATTGTCTTAGTCCTGTGTCTTGTATGGCCAATGTTGTCTGTGTCTCTGGATTGTCTTAGTCCTGTGTCTTGTATGGCCAATGTTGTCTGTGTCTCTGGATTGTCTTAGTGCTGTGTCTTGTATGGCCAATGTTGTCTGTGTCTCTGGATTGTCTTAGTCCTGTGTCTTGTATGGCCAATGTTGTCTGTGTCTCTAGATTGTCTTAGTCCTGTGTCTTGTATGGCCAATGTTATCTGTGTCTCTGGATTGTCTTAGTCCTGTGTCTTGTATGGCCAATGTTGTCTGTGTCTCTGGATTGTCTTAGTGCTGTGTCTTGTATGGCCAATGGTGTCTGTGTCTCTGGATTGTCTTAGTGCTGTGTCTTGTATGGCCAATGTTGCTTGTGTCTCTGGATTGTCTTAGTCCTGTGTCTTGTATGGTCAATGTTGTCTGTGTCTCTGGATTGTCTTAGTCCTGTGTCTTGTATGGCCAATGTTGTCTGTGTCTCTGGATTGTCTTAGTCCTGTGTCTTGTATGGCCAATGTTGTCTGTGTCTCTGGATTATCTTAGTCCTGTGTCTTGTATGGCCAATGTTGCTTGTGTCTCTGGATTGTCTTAGTCCTGTGTCTTGTATGGCCAATGTTGTCTGTGTCTCTGGATTGTCTTAGTCCTGTGTCTTGTATGGCCAATGTTGCTTGTGTCTCTGGATTGTCTTAGTCCTGTGTCTTGTATGGCCAATGTTGTCTGTGTCTCTGGATTGTCTTAGTCCTGTGTCTTGTATGGCCAATGTTGTCTGTGTCTCTGGATTGTCTTAGTCCTGTGTCTTGTATGGCCAATGTTGTCTGTGTCTCTGGATTGTCTTAGTCCTGTGTCTTGTATGGCCAATGTTGTCTGTGTCTCTGGATTGTCTTAGTTCTGTGTCCTGTATGGGCAATGTTGTCTGTGTCTCTGGATTGTCTTATTGCTGTGTCTTGTATGGCCAATGTTGTCTGTGTCTCTGGATTGTCTTAGTCCTGTGTCTTGTATGGCCAATGTTGTCTGTGTCTCTGGATTGTCTTAGTCCTGTGTCTTGTATGGCCAATGTTGTCTGTGTCTCTGGATTGTCTTAGTCCTGTGTCTTGTATGGCCAATGTTGTCTGTGTCTCTGGATTGTCTTAGTCCTGTGTCTTGTATGGCCAATGTTGTCTGTGTCTCTGGATTGTCTTAGTCCTGTGTCTTGTATGGCCAATGTTGCTTGTGTCTCTGGATTGTCTTAGTCCTGTGTCTTGTATGGCCAATGTTGTCTGTGTCTCTGGATTGTCTTAGTCCTGTGTCTTCTATGGCCAATGTTTTCTGTGTCTCTGGATTGTCTTAGTCCTGTGTCTTGTATGGCCAATGTTGTCTGTGTCTCTGGATTGTCTTAGTCCTGTGTCTTGTATGGGCAATGTTGTCTGTGTCTCTGGATTGTCTTAGTCCTGTGTCTTGTATGGCCAATGTTGTCTGTGTCTCTGGATTGTCTTAGTCCTGTGTCTTGTATGGTCAATGTTGTCTGTGTCTCTGGATTGTCTTAGTCCTGTGTCTTGTATGGCCAATGTTGTCTGTGTCTCTGGATTGTCTTAGTCCTGTGTCTTGTATGGCCAATGTTGTCTGTGTCTCTGGATTGTCTTAGTTCTGTGTCCTGTATGGCCAATGTTGTCTGTGTCTCTGGATTGTCTTAGTCCTGTGTCTTGTATGGCCAATGTTGCTTGTGTCTCTGGATTGTCTTAGTCCTGTGTCTTGTATGGCCAATGTTGTCTTTGTCCCTGGATTGTCTTAGTCCTGTGTCTTGTATGGCCAATGTTGCTTGTGTCTCTGGATTGTCTTAGTCCTGTGTCTTGTATGGCCAATGTTGTCTGTGTCTCTGGATTGTCTTAGTCCTGTGTCTTGTATGGGCAATGCTGTCTGTGTCTCTGGATTGTCTTAGTCCTGTGTCTTGTATGGCCAATGTTGTCTGTTTCTCTGGATTGTATTAGTCCTGTGTCTTGTATGGCCAATGTTGCTTGTGTCTCTGGATTGTCTTAGTCCTGTGTCTTGTATGGCCAATGTTGTCTGTGTCTCTGGATTGTCTTAGTCCTGTGTCTTGTATGGCCAATGTTGTCTGTGTCTCTGGATTGTCTTAGTCCTGTGTCTTGTATGGCCAATGTTGTCTGTGTCTCTGGATTGTCTTAGTCCTGTGTCTTGTATGGCCAATGTTGTCTGTTTCTCTGGATTGTCTTAGTTCTGTGTCCTGTATGGCCAATGTTGTCTGTGTCTCTGGATTGTCTTAGTCCTGTGTCTTGTATGGCCAATGTTGCTTGTGTCTCTGGATTGTCTTAGTCTTGTGTCTTGTATGGCCAATGTTGTCTGTGTCTCTGGATTGTCTTAGTGCTGTGTTTTGTATGGCCAATGTTGTCTGTGTCTCTGGATTGTCTTAGTGCTGTGTCTTGTATGGCCAATGTTGCTTGTGTCTCTGGATTGTCTTAGTCCTGTGTCTTGTATGGCCAATGTTTTCTGTGTCTCTGGATTGTCTTAGTCCTGTGTCTTGTATGGCCAATGTTGTCTGTGTCTCTGGATTGTCTTAGTCCTGTGTCTTGTATGGCCAATGTTGTCTGTGTCTCTTGATTGTCTTAGTCCTGTGTCTTGTATGGCCAATGTTGTCTGTGTCTCTGGATTGTCTTAGTGCTGTGTCTTGTATGGCCAATGTTGTCTGTGTCTCTGGATTGTCTTAGTGCTGTGTCTTGTATGGCCAATGTTGCTTGTGTCTCTGGATTGTCTTAGTCCTGTGTCTTGTATGGCCAATGTTGTCTGTGTCTCTGGATTGTCTTAGTCCTGTGTCTTGTATGGCCAATGTTGTCTGTGTCTCTGGATTGTCTTAGTCCTGTGTCTTGTATGGCCAATGTTGTCTGTGTCTCTGGATTGTCTTAGTCCTGTGTCTTGTATGGCCAATGTTGTCTGTGTCTCTGGATTGTCTTAGTCCTGTGTCTTGTATGGCCAATGTTGTCTGTGTCTCTGGATTGTCTTAGTCCTGTGTCTTGTATGGCCAATATTGCTTGTGTCTCTGGATTGTCTTAGTCCTGTGTCTTGTATGGCCAATGTTGCTTGTGTCTCTGGATTGTCTTAGTCCTGTGTCTTGTATGGCCAATGTTGTCTGTGTCTCTGGATTGTCTTAGTCCTGTGTCTTGTATGACCAATGTTGTCTGTGTCTCTGGATTGTCTTAGTCCTGTGTCTTGTATGGCCAATGTTGTCTGTGTCTCTGGATTGTCTTAGTCCTGTGTCTTGTATGGTCAATGTTGCTTGTGTCTCTGGATTTTCTTAGTCCTGTGTCTTGTATGGCCAATGTTCTTGTGTCTCTGGATTGTCTTAGTGCTGTGTCTTGTATGGCCAATGTTGTCTGTGTCTCTGGATTGTCTTAGTCCTGTGTCTTGTATGGCCAATGTTGTCTGTTTCTCTGGATTGTATTAGTCCTGTGTCTTGTATGGCCAATGTTGCTTGTGTCTCTGGATTGTCTTAGTCCTGTGTCTTGTATGGCCAATGTTGTCTGTGTCTCTGGATTGTCTTAGTCCTGTGTCTTGTATGGCCAATGTTGTCTGTGTCTCTGGATTGTCTTAGTCCTGTGTCTTGTATGGCCAATGTTGTCTGTGTCTCTGGATTGTCTTAGTCCTGTGTCTTGTATGGCCAATGTTGTCTGTTTCTCTGGATTGTCTTAGTTCTGTGTCCTGTATGGCCAATGTTGTCTGTGTCTCTGGATTGTCTTAGTCCTGTGTCTTGTATGGCCAATGTTGCTTGTGTCTCTGGATTGTCTTAGTCTTGTGTCTTGTATGGCCAATGTTGTCTGTGTCTCTGGATTGTCTTAGTGCTGTGTCTTGTATGGCCAATGTTGTCTGTGTCTCTGGATTGTCTTAGTGCTGTGTCTTGTATGGCCAATGTTGCTTGTGTCTCTGGATTGTCTTAGTCCTGTGTCTTGTATGGCCAATGTTTTCTGTGTCTCTGGATTGTCTTAGTCCTGTGTCTTGTATGGCCAATGTTGTCTGTGTCTCTGGATTGTCTTAGTCCTGTGTCTTGTATGGCCAATGTTGTCTGTGTCTCTTGATTGTCTTAGTCCTGTGTCTTGTATGGCCAATGTTGTCTGTGTCTCTGGATTGTCTTAGTCCTGTGTCTTGTATGGCCAATGTTGTCTGTGTCTCTGGATTGTCTTAGTGCTGTGTCTTGTATGGCCAATGTTGCTTGTGTCTCTGGATTGTCTTAGTCCTGTGTCTTGTATGGCCAATGTTGTCTGTGTCTCTGGATTGTCTTAGTCCTGTGTCTTGTATGGCCAATGTTGTCTGTGTCTCTGGATTGTCTTAGTCCTGTGTCTTGTATGGCCAATGTTGTCTGTGTCTCTGGATTGTCTTAGTCCTGTGTCTTGTATGGCCAATGTTGTCTGTGTCTCTGGATTGTCTTAGTCCTGTGTCTTGTATGGCCAATGTTGTCTGTGTCTCTGGATTGTCTTAGTCCTGTGTCTTGTATGGCCAATATTGCTTGTGTCTCTGGATTGTCTTAGTCCTGTGTCTTGTATGGCCAATGTTGCTTGTGTCTCTGGATTGTCTTAGTCCTGTGTCTTGCATGGCCAATGTTGTCTGTGTCTCTGGATTGTCTTAGTCCTGTGTCTTGTATGACCAATGTTGTCTGTGTCTCTGGATTGTCTTAGTGCTGTGTCTTGTATGGCCAATGTTGTCTGTGTCTCTGGATTGTCTTAGTGCTGTATCTTGTATGGCCAATGTTGTCTGTGTCTCTGGATTGTCTTAGTCCTGTGTCCTGTATGGCCAATGTTGCTTGTGTCTCTGGATTGTTTTAGTCCTGTGTCGTGTATGGCCAATGTTTTCTGTGTCTCTGGATTGTCTTAGTCCTGTGTCTTGTATGGCCAATGTTGTCTGTGTCTCTGGATTGTCTTAGTCCTGTGTCTTGTATGGCCAATGTTGTCTGTGTCTCTGGATTGTCTTAGTCCTGTGTCTTGTATGGCCAATGTTGTCTGTGTCTCTGGATTGTCTTAGTCCTGTGTCTTGTATGGTCAATGTTGTCTGTGTCTCTGGATTGTCTTAGTCCTGTGTCTTGTTTGGCCAATGTTGTCTGTGTCTCTGGATTGTCTTAGTCCTGTGTCTTGTATGGCCAATGTTGTCTTTGTCTCTGGATTGTCTTAGTGCTGTGTCTTGTATGGCCAATGTTGTCTGTGTCTCTGGATTGTCTTAGTCCTGTGTCTTGTATGGCCAATGTTGTCTGTGTCTCTGGATTGTCTTAGTCCTGTGTCTTGTATGGCCAATGTTGTCTGTGTCTCTGGATTGTCTTAGTGCTGTGTCTTGTATGGCCAATGATGTCTGTGTCTCTGGATTGTCTTAGTCCTGTGTCTTGTATGGCCAATGTTGTATGTGTCTCTGGATTGTCTTAGTCCTGTGTCTTGTATGGCCAATGTTGTCTGTGTCTCTGGATTGTCTTAGTGCTGTGTCTTGTATGGCCAATGTTGTCTGTGTCTCTGGATTGTCTTAGTCCTGTGTCTTGTATGGCCAATGTTGTCTGTGTCTCTGGATTGTCTTAGTCCTGTGTCTTGTATGGCCAATGTTGTCTGTGTCTCTGGATTGTCTTAGTCCTGTGTCTTGTATGGCCAATGTTGTCTGTGTCTCTGGATTGTCTTAGTCCTGTGTCTTGTATGGCCAATGTTGTCTGTGTCTCTGTATTGTCTTAGTTCTGTGTCCTGTATGGCCAATGTTGTCTGTGTCTCTGGATTGTCTTAGTCCTGTGTCTTGTATGGCCAATGTTGCTTGTGTCTCTGGATTGTCTTAGTCCTGTGTCTTGTATGGCCAATGTTGTCTTTGTCCCTGGATTTTCTTAGTCCTGTGTCTTGTATGGCCAATGTTGCTTGTGTCTCTGGATTGTCTTAGTCCTGTGTCTTGTATGGCCAATGTTGTCTGTGTCTCTGGATTGTCTTAGTCCTGTGTCTTGTATGGGCAATGCTGTCTGTGTCTCTGGATTGTCTTAGTCCTGTGTCTTGTATGGCCAATGTTGTCTGTTTCTCTGGATTGTATTAGTCCTGTGTCTTGTATGGCCAATGTTGCTTGTGTCTCTGGATTGTCTTAGTCCTGTGTCTTGTATGGCCAATGTTGTCTGTGTCTCTGGATTGTCTTAGTCCTGTGTCTTGTATGGCCAATGTTGTCTGTGTCTCTGGATTGTCTTAGTCCTGTGTCTTGTATGGCCAATGTTGTCTGTGTCTCTGGATTGTCTTAGTCCTGTGTCTTGTATGGCCAATGTTGTCTGTTTCTCTGGATTGTCTTAGTTCTGTGTCCTGTATGGCCAATGTTGTCTGTGTCTCTGGATTGTCTTAGTGCTGTGTCTTGTATGGCCAATGTTGCTTGTGTCTCTGGATTGTCTTAGTCCTGTGTCTTGTATGGCCAATGTTTTCTGTGTCTCTGGATTGTCTTAGTGCTGTGTCTTGTATGGCCAATGTTGTCTGTGTCTCTGGATTGTCTTAGTGCTGTGTCTTGTATGGCCAATGTTGTCTGTGTCTCTGGATTGTCTTAGTCCTGTGTCTTGTATGGCCAATGTTTTCTGTGTCTCTGGATTGTCTTAGTCCTGTGTCTTGTATGGCCAATGTTGTCTGTGTCTCTGGATTGTCTTAGTCCTGTGTCTTGTATGGCCAATGTTGTCTGTGTCTCTTGATTGTCTTAGTCCTGTGTCTTGTATGGCCAATGTTGTCTGTGTCTCTGGATTGTCTTAGTCCTGTGTCTTGTATGGCCAATGTTGTCTGTGTCTCTGGATTGTCTTAGTCCTGTGTCTTGTATGGCCAATGTTGCTTGTGTCTCTGGATTGTCTTAGTCCTGTGTCTTGTATGGCCAATGTTGTCTGTGTCTCTGGATTGTCTTAGTCCTGTGTCTTGTATGGCCAATGTTGTCTGTGTCTCTGGATTGTCTTAGTCCTGTGTCTTGTATGGCCAATGTTGTCTGTGTCTCTGTATTGTCTTAGTCCTGTGTCTTGTATGGCCAATGTTGTCTGTGTCTCTGGATTGTCTTAGTCCTGTGTCTTGTATGGCCAATGTTGTCTGTGTCTCTGGATTGTCTTAGTCCTGTGTCTTGTATGGCCAATGTTGCTTGTTTCTCTGGATTGTCTTAGTCCTGTGTCTTGTATGGCCAATGTTGCTTGTGTCTCTGGATTGTCTTAGTCCTGTGTCTTGTATGGCCAATGTTGTCTGTGTCTCTGGATTGTCTTAGTCCTGTGTCTTGTATGACCAATGTTGTCTGTGTCTCTGGATTGTCTTAGTCCTGTGTCTTGTATGGCCAATGTTGTCTTTGTCTCTGGATTGTCTTAGTGCTGTGTCTTGTATGGCCAATGTTGTCTGTGTCTCTGGATTGTCTTAGTCCTGTGTCTTGTATGGCCAATGTTGTCTGTGTCTCTGGATTGTCTTAGTCCTGTGTCTTGTATGGCCAATGTTGTCTGTGTCTCTGGATTGTCTTAGTCCTGTGTCTTGTATGGCCAATATTGCTTGTGTCTCTGGATTGTCTTAGTCCTGTGTCTTGTATGGCCAATGTTGCTTGTGTCTCTGGATTGTCCTAGTCCTGTGTCTTGCATGGCCAATGTTGTCTGTGTCTCTGGATTGTCTTAGTCCTGTGTCTTGTATGACCAATGTTGTCTGTGTCTCTGGATTGTCTTAGTCCTGTGTCTTGTATGGCCAATGTTGTCTGTGTCTCTGGATTGTCTTAGTCCTGTGTCTTGTATGGTCAATGTTGCTTGTGTCTCTGGATTTTCTTAGTCCTGTGTCTTGTATGGCCAATGTTCTTGTGTCTCTGGATTGTCTTAGTGCTGTGTCTTGTATGGCCAATGTTGTCTGTGTCTCTGGATTGTCTTAGTGCTGTATCTTGTATGGCCAATGTTGTCTGTGTCTCTGGATTGTCTTAGTCCTGTGTCCTGTATGGCCAATGTTGCTTGTGTCTCTGGATTGTTTTAGTCCTGTGTCGTGTATGGCCAATGTTTTCTGTGTCTCTGGATTGTCTTAGTCCTGTGTCTTGTATGGCCAATGTTGTCTGTGTCTCTGGATTGTCTTAGTCCTGTGTCTTGTATGGCCAATGTTGTCTGTGTCTCTGGATTGTCTTAGTCCTGTGTCTTGTATGGCCAATGTTGTCTGTGTCTCTGGATTGTCTTAGTCCTGTGTCTTGTATGGCCAATGTTGTCTGTGTCTCTGGATTGTCTTAGTCCTGTGTCTTGTATGGCCAATGTTGTCTGTGTCTCTGGATTGTCTTAGTCCTGTGTCTTGTATGGCCAATGTTGTCTTTGTCTCTGGATTGTCTTAGTGCTGTGTCTTGTATGGCCAATGTTGTCTGTGTCTCTGGATTGTCTTAGTCCTGTGTCTTGTATGGCCAATGTTGTCTGTGTCTCTGGATTGTCTTAGTCCTGTGTCTTGTATGGCCAATGTTGTCTGTGTCTCTGGATTGTCTTAGTGCTGTGTCTTGTATGGCCAATGATGTCTGTGTCTCTGGATTGTCTTAGTCCTGTGTCTTGTATGGCCAATGTTGTATGTGTCTCTGGATTGTCTTAGTCCTGTGTCTTGTATGGCCAATGTTGTCTGTGTCTCTGGATTGTCTTAGTGCTGTGTCTTGTATGGCCAATGTTGTCTGTGTCTCTGGATTGTCTTAGTCCTGTGTCTTGTATGGCCAATGTTGTCTGTGTCTCTGGATTGTCTTAGTCCTGTGTCTTGTATGGCCAATGTTGTCTGTGTCTCTGGATTGTCTTAGTCCTGTGTCTTGTATGGCCAATGTTGTCTGTGTCTCTGGATTGTCTTAGTCCTGTGTCTTGTATGGCCAATGTTGTCTGTGTCTCTGTATTGTCTTAGTTCTGTGTCCTGTATGGCCAATGTTGTCTGTGTCTCTGGATTGTCTTAGTCCTGTGTCTTGTATGGCCAATGTTGCTTGTGTCTCTGGATTGTCTTAGTCCTGTGTCTTGTATGGCCAATGTTGTCTTTGTCCCTGGATTGTCTTAGTCCTGTGTCTTGTATGGCCAATGTTGCTTGTGTCTCTGGATTGTCTTAGTCCTGTGTCTTGTATGGCCAATGTTGTCTGTGTCTCTGGATTGTCTTAGTCCTGTGTCTTGTATGGGCAATGCTGTCTGTGTCTCTGGATTGTCTTAGTCCTGTGTCTTGTATGGCCAATGTTGTCTGTTTCTCTGGATTGTATTAGTCCTGTGTCTTGTATGGCCAATGTTGCTTGTGTCTCTGGATTGTCTTAGTCCTGTGTCTTGTATGGCCAATGTTGTCTGTGTCTCTGGATTGTCTTAGTCCTGTGTCTTGTATGGCCAATGTTGTCTGTGTCTCTGGATTGTCTTAGTCCTGTGTCTTGTATGGCCAATGTTGTCTGTGTCTCTGGATTGTCTTAGTCCTGTGTCTTGTATGGCCAATGTTGTCTGTTTCTCTGGATTGTCTTAGTTCTGTGTCCTGTATGGCCAATGTTGTCTGTGTCTCTGGATTGTCTTAGTCCTGTGTCTTGTATGGCCAATGTTGCTTGTGTCTCTGGATTGTCTTAGTCCTGTGTCTTGTATGGCCAATGTTGTCTGTTTCTCTGGATTGTATTAGTCCTGTGTCTTGTATGGCCAATGTTGCTTGTGTCTCTGGATTGTCTTAGTCCTGTGTCTTGTATGGCCAATGTTGTCTTTGTCTCTGGATTGTCTTAGTGCTGTGTCTTGTATGGCCAATGTTGTCTGTGTCTCTGGATTGTCTTAGTCCTGTGTCTTGTATGGCCAATGTTGTCTGTGTCTCTGGATTGTCTTAGTCCTGTGTCTTGTATGGCCAATGTTGTCTGTGTCTCTGGATTGTCTTAGTCCTGTGTCTTGTATGGCCAATATTGCTTGTGTCTCTGGATTGTCTTAGTCCTGTGTCTTGTATGGCCAATGTTGCTTGTGTCTCTGGATTGTCTTAGTCCTGTGTCTTGCATGGCCAATGTTGTCTGTGTCTCTGGATTGTCTTAGTCCTGTGTCTTGTATGACCAATGTTGTCTGTGTCTCTGGATTGTCTTAGTCCTGTGTCTTGTATGGCCAATGTTGTCTGTGTCTCTGGATTGTCTTAGTCCTGTGTCTTGTATGGTCAATGTTGCTTGTGTCTCTGGATTTTCTTAGTCCTGTGTCTTGTATGGCCAATGTTCTTGTGTCTCTGGATTGTCTTAGTTCTGTGTCTTGTATGGCCAATGTTGTCTGTGTCTCTGGATTGTCTTAGTGCTGTATCTTGTATGGCCAATGTTGTCTGTGTCTCTGGATTGTCTTAGTCCTGTGTCCTGTATGGCCAATGTTGCTTGTGTCTCTGGATTGTTTTAGTCCTGTGTCGTGTATGGCCAATGTTTTCTGTGTCTCTGGATTGTCTTAGTCCTGTGTCTTGTATGGCCAATGTTGTCTGTGTCTCTGGATTGTCTTAGTCCTGTGTCTTGTATGGCCAATGTTGTCTGTGTCTCTGGATTGTCTTAGTCCTGTGTCTTGTATGGCCAATGTTGTCTGTGTCTCTGGATTGTCTTAGTCCTGTGTCTTGTATGGCCAATGTTGTCTGTGTCTCTGGATTGTCTTAGTCCTGTGTCTTGTATGGCCAATGTTGTCTGTGTCTCTGGATTGTCTTAGTCCTGTGTCTTGTATGGCCAATGTTGTCTTTGTCTCTGGATTGTCTTAGTGCTGTGTCTTGTATGGCCAATGTTGTCTGTGTCTCTGGATTGTCTTAGTCCTGTGTCTTGTATGGCCAATGTTGTCTGTGTCTCTGGATTGTCTTAGTCCTGTGTCTTGTATGGCCAATGTTGTCTGTGTCTCTGGATTGTCTTAGTGCTGTGTCTTGTATGGCCAATGATGTCTGTGTCTCTGGATTGTCTTAGTCCTGTGTCTTGTATGGCCAATGTTGTATGTGTCTCTGGATTGTCTTAGTCCTGTGTCTTGTATGGCCAATGTTGTCTGTGTCTCTGGATTGTCTTAGTGCTGTGTCTTGTATGGCCAATGTTGTCTGTGTCTCTGGATTGTCTTAGTCCTGTGTCTTGTATGGCCAATGTTGTCTGTGTCTCTGGATTGTCTTAGTCCTGTGTCTTGTATGGCCAATGTTGTCTGTGTCTCTGGATTGTCTTAGTCCTGTGTCTTGTATGGCCAATGTTGTCTGTGTCTCTGGATTGTCTTAGTCCTGTGTCTTGTATGGCCAATGTTGTCTGTGTCTCTGTATTGTCTTAGTTCTGTGTCCTGTATGGCCAATGTTGTCTGTGTCTCTGGATTGTCTTAGTCCTGTGTCTTGTATGGCCAATGTTGCTTGTGTCTCTGGATTGTCTTAGTCCTGTGTCTTGTATGGCCAATGTTGTCTTTGTCCCTGGATTGTCTTAGTCCTGTGTCTTGTATGGCCAATGTTGCTTGTGTCTCTGGATTGTCTTAGTCCTGTGTCTTGTATGGCCAATGTTGTCTGTGTCTCTGGATTGTCTTAGTCCTGTGTCTTGTATGGGCAATGCTGTCTGTGTCTCTGGATTGTCTTAGTCCTGTGTCTTGTATGGCCAATGTTGTCTGTTTCTCTGGATTGTATTAGTCCTGTGTCTTGTATGGCCAATGTTGCTTGTGTCTCTGGATTGTCTTAGTCCTGTGTCTTGTATGGCCAATGTTGTCTGTGTCTCTGGATTGTCTTAGTCCTGTGTCTTGTATGGCCAATGTTGTCTGTGTCTCTGGATTGTCTTAGTCCTGTGTCTTGTATGGCCAATGTTGTCTGTGTCTCTGGATTGTCTTAGTCCTGTGTCTTGTATGGCCAATGTTGTCTGTTTCTCTGGATTGTCTTAGTTCTGTGTCCTGTATGGCCAATGTTGTCTGTGTCTCTGGATTGTCTTAGTCCTGTGTCTTGTATGGCCAATGTTGCTTGTGTCTCTGGATTGTCTTAGTCCTGTGTCTTGTATGGCCAATGTTTTCTGTGTCTCTGGATTGTCTTAGTGCTGTGTCTTGTATGGCCAATGTTGTCTGTGTCTCTGGATTGTCTTAGTGCTGTGTCTTGTATGGCCAATGTTGTCTGTGTCTCTGGATTGTCTTAGTCCTGTGTCTTGTATGGCCAATGTTTTCTGTGTCTCTGGATTGTCTTAGTCCTGTGTCTTGTATGGCCAATGTTGTCTGTGTCTCTGGATTGTCTTAGTCCTGTGTCTTGTATGGCCAATGTTGTCTGTGTCTCTTGATTGTCTTAGTCCTGTGTCTTGTATGGCCAATGTTGTCTGTGTCTCTGGATTGTCTTAGTCCTGTGTCTTGTATGGCCAATGTTGTCTGTGTCTCTGGATTGTCTTAGTCCTGTGTCTTGTATGGCCAATGTTGCTTGTGTCTCTGGATTGTCTTAGTCCTGTGTCTTGTATGGCCAATGTTGTCTGTGTCTCTGGATTGTCTTAGTCCTGTGTCTTGTATGGCCAATGTTGTCTGTGTCTCTGGATTGTCTTAGTCCTGTGTCTTGTATGGCCAATGTTGTCTGTGTCTCTGTATTGTCTTAGTCCTGTGTCTTGTATGGCCAATGTTGTCTGTGTCTCTGGATTGTCTTAGTCCTGTGTCTTGTATGGCCAATGTTGTCTGTGTCTCTGGATTGTCTTAGTCCTGTGTCTTGTATGGCCAATGTTGCTTGTTTCTCTGGATTGTCTTAGTCCTGTGTCTTGTATGGCCAATGTTGCTTGTGTCTCTGGATTGTCTTAGTCCTGTGTCTTGTATGGCCAATGTTGTCTGTGTCTCTGGATTGTCTTAGTCCTGTGTCTTGTATGACCAATGTTGTCTGTGTCTCTGGATTGTCTTAGTCCTGTGTCTTGTATGACCAATGTTGTCTGTTTCTCTGGATTGTCTTAGTCCTGTGTCTTGTATGGCCAATGTTGTCTGTGTCTCTGGATTGTCTTAGTCCTGTGTCTTGTATGGCCAATGTTGCTTGTGTCTCTGGATTTTCTTAGTCCTGTGTCTTGTATGGCCAATGTTCTTGTGTCTCTGGATTATCTTAGTGCTGTGTCTTGTATGGCCAATGTTGTCTGTGTCTCTGGATTGTCTTAGTGCTGTATCTTGTATGGCCAATGTTGTCTGTGTCTCTGGATTGTCTTAGTCCTGTGTCCTGTATGGCCAATGTTGCTTGTGTCTCTGGATTGTCTTAGTCCTGTGTCGTGTATGGCCAATGTTTTCTGTGTCTCTGGATTGTCTTAGTCCTGTGTCTTGTATGGCCAATGTTGTCTGTGTCTCTGGATTGTCTTAGTCCTGTGTCTTGTATGGCCAATGTTGTCTGTGTCTCTGGATTGTCTTAGTCCTGTGTCTTGTATGGCCAATGTTGTCTGTGTCTCTGGATTGTCTTAGTCCTGTGTCTTGTATGGCCAATGTTGTCTGTGTCTCTGGATTGTCTTAGTCCTGTGTCTTGTATGGCCAATGTTGTCTTTGTCTCTGGATTGTCTTAGTGCTGTGTCTTGTATGGCCAATGTTGTCTGTGTCTCTGGATTGTCTTAGTCCTGTGTCTTGTATGGCCAATGTTTTCTGTGTCTCTGGATTGTCTTAGTGCTGTGTCTTGTATGGCCAATGTTGTCTGTGTCTCTGGATTGTCTTAGTGCTGTGTCTTGTATGGCCAATGTTGTCTGTGTCTCTGGATTGTCTTAGTCCTGTGTCTTGTATGGCCAATGTTTTCTGTGTCTCTGGATTGTCTTAGTCCTGTGTCTTGTATGGCCAATGTTGTCTGTGTCTCTGGATTGTCTTAGTCCTGTGTCTTGTATGGCCAATGTTGTCTGTGTCTCTTGATTGTCTTAGTCCTGTGTCTTGTATGGCCAATGTTGTCTGTGTCTCTGGATTGTCTTAGTCCTGTGTCTTGTATGGCCAATGTTGTCTGTGTCTCTGGATTGTCTTAGTCCTGTGTCGTGTATGGCCAATGTTTTCTGTGTCTCTGGATTGTCTTAGTCCTGTGTCTTGTATGGCCAATGTTGTCTGTGTCTCTGGATTGTCTTAGTCCTGTGTCTTGTATGGCCAATGTTGTCTGTGTCTCTGGATTGTCTTAGTCCTGTGTCTTGTATGGCCAATGTTGTCTGTGTCTCTGGATTGTCTTAGTCCTGTGTCTTGTATGGCCAATGTTGTCTGTGTCTCTGGATTGTCTTAGTCCTGTGTCTTGTATGGCCAATGTTGTCTTTGTCTCTGGATTGTCTTAGTGCTGTGTCTTGTATGGCCAATGTTGTCTGTGTCTCTGGATTGTCTTAGTCCTGTGTCTTGTATGGCCAATGTTGTCTGTGTCTCTGGATTGTCTTAGTCCTGTGTCTTGTATGGCCAATGTTGTCTGTGTCTCTGGATTGTCTTAGTGCTGTGTCTTGTATGGCCAATGTTGTCTGTGTCTCTGGATTGTCTTAGTCCTGTGTCTTGTATGGCCAATGTTGTATGTGTCTCTGGATTGTCTTAGTCCTGTGTCTTGTATGGCCAATGTTGTCTGTGTCTCTGGATTGTCTTAGTGCTGTGTCTTGTATGGCCAATGTTGTCTGTGTCTCTGGATTGTCTTAGTCCTGTGTCTTGTATGGCCAATGTTGTCTGTGTCTCTGGATTGTCTTAGTCCTGTGTCTTGTATGGCCAATGTTGTCTGTGTCTCTGGATTGTCTTAGTCCTGTGTCTTGTATGGCCAATGTTGTCTGTGTCTCTGGATTGTCTTAGTCCTGTGTCTTGTATGGCCAATGTTGTCTGTGTCTCTGGATTGTCTTAGTCCTGTGTCTGGTATGGCCAATGTTGTCTGTGTCTCTGGATTGTCTTAGTCCTGTGTCTTGTATGGCCAATGTTGTCTGTGTCTCTGGATTGTCTTAGTCCTGTGTCTTGTATGGCCAATGTTGTCTGTGTCTCTGGATTGTCTTAGTCCTGTGTCTTGTATGGCCAATGTTGTCTGTGTCTCTGGATTGTCTTAGTCCTGTGTCTTGTATGGCCAATGTTGTCTGTGTCTCTGGATTGTCTTAGTCCTGTGTCTTGTATGGCCAATGTTGTCTGTGTCTCTGGATTGTCTTAGTACTGTGTCTTGTATGGCCAATGTTGTCTGTGTCTCTGGATTGTCTTAGTCCTGTGTCTTGTATGGCCAATGTTGTCTGTGTCTCTGGATTGTCTTAGTCCTGTGTCTTGTATGGCCAATGTTGTCTGTGTCTCTGGATTGTCTTAGTCCTGTGTCTTGTATGGTCAATGTTGTCTGTGTCTCTGGATTATCTTAGTCCTGTGTCTTGTATGGCCAATGTTGCTTGTGTCTCTGGATTGTCTTAGTCATGTGTCTTGTATGGCCAATGTTGTCTGTGTCTCTGGATTGTCTTAGTCCTGTGTCTTGTATGGCCAATGTTGTCTGTGTCTCTGGATTGTCTTAGTCATGTGTCTTGTATGGCCAATGTTGCTTGTGTCTCTGGATTGTCTTAGTCCTGTGTCTTGTATGGCCAATGTTGTATGTGTCTCTGGATTGTCTTAGTCCTGTGTCTTGTATGGGCAATGTTGTCTGTGTCTCTGGATTGTCTTAGTCCTGTGTCTTGTATGGACAATGTTGTCTGTGTCTCTGGATTGTATTAGTCCTGTGTCTTGTATGGCCAATGTTGCTTGTGTCTCTGGATTGTCTTAGTCCTGTGTCTTGTATGGCCAATGTTGTCTGTGTCTCTGGATTATCTTAGTCCTGTGTCTTGTATGGCCAATGTTGTCTGTGTCTCTGGATTGTCTTAGTCCTGTGTCTTGTATGGCCAATGTTGTCTGTGTCTCTGGATTGTCTTAGTCCTGTGTCTTGTATGACCAATGTTGTCTGTGTCTCTGGATTGTCTTAGTTCTGTGTCCTGTATGGCCAATGTTGTCTGTGTCTCTGGATTGTCTTAGTCCTGTGTCTTGTATGGCCAATGTTGCCTGTGTCTCTGGATTGTCTTAGTGCTGTGTCTTGTATGGCCAATGTTGTCTGTGTCTCTGGATTGTCTTAGTGCTGTGTCTTGTATGGCCAATGTTGTCTGTGTCTCTTGATTGTCTTAGTGCTGTGTCTTGTATGGCCAATGTTGCTTGTGTCTCTGGATTGTCTTAGTCCTGTGTCTTGTATGGCCAATGTTTTCTGTGTCTCTGGATTGTCTTAGTCCTGTGTCTTGTATGGCCAATGTTGTCTGTGTCTCTGGATTGTCTTAGTCCTGTGTCTTGTATGGCCAATGTTGTCTTAGTCCTGTGTCTTGTATGGCCAATGTTGTCTGTGTCTCTGGATTGTCTTAGTGCTGTGTCTTGTATGGCCAATGTTGCTTGTGTCTCTGGATTGTCTTAGTCCTGTGTCTTGTATGGCCAATGTTGTCTGTGTCTCTGGATTGTCTTAGTCCTGTGTCTTGTATGGCCAATGTTGTCTGTGTCTCTGGATTGTCTTAGTCCTGTGTCTTGTATGGCCAATGTTGCTTGTTTCTCTGGATTGTCTTAGTCCTGTGTCTTGTATGGCCAATGTTGCTTGTGTCTCTGGATTGTCTTAGTCCTGTGTCTTGTATGGCCAATGTTGTCTGTGTCTCTGGATTGTCTTAGTCCTGTGTCTTGTATGGCCAATGTTGTCTGTGTCTCTGGATTGTCTTAGTCCTGTGTCTTGTATGGCCAATGTTGCCTGTGTCTCTGGATTGTCTTAGTGCTGTGTCTTGTATGGCCAAAGTTGTCTGTGTCTCTGGATTGTCTTAGTCCTGTGTCTTGTATGGCCAATGTTGTCTGTGTCTCTTGATTGTCTTAGTGCTGTGTCTTGTATGGCCAATGATGTCTGTGTCTCTGGATTGTCTTAGTCCTGTGTCTTGTATGGCCAATGTTGTATGTGTCTCTGGATTGTCTTAGTCCTGTGTCTTGTATGGCCAATGTTGTCTGTGTCTCTGGATTGTCTTAGTGCTGTGTCTTGTATGGCCAATGTTGTCTGTGTCTCTGGATTGTCTTAGTCCTGTGTCTTGTATGGCCAATGTTGTCTGTGTCTCTGGATTGTCTTAGTCCTGTGTCTTGTATGGCCAATGTTGTCTGTGTCTCTGGATTGTCTTAGTCCTGTGTCTTGTATGGCCAATGTTGTCTGTGTCTCTGGATTGTCTTAGTCCTGTGTCTTGTATGGCCAATGTTGTCTGTGTCTCTGGATTGTCTTAGTTCTGTGTCCTGTATGGCCAATGTTGTCTGTGTCTCTGGATTGTCTTAGTCCTGTGTCTTGTATGGCCAATGTTGCTTGTGTCTCTGGATTGTCTTAGTCCTGTGTCTTGTATGGCCAATGTTGTCTTTGTCCCTGGATTGTCTTAGTCCTGTGTCTTGTATGTCCAATGTTGCTTGTGTCTCTGGATTGTCTTAGTCCTGTGTCTTGTATGGCCAATGTTGTCTGTGTCTCTGGATTGTCTTAGTCCTGTGTCTTGTATGGGCAATGCTGTCTGTGTCTCTGGATTGTCTTAGTCCTGTGTCTTGTATGGCCAATGTTGTCTGTTTCTCTGGATTGTATTAGTCCTGTGTCTTGTATGGCCAATGTTGCTTGTGTCTCTGGATTGTCTTAATCCTGTGTCTTGTATGGCCAATGTTGTCTGTGTCTCTGGATTGTCTTAGTCCTGTGTCTTGTATGGCCAATGTTGTCTGTGTCTCTGGATTGTCTTAGTCCTGTGTCTTGTATGGCCAATGTTGTCTGTGTCTCTGGATTGTCTTAGTCCTGTGTCTTGTATGGCCAATGTTGTCTGTTTCTCTGGATTGTCTTAGTTC